>CM051031.1:69877265-71077265 GCA_027627225.1 Congeria kusceri | reverse complement strand
CCCCAATCCTATGGCCCTTTTTGTGTGTGTGTGTGAAATATTCTTCTCCAATCCTAAGGCCCCTTTTGTGTCTGTGTGCAATATTCTTCCCCAATCCTAAGGCCCCTTTTGAGTGTGTGTGTGTGCAATATTCTTCTCCAATCCTAAGGCCCCTTTTGTGTGTGTGCAATATTCTTCTCCAATCCTAAGGCCCCTTTTGTGTGTGCAATATTCTTCTCCAATCCTAAGGCACCTTTTGTGTGAGTGTGTGCAATATTCTTCTCCAATCCTAAGGCCCCTTTTGTGTGTGCAATATTCGTCTCCAATCCTAAGGCCCCTTTTGTGTGTGCAATATTCTTCTCCAATCCTAAGGCCCCTATTGTGTGTGTGCAATATTCTTCCCCAATCCTAAGGCCCCTTTTGTGTGTGTGCAATATTCTTCTCCAATCCTAAGGCCCCTTTTGTGTGTGTGCAATATTCTTC
Source organism: Congeria kusceri (assembly GCA_027627225.1). Classification (NCBI taxonomy): domain Eukaryota; kingdom Metazoa; phylum Mollusca; class Bivalvia; order Myida; family Dreissenidae; genus Congeria; species Congeria kusceri. The sequence goes on along the minus strand of CM051031.1, from coordinate 71,076,803 downwards.
TCCAATCCTAAGGCCCCTTTTGTGTGTGTGCAATATTCTTCTCCAATGATAAGGCCCCTTTAGTGTGTGTGCTATATACTTCCCCAATCCTAAGGCCCCGTGTGTGTGTGCAATATTCTTCTCCAATCTAAAGGCCCCTTTTGTGTGTGCAATATTCTTCCCCAATCCTAAGGCACCTTTTGTGTGTGTGTGTGCAATATTCTTCCTCAATCCTAAGGCCCCTTTTCTGTGTGCAATATTCTTCTCCAATCCTAAGGCCCCTTTTGTGTGTGCAATATTCTTCTCCAATCCTAAGGCCCCTTTTGTGTGTGTGCAATGTTCTTCTCCAATCCTAAGGCCCCTTTTGTGTGTGTGCAATATTCTTCTCCAATCCTAAGGCCCCTTTTGTGTGTGTGCAATATTCTTCTCCAATCCTAAGGCCCCTTTTGTGTGTGTGCAATATTCTTCTCCAATCCTAAGGCACCTTTTGTGTGTGTGTGTGCAATATTCTTCCCCAATCCTAAGGTCCCTTTTGTATGTGTGCAATATTCTTGTCCAATCCTAAGGCACCTTTTGTGTGTGTGTGTGCAATGTTCTTCCCCAATCCTAAGGCCCCTTTTGTGTGTGTGCAATATTCTTCTCCAATCCTAAGGCCCCTTTTGTGAGTGTGCAATATTCTTCTCCAATCCTAAGGCCCCTTTTGTGTGTGCAATATTCTTCTCCAATCCTAAGGCCCCTTTTGTGTGAGTGCAATATTCTTCTCCAATCCTAAGGCCCCTTTTGTGTGTGTGTGTGCAATATTCTTCTCCATTCCTAAGGCCCCTTTTGTGTGTGTGTGTGCAAAATACTTCCCCAATCCTAAGGCCCCTTTTGTGTGTGTGTGTGCAATATTCTTCTCCAATCCTAAGGCCCCTTTTGTGTGTGAGCAATATTCTTCCCCAATCCTAAGGCCCCGTTTGTGTGTGTGCAATATTCTTCCCCAATCCTAAGGCCCCTTTTGTGTGTGTGTGTGCAATATTCTTCCCCAATACTAAGGCCCCTTTTGTGTGTGTGTGTGTGCAATATTCTTCCCCAATCCTAAGGCCCCTTTCATGTGTGTGTGTGCAATATTCTTCTCCAATCCTAAGGACCCTTTTGTGTGTGTGTGCAATATTCTTCCCCAATCCTATGGCCCCTTTTGTGTGTGTGTGTGAAATATTCTTCTCCAATCCTAAGGCCCCTTTTGTGTCTGTGTGCAATATTCTTCTCCAATCCTAAGGCCCCTTTTGTGTGTGTGTGTGTGCAATATTCTTCTCCAATCCTAAGGCCCCTTTTGTGTGTGTGCAATATTCTTCTCCAATCCTAAGGCCCCCTTTGTGTGTGCAATATTATTCTCAAATCCTAAGGCCCCTTTTGTGCGTGTGTGTGTGCAATATTCTTCCCCAATCCTAAGGCCCCTTTTGTGTGTGTGCAATATTCTTCCCCAATCCTAAGACCCCATTTGTGTGTGTGCAATATTCTTCCCAATCCTAAAGCCCCTTTTGTGTGTGTGCAATATTCTTCTCCAATCCTAAGACCCCTTTTGTGTGAGTGCAATATTCTTCCCCAATCCTAAGGCCCCTTTTGTGTGTGTGTGCAATATTTTTCTCCAATCCTAAGGCCCCTTTTGTGTGTGTGTGTGCAATATTCTTCTCCCAATCCTAAGGCCCCCTTTTGTGTGTGTGTGCAATATTCTTCTCCAATCCTAAGGCCCCTTTTGTGTGTGCAATAAAATTCTTCTCCAATCCTAAGGCCCCTGTTGTGTGTGTGTGTGTGTGCAATATTCTTCCCCAATCCTAAGGCCCCTTTTGTGTGTGTGTGTGCAATATTCTTCTCCAATCCTAAGGCACCTTTTGTGTGTGTGTGTGTGCAATATTATTCTCCAATCCTAAGGCCCCGTATGTGTGTGCAATATTCTTCCCCAATCCTAAGGCCCCTTTTGTGTGTGTGTGTGTGCAATATTCTTCCCTAATCCTAAGGCCCCTTTTGTGTGTGTGTGTGCAATATTATTCTCCAATCCTAAGGCCCCTTTTGTGTGTGCAATATTCTTCTCCAGTCCTAAGGCCCCTTTTGTGTGTGCGTGTGCAATATTCTTCCCCAATCCTAAGGCCCCTTTTGTGTGTGTGCAATATTCTTCCCCAAACCTAAGGCCCCTTTTGTGTGTGTGCAATATTCATCTCCAATCCTAAGGCCCCTTTGTGTGTGTGCAATATTCTTCTCCAATCCTAAGGCCCCTTTGTGTGTGTGTGCAATATTCTTCTCCAATCCTAAGGCCCCTTTTGTGTGTGTTCAATATTCTTCTCCAATCATAAGGCCCCTTTGTGTGTGTGCAATATTATTCTCCAATCCTAAGGACCCTTTTGTGTGTGTGCAATATTCTTCTCCAATCCTAAGGCCCCTTTGTGTGTGTGCAATATTCTTCCCCAATCCTAAGGCCCCTTTTGTGTGTGTGTGCAATATTCTTCTCCACTCCTAAGGCCCCTTTTGTGTGTGTGCAATATTCTTCTCCAATCCTAAGGCCCGTTTTGTGTATGTGCAATATTCTTCCCCAATCCTAAGGTCCCTTTCGTGTGTGTGCAATATTATTCTCCAATCCTAAGGCCCCTTTTGTGTGTGTGTGCAATATTCTTCTCCAATCCTATGGCTCCTTTTGTGTGTGTGTGTGTGCAATATTCTTCCCCAATCCTAAGGCCCCCTTTTGTGTGTGTGTGCAATATTCTTCTCCAATCCTAAGGCCCCTTTTGTGTGTGCAATTTTCTTCTCCAATCCTAAGGCCCCTTTTGTGTGTGTGTGTGTGTGTGTGTGTGTGTGTGCAATATTCTTCCCCAATCCTAAGGACCCTTTTGTGTGTGTGCAATATTCTTCCCCAATCCTAAGGCCCCTTTTGTGTGTGTGCAATATTCTTCTCGAATCCTAAGGCCCCTTTGTGTGTGTGCAATATTCTTCTCCAATCCTAAGGCCCCTTTGTGTGTGTGCAATATTCTTCTCCAATCCTAAGGCCCCTTTTGTGTGTGTGCAATATTCTTCTCCAATCCTAATGCCCCTTTGTGTGTGTGCAATATTCTTCTCCAATCCTAAGGCCCCTTTTGTGTGTGTGCAATATTCTTCTCCAATCCTAAGGCCCCTTTGTGTGTGTGCAATATTCTTCCCCAATCCTAAGGCCCCTTTTGTGTGTGTGTGCAATATTCTTCTCCACTCCTAAGGCCCCTTTTGTGTGTGTGCAATATTCTTCTCCAATCCTATGGCCCCTTTTGTGTGTGCAATATTCTTCTCCAATCCTAAGGCCCCTTTTGTGTGTGTGTGTGCAATATTCATCCCCAATCCTAAGGCCCCTTTTGTGTGTGTGCAATATTCTTCCCCAATACTAAGGCCCCTTGTGTGTGTGTGCAATATTCTTCTCCAATCCTAAGGCCCCTTCTGTGTGTGTGCAATATTCTTCCCCAATCCTAAGCCCCTTTTGTGTGTGTGCAATATTCTTCTCCAATCCTAAGGCCCATTTTGTGTGTGTGCAATATTCTTCTCCAATCCTAAGGCCCCTTTTGTGTGTGTGCAATATTCTTCTCCAATCCTAAGGCCCATTTTGTGTGTGTGCAATATTCTTCTCCAATCCTAAGGCCCATTTTGTGTGTGTGCAATATTCTTCCCCAATCCTAAGGCCCATTTTGTGTGTGTGCAATATTCTTCTCCAATCCTAAGGCCCATTTTGTGTGTGTGCAATATTCTTCTCCAATCCTAAGGCCCATTTTGTGTGTGTGCAATATTCTTCTCCAATCCTAAGGCCATACCCATACCCACAAAGCTCCTTAGTGAAAAATAAAATCCTAAAATTGCTTACGTTTTTGGCTGGTTCATATAAATTTATTTTATAGTTATTGGCCTTATTCTGGTAAGGAGTGAAAAGATACTTCTTATTTTACTACCGTAAAAGACCATGTATAACGCGCACATTTTTACCCTCCAATCCTAAGGCCCATTTTGTGTGTGTGCAATATTCTTCTCCAATCCTAAGGCCCCTTTTGTGTGTGTGCAATATTCTTCTCCAATCCTAAGGCCCATTTTGTGTGTGTGCAATATTCTTCTCCAATCCTAAGGCCCATTTTGTGTGTGTGCAATATTCTTCCCCAATCCTAAGGCCCATTTTGTGTGTGTGCAATATTCTTCTCCAATCCTAAGGCCCATTTTGTGTGTGTGCAATATTCTTCTCCAATCCTAAGGCCCATTTTGTGTGTGTGCAATATTCTTCTCCAATCCTAAGGCCATACCCATACCCACAAAGCTCCTTAGTGAAAAATAAAATCCTAAAATTGCTTACGTTTTTGGCTGGTTCATATAAATTTATTTTATAGTTATTGGCCTTATTCTGGTAAGGAGTGAAAAGATACTTCTTATTTTACTACCGTAAAAGACCATGTATAACGCGCACATTTTTACCCTAAAATTCGGCTATGAAAATTTGGTGCGCGTTATACATGGGTGCGGGTAATACACGATCTTTTACGGTATATTTTAAACACAAAATATTGAATTTGATAATGAAAATTTTATTAGATTTTTTCATTTCAAATGATAAGTTAATATGTTCCTTCGGAGCTTTCTGAATATGGCCCCAGCTATCACACTACCCACCCCAGCTATCACACTACCCACCCCAGCTATCACACTACCCACCCCAGCTAACACACTACCCACCCCAGCTATCACACTACCCACCCCAGCTATCACACTACCCACCCCAGCTATTACACTACCCACCCTCACACTACCCACCCCAGCTATCACACTACCCACCCCAGCTATCACACTACCCACCCCAGCTAACACACTACCCACCCCAGCTATCACACTACCCACCCTCACACTACCCACCCCAGCTATCACACTACCCACCCCAGCTATCACACTACCCACCCCAGCTATCACACTACCCACCCCAGCTATCACACTACCCACCCCAGCTATCACACTACCCACCCTCACACTACCCACCCCAGCTATCACACTACCCACCCCAGCTATCACACTACCCACCCCATCTATCACACTACCCACCCCATCTATCACACTACCCACCCCAGCTATCACACTACCCACCCCAGCTAACACACTACCCACCCCAGCTATCACACTACCCACCCCAGCTATCACACTACCCACCCCAGCTATCACACTACCCACCCCAGGTATCACACTACCCACCCTCACACTACCCACCCCAGCTATGGCATTGGCCAGCAGTGTCTTGCCGCATCCCGGGGGCCCATGCAGCAGGAAGCCCCTGGGCGGGGTCACGCCAAGCTGCTGATACACCTCCGGGTGGCGCATGTGCACCAGCAGCTTGCAGATCTCCTGAAATTGAAACACAAATGAGCCGCGTCGTGGGAAAACCGGGCCTAATGCATGTGCGTAAAGTGTCATCCCGGATTAGCCTGTGCAGTTTTATGTTTAAAAGAGACTTCGTTGAAACAGAAAATACGATAAAAGCGGAAAGTGCCGTCCTGGATTAGCCTGTGCGGACTGCACAGGCTAATCCGGGTCGACACTTTACGCACATGCATAAAGGCCGGGTTTCCCACGACGCGCCTCAAATATATTATTGTACCAGCGATTTTTTTCACTGCTTTGGGAATGGGTGTTATATTGGTTGAACTTGGTATTTTATGGTGTTTATCCATAACCATACAATTTATTACATGATTTACAACTAACATTAACATTCCCAATGTTTTTTGGACTTTGTCGATTCAGGTTTGGGAACTGTTCTTTCCAATTTGGAAAAATAAACCATATTTGGCAATGGAAATGGGTCTGTTTACTCGACCCTCAGCGTTTTTCCTCACCACTTTGGGAATGGTACCGGTACCGGTCAAATTGGGAAAATTAGCGTTGTTTTCATACAAATTGGGAATTTTATCACTTTCATTAAAAAATGTCATAAAAGATGTAAAAACAGTACGTTACTTCCCCTAGCTGTTAACAGTAACCCAGAATATTTTTTCAGGCGCCACGGTCCCTACGTCGAAATTTTTCTTGCGACATGTGTCATATGACGTTATCTGGTGCGTTTAAGCTCTTAAAATTATGGCCAACACGTTTTCAATTTTTTGTAAACGTTTAAACGAAATGAAATAAACGAAACATCACCGTTTAAACGGTATACCTCTAGCCTTTTAAAAATAAAAAGTCTCATCGTAAGAATGATGATTAAAATACGTGTATATTATACATGCTTTGTTCTTGCAAAAACGGCGGGATAATTTCCCCGTGCACGTTGTGCCTACGCGCGTCAAATGTTAAGACCTGTATTTAGAAAGCACATGGTCGGTACACGCACGCTTTCCATGCGTGGAACGTGACGTCGTGGTTGTCATTAGACATTTCGCGCTCTTTTGCAGAAAACACGGGTTTTACATGGCATACATGAACATAAACAAGACCGCTGGTGTTTACGAAACTACAACACTGAGCAGTAACAGTGGGTAGGCTTTTCCGATTACGATTTCATATTAGCGTATTTGAGATTGATTTTTCTCAGTTTATTTTTTAAAGTTATGAATTTTTTAAATTAACAAGTGTGCATATTATAAAATACGAAAGCTTGTTTACTTTTTAGGTCGACAATACGCTTGACGCGCGTATAAGGTTACTTGTGTGTGGATACATGCCAACTGCGCTGATTGGTCAGATATAACGTCATTCCAAAGCGAAGATAAACTGAGCGTTTCTATTGGCTCATTTCGATTTTACTGCATGGTGAAACTACGGAATTCCGTTAGGGCCATCGCATATGAATGGGTTGATCTTAAACGCGATACTCGATAGTACGACGATGATAATGCGACAGTACGATGGTGAAAACGCGACAGTACGATGATGATAATGCGACAGTACGATGATGATAACGCGACAGTACGATGATGATAACGCGACAGTACAATGATGATAACGCGACAGTACGATAATGAAAACGCGATAACACTACAGTACGATGATGATAACACTACAGTACGATGATGATAACGCGACAGTACGATAATGAAAACGCGATAACACGACAGAACGACATTACGATGGTGAAAATGCGACAGTACGATGGTGATAACACGAAATTATATCGCATTATCATCATCGTACTGTCGTAGTATCGCGTTTTCGTTATCGTAATGTCGCGTTATCATCATCGTGTTGTCGCGTTTTCGTTATCGTAGTATCGTGATTTCGCTTTTTCATCATCGTACTATCGAGTATCGCGGTTAAGATCAACCCATTCATAGGCGATGGCCCTAAAGGGATTCCGTATGAAACTCCGCCTACATGGCGTTGCTTCAGGGTGATTGATTGCGGCTTCGAAATAACTGTTCATTGTTAAAATTTTCGGCGAATTGACACTCGCTTTGATCATTCACTGACTTTATAGAGTGGGTGTACATGTTTCTCGAGTGAAAAACGGCCATTGTGACGTAAGAGATTAGCTTTCACAACAGGAATTGTCGGTCTGCTGCAGTCAACACAGCTAATTAATTGATAAAGTACACGTGCCCCGGGCGATGTTTATAAGCGCAATACTAATTTATGGTGCCCCGGATATGTTCAAGTTAAAATTAAACGCCCAGGCACCGGGGCGCTAAAACAGCCTGGGGAAGGCCCTGCAGCTGTGCGTGGAGGTTTACGCTCTGGTAAAACTAAAGTAAAATACAGGAACATCGTCAAACTTTTCAGAGTCTTTTTGGAATTTTTTCTTACATTTGGGATTTTTTTAACTTCAAATTGGGAAAAATAGTCAGAAAATCCGATTGGGAATGGTACCGTTTTCCGGTACCAACTTTATATAGAGGAAACACGCTGACCCTGTTAAATAATGAAAAAAATCACAGTAATCATTTGTATCCTTGTATCTTCAACAAACTTTAAGAATTTTTGATTTACTGCCGAAAAAGTCATATTTCCTTTTCAATTTAATTATTTTATCTATTAATTTCATCATAATAAAGACTTTTTATGGCAGCATAAAGTCAAATATTTGTATCAAACGAGACATAGCAGCTTACTGTCAGTGATTTATCATTCCCACCAACATCTGCGAATGTCACTGTAGATTTCTGCAGTTCAATGTCTGAAAAATAAACAAACAACTCATAATTTCTTCAAAGAGGAATAGCAATCAATGAAAACAACTAAGTATTAATTAGATATGATTTATTACTGGAGTTGTGGACTTAATGCAGTGAATTTTTCCTTATTTAAACAGGTCTGGAAAAGGACGCAATTCCAAATGCCAACAAGAGCACCGCTTATTGCTGCTGGACGCTCGACTTACTCACGTTTTGTAGTATTCTAGGCTTTGTTTGAATAATAAATTTATCACTGTCATGAAGTATTTTGAAGTTCAAGTCAATACCTCGTATAGATATTGCGAAATTTGACCTACAACAAAAAAGTCTAAGTTGAAAAAAGGGCAATAACTCCACCAAAACGCTTGGTATAGTTACAACCTCTTGTCTACAGAATAAAATCATAAAGTCAATACCTCTTATAGATATTGCTAAATTTGACCTAAAGCGAAATTTATAAGTTGAAAAAAGGGCAATTACTCAAGCAAAATCCTTGAAAGAGTTACATTCTCTTGTCTGCAGAATGGTGTCAGCACTATAAACAAGTACCTTGAGTTTCAATTTAATGTCTTAGATAAATCTTGAAAACTTTTATATTTACCAAAAAGTTGTCAAAATATGCTAAGTTGCAAGTCCAATCAAGGGCAGATAACTCTGGAAATACAAATCACAGGGTTACCTGCCTTGTTGTAATGGAGTTCCCTTTTGATGGTGAACAAGTATTGGAAGTTTCAAATGAATACCTTTGATAGTTTTTGAGAAATGGACTCTGGCAAAAAACTTAACCAAAAAACTTAACTAACGCAGATGCTGACGCAGATAACAGGCTGACGACAATAGCCCGACTATTTTTCTCCAAAAAGTCGAGCTTAAAATGGTTTATTTTTTCAAATTGAAATGAAAAAATTCCCATTTTATGACAAAATTTAAAATACATAGTAAATGTGAATTTAATTTATAAATCATGAAGTCAGTGGATGTTTTTGAATAAATAACATGTTTTCTTTTCTTTTTTTAAATAAGAAATTCAACCAATATTAGCCTTGTTTCAGTAACAAATTAATTAAATTACTTTCTTGAATGCTTCCCAATTAGCAATATTTCATGCCAAACAATTTCCAATTTATGATATGGACCCATTCCAAAAGCTGTGAAAACAATTTCTTCTTACCTTTCTTGGTATTTTTATCAAGATCCATGTCCATATCAGCAGGTTTGCGAGATCTTCTAACTTTTCTTGGCGTCTTGGACAGCGACTTCATTTCATCCAATCTTTCATCTGATTTTGGTGTCTCAGTCATGAATTCCTCCGTTCTAATTGGTTGATTCCTGACCAATCGTGGATCAGGGATGTTCTGATTGGCTGAACATTTCACCTGCTTCACTGCTGGTTCTGGAGAGGAAGGTGGAACATCAGTTACTCCCATATTGTCATCCGTCACTCCACTGTGTAATTTATTGAAATCATCCTCTTTCTTGTTATCAACAAACACTCGGTAAAGAGTCCCCGATTTTCTACTAGAATCTTTTTCAGAGTTCACAAAAGCACTGTAAGAGGTTCGTGACGGAAGAGCACCCAAAAACTTCTGTATAGTTGTCTCCCTTGTTTCTGGTGGCAAGTTATCTCCCTTAGTTTCCTCAACTACATTATCCCCCTTTCTATCAATGAAATACTTATCAAACTGTGTTCTCCTGGGTCCGACCAATCCAGTTGAACTCAAGTTCCGTTCTAAAGCATTTGGGCTTGGATAAATGATCTTCTCCTCGTTTTTCTCAAAGTCTTCGTTCACATCGTCCTCATGCTTACGTTTACTTCCACGATCGTCGGAGTTGTTGACGCCTGAATGTGACGGACTGCTCTTGTACATGTTGGCCATCATGTTGTTCATCGCATTTGTGTCCTGAAAACCAATTCATGGTTACTTAACACTTGATGACACAGTGTTTCAAATTGCTTACATGGCAAAGAAACAAGACATACAACCACACATTACATTCTCATTGACTTCGAGTATGACATATATAATTATATGAGTTAGACAAATGTATCTATGAAGGATTCTTTCAAAAAACAATTTTCTTCTAAAAACATTTTCCTTCATACCTGGATGTTTTATTTCCATAATATGTAAATGTTAACGCTGTGTTGGTAAAATTAATTGTCCGAATGGCCCACCGTGCCCCAAATCATGTACGGACAAGTGCAAAATTTCCAGAATCAAATATATAATTACTCTACAGAAAAGTAGCAAGCAGCATTTGCCAAAAACATGAAAGTAAAAAAAAAAGAAGATTTCGACATTCCTGTAATGTTTAATATAAACTCACAGACATATCAGAGCAGAAATATTTAACAAACAATACTTCAACTTTTTCAGTTCAATGTTATGCACTCTATTCCATGTTTTCCTATTTCAATACCTTGTATTCCTTTAGAACGTCCGGACCATTCCCCACGGAAGGGTCGTCTATGTCCGTGTCCACTTCACTGGATGAGTTGGAGTCCTCACTGTGATGGGCAATGTGTTTAGTAGGCACAGACAAATGTGGGGCGTCGTGAGAAAACCGGTCTTAATGCATGTGTGTAAAGTGTCGTCCCGAATTAGCCTGTGCAGTCCGCACAGGCTAATCCAGGACGGCACTTTCTGCCTACAGTGAATTTATGTTTAGAAGAGAGACTTCCTTGAAACAGAAAATACCATAAAAGCGGAAAGACCGGTTTTCCCACAACGCCCCTCAAATATAATAATACTCAGTAGAGATGTGTGGACATCCCACGTTTGCCATACTAGAAAAATGCAATACCCAGTAGTGAAATCATTACATGTACATTTACCTGTAAGTTTTCAATAAAATATAATAAGAAAACCATCCAAAAATAATGTGCACACAGCTGATTATGTTTAAGCATATAGATTAAACAAAATGACATAATATTACTTAGCAAGGACACTTATTGATCAGTCATATTTAAGCCAAGTGCACTGTCCCTCATACAACACAACTTAGATCTTCTAAAACTTAACAAGTCACACACCTTTCCAAATTCTCTGATGCCCACATCGAGTATGCTGAAATATGAAATAACAGCATTGTACTGCAAACACGCATTGGTATACAATAGGGGCTCCAACAGACACATTTATATGAATTCTGGGTATTTCTAACATGAATGTGTGGTTCAAAATCACCAGTTTAAATCTACAACAAAAGATTTCCTCCATTCCTTAAACTTACTGATCAAACTGTCTGCATTAACATATAATGTGGGTGTATTTTGCTTTAATTCCAAATAATGACTTTGAACAAAAGTCTTGGGTTTTCCAGAATGTATTCTGTCTTATCAAATATTTGTTATGTTTTATTTTTGTACCAACATACACTGGTAGATTAAGATGTTATCAAAAATTCATTTTATAGACACTGAAAGTGACGAGTATCAAAAATACAATATGGCTACTGAAATCTTTTCTCTGCACCTACTTCAATACAAAACAGAGTACTGTTCGTGAAACAAATTTAAGCATTTCTACCCTATCAAAATAATTTTAAACCACATGGCAGTGTCATAATACAAACCTTTCTCTACATATATCTTGAATGCGGTCCTCTTTTTTCTTCTGTATTCCCTGAAACAATGTAACAGGTGTCAGCATCTTAATGTAAATACCCATTTTGCCAATATTAAATTGCAATATGACCATGTGCGAGTTAAAGAAAATATATAAGAACAAATTACTGAGTTATTCTCTTTTATTTCTGGTCAATCTTAGCCAATTATGTCCTTACAGAATGGTTAAAACATAAATATAAACGTACTGATGCTACAGTTTAAATTTTAGACAACTTACGGATACTTGCTTTGAAGATAGTCTGTCATGGCACAAAAGGAAATTCCTTTTTTGTTTGTCCGATTCTCAAGGTACTGTAATTATTTATATACAAAGAAACTGTAATTTTTTATATCAAAAGAAAATAAAACAATGTGTTTAAGGATCTGAAATCTTAAAAACATTTTTACTTTATTCCAAAACACAGTGCTCACTGTATATCAATGTTTAGAATTAGAATCATAAAAATGTAGCAAAATGTATTGTCCTCATAAAATCATGCAGTGTACTAACATGTTCTTCATATATTACCAATTAGCATGCATTACCATTAACATTAAAATTGTTGAAACAGATCTGTATGTATAATTTAAGTTCATGCATTTATTCAGCTTCAATATGCCCTCAATTGTATTTACCAACATATCCAAACTGTCAGCAAGTCCTGTTTTTTTATACTTTATTTGTTTATTTTTTTAAATGCAAATTGAATCTATGTCATTTGAATTCATACTATACCTCCATTATTCTGGGAATTATTTTTGGATCCTTGAGCCTTTTCCCATACAAGGAACGAGTCTGCTGTTGTGTTTCCACAGCTTCATCAGTAACTTCTGAGCTTGTTGGCTTTCCATTGCTCACAACAGTGGACATTTCTGGGACAGTTGAGGCAGGAATCTTGAACACATCGTCATAGGAGCTACTGGTATTCTTGTCATCATTACCTGACGTACCAACTGCCCCACTGGTACTGGGTTGAACATTTTTCTCAGACTTTTTGAAAGGCCCTGATGGTACAGTGTTCACAGGTTTTCCTTTGATAGGCTTAGTTACTACTTCTGTACTGTTATTTCCACCAGACTTAACATCTTTATTGACAGTCTCTCCATTTGCTGACAACTGTTGGCGTAATCGTTTCTTTTTTGCCATGAATTGAGTGTCTGAAACAATCCTTAAATGCTTGAAATACGTAATGTAGCATAGACAAAGCTTGAATTATATTTCTTGATAATGTATTTTTTAATGCAGTTGAACTTAAGTTAACCAGATAAAATATGTGCAAATGTTTGGCATTGGTGTTAACACGGTAACAGAAGGAACAATAAATAACTATTGTGTAAAATTGTGACAAGGTTAACAGCAAGAAACATGAATACTTAGTGTGTAAACTTGTACTTGTATGTATCAAAACTATAAACAACTGTCCTACAAAGACTAATCAAAACGTTAACAGCGTAGAAAGACTATTGGCGACCCAAAAAAAAACTAAAAGCGTGTGAATTATGAGTGCATTTTTGCTAAAAGGAAACATTTGTTGAATGAAGTTCAATGCCCCACCCTTAAACTTTATAATTTGGCTTTTTATTCAATAGTAAATTCGACATCTTAATGAAAACTAATTTGTAAGTAACGAAAAATTATTTTGTTCGAGCTAATTATATTATGCAAACTGAATTATATACAGGCCAGTTAACAAGTCTATCTGCAAGGGCCAGAATAACCGATAAAGCGTAGTAGTTAGGCGCACCGATTGTTAGTGCTTCTTAGCCAAAGATCTATAAATAAACATGTTTATTTATAGATCTTTGTTCGTAGCCTACTGAGTCAAAATAGATCATACGATGAAAGCTCTCGATTGTCCATAGTAGTTTAAAATTAATAAATTACCGTAATTTGTTGTCAAAATATTCAGAATGAGAATTGGTAGCAAGACAAAATACTTTTGCAACGAGTCAAAAATAGCCGATGTAGCGCATTAATTTGGTGGCCTTATTCCAGGACACTCCGGTAAATATTTTGGTTACATACAAGTAAATAGAAAAAGTAGGGATGTCATTAGTTTAAAGCTATTTTGTTATAAATTGACCTTTTTACAAACTGTAATTGCAATAAATCACATTATATACACATTATAATACATATTACATACATTATGTTAAATAATTTAAATGTAAGAAAACGAGTGTGAAATTTTGCTGTTTGGAAGAAGGACCAATTCTGGTTTCGATTTACTGACTAATAGCCTGCAAAGAAAAGAAGTAGTTTTTCTCGATACCTGTTTTCGCAATTCCCCTCTCAATAGACTGTTGCTTTCCGCCAACAGTCTAAAAAAATATTTTAGTGGTATGGTAGTGGCAAAGTTACGTATCACTATAATTTCTGCAAATATTTATTTCTAAAATATTCATTTGTTTTTTTGTTTTTTTTTACATTTTTGTGAATAGTGAACAGCTTCTCTAACCTTTTGTAAACTAACAAGTAATCAACAGAACAATGGAGAATTTTTGATAAAAATGTAGTGAATGGCATAAACAGCACTTCCAGTGTTGTTGCTGGGATAGCTCTTTAGTAACCTTAAGTATCTGCCTTTCAAGCTGGACACCAGTGTACACCTTACTTGGAACACCTTTACTTTAGCGGTCCCCAGAAATACTATATATGAGCCGCGTCGTGGGAAAACCGGCCTTAATGCATGTGTGTCAAGTGTTGTCCCGGATTAGCCTGTGCAGTCTGCACAGTCTAATCTGGGACGGCACTTTCCGCCTACAGTAAATTTATGTTTAGAAGAGACTTCCTTCAAACAGAAAATACCATAAAAGCAGAAAGTGTCGTCCCGGATTAGCCCGTGCGGACTGCGCCTCATATATTCTGCATAACTAAGGACTATGTGCAAAAGTAACCCAAAAATTGTTTTTTTTTTGTTTTCACAAAATATTATTTCAAATTCACATATCTTTGCGATAAACCCGCGTTATACAAAAACGATGACCATTTTGAAAATGGTTAACAACGTAACGATTTAACGCATAAAACACAATTTGCAAATGGAACTAGAATTGTCACATGAGTGACGGATATACCCCCACAATATGGCCTTGTCCCAAAACTATGGCATCCATTCGAGAGAAATGGACAGAGAGAGAATGCTTTAATTTGTGAATGGTCAACAGTCTATTTGGAAAAATTTAATTTCAATAGGAGCCATAACTCTGTCAACATTTAGTGGTTTGTAACCATAGTTGAACTTGATCTGTATTTTATGATGTTACACCTATGTACCAAAAATAATTTACATATGTGAAGCCTTTCATGAGTTACTGTCCATCTTTTTCAAGAATTTAAGTCAAAAAGGGGCCATAACTGTGTCAAAAGTTAGTGGTTTGTAACCAATAATAATTTACATATGTCACGCCATTGTTGAGTAATTGTCAGGAAACCATGTTTTTAGGGAATTTAAGTCAAATAAAGGGCAATCTCTCTGTCAAAATTTAGTGGTTTGTAACCAAAGTCGAACTTGACCCATATTTTATCATGCTTCACATGTATACCAAGAATTATTTGAATATGTCAAGCCATTCTTGAGTTGTCGAAAATCATTTTTTTAGGAAATTTTAAGGCGAAAAGGGGCCATAACTCTGTCAAAATTTAGTGGTTTGTAACCAACATCGAACTTGACCTGTATTCTATGATGTTATACATGTGTACCAAAAATTATTTCAATTTGTCAAGCCTTTCTTGAGTTATCATCCGGAAACCATGTTTTTAGGGAATTTTAAGTCGAAAAAGGGGCCATAAGTCTGTCAAAACTTAGTGGTTTGTAACCAACTTCGAACTTAACCTGTATTCTATGATGTTACACGTGTACCAAAAATTATTTGAATATGTCAAGCCTTTCTTGAGTTATCATCCGGAAACCAAAAACCAACAGACCGACAGACAGACGGACCGACTAGCTCACTCCTATATACCCCCTAATCTTCGTTTGTGGGGGTATAATAAAGCGACTTATTCTCTTAAAACCACAAATTACAAAAGATAATTAACAGAGAACATGATAACAGTATAAAGAAATTTTCAATACAGCCATCTGTGCATCCATTAGTTGCAAATTGACACGTCTCAACTGAAAGTACTAGACTTGCAGCAGTAAACCACATAGAAATTTTCGACTGTTAATTAGCCAAATGACTGATTTTGGGGGCTGCCGCCCCCCACACATCCCCGCTTATTAACACTCAAATTTTCATCCTGTTGTAACGTGCTGGGGGTCTGGTGCATTCAAAGTATTAACATGTAGTCGCAAGCAGAAGATCAAGAATCAGCTCTCACCAGCTGAATTAATTACCTTAAATTTCTGACAGCACTGTCTTCTTCAGCAGCAGGAACGGTTCTGCCTAAAACACTGCACGCTACAGCTTATATAGCCGTAGGTCACGTGACTCATTAGACTTGCCTGGTTTATTCAATTCTAATTACCGCAAGTTAAATCCCAGGGTGATCAGGTACATCGGATTATTGATTTTAATTACTTAAGTCGTGCGATTCTCATTGTATTTAACTGCTATTGTGTTTTAAACAATAATAATTTACTTGACCACGCGATTTTCTAATAATTAAATGCACATTACCATAATTTGTTGTTTATATGCCTAGCAGACATCCCCGTCAGGCTTACCTGTAAATACTAAAACAGAGAAACAGAGACATTTATCCATTGTCGTTACGCTGTTTTGATTCACAACAATGATTCCAAGAAAAACATTACAAATCGAGAAAAAAAAAGGCGGCCAAATAGAACAAGACAAGTCATGCTTAGCAATGTCCATGCATACACAAAACATTGTTACATTTCAGTGGTTTTTTTAGGGCCAATTTGGGGCCGAATTTAACCCCATTGCCCTGCTAAATAGGTATATATTTTTCCCGTACATTTACCTTAAAATTCCTCTCAGAAAGTAAGCTTTATTTTGAAAAAAAAAGGACCAAAATCTGACAAAAATTGACTAAGATAGAGGCATTTTCGTAAACAATCCCAGAAATTATTCATCAAACCAAGTTAGTGTATAATCTAAGTTATCATTTGTAGCAAAACAATTGATTAATGTTTTATAACAAAGTAGAATATACTACCGCTTTTTTTTTAAAATAATTCCCCTTTTGTCGTAAAATACCCCCATCTGAAGGGGCCCTGCCACCTTTCCCCGAAAGTTGAAAAAAACACTGCATTTAGAATTTCCGCGAACCGCATAAGTACAAAGTACCCTCTTATATTAAACAACTTACTTTCAAACTGAGAACTGAATTTATGACTGAACTGTCAATTCATTAACATACTCACAAACATAAGTAACTATGAATTTCAAATGATAATAAAATATTTAATTTTACCATTTAAATGCGGGGAAGGCATGTGCCTGATCAAACAATGGCTCAATGTAGGCATAACCACAAAGGAGGTAACTGCGTATGACACTGTTTACTGCTTGGCAGAGAAGTAGTCATAGTTACTGGTCATTTTGTAGGGTGTTTTTTTACAGCGATTTTAGAGACTTTTTCATTGATTTAAATAATTCTTGTTAATCAATAATAAAAGTCAATACATTAAAGCTCTGGTGCACCAGGGTTTTTTTCCAGAAAATTTTAATGAAACCTAAAATTTTCAGAAGAAAAATGTATGTCACTTTTTTCCCATCAAAATGTTGTGCACCATTCCAAATTTGGTATTATTTAAATGGCAAAGTATTTGTCTTTATGATGCTAGTCGTTTCAAAACAATAAAAAGCAGAAATCTATCAAAAATTCATAGATGAGGTAATAATTTTACATGTATATCCAATATGGCGGCGCCTATGCTGGTATTGTTCATTACTGATATAACTTATTATTATTATTGTGTATTTCCTGAGACAAACATTAGAAAATTTGTTTAATGCATGTGGGTAGTCTCGTCCCGGATTAGCCTGTGCAGATTGCACGGGCTAATCCGGGACGACACCTTACGCACATGCATTAAGCCCGGTTTTCCCACGACATGGGACTAATTCAGAATACAATTATCACTTATCTGTACTACTGTCTTTCTAACTTTAATGCTCTGTCGAAATATGTGTTACTTATATAACATAAAATTGAACTTTTCATGTTATCTCGAAGCTAAAGAAACTTCAGCGAACAGTTTATATAGTACTGACTACACATGTTCACTGAAGCCAACCCCTTATCGAAAGTCATCCAGAGTGGTAACATATTTATGTTACGCTATAAATCCATACATGTGCAATTTCTGGAGGAAATCATTACATATACAAGCAAATCAATATAAACTTTTTACTTGTGGCGTGTTTTGAGAATCGAAACTGTCAAATGCATCAAATAATACCTGAAAATAACTCTGATCAGCACACAGTGTACAATCACGCCGCCATTGTTGTTTTATCACGTGACTACGAGATTTTCATTTGAATATTTTCGGATGGACACCTTTTTGCATGCTCAAATTGCAAACATGGTTTTCGTAAGTGATGTTTAATCTAATATTCTTTAACTAGGTATTAAAATTATAGTGTGTTCACAAAACAATCACCAGTGCAGAACAAATCCATGAAATGTCAGTTTCGTTTCAAGCTGTGTATTTGACAACAGTCACAGCACATGTTCTGTTACTAAAAATTTATAAAAAGTCACATGACTGTGACATACTGTGAGATTCTCATTGACGAATGTCTTCTATGTGACTTATTGCCTTCACATTTTAGTAACGAAACGGTAATTTAGAAGTGTTTTAGACCTTATTTTGTCATAAGTATGCTAACTAGATGTAAAAATTATCTATCTAATAATGCTGCCTATTTGGTTCAGTAGTGTAAAAGCTGTTTTGGGCAGGGTTTTTGGTGACTGTTGATAAACTGTCAAATTCTTGAGAATTGCTGGCAGACTTTACTATGGGGGTTGCTCCATAACGTTTATGTCGCGCAAAGTCAAAACATATAAAAAGCGACATGTTATGGAAGTCGGAACTAGTTAGCTCGAGTTTATTTATCCGAAATTATTTCTTATCCGAATTACGTTCGCCAAACAAAGAAATGGATTTCGGATGATCAAACAACAAACTATATGTGTTAAAACCATCAAGTAAAGATCGTTAATTGTCCATGCATTGGTTCAATACCATACAGTTACCTGTCCGTATCAAAATGGAAAGAAAAACACAATCACTCTGTTTCTACGAACTCATGGACTGATCATGGTTTTATATCAGCTTCCGGTCTAATGAAACTTAAGAGCTCAAGTAAAAATCAAAGCACTGAAAGACACTTACATGCTTGATATTGCAGGAGTTCATGAACACCTACAACTATTGCCTAACTATTTTGTTAACTTTAAATTTAATTTAAACTTTTTCACCAGATTCCACATTAAATTGTATAGACAGTGATTCGTATCGTGACTAAAATTCCATGTCAGGGCTCTCGATTTAACATTTTTGCCATTGATTCAATGTCCAACAGTAGCTGTGGGAACATTAAAACTTTCCCTCTCTGGTAGTAAAACATCCCTCATAGAACATACTGTCTGTTTTAAAACACAATAGCCAAACAATTTCAGACTACATTAAACTGTAGTAGCATTTTTATACTTCCCATAAACGGGAGCATATAGTTACCGCTTTGTCCTTCCATCTGAATTCTAATTCAACAGCCATTCAGTCTCATGAATTTCCCCACAATTTTTTTGTATCTTTTTCCTGCTGTACTGTGTTTTTGTTTCCATGCCAGTTTTAAGGCACTCCCGTCATGAATTCTATTAAACTTTATGTGCAGCATCACTACCAAGCGGACACGTAAATATTGTCAGATGACAGCGATTTTTCGTTATGTTATTACTTTGTTTGTCAAATGAGCAATTTTAGTTTCCCTGCTAGATCTAGGGAATGAATGAACTAACATCATTGGAACTATATGTGCATCATCATTACCAAGAGTCATGTGTATAAAATCAGGTCTTTGCAGCCTCAGACAGACAATTTTCAGTTATTGCCCTTGATTATAAAACAAGCTGTTTTTGTTTGTGAGCTAGTTCTCAGCAACTTACCAAATCATAACAACTAACCAATGCATATTGTCACGAGGTTCAATCCTGGCGATTTTGCCATGGGTTATGGCATTTTGGTTATAAACTGTTTCTGCAGTATTTCTCAAGAACTAATGAATAAACTCAATAAAACTCAGTGGACCATTGCTACGACGAGCATATTTTGGGTCATTCCGGTCTGAATGAATTTGGACTGAACTGCCCTTCAATTAAAAAATGTGGCGCTTTTGTTTCCATGCCATTTCTCAGGAATTAATGACTAAAAATCAATGAAATGTTATGTGCAGCATTGGTACCAAGATTACATGCTAATATTTTTGGATCATCCCATTTTGATTTGTATACTTCGCATACAAAGATTTCAGTTTTCACTTTTTTTCATACTCCCTCCACTGTACTAAAATTCAAAGTTCTTTTTAAAACAAATTATCTCGATGCTATAATGAAATTATGAAAATTTCTACAAATACAGTAAATGTATTAAAACTTGACCTCCATGTTTAGCGCATCATGCAAGTCATTAATTTTCGTTCCGAACTAAATGCATTTTCTGAGGCCTAAAATAAGCATGACTCATTGACTGGTGTTGTGACACGATGTTTAAGTAAAGGCCGGCTAGCTCAGTTGGTAGAGCGCTTGACTACAAATCCAAGGAGCGCGGGTTTGATTCCCAGCCCGGCCACATAACTTCTGTGGGGATTGGTCATGAAATTATTTCTACTGCCATTCTCCCCCTACCTCTGATTCAAGTAGGGCAGTTGTCAGTTACTGGCATAAGTATGTGCACTATGTACTGGTAAACAAGCCAGGGAAAAGTGTGAGTAGGTTAACTGACCGCTGTTATACGACTGAAATACTGTTGAATACGGCGAAAAATCCAAATAAACAAACAATAATAAAATGCTGTTAATCAAGGTCGATTATTATGCTTTCTGTAACTAATGATTTAAATGAAAGTAACACATAATAAATATACATACGAGGAAACGTCACATATTGACGACTGATAAAGCCCACCTAAGAAACAAGTAAGTAATGAAGACACTAAATATTCTTGTTTTTTTATTTTCCATAATGTCCCAATGGTACAATATATATTACAAAACATCAGATAAACAATGTCAAGACCTATTCACAAATGTTGTTCGAATGAAATGAAAATAAAAACCGTGTTTCACACAAAGACTCAATCTGCCATTCATGTTTAAACTTCCTAAAACTACTTAAAGCATCACTAACAAAATCCGTTAATCTCCACCAACAGAAGTTAATTTAATTTAAACTACAAATCACTTGGCTGTTTACTTAAAATATCCACAACCACCTAGGATGAAAATATATATTGCTTTCTGTAAGTTCATAACTTGTCACGTATACATGTAACAACTGTGATGTCCAAATGAAAGTTCCATAGTGACAATTGTCTAAAAATACTAACAACAGAGACTGTCAGTTCTATTCTATCCCATGTACTTTGTATTCACCATAATATCAGATGCTAAAATTGCACATGGCTAATCCACCATGATTGTTACCAGGTTTAAGCTCATACTACATGTACATGATGAAGCAGTGAACAAAGAATTTCACATAAAAAGTTCTGGAATTCTATTTCAATATTCAAGTCCTATTCAGTTATTCTTCAGAAAGCCGTATAGTTTGGATTGTTCATTCTGTTACGCATCCCCATTCCGCCTCCCATGTTGTTAAAGCCGCCATCCATTTTCATGTTGCCACCAAAACCTCCACCCATGTTTCCTGAAATGTATAGAAGATACAAAATAACATACTTAAGTGTCCATCTGTTTACCTTAAAACTGCCACAAAATATATAAGAAATTTAAACTTAAATACTAAATACTGTTCTTATGTCTTAACACATATGAATATGCATTAACAAGCTCATCACAGAAAATGACCCTCCATATGTCAATGAATCGCATATTGCATCAATGAGGTGAATAATCATGACCCCTACTTTGCAAAAATCTTACGTTTTAAACAGAAATCTTATGAGCAATGCTAGAATATTGTCACAGATTTGAAGTGTAAGGTACCCAAAGTAAACATTTTCTTAATTGATTAATATTCACAACATCAAACAACATGAAACAATAAATCTCAAATTCCAACAATTTAAAGCCATATCAAATGAGGACAACACAACAGTTAGAATCTTTAACTAGCTTTTACCGTCTCCAGCTCCTAAAGCATATTGGTTGACTGTGTGTTGATTACAGGAAATAAACATAACAAAACAGCAATTCACAGAAATCGGACCTTTCAGATTGATTTATTATACGAACACAAACATAACATATATAACATATTTTGAAGTAGATTTGTTCCTCGATATATCCTCTCAATACAACAATAACAACATTGATCAGACACAATACTTAAAACTTGTACAGGAATTATTCTAGTAAATTCACTTGTCTGGACGTGCTCTGGGATAAGCTGGGCAACACCGACCACTGATTTCAGCACCCCGGGCCTAGTCCCGAAATGTAAAGAGAAAGTCAGGGGAGGTAAATTTACGGTGTCTGTCACGATTTTGTCTCACCTTTCCTCATCATCATGTTGCCCTGCATGCCTCCCATCATGTCCATGTCTTCATCTCCATCGAAGCCCCCGTCGCCTGGGTACATGCCGTCGCTACGGTTTCCAGGTACAGAGTTTAGGAACAGCTCAATGTAGCGGTGCTCTGAGGAAGATAGAAACCATTACTGACCTCGAGTAGATCGAGAAATTATTGATGTTCTTAGCAGAATTGTATGAAAGTGTCAATAACATGTTGGTGTAATGTAACCTATGCTCCATATCACTTTAAGAGATCAGAAAAACAGTATTCATACAATTTTTTAAGACACGTTTACAAAATTAAACAGGAAATAATTTCAACTGAAGTCTGACTAAAAATAAAATGTCCGCATTTTCCACCTAAAAAATTAAGTGCACATTATACATGACTGCACTATATACACAACGTTTTATGGTACTTTGAATAGGACAAACAACAAGGTCTGTACAATTCTAAAAACTGAAATTATGTCTTCATTTCATGAAGACACTACAGTGGAAAGTGTTGCACATACGCATGTTAGCCTTGTGTTTCTTCATGGCTTCCTTGGCCTCGGCGTGGGTGGAGAAGTCCACATTTGCCTCCCCTGTCGGCTTGCCTGCTGCGTTGTAGTCAAACTCCACCTTCACCGGTACTAGCGGGGAGAAGAACTGGAATACAGGTCACCAACTTAATGTACAGGTATCAAACATTCATGTGGTAGATTTGAAAACTGTGTATTATTAAGCTGCCAGAAAATAATTTAACACTTCCTTGATTTCATTTCAGAATCGAGACATACAAAATCTGATGAGTTCGCTTATAAACTGTAACTTTCAAACGAAGGACTATTTCTTAAATTTATTAGATCCTAAATCATTATACATGCGAAAAAATCTGCATCATCCAACATTGTAAACATAATCGTTAATGATATCCCCCAATCTGAAATCTCGAAAATGTTAAGAAGTAAATACCATAGTACCACTAAACCCTGCTTCAGTCAGTGTGTGATACGTACATCAGCAACATCCTGCTCATCAGCCTGGAATGGCAGGCCGCGCATGTGCACAGAGTGGCCCGTCTTGCTGACGTAGTTCCCGCCCATGGCCTGCATGCCCCCGCCCATACCCATGTTGGGAACGCCCCCCGCCATCCGCCCGGCCCCCATGATCCTCGGCTGTCGCATGTTGCCACGCCGATTCATCCCCATACCCATACCTAGAGGGATGACACATGCTGAGTAACATCTCACGTTGCAAATTTACATAATCAATGAACAGGGAAAGATCTGAAGTCAAACGGCAGGGCTTCTTTCAATCTCATATATATATATATATATGTGGCGCGTCGTGGGAAAACCGGACTTAATGCATGTGTGTAAAGTGTCGTCCCCGATTAGCCTGTGCAGAATCCGGGACGACACTTTACACAATGCATGTGTGTAAAGTGTCGTCCCGGATTAGCCTGTGCGGACGACACTTTATGCACATGCATTAAGACCGGTTTTCTCACGACGCGCCACATATGATTCTGGTATCATTTTTATCACTTGTTAGCCATTTTGCACTTCAATTTTTTTTAAATATTAACTTACGAAAGAAAACAAATGCACTATGGAAATAAATATTATGTTGCAGATTAAAACAGTACAATTTATTTATTATAATAGCAGATAGTTCACATTTAATTATATAAAGTTTGGACTTGAGTTTAGAAAATCTTCGTAAAGCATCATTCCAAATGAAACACTAACTCTTAAGTGTTTCAAATGGGTTACAACAAACTATCTCTTCTTAGATCTTTCCCTATTTATGAATAGATATATATCAAATAGCAATTCATATTACTGTTGTGTATTGGACTAGTGATATAAAAGTTTAAGCTTATTTGATATTGACTAAATGGTAATAGACCGGTACTTAGGAACTATATTTAGAAGTATTTACCCTTGGCACTGAAATCTTGTCTGTACTCCTGAGCTAAAATCAAATCACAATTGTATGGTTCGGAACAAAATGGTAGAATTATCACAACACATTCCTTAGAACTGGCCAGAACAATTTGCTTATATACCTTATTTAATGCTATTTCTTGGCGTTTGATTATTGTGAAACTCGAAAACACAAAAATTGTAACCCATTCAAGACTAGTGAAACTTTATCATTCCTGCTGGATGGGTGGCATAATATTGCCCATTTAATGGTGTAAATACTGTAAACTCATTAAAAACTGTGACAATAAACTAGCCTATGAACAAAATATGACGGGAGTCGTGAGAAAACCGGTCTTAATGCATGGGTGTAGTGTTGTCCCGGATTAGCCTGTGCAGTTCGCTTTTTTGGTATTTTATGTTTCAAGGAAGTCTCTTCTAACCATAAATTCACTTTAGGCGGAAAGTGCCGCCCTGGATCAGCCTGTGCGCAAATGCATTAAACCCGGTTTTCCAACGATGCACCTCATATATTTAAGTGAGATTATATCAAGTGATATTCCCAACTACAACCAATTCCACTGCCACTGCGGCCTCCACCACTATGCCTACCTGTAGCCATGTTGCCCATGCCCATCCGGCCACCGCCCATGTTGCCAGCAAACCCCATGTCATCCTCGTAATCATCCTCATAGAATCCTGAAATAAAGCTTCACATGTTTTTGTGGTTTAAAGTACATCACACAATAAATTAACAAACTACAAAGTGAATCTACCTGCTTTATCTCTACAAATTTTAACTTCGAAATAGTTCCAAATCTTCTCTTTTCACACACCATTAAATACTACTGTTTCACTAACATTGATAAAACATGTCAATTCATTGATAAGAAACAGGCTACGAGTAGTCTATAACTGTATCTATTACTTTACAGATAATGACGTAGCAAACCACTGAACTTATTGTATGTTCATTATTTCATATGTATATAGGTAATTGGGAAAAGTTTATTATCCCGTTTACTTAGTAAAATTACAGGGTGCTGCACCTTGCTACTGTTTGGTTAATTTATTAATGAGGTATGTCGTGAGAAAACCTGGCTTAATGCATTTGCGTAGTGTCGTCCCAGATAAGCCTGTGCAATCCGCACAGGCTAATCCGGGACGACACTTTCCGCCAACAGTGTAGTTATGTTTAGAAGAGACTTCATTAAAACAAAAAATACCATAAAAGCGGAAAGTGCCATCCCGGATAAGCCTGTGCAGACTGCACAGGCTAATCCGGGACGACACTTTACGCACATGCATTAAGCCCGGTTTTCCCACAACACGCCACAAATGTTTAAACTTTCCCCATGCTCCTTTAAAGCAGCACCCTGCTCCTATAGTGATCCGAGATGCTATTTGCGTTCACAAGGTGATCATGTCACAGCTACTCACCTTTGAGATTGCGACCTCCGCGCCCGCGCCCATATCCCGCTCCCATGCCCATCCCGCTCCCCATAGCAACATTGCGGTTGTAGGGGCTGGGACGCATTGCCCCCATGCTGGGCCCCAACAGGGAACGGGGCTTGGGTCCGTAGCCAATACACGCTGACGCCTCGTTAAGGCTGCTTTTGAAGATCTCTATGTATCTAAATTGGGTAGGAATATCACATTGAAACAACAATTCCATTTAGTTCTCGTGCATCCTTCATACACACAAAAACAATCAACTGTATTTTCTGATGGGTGTAGAATATTCATTAATAATTATAGTACAAAAGTATGCTAGGTTATATCTGGTTTATAATGGTGTATACTTACCAATTATAGTCAGAAAATTATGAGCCACGTTAAATTATTGTATTCTTTGTCCATTCAAAGTACATATTTAAACATTAAGAAATAATAATAGATACAGGGCTGTTAAGTTCTATCATAACAAGTACTTTTGTACTCATTTTGACTTCTGAAAGCTTGCATGTTTTACGTGCAGTTTCTCACCAAAATTGTCTCAACAGCATTTATTTTGAAAATGACGCAGAAGTTCTCGGAGAAATGCACAACATACAATTTAACACTTCATCCGACATTTTGCAGAACTTATGTTCAATACTATCTAATCAGGTTTTTGCTGCAAATTCACATCAACCATGCAAATCTGTTTGCCTCTTGCGTTTTATCATAATCAACAGCCCTGCATTACAGACAGTAGATTTAATATAGAACTAATAGAACTAATAAAGTGATACCGCCATAGTGCCCCTGAGTGGAGCCCCATACCACCCTACCGTCCGCCCGTGGGCCCACCGTGCCCCCAAGGGAGCTAACCCGTGCACCACCTCCCTATCTCAAACTCAAGAATTACTGCCCCTTAAGGGACCCTCCACATCCCACCTGTGCCCAATTCTTTCTTTGTGTTTGAGTAAAGCCTTCTCCGCGCAGTCGGAGGTTGCGAATTGTACGTAAGCCTCCCCCGTGGCGCGCCCCTGTCGGTCCTCTTGTAGCATTATCCCATTGGGGACAATCTCCAACCCTAAACACCCAGCCCAAAATATACAATCATTAAACAAGCAGCCCAGAATACACAAGACATGAGAATTATCAATTCCTGGAAAATCCCAAAACACTATAACGTCACATCATCAATACAGTATCCCATATGCTAGTATTCATCAATATTACATCATTATTGTCAACTAAACTCCTGCTTTTTTAAAAATCAATACTGATATTTCAATCAAAATTTCATATTTTCAATATGATAAGGAAATAAGCGCATCATGCATCGTTGCTTGGCTGGCCTAATAAGACCAAGTAAACATCTAGGTATTTTTTCCCATGCTATTATTTTAACATAACTTCAGACAAAAATCATCACCAATACATTCAAAACCATTTAATATGTTTTTTCTGTATTGTATGAACACTTTTTCCTTCACCATATCACTACCTTATGCAATAGTAACATTTGCACAAAACCATATACCTGTACATATTATTGGATTACATATTTCAAACCAATAACACAGGAACAAGGCAACACATTATAATATTTACTAATAACATTAATATCTAATATTTTTGTTAATTTTGAAAATGTCTTTATTAGCAGTGCAATGCTTAATGCCTCCCGCTGTGCGGGGGAATAAAAACAACCATTAAAGTTCAGGCACAGTCGTATATAAATCAATTTGAGGCGCGTCGTGGGAAAACCGGTCTTAATGCATGTGCGTAAAGTGTCGTCCCGGATTAGCCTGTGCAGTCCACACAGGCTAATCCGGGACGGCACTTTCCGCCTACAGTGGATTTATGTTTGGAAGAGACCTCCTTGGAACAGAAAATACCATAAAAGCGGAAAGTGCCGTCCCGGATTAGCCTGTGCGGATTGCACAGGCTAATCCGGGACGACACTTTACGCACATGCATTATGACCGGTTTTCTCATGACGCGCCACATTTAATGTTTGAATGAATGTAAGACATACACACAGTATAATCAACCTGATAAAATAATACAATTACGCTTTAATTTTAACTTATTTCCATTTCTTACATGTCACTTTACAGAATTAGCTAATTGCAACAAATTTGGCTAAAAAAAAGATTATCTTTTACTTGATTACTGAATAATTGGTTATTGGGTTACAGTTTAGTACATGCACATTGGATCAAATATCTTGTATCAGGACTTATTAAACAGTTGGAGGCTAGACTTAATCAAATGTCTGTATCCAGATACGCCGAATTTAGGATACATCGAAGTCAGATTTACTAGTGATTTCAAGATAACAAAGTTCAACTGTAATTCATAAATTTCTAACATGATATTAAGACCTGATCCATAAAACGTTATGTCCACATATTGAATTTTCAATTTGTGCAGTCCAAATAATGTTCTCTTTCTGTATTCAAGTGACTTTCACAACAATATCAAACACATTTTGTTAACCAAACTTCAACAACTTTCATGCAAAACATGGTCACCAGTCGACAAAATACGTATCATATCTACTTGTCAATATATTAGGGATAGCAACGAATACCAAATATGATATTCGAATATTCGATTGATGAAGTATTCAAATATTCGATCATCGGAGGCAATACTTGTGAACTGATGGAAATGTATTACTAAAATGACTTAATTGTATGGTTAATATAGCCACCACCAATGCACGATGAGAAAAATGCGGCAAATACACAGACTTTAACCTACACATTAGAACTGTATTGCGATTTTTTTATTTCATTTAATGGGAAAGACTTCAAACCATTTATTTAGCACATGCAAATCTTTGCTGACAATTTCGCTGTCTGTTTCCACGACATAACTAGGAAGGTGGCACGTTGTTTCAGAGCACATGTGCACATGTGTACGCAGTAGCACCAATAAGCACACACTTTAATCTCCTACTTCCCATATAAGTGGCTTGTGAACCGATAAAGGACCGTGGTCGTTATAATGGGACTAGCAATAACAACGAACGGTCGTCTACATAACAATAGGGTGATAGGTAGCTTTTGACACATATCCTGTGTACTAGAGAAGCTAAGGTGACACGAAAATGCTATATCTTTAGTGACTGACTTTGAAAAATACTGTATTAAATATGCTTATTAAAATTAAATGAGTAAACAGTCAAGTATTCAAATACCTAAATATTATTTGAATAGTTTTCATGATTTGAATATTTGTTGCCGTCCCTACAATATATACATCACCTCAGCAAACTGGCATTCAATGCAATTACGATATTTACATTTTAGGAATTAAATCACAGTGGCCATAGCTATGAATCTTAATTTACCTGAAAAGAACTGCATAATCTCTTCTTTTGAGCATCCAAATGGTAAACCACGTAAGCGTAAGACTGCCTCTTTCGACTGTGGTTGATTTCTGCCTGAGCGTTTTACCACCCAGTCCATTTCACTGCGTTTTGAATGGAAAACTGCAAGGTAAAACACTGAATTATGGCTTGGTTCACAACTTGTTTAGTTGGCAAATTCGATGTAAATGATGTTAGACTTACAATTTCTATTCAAATATATTCACAGGACATTTAAACTACCTTCTAAATTCTATGCATGAAAATGTCCTCTCAAGTTAAGGACAAATCTCTGTAACTACCGGTAGTCTGTTTACAGTAATATTCATTTGTAACTATCACATTATCAATACAACTTATATTAATACAGATTCAGTTCCATTTACGAGTCTGTATTCGCACTTTTATCAGAGATAAGGAGTCATGAGTATGGAAATGTTCAACTTGAAAAACAGCTAAAACTATATTATCTGTTTTACACAGATCTGGCACAGTTAAACAACTTTCCTTATGAAAATTTTCAGTGAAAATGAGGGAAATCAGGTGAAATGAGGAAGATTCTCATTCCTGATGTATTCAAAGTTATACAGCCATGTAATACCCTCGATGTATCTCTGTCCCATGTGATCCTTGTGTCTCTCCAGGGCTTTCTCCACATCCTGCTCACTAACGAGTTCAACAAACGCCTCACCGCTCGGCCGTCCTTCCCGTGAGAACGTGAAGTGCACACCGTCCGGCACAATGTTCACGGAGTCTGTGACAGAATCATTCAATGTTCACGGAATCTGTGACAGAATCATTCAATGAACGAAACTTGACAACTAATAGCGTCTAAAAGTCCTTTTTGGCGATGCATTGATTTTCACTATATTTTGCTAATGACAGCAGTCGCAAAATCTTCCTGTACTCTAAAATTTGCTACCATGTCTCTATGCTGTGGGTATTTAGATCCAGAAAAAATAAATGAAGCAACCAAATAAGAAAGTTATGAAAATTTCCGTTCTCAAAAGGGCGTTCTTGTGAATTCAAGAACTCGCAAATAAATTGGAAATAACTAAAATGTGAAATAAACAACTCGCATAAACAGTCTTTTACAGTATTCCATGTTGTGAGGAGGAATATGCAATTGTAACACCACAAAAATTCAGCAGCAGCACCAATTAAACCTTCTTTCTATTGTATACGAGGTAATACCAGATTTCATTAGTATCAAAGTCACACAACTTATCATATTTTCATTAAAATAAGATGTTGTACTCAATTTTCTGACACTTGGTGTCACTTAGGTGATTGCTGCACATGTATACAAACCTCCAAAGAAATTGTAGATATCATCTGGTGAAGATGACCAGGGCAGTCCACGCAGTCTGACAACGTTTCCATCCTCCTCCATGGTGTGTCTGCAGCAGTCAAACAAGAGATGTCATTACTATACATGAAATGTAAATATATTACTGTACATGCAAGTGTATTAACATACAAAAATAATGTATTTTTTTTACTGCACTTTAAAACCACACAAAAAAATTACATAAAATGATAAATGTAGCAATGCAAAACCATGTAAGAGTTACCTCCCTTGGCAAATTTGCTCCTGCCCAGAAATGACCAATCTTTTGACCCAAGAATAGCAAGATTTTTTTACTTAAATTTTTACTACTTTTACAATGGAATTTTGACCCAATCTGCATAAATTATGATAAGATAATCAAATTGCCCGGAGCATTTCTTAACTATGCAGAAACTAGTCATTTTGATAAAAAAAATTAAGTTTTAATTATTAAAATTTATATTTTTTAGAGAACTAAAGCTTTTACACTAAAAAGTTTGGCCTGATTTTGCAATTTTATGTATGTTGTTTATGATTGTGTATATAGTTTTCACACAAAAATCTGGAATGAAAATGCATTCTGACCTTTTTCTCTCTTGGTGGAAATTTTGCAAAAATTCAAGATGGCTGCAAACACAAGCAAGCATGAAAAAGATTAGACCACTATTTGTGAAAAATAAGGCTAACATTTTGTAGTGAATAGTATAATTTGTGACAGTATTGTTTAAAATGTTTATTTAGTGTTTATACTATAATTATTAATTTGTTTTAAACTTTGTTCTTCAGCCTGAAGTTAAAGTAATTCAAAACGAAAGTGAAAGTAACCAAACCTATTCATACTCCATACTCATTCATTTTATTTAAAGTTCATTATTACAAATAACCTATTTATCATCAACAGCCTACTCATTACAACTTTTGATTTTGACATCATATGCTCTGGTAAAATTTAAGATGCAAGATTGTTTTCTTTGATACAGATTAAAATGCATTTATTTTGTTAGAAAAAGCACACAATGTCAAACTGATGATGATCCATGAAGAAACATTAAACATTGTTTTTATAAATTCATCTTGGGGTCTATATTTTTTCATGCTCTTAATGTTTCTATAATTGAGAACGATAATTTATGTACACATTTTTAACGCAGGATAATTGTTGTCATTTCAAGGTATCTGTTTACTGAACTTCAAATATTTAAATTATTAAGCAGCATTCTTTGACATCCTGCATTCATTCCATGGGTTGAGATTTGGGTATGTCATTTTTTGTAGTGGTGGTGCAACTTTTCGTTTCAGATCTCTAACTTGAGAATGGGTTGAACTATTGTAATGATACTTAATACATAGAAAACTTGTAGCGAGACCTCGCTTGTGTTTGCAAATGGGGTGGGTGGGGTCAAGGTCACTGTAACTAAAAATAGAAAAACGGTTTCTATCCAATAACTTGAGAACACATTGAAATATTTGAATGAAATTTCATATCTAGATCCCTAATATCGAGATCTTGCTTGGGATTGCATATAGGTTGGGTGGGGTCAAGGTCACTGTTATTAAAAATAAAAAAACGGTTTCAGCTCAATAGCTTGAGCAGACATTGAAATATTTAAATGAAATTTCAAATCTAGATACCTTATATCTAGACCTCGCTTGGGATTGCATATGGGGTGGGTGGGGTCAAGGTCAACATTACTAAAATTTTATTATTGTGCTGTCTTTAATGCATTTGGTTATAAAAAAAATGGTATGCGTGGAATTTCCACGTTTCTTGTTTCTCACATTTTGCCATAGTCCATAGTAATTAACGTCAAAGCATAGGAATTAGGTAAAGGTTAGGTTCATAGTAAGTACATAACTGGGAGTTGTAGACACCTTAAATAGTTATAGCCTTACTATAGTATGTTAATAAATTATTTAGGAACAGAATTTCTTAAATACCGATTATATGATGTTATATAAAGGATGTTTGTTAAATTTTGGTTGTTTATTAGCTTTTAAAATTAAAATGACTTAAGTTCAACCAGTTTGGTGTTTTTTTCATAAAATCGTGGATTGGGTCATGTTTTTGTCATGTTTTCGTTTTGTGCATTTAAATGGTTGTTGAGGGTACCATTCTAAAAAATCATGATACTTTGTAACCGGATGAGATATCTGAAAAATTATTTTTGTTTTCTGTATGGGAAAGATTCCATTACTTGATGGAATAATTGTTGTTTTAGTAGCTAAGATTAAAAAAATTGGTGTTGCATTGCTAATAAATGTGCATTTTTGTTTATTCCGACTTTCAAAAGCCAAAATAAACAGCACGATGATAAACTGTGGTGCAAACCATTTTAAAGTGAATATCAATCCAATTATTGTGCTATGTCAATTACTACAAGGCATGAAATATTAGATTTCTTTCTATTGCAACATTATTTTGCATACCATAGACAAATCAAGGCGAAAAGAACAAAGCATAGCGTGCATTGTCGCGGAATTATGTGCCACACCATGCAATTGCATTATAAATGGATATTTCTTAATGGATCTTGACACGCTTTGGCATGCACAATTTCTGTTAACTAAAATGAAACTTTATCCATAAAACATTTTTCATTTCTAACCGGTTTAGTGAATGGGAACTTGTTAGTTTTTCAGTTTCGACTTCGCTTAAGATGGCGGCCGATTTCGCTTCCTCTATGATCTATAGACACGTAGATTTAGCAGAACGGTCACTATATCTAAACTGCAGTATTTTTTTCAAGAAACTGATTGGGAGGCGCCGATGCTGTATATACAGCCATGCAACGTATCGATCCAGATCCAGAGGCTACTGTGGGTGGAAAAAGTCGGACGATGTGTTTCACTGCCGAAGTGTCTCAAAGACGAAGTGTCTTACTCTGCTATCGAGACTATGTGTTCCACATTTGAAATGTAGAAAAATATGAAGTGTGTTATAGATATATGATATTTGTGAAATACTTTATTTGCACTAGTTAATATACCATAATGCAATATAGATCTATGTAGCGTGATAAAATGTAAAAATTACATTACAGTTTCAGAGAAAGTAATAAATATGAGTAATGTTCAACAACTACGGTTACATGTGGTACAAAACAGTTAAGCTAAAATAAGGGAGAGGTCATTCAACCTGTTTAAACTTCGATGCTGTCGTCGTGTATGTGATCTTATTGGCATAAAAGCATGCTGTAAATCTGAACATGTTGTGCATCGATGTTTCAAGATGCTAGGTTACAAAACACACGAAATACTTATCTAAAATTAATGACTCGACAGATGAGATAATTTGTTAAAACAATCGAAATATGAATTATGTTAAATGATGTATTATATGAGTACTTAGTAGTGTGTCGCGAATGCACGAGTGTTTCTGTAATAATACATAATTCTAACACAAACACTCGTACATTTCACGACACACTTTTGGACTTATTTCACATGTATACCTGTATTTCATTAAATAATATAAGTAGTTAACGATATTTTATGGAAATCAGATTGGTTCCACGAACTGAACCATGTGCAAAACTCGACTTCACATGAAACGGGAGACGTGTTACAAGGCTATCATCTTAAAGTTTAAACTTTATATTTGCTTAAGAAATTCTAAACCTATAGAAGGTCTGAAATTAACACTGTGCAAATAAAAAAGGCAAGGGCTGCATTAGCAAAACAGCAAACGCGTATCTTATCTTGAAAGAAACGACTGAAAGCATTGTCTTTCGGTAAATTACCTACAAAAAGCACAAGGCCTATACACAACTAAGAAAAACATCATGCAGCTCATGTGTCTATTAAAAAACTGCTGTTCGAAATGGCAGGAATGTTTTTTATTTAAATTAATACGAGACTGGTTCTATTGAAGTAATTAAATTTATAGCTTACAATCAATTAACTATAAAGCAAAGCACATTCAGTATGCATAAGCGACCATAAACCGAAAGCAAATTACTTCCTATTCATAAATAGGAGATGCAATGTTGTTGTTGTTGTTTTTCTAAATTTTATTGTTCAGTTTTAATCATAACAATTAAATAGAGGATATTTTTTGATTTCGGTGAATTATCGAATTCTGTTTCACGAGTGGTTATAGAAAAAAATATTTTAGCGAGTATAATTTTCTATTAGCACGAGTGAGATAAATATTCGATTATTCGCAGAAATCGACAAACTTTCTTTTTACTTTATGCTTTTGGACGATAAGGAAATAAAATTGCGCGAGATAAGCTTAAACGTCACATGTTTGTGTATTTTGACGTCATAAAAATGACATCATAAATGATTCCAAAATTGTTTATCATAAGTATGATGGGAAAAAAGTGCCATAATTTGTACGTCCTTGTCCTAATATTAAATTCTTTCAT
This sequence comes from Congeria kusceri, assembly GCA_027627225.1. Classification (NCBI taxonomy): domain Eukaryota; kingdom Metazoa; phylum Mollusca; class Bivalvia; order Myida; family Dreissenidae; genus Congeria; species Congeria kusceri. The sequence continues at coordinate 71,041,990 of CM051031.1, read as the reverse complement.
GAATTGTATGATGAGTTTTCAATAAACAAATGTATGTAAATACTAAACATATATATAAACTTGCCAAGGGAGGTAAACAACTAGTGGTAGATCAATGTTATTGACAGAATAAAAAGTGCGTTTTATGTTATACTTTCACTGCAGTTAACATCATAAATCTTATATTTTCACTGCCCCAACAGTGAAAATATCCAATTTTATCTCACCAATAGAATTGTATATTTCACTGAAAAGCATATAATAAATTACTTTATATTACATATGACGTCTAGAGCCCCGACGTATTGACCAACGACTTATTCTTTTTTACAGTTGAGTTAACACAGCAGGTTGCCGAAACCGCAGAAGATTATATTCTTCTCAATCAAAGGCCAAGAAGAAATCAACATCCTCTCACATACAGACTAATTCAGACAAACACAGACTACTACAAAGACTCCTTCTTCCCTCGAACTATATAATTCATTAGAACTCGCTGCCAGCTGATATCGTTACCCTACCACCGATCCAGTTCAGTGTTGCAAACAGCCACGTTGAACATATCTCCCCATAATGTTACAGTAACCCAGATCTGTTTTTATTATGCTCCCCGAACATTTTTCGGGGGAGCATATAGTCGCCGCTTTGTCCGTCCGTCCGTCCTTCCGTCCCGTTTTCTTGTCCAGAGTATTTCTCAGCAACTACTGAACAGAATTATATGAAACTGCATGGAAAGCTTCATTACCAAGAGGAGGTGTGCACTGAACCAGGAGGTTCCGCTTCAAAGATTTTGCTCAGAGTTATGGGACTTAGGAGATTTCTGAAATAAGCATTTAGTGCACAATTATTGTCTAGTCTATTTCTACGCAACTACTGGCTGGAATTCAATAAAACTTTACAGAAAGCTTCATTACCCAGAGGAGATATGCACTGAACCGGAACGCTCAACTTCAATAATTGTTCTCAGAGTTATGGGACTTTGATGATTTCTGAAATAATTATTTAGTGCACAACTGTTCTGTTCCGCTCTCTAACTCGAGAACGGATTGAGCTATTGTAATGAAACTTCATACATAGATACCTTATAGCAAGACCTTGCATGGGATTGCATATGGGGTGGGTGGGGTCAAGGTCAACGTTACTAAAAGAAAACCGGTTTCCACTCAATAACTGGAGAACGCATTGAGGGTCTCCACTCAATAACTTGAGAACGTTTTGAGATATTCTAATGCAACTTCATACATAGAGACCTTATAATGAGACATCGCTTGGAATTGCATATGGGGTGGGTGGGGTCAAGGTTACCATAACTAAAAATAGAAAAACAGTTCCCGCTCAATAACTTGAGAATGTATTGAGATATGTTAATGAAACTTCATAGATAGATACCTTATATCCAGGCCTCCCTTGGAATTGCATATGAGATGGGTGAGGACAAGGTCAAGGATACTTTTACAAAAAAACGGTTTCCGCTCAATAACTCAAGAACGCATTGAGATTTTAATGAAACTTCATATGTATATACCTTATATTGAGACCTCGCTTGGGATTGCATATGGGGTGGGTGGGGTCAAGGGCACCATTACCAAAAATAAAACAAATGGTTTACGCTCAACAGCTCAAGAATGAATTAATGTATTGTAATGTTACTTCAAATGTAGATACCTTATGTTGAAACCTCACTTGCGATTGCATATGGGATAGATGGGAGTCAAGGTTACTGTCTCTTTTTCACTTGCATAAACATGCTTCTGTTGAGGGTCAGTATTCTTAAATGTCCTAATGAATAACTAAAAACGCTATTTCTTAACTTAAGTTGCACTTTAGTGCAATTCCTAGCCATGACCGTAACCTTGCATCCATACTTTCTTTAATTATTGTGCTGACTTTTATGCATTTCATTCGAACAATTTGTTTTCCTTGCAATCTCAACGTTTCTTTTCTTACAGTTACGGGATTTTGATGATTGCTGAAAATAATATATAGAGTACCATTTTTGTCTGGACTCTGTTGCTTGTCTATAACTTGGCAAAACGCATTGGGGAGCATCCATCAGTTCACTGATATCCTTTTTTAAGTTTAACATTGCAGACACTCCGGATCTGTCTTTATCTCTTAAAACTGTAGATACTCCAGCGTTACTAACTAAACTTCTAATTAAAGATTCTTTTATTATATATAATCTAACAAACTGTGGTTTGAGTGCGCAGAGTATAGGTCCTCGAAAGGGGTTAGATGGATCACAGATGCCACAGTCAAGTCGAATGAATATCAAACAGTTCTTTGTTTCTTCTGCTAAAAAAGACATTTTACACAAGGGACACTGGTTTTAATAGCTATTTCCTGAACAGTTGGAAAGTAGACGAAGCTCTTGAATAACACGCCACGAATTATACGGGCCGGAGGATACGGACCCAGTTTTCGGACCATACTGACCGCATTGAAGAAGCATACGGACAACATACAATATGAAATGTTATTCGTTATATTTTTCATAATAATACACACGAGGATTTGCTATTTTACTATGGGATCCAATGAAGGCTCGATTTCCTGGTTTCTAACCTAAACGTGTCAATAGCATGTTTGCACACAGATGGCGCTTCCGTAACAGTGACACTTCAAGAAGAAAAGTAATAATATCACAACAAGAATCTTTGGTGTCAATTTCGCAGGTAATTTCAGAATAACCCATTGTTTATCAGCAGTTTAATAAGAAGTCACCTTAAACTACAAACAAAAAATTCAATTAAAATTTCATAATTACTGGTGAGCAAGTATTTGTCTGACGGAATATGTATTTATTTTGGGACATTTATAATTCATGAACAAACTCAACGATGAAAATTAGCTTGTAACATCCTGGGTTGATCACCCGTTTGCGTATGTAAACAAAAAAAGTTTCACTTTTCGCATGCGCAACAATAGAGGCCCTGAAAGGGGTACATAAAACACGGTCTTTTTCACGTTGACAGTAGTATTTTCCGGACGTTTTTTGTAACAGTTAAATTATCAGATGCGTAATTTATATCAAATAATACCACTTTATCAAATGATTTAGTAATTACTAGAGAATATAAGTAAGGCGTTGAAACAAATATGGAAGCATGACATTTTAAAGTGTTTACTAGACGTTACATATCTATGTAACTACTACGCACGTCCTTAACGTCGTAGCGGGTTAAATAATGTTCTGCCAGAGTTCGTCTGCTATAATGAGCAGACAGCCAAAACTATCACAAACCCTGTCTGGGCCCCAAATTGGGATTTTATCGCGCATGCGCACGTCATTTTACTTCCCCAGACGACAGTTGCATGCGTTTCAGACTATCAACGTAAACATTTGGGGTTTTACCAAAAAATAAACTCACTATTTTCGAAGAAAAACAAAACGTACTTGAAAATATATGCGTTTATTTGTATTATGATGATAAAATACAAAAGCGGTTACAAAAGGCGAATTTTTAAAAACGTCCGGATAATACTACTGTCCGACAAATACTCGCTAACCAGTATCTTTACGAAATATGCATTTATTTTGGGACAGTTTTAATTCATGAACAAACTCAACGATGAAAATTCGCTTGTAACATCATGGGTTGATCACCCATTTGCATATGTAAACAAAATAAGTTTCACCTGTGCGCATGCGCAACTATTGAGGCCATGAAAGGGGTACATAAAACACAGTTTTTTTCACATTGACAGTAGTATTTTCCGGACGTTTTTTTTAACAGTGAAATATACGGAGAAATGCTTAATAACTTTATTTAATCTATATTAGACAACAAATAAATAATTAGATGCGTAATTTATATCAAAATAATACCAGTTTATCAAATGATTTAATAATTACTAGAGAATTTAAGTAAGGCGTTGAAACAAATATGGAAGCATGACGTTTTAAAAAGTTTACTAGACGTTACGTATCTATGTAGCTACTACGCACGTCCTTAACGTCGTAGCGGGTTAACTAATGTTCTGCCAGAGTTCGTCTGCTATAATGAGCAGATAGCCAAAACTATCACAAACCCTGTCTGGGCCCCAAATTGGGATTTTATCGCACATGCGCACATCATTTTACTTCCCCAGACGACAGTTGCATGCATTTCAGACTATCAACGTAAACATTTGGGGTTTTACCAAAAAATAAACTCACTATTTTCGAAGAAAAACGAAACATACATGAAAATATAAGCGTTTATTTGTATTCTGATGATAAAATACGAAAAGCGGTTACGAAACGCGAATATTTAAAAACGTCCGGATAATACTACTGTCCGACAAATACTCGTTAACCAGTATGTAAATAACAATTTCTCTCATTAATTAATCTAGTTGGTAGTTCATTTAGACTGGGTATACCAATTACCAGGAATTTAATTTTCTTCCTGGCTTGCAACATATAACAAAAATGAAATAAATAACGAATGCTGGCTTATTATAACAATATAACCTTCTTCTATCAAATTAATTCAAATTTATAAGAAGAAATCACAAGTTTAAACAACTGTTATGTCAACAAATTGTGCATGTCATTAGCTATCTATGTTCTGGCAATACAATAATATAAAAAAAAAAAAAAAATATATATATATATATATATATATATAAATTGTGCATTTAAAGGTAACCAAATGGCTTTTTATTTAAAATAATAGTTTTTTTGTAATTACTTGAAATAAGTTGGTTGATTCGAGTCTTAAATTGTGTGCTGTACGAAAATGCCCGCACATATTTTTCTGTTCAATGTTCAAGGAGGGTAATTTCGTACACTAAAGAAACTTTGAAAAATTGGTTTGTATTTAGTATTTTACCATTAAAAATCACTGAAATTAACGCGTTGTACATTTTTACAAGTTATTAAAACATTGTACGTAAATTTAACAATCATTCATAAATAGTGCTAAATACCGTTTGAAATATCGAGGTGTTTTCGTCGTGTTTTCACCAATACTGCAGCAGAATCTGAAGTTTCGAAATTCGTGCCTAAAATAACTAACCAAAATGGCAAGGTCGTATGACGTAATTTCTCCGATATAAATAAAGTAAGCGATCAAAATATAAACACGTAGAGCTTATATTCTCGATGGATTTTATTATACACAAAAGTGAAAAAGAACTATTCTTTATATTTTGATTTTATTTCGTTATAAGAGTTATTATATAAACACTACATCAAGTGTACGGAATTAGACGCTGTTCGGAATTAGCCGCCTCGACTCTATCAAAGTATCAACGTACGTCGTCCTTGGTTATATCACATTGCAGCTGTGAAAATGAAAATATCTGATTGTTATCTGTGTGTTTAACAACTCCATAATCATTATTTTTTATTGCCTCTTCCTGTATATTGGGGTCACTTCAGAGCTAAATTGCTTTATATCCTAATTGAACACAATTTCAACACCAGTGACATTTTTATCTTTAAATTTAAGTTCTCGCCTACAAAATTAATGCCAGATAATTTAGAGATCAGCCATTCACTTCGTTACTGAACAATTCCTTCTTCTTTTTTGATAGGAAAGCACTGAAATTTTGTAATAATTTTGATTGAATTAGTTAAAAGCATCTTTTATTAGACAAACAAAAAATTACTGTTTCAAAATGAATGTTTACAAAAATCCCAGGTTATGCATATAGTGTGTAGCAATTTCAGAGAATTTCTTCAAATATCTTAATTTTTTAGGACAAAATCTAAAATTTGCAATTTTTAAACATATTTTTTTTTTTTTATGAGATAGAATTGGTACAGTACAAATAACTAACACAAGTTTAATAAAAAAGAGCAATTAATTTTCATTATTCAGTGGGTGGCCAAATATACAGCAGTGGCCGAATCCATACTTAGGAAAGAAGGATTATTTGACCTTTGTACTGCTGACTTGAAACAAACAAATTAAACAAGCATTTAAACAATTGACAGTGTTTAATCAATCAAGTTAGAGTGTTAGGGTTAGAGGCCAGTCAATGTGAGTAGAACTCCAAATATCTTGGAGTAATTAGTCCTCATCTGCAGGATAATTTAACTTCTTGCCTAACATCAACAGCTACTCTGCATTGATACTCCAATTAATTATGTGAATCTTACATTTTAACTTGCTGGAGCTGTACATGCTGTATTAGTCTAATAAATGAGACGTTTAACGTGAATTTAGTGCTACAATTTTAGATTGGGCTATATTCGCTGTAACGTCTCATCGCCTAAAGGCATTTTACTTGGTGGAAAACGGAAAGTTTAAAATTTAATAAATTTCCATCATTTGCAACAATAAAGTTATTCATCAATGTCTTTTACTTAAATAACACCTAAACTGCTTAACATGTGTCGAAATTGACCTAGGACATGCGTTTAATTCTGATTTAAACTTTTGAATAATCTACATTCATGTACAGACCGCCATGTTTACCTTGCCCTGTTTAACCCTTCAAATATGCTTCAACCAATCAGATGACGAATGTATTTATTAATAGAATTGATTGACCAATCAAAATGTTTCAATCGTTTAAGTGTAGCAGAATATTGCTTCAAGTTTACACAGTCGAGGACAGCGAGATGTGTTTAAAAATGCAATAGTGTGTAGGTTTAAATTGCTCAGGCATTCAAAATGAAAGTGTTAACATACAAATATGTATGGAACATTAATAAGGAATGGTTTATCTGTCCAGATATGTAACTTTTATTGCAATCCATTCAGAATAACTATACAACTAGGTAATTTTGGGACATGAAAGTAGCGCTCAAAATCCTGTCAGAACAATAAAGACAAAGAAGGAAAACTTTTCACTACAGAATTGGTCCTTCCCCGGTATAGCCCGTGAGAAAACATGGCCCATATAAAAGGTAGCTCAATGTTTTCCTACTGGTTACAAGTATAGCTAATACTGTATTTTTGGCTATTGTACATGTAAATTGCAAAACAAATTAAAACAGACATGAACTCTATAAATCTGTATTATAACTGTGATGTTTATCAGTGTAAAACCATATTGAAATCGGAATCTGGACTAAAGCCCTGCCGGACAAAAGAGATTCATTGTTTTTCACACTCCGGGCGTTAGCCAGCTCGTAATTTTGACAACCCGGACAATTGCCAGCTCGTTGAAACAACACGCCTGATAAAAATACAGCTTTACTAAATGGTATTTCAATAGCGCCATAATGAGTCGTTAGAGTACAGCAATGTCAAGGTCATATTAGCAGTATATTTAGTGCAAATCAGCTGTTATTGTTAAACAAATATGTTGAACAAAATATATTGATTAAATAGAATTGAAAAAAAAAGAGAAAAAAATGTCACACCAAATTCCAAATACTTGAGTCATGTACTTCATACTTTATTAATCATGAGCGGGCAATTGTCCTGGGTTTTATTTCAACAAACAGGCAAATGTCCAGGTTGTCAAATTTATGGGCGGGCTAATGTCTGGCATGTGAAAACAATGAGCTGGCTTTTTTCCATATTTCATGGAAATCTTCTGGTAAGTTAGTATTTCCCAGATGTTGGACATTATATGACTCACTTTATTTTATAAGGCCCCACAAAATCAGTGTTCACATTTTCAGGCTATTTAACTACATTCATGCTTTTTTTTTTTCCATGAAACACCTGGTTATAATTATTAACCCCAGATTCATTAATTGTGATCCACTGTGACCCTACCCAACTTTATTCAGTGTTTTTTTAGGGCCAATTTGGGGCCGAAATTGCAAACAATCCCATCATTTGTTTATCAAACCAAGTTTGTGCATAATCTGAGTTATCATTTGTAGCAAAACAACTGATTAATGTTTTATAACAAAGTAGAATATAAAAATGTTAAAATGCTTTTCTACAAAAACAATTCCCCGTTTGCCGTAAAATTGCCCGTCTGACGGTCCCCGCCTCCTTTCCCCCAAGGTGAAAAAAACACTGTTATTAAATCTCCGAAAGTGCATATTTAAAAATAAATGACTTTTTATGCATAGGTCCTTGTCTCGTGTATCTGCTAAAAAGTAACAGTGTTGAACAGTGATGCAACATTCAGATAATGTCACAGATATTGGTTATCATTTTTGCTATTTAACCAAAATAATCCATTGGGTTTATTGAAGTAATAAATGTTGAAACAATATACATCATGACAGGTACTGATTCTGTAGAGAAACAGGGCTTGTATTAAGGAAAGTTTGGGAGTAATTTACTCCCAGTTTTTGTCACAGGACTTCCAAAATTGCAGCAATGGAAGTTGCAGAACTTCCAAAATTGCAGCCATGGACGTTCCATCATGTAAGGATGAACAAGTTGGAAGAAAAATTAAGTAATATATCTCAATGTAAACCTCTTTCACTGAATAAATTGGCATAGAAACACTTGATGAAAAAGAACTGACCTTACAAAAAGTTAATTTTATACTTAATTTCATTTCTGAAATTATCAGGACTTAAATAGCACAATACTGTCAAAACTTCCAAATATTATGAGCAAAACTTCCAAAATCACAGGCCAGGAAGTTCAAACTTCCAGTTTTCAAAAATTAATGAAGACCCTATAGAAATAAATGATGATAAATATACTTTAAATAGTACCGGTCATATTTTACTGTTAACTCTAAGTTGTTTTAATTAGTATACCATGTTAATTTGAAAGAAAGATAACTAATTTTAACTGTTTAGGATGAATAAACCTGTGTTCTTCTGTAGGCTGTACTTTTTTTGTTTTACCTAGGAATTCCATGTAAAATAGTTTTTATGAAGAAAACTGTATAAAAACTAATGTGCGTGCAATGCCCATGAATGTCTATAGTACTGTTGATTTAAATATAGGTGATAATGAGTGGATAATCCATTTACTGAAAATAGGAGAAATCAAGTAAACGTTTATGTTCCTATTATCGCTTAGGCGTAAAAAAAAATACATTATGTTCGTTTCAGGTTACCCGACCTACTCTAAAAAAATGCTCCGACCCTGAAACATTTTATTCGGTTTGTCAGATATATTTGTGTTATATTTATCTGTGTCATTAATTAAAATGTGTTTTTGGATAAATAAGTGTTTTGTATTGATAGCATCTACTAATAACAATGTTTAAGGTTATTACTGATATGTTTTGAATATTTATTCAGTTTTAGAATCTTCAAGTTGACCATTTACCTACCACAAAAAAAAATAAAAAAATCCTGACCTATGTACCCTAATTTTTATGAGCATGTAACCTGAAACAAATATAATTTTTGTGTACGCCTTAGTATGCGTTGATTCACCTTGATTTGTAAAACCTGTATCGATTTGAACATGGCCCTTGGGTATATTATAACAATTCTTATTAATACTGCATATACTGACAAAATAGTTGTATGCATAATATGGTATGTTGTTTGTTTGTTGATAGCAATTAGTGGTTAAAGACTAAAGGATGTTTTGTTTTTCCTGGTTTCACTATTTTGAATACCAAACCAGACATGGTCTTGCAAGTGATATTTGATATTTAAGATACATATAGTACACGTATTGTCCTCCATTATACTGATAACCCTAAACTGGACTGTTAAAGGGACATATCCACAGTAGATTGACAATGACATTTGAAAAAAAAAGTTAATGTACAGAGAATTAATATTGAAGCATAGTTAAATATGATGGCCTTGTTTCTATAAATAGTTGATAAATATGTGGCGCGTCGTGAGAAAACTGGTCTTAATGCATGTGCGTAAAGTGTCGTCCCGGATTAGCCTGTGCAGTCCTCACAGGCTAATCCAGGACGGCACTTTCCGCTTTTATGGTATTTTCTGTTTCAAGGAAGTCTCTTCTAAACATAAATACACTGTAGACGGAAAGTGCCGTCCCGGATTAGCCTGTGCGGACTGCACAGGCTAATCCAGGACGACACTGCGCACATGCATTAAGTCCGGTTTTCTCACGACGCGCCTCATATATAATTTTAGTAGATAAACAGTGGTCTATGGTGATCCTTTTGCAGACGCGGGAGAATTAAAACAGCAGTCCAGAAATATGTTAATAAAAGTAAAACTTTGCACAAATCGTTTCTTATGGACATCTTACCGATAAAAATACAAAAAAACGCATTGAAATCGGTTAAACAATAACGTTTTGGTAACTTTTTATCGTATGCGCTAGCTGGTGATGCCGCTGGAGTAAATCAGCATGTACATTAGTGTGTATTCAGTTCACTCCAAGCATTTTCGAATCTAGACATTATAAAATGCCTTTAGTGAATAAGAAATAGTTTTCAGTCGAATAAACATCATTAACGTTCATTAGAACAAATGCCAATTTATGATGTATTGAATTATAATCTATGGACTGCGGCTTTAAAGGTGTTAGTTCAATTGACATGAATGAAATGGACATGTGTACCATTAAGCGCATGCGCAGCATTGCTTTATGTTGTGTAGTGTAGGAATGTTTTCATTCAAGTAGGTGATTTGTGGGTGTGACTTCGAATCCTACTGAAACCGTGCATCAAAAATATTTTTTCTTATTTGTATATACGAGGGTTGTTCAAAAATAACGTAGATTATGTGTACAGCATTGTGTTAATTTATCGAATAGCGATAAAAAATATACTACAACAATAAACGATCATTCATTAATAATATTCCCAAATCTCATTCAGTTGTGATTAAGTGTGTAAAAATAATGTTCAATGGTGTACAGTCAGTATCAGCGGCCCGGCGCACGTAGAATGTTGTGCGTCGTCGTCGAAGACGTCATGATGTCGGTAGCAGCGTTATTTTTTCTCGAGATACACTCCGTTGTGCTGTATACATCGCCGATGACGGTGGATCCACTGGTCAAATACATTTCGGTACCACATCTCATCAAACTGGTGATGTTATTCTTGCAGTGGCAGTTTTGAGTTCATGTAAACTTTTAAACTGCTGACCTTTTAGTTGAGACTTGATAGCAGGGAAAAGCCCAAAGTCAAACGGAGCTAAGTCCGGAGAGTATGGGGGGTGGGAAAGTCTGCAAAAGCCAATAACACCAATTTCGAGTGTTGTTGTTTCTGCCGTGTGCGGAGAAGCGTTGTCCTGATGCAACAGAAACTGTTCAAGTGGCATGTCAGCTCGTTTCTTGCGAAGGGCGTTCAACAAGTCACGGCGCAGGACCTGTTGTAATAAAATATTGGTAGAAAGATACGATGTATAATAAGATATTTTTATTTAAAGCCATAAAGCTTACCCAAGTTATAATTCGACTTCAATTATAAACAATCAAAATCATATACAATGTTAATATGTCTCCTGTAATTAAATCTGATACGTTTTGGTGAAACGCACATTTCTTGCGGTTTTGAGAACTGTTTATATGCTCTAATATTTGGTGGATGAAAAACATTAAACTATTAAATTACCTTTGAATAATATTCTGCATTGATAGTGGTGTTCCTGGGGACTGCGTGCTGCAGAATCATCCCCTTCCTGTCACAGAACATCATGAACATGTGTTTCGCGCCGGACTTGCTAACACGTGCTTTCTCGGGTGGTGGCGAACCTGGGCGCTTCCACACAGCTGACTGACTCTTCGTCTCAGGGTCGTAAAACCACAACCAGGTCTCGTCTGTTGTAATGATTTTATCTAGCAACGCATCCCATTCTCTATGTAGCGTCTGAGGAATGATCGCGACTCTCTCATTCTGCGCTCCTTTTCAACATCTTTTAGAAGACGGGGAACCCACCGTGCGTGCACCTAAAACATATGATAACGTTAACGTTAATAATAATAATAATAATAATCGTTATTATGTTTATTTTATTAATTATAAAAATTAATTTAAAAAAATTATTTAAAAAAATGATGCACAGATTTCCCGTTTTGTAAAACCTTAAAGTTTCGTTAGGAATAGTTTTTGTGTCAATAACATATACTCATTATGATTATTTAAGCGTGAAAGGTTGTAAATACACATAAATGATACCTTAGACATCTTCAGCTGAACTGTTAAAACATTGTGTACAGCACCAACGCTGATTCCAAACATCTCTGACAATGTCCGCACTTTTTCTTCCCCGACCTTCATTATCTTTAAGCGAATCCTGACCATCCTCAAACCGTTTGTACCATTTAAACACTAATGCACGACTCACTGTTGTTTGACGTGGTGTTTTCTTCATTAGTTTGAATGTTTCCGTAGGCGTTTTACCCAGATCATGACAAAATTTAATTACGGCGCGAGTTTTCAAACGCTCCAATGACAACATTTTAGTGATGTCAGCAATGATTAAATGTTGTTTATTCACGATCAGAACGTTCAAATGACATCAAAATTGCACAGCACGTCATCAATATGTAGCGTCATGTTCACGCGGAAAATTACGCCAATCTGTACTATATTAATGGCATTAACCGCAGCTCATGCTTTATAATTAGCGAGTACTTTCGGACTGCGCCGCCTATGCGTAGCCATAGTTAGAAAACGGACCTGTAAAGTTCGTATGATGTAGATATATTCATCAAAATGTTACGGTTGCTGTCTACTAAAAATGCAAATTGCTCTGATGTATTATACATGTATGTTTGCATAATAATTAAAGTTTTATAGCAACAGTCTACGTTATTTTTGAACAACCCTCGTATACTTTTTTCTGAATAATTCCATCAATACACTATTGATACAACAAGATTATATTTGAGGAAAATGGGAATATGTCTTGTGTTAATATATGTATATCATTAACTTTAAAAAACGGGAAGTTTGAACTGCCTGGCCTCAGATTTTGGAAGTTTTGCTCATAATATTTGGAAGTTTTGACAGTTTTATGCTACATAAGTACTGAGCATTTCAGAAATGAAATGAAGTACTGTATAAAATTCAAGGTGTTTTAAGGCCAGTTCTTTTTCATCAAGTGTTTATATGCCAATTTATTTAGTAAAGGAGTTATACATTAAGATGAATTACTTAATTTTTTCTTGTTCATCCTTACATGATGGAACTTCCATAGCAGAAATTTTGGAAGTTCTGCAACTTCCATAGCTGCAATTTTGGAAGTCCTGTGACAAAAACTGGGAGTAAATTACTCCCAAACTTCCCTTAATGCAAGCCCTATCTATATTTATGGGAAATACTGTTATATGTGCCCATTTAATCTTACTAGCTGGACTGCTGGATTCTCTATTTTGTTGATATCAGTCAGATTCCTTTACATTGTCTGCAGTAAATTGAAAGTCCATCAATTACACCAGGGAGTTGTGATCATTAGTATATGATACTTGATCGCTTTATTAAATGTTCCAATTAATTAATACAGGTTGCAGAGAAATTGATTCCAGTTTTATGGCTCAGTACTAAAGATTGTAAAGATTTGAACAGTATCCGTTATAGTAATTTTTTAGTAGTAATTTAAAATACAAAGTGTATAATGTGTCATATTACTTTATTATATGCTTTTCAGTGAAATATCGAATTTTATTGGTGAAATAAAATCTTATATTTTCACTGTTGGAGCAGTGAAAATAGATTTTATATTTTAACTGCAGTGAAAATATAACATAGCACGCACTATTTTTCAATCAACATCATCGATCTACCAGTATAGGTTTACCTCCCACGGCAAATGTATATACATGTACAGTATTTACATACAGTTGTTTACAGAAAACACATGATAAAATTCAACAAAAAATATTATTTAGCGACAACGACGCACACATTATGGCACTTTTTTCCCACCATACTTATGATAAACAATTTTTGAATCATAATTATATGACGTCTTTTTTATGATGTCATCCCTGGAGATTAAATAACCAACCATTTATTTAAAGGCATAGGCGGGGTAAGACCTTAACGCATGTCAGTAAACAGTGATTTTTCGCTCCGCCCGGTTGTCTTCAAAGGACTACAGGTCCGGTGACCAGTTGTTTTTGGACTGTGTAAATTGTCATTTATCTTTTATTAATCGTCCTAGACGACTTTTGTTTTTTCTTCATTCTACTGTAAGATCTTGTGTACAAGCCGCACCTTTTCCGATTATTCAACTTTCCAATTATTATGTTAAAACAGTGTGTTATGCTTTGTAAAATCAACTTAACAGTTTTGACTTAAAAGAAAATTTGATGAGATGGGCATTGTAGTCGCATATTTAGAGAAGCTCTGTCCGTCTAATAATTATAATAAATAAATTAATCATTTACAAAAGCACTCACCTGAGAACTGGTACAGATGAAGACCGTACTGTTGTGACAGGTTTGAAAATTAAGGTATCTGAACAATACGCAGAGGGGGATAGGATCAATTTTTATTTAAAACATCGGTTAGTGCGATGGGCTAACTAAAGTATGAGTTGGGTAGTGGATGTGCGTTTTTTTGCTAATGGTTCTCAAATCATTTTTCTCGATACTCTTACCTGACCCTTTTTCACTTAGTCATTGACAATTCTGGAAAATGCAGAAACAGTAGATTTTGATGTCTTTTTTGCAGACAGTTTTGGAGAACTAGTTGCAATGCGATAATTGCGATGGCTGTGCTTTAAGGTAAAGTTGTTTGTTTTCTTTGATAATTTGCTGTCCAATAATAATAAATGATGTTAATGCAGACTCTGAAGGCATGTACAAATAACTGCATGCAAGTCTTGGATATCAAATTTTATCAATCAATTTTTATGGTCATGCACAAACTGTGTAAGTTTGGTCAACATTGAATCAAAATTTGTGTGTGCAAGCGGGCTTAATCATTGATATCTTGTTGATGTTTTTTTTACCAAACACAAGGGGCAATAAATCTGTTTTTTCTGGAAAATACGACCACAGTCTATTTCCCGGGACCCAAAATTATGTGGCATGACAAATTATCGCCCGTCGAGAATCTCTTTCAGTCGAAAGTCCCACATATGACCGCCACCCCCCCCCCTCTGCAAACATATTGATGGGAAGAATGGGATGGATTATGAATCAACTAATTAGTTTATATCGAAACTATCACGGCAACACTAGCAGTGTCAATGTGTTCACAGGTTTCTTTGACCCGAAGCCGAAAAGCCAAAATTTGACTAAATACTTTGAACTTGGATATCGCACACATTATTCCTGGCTCAAAAATAATTTATGTGAAAAACATATTCTCTCACAGTAAAAATGAATTTTCTTTTTGCAACGGACAGTATTCAATTGCATTTAAAAAAAAAAAAAGTAAATAACAATCAAAGTAAGCATAATTCAAGTCAGTTTCTGCATTGTGGGAATGATTGCAAAAGGTTAAGGAACGGATAACCAAATCAAATAACAATTACTTTCAATTATTTGTTGTTGTTGTTTTTGCATTTTGATTCCTCAGCACACAATAACGCATGTATGTCCAATTTATGTCAAGATCAAGAAGTTGATATCTGATCTCTATTTTAGCAACAATGTGATTTCAACATTTCAGCTTAAATATGTTATATTAGGTAATTATTATATAATGAGTAATATAGTTTTATGTATGCTCAATACATGTTTCCGATTTCAATTATCAGAATCTTGCAGTTCGATGTCTTTCTTTTATCGGACCAGTTCATACAGTATCGGAACTGTAGGTTTTGAAGGTAGCCGGTCCTGTAGACCACCAATTCCCGAAAGTTATGCACCTATCAATGTTTTCCCCCAGGAGGGGAGCGGCAGGCATATAGGGGACTTTAGACTGAAAGCGATTCCCGACAGGCGGGAATTTTACATTCCGAATGAATCCGGGTCCCGGGGTGATAGACTTTGGTCGGATTTTAGATCCTGGTAATACAGGCCCCTGGCCATTTGATAGACATATAGCATCTCCCACTGATGGGATTTAGACAAATATGCTTGACTCTAGGGTGGGGAATTAGACCCCCAAAAATTTAATTTGTCTAATATCCCTGGATCAGCCCGCCACTCCCCTCCTGGGGGAAAATATTGATAGGTGCATTAAGGTCAAACCCTGCCTATGGTCCGCTTTAAAATAACACTATTTCAAAAAGAATTTCAGAATTGAAGTATATCGAAACAAACATGGCAAGCATGACTAACCATACTTTAAAACTATTTTTACATGTTGTTCACTTCTCTAAAAATGTATATTTGTTGATAATGACTAAACCCTCGAATTAAGTGAAAAATATCTTATTTGTTTGTCTTGTAGCATCAGTATGCATTGCTGATGACTTCTTCACAGTTACACGCTATTAAATCATCTGTTGCATGTAAAGGCATTACAATGAGTTACATCGTTTTATTCAATTGTATGCTAAGTTGTAAAAAGAACATTATTTCCTTTCTAATACGGATTTGGATGCCTTCATTTGTTGTCTTTCTTACTAAAGGCAAATGAACTGTCTACACTGCTATACATGTAGGTTCATTTGTCACTAAGTGTTAACAATGATCAAAAGAATAATATAACGCAAAAGTCATTTGCAGTCATGAAACTTACTTACATCTTTCAGAAATATCAGGAATGTTATGACAGTAACCCCATATAAAGACATTTAAAACACAAGGTGAAATTGTTATGACATTGCATAATTATGCCCCCCTTCGAAGATGTGGGGGTATCTTGCTTTGCACCTGTCCGTCGGTCGGTCAAAAATATTGGTACAAAAATATTGTTTTATAAGACATGATTAAGTATTATATATTATCATTATAATTACATCAACCAATAAAAAAAATATAAATAATAATAATAATATAAATAATAATAATAATAATAATTATCATTATTATCATGATTATTATTTTATTTGTAACTATCATATATTGCATTAATGTATAAATTGTAAAAATTCCATTCACTTTCGCGCGTCTCATACTTAAATTTTATTTCTTTTCTATTTGGGACTCCTACTTTGTAGGGGGAAGGAGTCCCAGGACTCCTATTTTAAAATCCTAGTGAGATCCCTGATTGAGACCTGCATATGGGGTGGGTGGGGTCAAAGTCAAGGTCACCGTTACTAAAAATAGAAAAATTGTCTCCGCTCAATAACTTGAGAACGCATCGAGATATTTTAATGAAACTTCATACATAGATACCTTATATTGAGACCTCGCTTGGGATCACAACTTTGTTGATGAAACATCCCAAACAAGTATATATCCATTTCTCGCCATGTCTCTAGACAACTGCAAACTGGTTCCAACTGATGTGAAACATGGTGTTGCAAGCATTTACTGACATATTTAATGAAGAATTCGGTCTGACCTAGATGAAGAACGTGATATCCATCCCAGAGATATTACAATGGCTTATAACACATGAACAAATAACATGAACATAATTGCAAACCACATATTGGTAATCACAATGGTAGTGCAAGGGAATTCTATACTTACGTGACAAGAAAGACGAAAAATTCTAATTCATGGAAAGTTTTAAGGATACATTAGTTCAAACTTAGTTTGACGAGAAATCAATGATCAATAGAACAGCCCCATTGAGAAAGGTACTTGAGAAAATGTATGGAGATTGATATGATACTAATTATCTGAAACTTTGATCAAAGGAGCTTAAAACGTGTCTGTACGACATTACAACAGATACAGTGCATAAATACAATTAACCAAATAAAGTTAATAAACACATATTTCTTTTTAAAATGGAATACAAGCTAAAAACAACCATACCTTTTAAACACACAATAAGGTAGGTTTTAATCACCAAATAGTTTGTAAACATGGAAACTCAAATACATGTATATACATTGACTTGACAGTTGGTAAAGGTTACACAACACTGATAAACGATGCAAAAACTCGACACTAGAACTTGATTTATTTCAAATTTAATTGTTGCCTTTGTCATTTTTATGTTTTTCTGTTTGTTTTCAAGTTTTATTGTCACTTTTATCTCCTTATTTTGAAAATAATTGACATGAAAGATCGTACATACACACTTTTAACGACCATATGCCCTTAAGGCCTCATATTTGTAAATATCATACAACTTACAATATAAGAAAGATATAGAGGATATTTGTTGATTTCGGTGAATGATCAAATTTTATTTCACGAGTGGTCATAGAAAACTATATTTTCACGAGTGGCATGAAAATATAGTTTTCTATGACCACGTGTGAAATAAATATTCGATCATTCACTGAAATCAACAAATTTTCTTTCTATTTTATGCTGTTGGACAATAAATAAATAAAACTGCGCCAGAAAATCTTAAACGTCACATGTTTGTGTATGGGCAAATCGGTTGAAATAAAGCTAATATTCTGAGGGGAATTTTAAGGTTAATATAGGGGAAAAATATATACTTTTTTAGCAAAGGAATGGGGCCGAATTTTGGCGATAGATGCAGACTTTAATGACTTATCTGTGATTTTAGAATCATGCGTTGTATATTTTAAAGAGATTGATTTGCTGGAAAATCGGGTTTTGTACATGTATAAGTCACATTGTTGCTGAGAATCAACTTGCATCTGAAAAGTAAATGTACAGGACCAAAGTTTATCTGACCCACAAATGCACAAAAACGGTTTCAAAACACATTATATTAAATATTTTATCTTTTTCTCAATTAATCAATTGCCAGAATTCAAAGTCGGCGATCACGATAACAAATCTTAGCTCGACAATTATTCGACTCCAGTCAATTATCGGCTCATCACTATCTTCAAGGAAAAATAGACAGGGCATCTTACATAAAATTATGAAAAAGACAAAAGATTATTGGTAATTTAAATCCCAAATAGTTAGATCCAGTTACGTACCAGAAGCTTGTCATCAAAATTTAATCAGCAGTCAAGATTAAGAAATATTTCAAAATATGTTAACATATCTGGCTTGCCAAACAAGCATGTCTTAGCAATGAAACATTCATGTAAACAAGAATGTCATCTTGAATGCAGTGAAAGTACACTGCATGGTGGTTTGTATAAAAAATGTTTTAGCAAGCTTGAAAATACTTCCATGTGGCATTCAGACGTAACTGATTATGTACTGATTAGTCTTATAAGTTATTACAATCAAAGGATTCAATATGTGAAAACTATTATGGGAGATATTTATGAAAAATGCTGCTTTAAAGAAAAACAACCACATGACTGTGTAGATAAGAAATATTTGCCAGCGTATAAAATATTGTATATATCAGTCTTGTCGTTTATCCAATAAAAAAATATATACCACAGTGTGAAATCATATTTAAACCTGCCTGTTGACAATTATTGGAGACCTGGTTAGTGCCGGTTTACTGTGAGATGCATGTGTGAAAACCTGAAAAAAGCTGTGACATTTCTTTGTGTGCTTGCTGATTATCAAGTCCATATTACATGTACATGAGAAAGCATTGATTACCTACTTAGTCCAGAGTTAGTTGATTTGAAGGGCGTCGTGGGAAAACCGGTCTTAATGCATGTGCGTAAAGTGTCGTCCCGGATTAGCCTGTGCAGTCCACAGAGGCTACTCCGGGACAGCTGTTTCCGCTTTTGTGGTAATTTCTGTTTTTCTGTTTTCTGTTTCAAGGAAGTCTCTTCTAAACATAAATTCACTGTAGGCGGAAAGTGCCGTCCTGGATTAGCCTGTGCGGACTGAACAGGCTAATCCGGGACGACACTTTACGCACTTGCATTAAGAACGATTTTCTCACGACGTGCCACATTTTAATTAATAAAAACACACTATTAAGTCAAGTTGGAATAAGACGTCAAACATAGAATAAACTGTTTTATTACAGCAAGTTTTTATATGCAGTTTGCAAATAATTGTAATTTCAAAATTCTGCAGTGTAATTAGTTCAGTAGACACCTGCATATATATCTGTAACAGTAAATTTGTTGATTTTACCACAAAACTGTATACTTGTATGCATTTACAAAATTTTCACAAAAAATTTGAACTGTGTCCATATGTTCATAAATCATTAAATGTGTACTAATACAGTAAAAATCATCAAAGACACTATCAGTTTTAATGAAAAAGTCATGGGAAAATGCTAATTATACCAAAAGCATTGACAGAATATAACAAACATACATAAACAACATGAAGTGCTCAGTTTTATGTGAAAAAAGAACAAAAATCATGTCCATTCTGTGTTTGATGTCTTATTCTAACTTCACAAAATACAGTGTTTAAACCAAAAATTTATAAAAATCATTACTAAATTTCCACTGATGCTGTTTTCCATATGAATATTAAAAGTTTTCAACTTGTGGTTATAATAAAAGAACACAGTGAAAGATATTACTATTAAAGGGACTATGTCGATAAAAAATTGGATTCCTATTGCACTCTAAATTATATTATACGATAGAAATGCATTATACTATGACATGTGCATTAAATAAATAAATAATAATATAAGACACAATGAGATATTTGGTAAAAACAAGTCAGCAAAAAAGTCTGAAAAATTAAAACCCCAAGCGAGTATCAAACTCACGACTTAGGAGCCATACGAAGTGATGACAGAAGGCAGCGCTTTAACCAATTGCGCTATCATGCATGGTAAAGAGTCGTGTGTAAACTATGGTCATACAAAATACTTACAATTCTGCTGTCAAAATGTTAACAGGAAAAGGGCAAAACAAACAAGACCCTTATTGTATATTGATTTTTATCTCAGAATGTGCGCACTCTTTTCCCACTATATATACCTTGTTTTAACTGTTATTATATGACAGTATTAATATCAGAATTTCAGAATTGTTAAAGAATTGCCCCCTTGAGGCCCTTTTCGATGACATAGTCCCTTTAAAAGAACATGAATCATGTTTATTTTATATGCATGTTTATATAACACACGTTGCATTGAATAATTGAAGTATTATTGTCATTTGTATTACCAAAAAAATAGCGTTTATATTAGAATTTTATTTTTATTTCGTATTTTATTTCCGTGGTCAAACTGGACAGTTTTCCAAAAATATTTGATATACTTAAAATAAAAATGTCTGGCCTTAGAACCACTTTATGACTGGATGAATATTTTATGTCTGTCCATACCTGTGCATATTTCTATGTGTTTTCAGGCCCACCTGTGCTAATTAAACGGAGTGCCAGGCTGGTGTATTGGATATTGGCTGGCGACTTATAAATTGATCGCTGAATACCATCAGCTGCCATTATATATAAGGTAACAACTCCGTACAAGGAAATAGTGCTGTAGACATTGAGGCAATTATGTGGCAGTGATGGTCATTAGAAGAAGTGTTTAATGTCAACTTCAGTCAGCAGTATAATGGGATAATGCCTGTGACAAAGATCGCTGTTGTATCAAATAATCCGTCAGTTGTACACATGGAGGGGGTAGTGAGGTGTGAGGGGGGTGGGGAGGATATAGGAACCCCCAGGGGCCATGGATCAGATGATGTGGAGAAGGGACCTGATGTTAACTGTGATACCAAGGACAGTGACCCCTCTAGGGGTTGCAAGGACTCGGGTGAAGCGTGTCAGGGGCCCATACCTGTCGCATGGATAAGCGCGGAGGACAAAAGTCCACACATTGAAGCCAAAACACTGATACTTCAGGACTTAATGACGGATGACACCAGTACAACAGTTGACACACCTTCAGATCTGTCCACTGCTCATGAGCATTCGGGGAGTGGACCGGAATCCGAGCAGTCACCACCATCAGATACCAATAACACTAGCAACACTGCTGCTGCCTCTGATGCTGAAAAGAATACAAACAGTCGGCGAAGCGGCAAGAAAAAAGACAAACCTACACCTGTGAGAAAGAAAGACAGCGAAACACAGGTTGGTTTTCCTGTTATTAACAATAAATGTACATAGTTATAGATAAAGGAAGTTATACATTTAAGTTGTTTTAAAAAATATGTTATGTTTTATATATTGTAATGCAACATTACATAACCCTTTGTTCTTATAAATTTGTCATCCTCTATCAAAATTTCTTAAAAATCATTCCTTTTTCCCCAAGAGTTGACAATTGGGCTTTTTGCTCCACTTTCACTTGTTTATGCAACATCCCTCCCCCCTTTCCAGAAAAATAGAAATGCAGTAATCTTTTGCCAAGCCTGCAAAATTTTGCAAGTGAAAAAAAGGGCATATAATTGCTTACACTAAATATCCGTGGTGTATAGTAGATCTAGATTGTGTTGTATTACAGGGCTCGCACTGGAAAAAAATAATCTTTCGCCACCATTTTCGCCATTTTTTAAAATCTGTCGCCATTTTCAAAAAAATAAGAGCCAGTTTGTAGCCATTCTTAATCCATATGCTGTTCAGTCAATAGATAAAATTGTATTTGTAACAATTTATTACGTTTTTTATTTGGCTGTCATTTTAATTGCAATTAATTATAATTATTAACAATTTTGTATTTCTTTGTCGGTAATACAGATAATTAATTAAAATGATTAAATTGCTGCTTAATTAACTTACTTTAATCACCACCGACGTTGTTTGTAACATCGATTTCAAACTGTGAAATCAGCCACTGAAGCCATATGCCTGATCAATTATCTAGTATCACACAGTGTTGACACTAAGCACACTCCATCGATTACAACTGTCAATACTGATCCTTTAAGCCGTGTGTAATGCCTAATCTGAACAAACGATTTAAACGTTCTTTCACTACAACGTATTTATTTGCAGAGCATACGTCTATATTTGTTACAAGCACATGGCCGATACACGCACGCTTTCCATGCGTAGAACGTGACGTCGTTTGTGTCAACATAACTTTCACGCGCTTTTCTAGCAGAACAAAGGTTTTACATGACATACAAAAATGTGTTTACGAGATTTTGGATATAAGAATGTGTTATGTGAAAATTTAAAGTCGTTTTAATCGGATTTGGAACCATATTCTACCAAATTTTACAGGAAAGTAATTTAAAATAGTGCCTTGTTTAGAAATTAAACTAAATTTGGATATGATGAACAATGAAAACGCGTAAGTCAATTGTGTTTACGTTTTAAGGTCGGGGATAGCCGCACACACTTTCAAGGGACGCCTGTTTACACTTATGTGTGCATACATGTATTTCATGCCGAATGGTCGATCGTTCACGTCATTGGCAAGTGTAAATAACACTGCGCTTTAATTGGATAATGAAGATTTTTCTGAGCAATAAAACTCCGCCTGGGGGGGGGGGGCTGAGCTACATGGTGATTGACTGCAGCTAAGAAATGCATGTGCTAGTAACATGTCTGTGATGCGCGCACAGAGGCACATGTTTCCGGTCTATTTATGTCGAGTCGCTTACGCCATTTGTTTACCAAAAATTAATAAAAATACGTTTTCGCCACTAGTTTTCGCAAATTGAAAGATCTTGTCGCCACTTTTATAATACTTTCGCATTTGGCGACAATTGCGATAGGCAGCAGGAGCCCTGGTATTATGTAGATATTATATACAATACAATTCTTTGAATGTTAGAAAAATAACATAAGTCATATTTTGGGGTAAGATATATATTTATTTAATGCTAAGTAGTGAAATGTATAAAAATATCAGTGAGATATATCCCTATATCACTCACAGTGAGGGACTACTTATTTGGGTCCCAATTAAATCCAGTAAATTAAACGGACTGTCATCGATGCTGGGCTCAAAACTGTGAAATGACATCATTACTTTGACGTTATGATGTTATGATTCCTGTGATATTTTCCAATAAAATGTAAAACAAAGGTTAATAAAGCATTAAATAAAAAGAAAATGTGTTTGTTTTTGGTGTGATAACGCGTGATATTATCATAAACGAAAAGGGAGACAATGTACATATTTTCAAGCAAGCACTCGTGAAAATATTAATTCCCTTTCCGGTGATGATATCACGCGTTATCACACTGAAAACAAACAAATATCCTCTATCATTCCATCTCCAATAAATATTTGTTTTTGCGAGTTAAATTTGTCATTTTGCGAGTTGTCACTGAAGTAACTCGCAAAATATTACAAGTGTGTTGTATAGGCAGTTTCTAACCCTGCTACCCTAAGTCTAGAAATACAATTAATGTTTAGCCGTCTGGTATTTCTGTCAATAATTGTTCAGTGTGTGTGACGTTATTTAATATCAGCTATTAACAATCATTATGTGGAGGTAGATAGAGGCTTTTGTGTCAGCGGGTTGGATTCTGTGTGGGTTGGATTCTGTGTTGGCGGGGTGAAAATTGGTGGTCACTTGCATAACCAGCGGTCAACAGGTGGTGGACAGTGGATGTAGGTCATCTGTTTTATTGATGGGAGTATGACAAAGTCTCTATCTTTACGATTGAAATGTAATTTTGATAAACTTAAATGAAGTGAAGAAAATTATATGACCTATTTTGGCACCTCGGACATCATCAAGTAAATCCGTTGCTCGATCATTCTTTTATTAAGGTCCTTTTTCGTAGCACTTGCCGGTCAAAATATTATAGGTATTACTAAAGTATTGCTATGGAAATTGTTGAAGATATACATTTTTATCATAAATCTCCAGAGATTTGACAGTTTTTAATTGTTATTTCTTTAACTGTCAAAGTTTACTAACTGACTTAACTAAACATAACCAAATTTACATGTGTCGCTGTCCCTTTAAAATATATTGTATGTTATTTATAAGTGTAAACCAATCATCAGTCTATATATGTGTAATAAATTGTAGTTCAATTGCAAAGCGAACTTAAGTTCTATATTCTACAATATCAGTCCAGGCCTTCTGAAGAACTTCCTGATTGTAAATGATTCCGTCTATGTTTGTTTAAAAATATTGCTCCATACACATAGATACATGTATGCAATATTGTGCCCCCCAGTCCCCATTGACAGTTATTTGCCCCTTCCCTTATACTCCCCTTTAAACTATACCACCTTGTTCAACACTTATCATCTTATGAGAAATACTTTCCCCTTTTCAGTTGACAATCCTAGATTGGTGCTCTGAAATAATAGTTAGTAGCCAAATTTTGTGATTATGCAAAAATATGTGTGATTTTGAAATATTTTTCCATGAAAATATGACAGTATTTGCCAACTGACACATCCCCTTTAACCAGAAGCTTCATTCTGCTCTCTGGTCTTAGTTGATACTTCTCCTCTCAGAAAACACTGTCCCAGTTGCTACCAACACTTCTGGATTCCAAAAGAGACTTTTTCCTGACAGTTCATGGGCAGATTCATAATTTACTTTAAAAAAATCAACATTTTTATTTTTTCCTCAAAATGTGAAAAACAATATGTCAGTTTTTATGTACGTGACATTAAATGTTGTTCTTTACAAAGTTCCTCTGAATAAGCAAAAAATTAACATTAAATATTTGAGAACAACAATTTACTCTCCTATTTCTTTCTCCTACATTTCCAGCATGGAAAGTTCAAATGAATATTGTCAACATCATGCTTTTTAAAATGTGCCTGGAAGGATTTATTCTTTTCTTAGACGAGGCACATTATTTTCTGTGTGATTCAGGTTAAGAAGATTTCGAAGTAATTTTGTATTCTGAACTTAAAATGGAATGATAAGTCCTCGTTTAATTAGACCGTGCTGTTATGACATACTGGATCATTTGCGTCTTTATGTGATTTCTGAAGCCATAGATCTTGCAGACATGACTTTTCTCAGCACATTTCTCAACATGCTACCGGATCAGTTTGCAAATACATGTGTCGAGGCAGCTTAGAACTGGAAATACTCCGGCGTGACATAATTAGTGCTGTATTTTCAACAAGATTATGCTCGTAGTAATCAGAATTTTTGAGGTAACTAATGAAATTAAACATTAATACTGTTGTCAGTCATTTAGTTTTCTGTATTGAAGTTCTGCATTACAGATCAGGAAATAACTGTTTATCTGGAGATTTGTTAGTCTTTGATCAACTTTAATGTTGATATTTTCCCTTTGGCACACAATGGATGTTACTGTTGTTAAAAACATAGTAGTAAATTGACTGAAATTACTAATTAGCAGCCTTTATTATGAAACATATTGGTGAAATTAAAAAGATCAAGGTATGATATGTTGGTTTAATTGCCGAATTTAATCAGGATGCCTTAATGATGCAACTTATTGGTAAAATTTAAAAGAATATAGCATGACATGTTACGATGAGAATTGAAATGCCATCTTAAACCCAGGGTTTTCATTAACTTTTGAAAACTGGAAGTTTGAACTTCCTGGCCTGTGATTTTGGAAGTTTTGCTCATAATATTTGGAAGTTTTGACAGTATTGTGCTATTTAAGTCCTGAGAAATTCAGAAATGAAATTAAGTATAAAATTCAAGTTTTTTTTTTTAAGGTCAGTTCTTTTTTTCATCAAGTGTTTTCTATGCCAATTTATTCAGTGAAAGAGGTTTACATTGAGATAAATTACTCCCAAACTTCCCTTAATGCAAGCCTTGTAAACCATGAGGCCATGAAGGAATGTTTCATTGAAGGCTTGAATAACAAAATAATGGGAGGCGTGTTGTGGGAAATTTGGGCTTAATGCATGTGCATAAAGTGTCGTCCCGGATTAGCCTGTGCAGTCCGCACAGGCTAATCCAGGACGGCACTTTCCGCTTTGTGGTATTTTCTGCTTTAAGGACATTTCTTCGAAACATAAATTCACTGTAGCAGGGCCTTCCCCAGGATTTTGTTCAGGCGCCCCGGTCCCGAGAGGGGTGGGTTAGGGAGTGGTAAGCCCTCCCTACGTGGAAATTTCCTTTGCGGCATGTATCAAATGACGTTATCTGGTGCGTTTTAAAATTTAGGCAAACAGCTTTTCATTTTTTTTTAAACGTTTAAACGAAATGAAATAAATGCAACATCACCGTTAAAACGGTATACCTCGAGCCTTTTAGAAGCATCGGGCGTGAATTTTGTTGCGAAACTGAAAGTAGCTAATAATTTCTCCGGATGTTTATGTCCAGTGCGCATCCCATTCGCGCAGTGACGTCATGTTCAAACCAACTATTCTCGTCGTGTAAATCGTTACAATTGTTACACATAATACTGACTGGGTAATTGGTGAATTGTAAAGATCTTGATTAAAATTATACATTTATATTATACATGCTTTGTTCATGAAAAAATGGCGGGAAAATTTCCTCGTGCACGTCAAATGTTAGTAAACTTTAAGCCTTTTGGTCCATTCACGCATGGCATGCATGTAAAAAAAGACAGCTTATGTTACGAAACTACAACAGTAACACTGGATAGGCTTTTCCGATTACGATTTCATATTAGCGTATTTTACACTGATTTTCGCATTTTATTTTTTGTTGGTAGAGATTAAATTTAGCATATAAATAAGTGTGGATATTGTAAAATACGAAAGGCTGAGGGTTTGCTCAATAATACACATTGACATCAATATAAGGTTACCTGTGTGGATACATGCCGATTGTGCCGATTGGTCAATGATAACGTCATTCATAGCGAAGATAAACTGAGCGTTTCTGTTGGCTTATATCGATTTTACTGCATGATGAAACTCCGCCTACAGGGGCGGAGCTTCACGGTGATTGATTGCGGTTTAGGAATAAAAGCAAATTGTTATAATTTTTGGGGAAGTTACACTCGCTTTGATCATCTACCGAACATGTTTCTAGAGTGAAAAACGGCCTTTAAGACACAAGAGATGAGCTTTCACAGCAGGTACTGTCGGTCTATTGCAGTCAACACAGCTGATTAATTGATAAAATACAGGTGCCCCGGGCAATGTTTATAGGCGCAACACTAATTTTTAGCGCCCCAGGAATGTTCAAGTTAAAATTCAAGCGCCCCGGGACTGGAGCCTATAACGGCCTGGGGAAGTCCCTGTGTAGGCGGATAGTGCCGTCCGGGATTAGCCTGTGCAGACTTACAGGCTTATGCGGGACGACACTTTCCGCACATGCATTAAGCCCAGTTTTCCCGCGACTCGCCTCATGGTATCTTTCATTTGCAGAAGTTGTTCAAACAGATATTTTAAAGAAGAATTGTGTCCTTCAAGGGACCTGTTCACAGATTGACGAATTATCAATTTTTCAACTTTTTGTCACTGATTCCAAAAATAAAATAACAGTGTATACAAGGGAGCAAAATAACACTAAGGACCTAGAAATATACTGTAAAAACCGTTTTGTTTATGAGTAATCATCAGTTAAAATTGATAAAATTATAAAGCCTCATAACGGTAATGGATGGAATAATTTGGAGTGTTTCTGTTGTTTTCGTTGAAACTGTCGACATCACGTGGAACACATATACTCGGCATCGGTATTCTCGCGGTATCTCTATTTTCGCGGTAATTGTTTATCTTCGGATTTTCATGCTTAATTGTCAACAGCTAATATATTTTTGGTTTTCTTTAAGAAAATAATAAGTTATAAATTAATTCAATCGAATTTAAACAAGTAATATGATTTGAAACCATAAATATAAATAACTTTCGTATCAGCTTGCAGCTATCGGTAGACATTAGGGGGTCAATGTCTACACTTTCGTCTGCTTGAGTAAATATAAATGAAGACTCAAATTATTGTTTTGTTATATTTGTTAAAGGTTAAAATCCAACAATTTAAAGTGTATTTGTGTTTGTTTATACACTAACAGCAAACTTATTTCAAAACAAAAGTTTTACCAGGAGATTACAGATGAGGTAATTTTTCAAGATGGCTGCATGGTGCATTGAAAAACAGAATAATTTACAGAATGTTATTTTCGTGAAAAGGTTCAATTTATAGCATGTTATTGAAAGAAAATGTTTTGTTAGTTGTTTTTTGCTCCAAATATTTACTTAAAGGTTAAGTACCGCGAGAATACAGATGAACAGTATACATAAAGTAAATAATGCAGAGCAAAATATAGAAGTCAGAATGGCCGAGTGGGTAAGGCAATAGACTTAATCCGGAGATCCCGGGTTCGAACCTCGGGTGGGACCCATTTGTTTATTTGCTTTTTTTTTCTGAATACTAATTTTTAGTTCCTATGCTGAAATTTGTTAAGTTAAGACATTTAATGGCATACTTTAAAAAATGCAAAAATCTGTGAACAAGTCCCTTAAAATGCAACAGGCAGGTATTTATTTATAAGACTCTTAAGTCGAAAACTAAGAAAAATTTTGAAGTTCTGTATTTTTATCATTTGATTTTCTTACAAAGAAAAGCAGTGTTTGCAGATTTTGACAAAGAAGTTGCTCTTTAATTTCAATATATCAATATTTAGAAATTGCCATGCACTTGTTCCAATGCAAAGTGTTTCAAAAAGAAAATCAAAATTTTACTTAGAACTTCTTTTTTTTTTTCAACTTCACTTAAAAATAACAGAAGGATTTAATTCTAGCCCAGAACATTATATTATTGGATTATATTATTGGATTATATCATATCACCCTCTGAAAAGAAAAAGAACCGCAACACAGATATTATGTTTTCAGTTGCGTGTATGATGCTGTCAAGTTTCTGAATGCACCTGTATTCATTTGTATTGTATGCAGATGCAACATGTTCGTGGACAGAAATGTTTGTAGCTCGTGACAATTTTTTGTAATTATTGATGTTGCCACTTGTTTGTACATTCAAGTGTCACTCTAACTCATTGATTTTACTGTAGACTTAGACTTGCTGGAATGTGCTGGTCACAATACACTAAATAAATAAGTCATGTAGGGATGTACTCTCTAAATAAATCAACAAGTTTAACTCGAAAACATGTTTTTAGGTTTAGACACTTACTTTGATATTCTTTTTTGGTGATGTTGGTAGGGTAAGCATTGGTATGCACAAATAAATCACTTAGATGTTTTAAGATTGGAGACTGCAGTATGACACTTGCGCTGAGGCGGGTTACATTCAACTAGAAAGTAGCTGCTAAAATGATAGTGATAAAACAGTCAACTTTGTTTAGTGTCGAGTTCTTTCTTACATAATACATGACATACCCTTGTTATTGCTTAAATCAATTCAGCTTAGAATGCTCGTTAAGAAAAGGTATGGTTATGAGGGTCCCTATGTGCAAAATGTTGCATTTATTTTTGGTTAAAGTTATCGCTTTTACATTAAATTACATAAGGATTGGAATTAGTATATTGTAACCTAAAGACAAAACAGGGAGCGACACTAAAGGGGCAATGTGTACATAAAATCACCATGTCACTGTGTGGTTTCATTGGCTGTAATAAGTTTCTTGGAAAACATGCGATTAATATCATGATTTTAATGTGCATTACGAATTTTACAGCGAAAACCGCTTTTTCAAGTAAAAAAAAAAGAAAAATAGTACGGAAACCCGTCTTGTGCATCTTGCAGCACACTAAATCATGCTAAAACCAAAAATGAGCACGTTTTATACAATATTTATCTCTATTGCATTAAAGTATGTAACCATATGCTAGTATTTTGACTGATTTCTATGAATTAAGTACACAGTTTGACTCAGGCACCCCATTTAATCAAAGTACTGAAAATGCAAGCCAGATTGCTTATCAGGCATCGTTCTCAAATGCGTTTTCAAGCATTTCTGCTTTGTGGATCGGTCTGAAATTTTGCATGCACATTAGAAATACGTTAATAATTATGTAGAATTGTTTTTTTTACGCGATATCAAAACTTTAAGTTGTCTTCTAGGTCACAATACACTAAATAAATAAGTCATGTAGGGCTGTACTCTCTAAATAAATCAACAAGTTTAACTCGAAGACATGTTTTTAGGTTTAGACACTTGCTTTGATATTCTTTTTTGGAGATGTCGGTAGGGTAAGCATTGGTATGCACAAATAAATCAGTGAGATGTTTTAAGATGAGACTACAGTATGACACTTGCGCTGAGGCGGGTTACATTCAACTAGAAAGTAGCCGTTAAAATGATGGTGATAAAACAGGCAACTTTGTTTAGTGTCGAGTTCTTTCTTACATAATACATGATATACCCTTTTTATTGCTTAATTCAAATCAGCTTAGAATGCTCTTTAAGAAAAGGTTATGAGGGTCCCTATGTGCAAAATGTTGCATTTATTTTTGGTTAAAGTTATCGCTTTTACATAAAATTACATAAGGATTGGAATTAGTATATTTTAACCTAAAGACAAAACAGGGAGTGACACTAAAGGGGCAATGTGTACATAAAATCACCATGTTACTGTGTGGTTTTATTGGCTGTAATAAGTTTCATGGAAAACATGCGATTAATATCATGATTTTAATGTGCATTACGAATTTTACAGCGAAAACCGCTTTTTCAAGTTAAAAAAAAAGAAAAATAGTACGGAAACCCGTCTTGTGAATCTTGCAGCACACTAAATCATGCTAAAACCAAAAATGAGCAAGTTTTATACAATATTTATCTCTATTGCATTAAAGTATGTAAACATATGCTAGTATTTTGACTGATTTCTATGAATTAAGTACACAATTTGACTCAGGCACCCCATTTAATCAAAGTACTGAAAATGCAAGCCAGATTGCTTATCAGGCATCATTCTCAAATGCGTTTTCAAGCATTTCTACTTTGTGGATCGGTCTGAAATTTTGCATGCACATTAGAAATACGTTAATAATTATGTAGAATTGTTTTTTTTACGCGATATCAAAACTTTAAGTTGTCTTCTAGGTCACAATACACTAAATAAATAAGTCATGTAGGGCTGTACTCTCTAAATAAATCAACAAGTTTAACTCGAAGACATGTTTTTAGGTTTAGACACTTGCTTTGATATTATTTTGGGAGATGTTGGTCTGGTAAGCATTGTTATGCACAAATAAATCACTGAGATGTTTTAAGATTGGAGACTACAGTATGACACTTGAGCTGAGGCGGGTTACATTCAACTAGAAAGTAGCCGTTAAAATGATGGTGATAAAACAGTCAACTTTGTTTAGTGTCGAGTTCTTTCTTACATAATACATGACGTACCCTTTTTATTGCTTAAATCAATTCAGCTTAGTATGCTCTTTAAGAAAAGGTATGGTTATGAGGGTCCCTATGTGCAAAATGTTGCATTTATTTTTGGTTAAAGTTATCGCTTTTACATTCAATTACATAAGGATTGGAATTAGTATATTGTAACCTGCTCGACCTGTTTGCTAGTTTTAACATGGAAACGTTGAAAGAAACTTGTTTGATACTGTGTTGATTTTAAATTTAACAAATATTTGCCTTACACTTTTTAATGTCTAAATTGTATATATTCTTAGATATTTGCTTATTCATTTAACTTCTTATTTATTGTCACTGTAAATAAAATATAAATATATTAAAATAAAATACTAACATATACTATAATTTTCCCATATTCTTGAGAAACCATAAATGTTGAGACACCTTTTGTGCAGTGACTGGGAAATATTTTTTTTCATTCTTATCTTCATGAAAATCTATGGGCTACTATTGGTGAGCTATTGGTATAGGGGACCTCTCCGGTGTCGTCCGTCGTCCGTATGCCGTAAACAATTTGGCTCGTTATCGCGATAAAGACTTCATTTTTATGCCCCCACCATCAATGATGGGGGGGGGAGCATATAGAGTTTACCCTGTCTGTGGGTACGTACGTATGTACGTGTGTACTTATGTACGTGTGGTCGGATTATTGTCCGGACAAAAACTTTGTCCAGCATTGGAGGATTTTCAAATAACTTGGCAGAAATGTTAAGCATAATGAGAAATGTTAAGCATAATGAGACGGCGTGTTGCGTGCAGGAATCGGGTTCCTAGGATCAAGGTCAAGGTCACACTTACAGGTCAAAGGTCAAATATAAGAATTTTAGCCTTCTATCCGTGTCCGGAGCATAATTTTGTCCAGCATGGAAGGAATTTCAAATAACTTGGTACAAGTGTTAAGCATGGTGAGACGGTGTATCGCGTGCAAGAACCAGGTCCATAGGTCCAAGGTCAAGGTCACACTTAAAGGTCAAATATAAGAATTTAAGCCATAGACCCAGTCTGGAGCATAATTTGTCTACCATGGATGGAATTTCAAATAACTTGGCACAAGTGTTGAGCATGGTGAGACGGTGTGTCGCGCGCAGGAACCAGGTCCAAGGTCAACGTCACACTTAAAGGTCAAAGGTCAAATATAAGAATTTAAGCCTTCTATCCCTGTCTGAAGAATAATTTTGTCTATGGGATCTAATCTGAATTTTATGGCATTTACAGCAATTACATTTTGTGAACATCTTACTGTTTCAATCGAGAATCGTGCACCATGCAGACGCTCGCGCAGCCCGTTCAAGCTTTAATATGCGTCTGTTGATTTTGATTTTGTAGACTGCTGAATTAAATTTGATGGATAAAATCTCACAGCATAGTGACAAAACTTCAAACCAGACCAACCATTGTGTATCGCTTGGCAGCGTTCTTCTATTCGTACTCAAACATTACGGTGCTACGTAAAATAGCGTCAGTGAACATCTCTTTGTGATTTTTCTCAATTGTATGCGCAAATATCGCATTTCGCATGGGTTCCCAGTCACCATTTCTGTGAAGAAATTAGTTTTTCATGTCCCTTAAAGACAAGTTCTCAAAAGTATGTAAGGGATCCTTAATACTGGGATAGGAAGTCAGTAGATGTAACAAATCAGACCATTGTTACCTCGGCCAAAGAAGTTATGTTTTTGCCGGCGTTGGTTGGTTTGTTCGTTAGTTATGCAAAAAGTTATGATTTTGCATGAAATTTTATTTTAATGGTGATGATGCAGACTGGATGTAGGATTCTTTATTATTTTGGCCCCATTTCCCCGCTAAAGAAGTATATATTTTTCCCCGATATTTACCTTAAAATTCCCCTCAGAATGTAAGCTTCATTTTGAAAAAAAGACCAAAATCGGACACAAATTGACTAAGATACAGGAATTTTCGTAAACAAAAATAGCAATTTGTCATCAAAACAAATTAGAGCATTATCTGAAGTTATCATTTGTAGCAAACAAATTGATTCATGTTTTATAACAAAGTAGAATATAAACATGTAATAATGCTTTTCTAAAACAAAATTCCCCTTTTGCCGTAAATTTCCCCATCTGAAGGGCCCCGCCACCTTTCCCCCAAAGGTGAAGCAAGAAATGTCATTAAAAAAGACAATCGGCGTTGAAATTAATATTGAGACGTCATTTAAAAATTACCTAAACAGACGGCCAAGATGATCGGTTACGTGACTTCTCAGACCCCAGATTTTTTGTCCCCACCAATATTAGGAGACTTATTGGACCCCAGATTTTTCTGACACTATAAGAAAACTTCTTGGACCCAAAAGTTAATTTGAGATAAATTGATTAATTTAAATTTAAATAAAATTATCATTAATATCTATGCTGTGAATAAACCAATCATATAGCTCCATGTTTCCACCAGTGGTATATGAATAACCAAAATAATTTAGGTTAACATAATTGTTATCTGAATTTGTCAAGTCAATTAAACAAATTAACAATGTAAGAAAATAATTTCGGGAATGAATTAAAATTATTCTGTATCAGACGAGTCTATATAGTTATTTATAGTACGGGTAATATACCATTCATGTTAGTTATCTAATATAATAACGATTTAAAGTCAAATAAGCATTTATACTGTGTATCCCAATAAAAAAGAAATAGTCAGGGAATATTCAGCGATTTTTGAAATGTTCAGACTTTGTTTTTGATAACGCAACCATAAAAATTCATTAGACTTTCACCCTTTAAATTATATCAGTAGAAATATGACATATTAGGGGTTCCTGTGTATAATTAGTATTGCAAATTGTCTAATCATGCTTCGCGAATAACAAGTCGACGTATTCCGAATCTTCTTTCATAAGATTTTATCTACAGAAAATGTAGCATCTTTTTATAGATAAAATAGCATCCACTGGAGAAGTTGATCGAAAGATGAAATTATAAATAATTGTTTATAAATCGTAACCACAATTTTAATTCAGATTAAAAGTAAGTTTATAAATATAAATTCCCCATTTATTAAAATTTTTAGGTTTATAATTCTCTGAACGCTGTTATTGATGCATGTACGAGTATTTCACACGTCTATACAACGGTTGCTAGATACGCGCGCTATTTTTGGAATGACACTACTGATTCTGGAATGTGATGAACTCGCTAGAATCAATGGGCTACATGGAACGGCAACATTGTGAATGAGATTTAAGAATTGGAACATTGTACAATTGCTATTTATAGAGCGTATACCGCTTATATAAATGTAGGCTAAACAAAATATTCATTTCGTTACGTGAATGAATATAGCATTCTGTTTATGGAATACAATGAGAAAATACGTTTATAATTAGCCTCAGTTCTAAAGGATATGTTGAAGATATGTTTATAACTTCATTTTAACCGCTTATGTAAACAATTATGTAAATTTTTAATCCCCAAAAGTATGCAACAGTTATGGGTATACGTTAAACCATTGTTTGAAGTTTGCATTCCCTAGAATTAGAAAATTTGCCCAATTCTATTGGCATTCAATTTTCCCGCTGCATAATTATCGCAAGAAAATCTGGGTCAAAAGTGATCTTGGACAGCTACACGGAAAAAACACTGTAGGGAAAATTGCAACATAATGCTGAATCAACCGTAAGTTGCACAACACAAGTAATGAGCTACCTTGGTGTAGGTCAGCAATCTCTAAGTGCTTTGTAGTTTGATATCAAGGTTTACCCTGTTTTCAACTAGAGCCAGATGGGTAATTACTATTATCTATCTACTTGTATAAATACTACTGTTAACTTTTGACAACTTAGTAAGTATTGTATGTTTGCAATCTGGAAGCTTAATTATCACAAAACACAGAGAATGACATTAATAATAATATGTAGCTAAAACAAGGTGCGAAATCTAGATACTAATTAACCAGTCACATTAAAATATTAAACATGGTTCTATTTGAGCATTAAGTATAAGTTCCAAAATACTCAGAGTTTAATTAATCAATTGCAACAAAAAGTGTTATTATTTTAACTTTATTTTCAGGAAAGTTCAGTATTAATCTAGAGTTAAGTATGACCTTAAAATGTGTAATGGCATTTTTAGCTCGACTATTCAAAGAATAGGTGAGCTTTCCTACTCGCCCTGACGTCGGCGAATTTGGTTGAAGTTTTTATTCAAATTTCTTGTAACTTCAGAACTACATAAGTTATTCATTTGAAACTTGGAATATACCTTTGTCATCAACTCCAGCATGAGGGGCAACATTCCCCATAATTCAGTTTTGTATTTTGACAGAATTATGACCCATTTTCACTTAGAATTTCAAGTTAAAGTTTTTATTCAAGAGTCGTATAACTTCAAAACTACAGAAGTTGTTCAATTGAAACTCGGAATACACCTTTGTCATCAACTCCAGCATCAGGGCAACATTCACGACAGCTCAGTTTTGTATTTTGACAAGTTATGACCTTTTTACACATAGAATTTCAGGTTAAAGTTTCTTTTCAAAAGTCTTATAGCTTCAAAACTACATAAGATATTAGATTGAAACTTTGAATATTACACCATTGTCATCAACGCCAGCATCAGGGGCAACGTTCGCCATAACTCTTGTTTTGTATTTTCAGGTTAAAGTTTTTATTCAAAAGTCATATAACTTCAAAACTGCATGAGTTATTCAATTGAACTTTGAATATACCTTTGTCATCAACCCAGCATCAGGAGCACCAATCCCCATAACTCTGTTTTGTGTTTTGACAGAGCTATGCACTTTTTCACATAGGATTTCATGTTAAAGTTTTTATTCAAGTCTTATAACTTCAAAACTGCAAAGCTTTTCACTTGAAACTTGGAATATAACATTGTCATCAACTTCAGCATCAATGAAATAATTGCCAATACTCAGCCTTGTATTTTGACAGATTTATGCCCAGTCCACTTTCAGAAAAATGCACCAACTGAAATACTTTGAATAGTCGAGCATGCTGTCCTCTGACAGCTCTTGTTATTTTCCCTCCGAAAAAAGAAACAACTTAAAATTGTGTTGGAACACAACTTAAAATACTGTATTAACTAGCTTCAAAATGGCCTGTTTATGTATTATTCGGCCCACGGTGAAATTGATCTTACCGAAGAACTACTTTAAACATTTCAGTGATAAGTATGTTATACAAACTTTTATTGTTGAAGACCTACCAATATTATGTCATTAAACTCTGTACTAAATGTAAAGAAAATAGTTGTAAACTAAACATGTTTGCCATTTTTATAACAATGAATACTTTGTTAAGCAAACTCAAATTTATTTACTTTATAACAAAAGAGAAGTAATGGCACTGTACATGGAGAATAGATCGTATTGTAGAATACTCCTCTAGACACTTTAGTGATGTGTTACTATTTTCGGTAAATACATTCATAAATGACAGAAAATCTAGAAACTAAATACAAATTGTTCAATTAGGATGTTAATATACCACAAAATGTCGTGTAAAATGCGCAGTCATGAATATCACGCAGCTAATTTTTTGAGCGAAAAATGTGGAAACAAATATTTAGAGTCAAAATTAAGTTAAACTTATGTGCTGTAGAGTTTTCCAAACATTTTTGAAAAAAAAGGTAATAAATTGTATCAAATCAAAGTAAGATTGAATACATTTATGATATTTTTACTGGTAATATATGTAAGCGTTTTTTAAAACCGCACCCAATATTTTACTTCTGCATTACTTCATGGACCTTCGTGATCAATATAATTTAACTTCTGTTTTACGTTAATGGGTCTTTAAATTCTCAGGAGACGTTGCATCCGAATTCCCCGACGCCACTCCCTGCAGAGCGGTGTGACTCCTCCCTCTCCAATATGGACGCGTGCCGGATCTGCCAGTGCGACAGCTGTGAAATACAGAAGGACTCGCCCCTCGTAGCGCCGTGCCTGTGCTCCGGCAGTCTCAAGTTTGTGCACCAGGCGTGTCTGCAGAAGTGGATCAAGAGTTCTGACAAACTCTCATGCGAGCTGTGTCACTTTGAGTACCAGATGACGAAGAAAACGAAACCATTCCGAGAGGTGTGTATTGTTTCCTTCCACTTTCAGCTATAACAGAGAGCTCTCCAGATAAGTGTGTAGAGGGTAATTGTACTCTTCGCAGAATATTTGGGGGTAAATGTACATTTAGTTCTAAATGAATAGGTAAATTTATTATATGTATATCTGTCAGAAATTTATTGGTCAGTGCAAAGTAATTTATATGTAATGCAGTAACCTTAAATAATGTAGAAGATATTTCAAGACGATAAACAAATTCTTTAATAAAAAATGTCTGGTCATCTGGGCAATAATTTATTCCAATAAGGTTTGTCAAAAGGTTGTTGTAGCATTAGTTTTTACATATAATCAAAATACAGTGATGATTTTGAACAGCACTTTCACAAGTAAACAATATTAGTCAAAATATGTTTTGACTTGGGAGCTGATAGTCTTATGATTGAGTATTTACAGTGAAATATACAATTTGGTGTCGTAGATAGTCAAGCCTCTGCTGTCTCATGGTTAGTCAAGCCTCTGCTGTCTCATGGTTCAGACTATCTGACCCCTCATACAAAATAATTGAGGCACGTCGTGGGAAACCCGGGCTTTATGCATCTGCATAAAGTGTCTTCCAGGATTAACAGTCCACACGGGCTAATCCAGGATGGCACTTTCCGCTTTTATGGGATTTTCTGTTTCAAGGAAGTCTTCTAAATATAAATCAACTGTAGGTGGAAAGTGCCGTCCTGGATTAGACTGTGCGGATTGCACAGGCTAATCTGGGACGACACTTTATGCACATGCAGTAAGCCCAGGTTTCCGCTGATACCCATTACATATATAGCATGACTCTGGGACAACGCTATGCATTAAGCCCGGGTTTCCCACGACACGCCTCAATTATATTAATGTTGTTCGTTTAAAATACTAAAAATTCTCTTCTGTTTGAAATAAGTGTGGGTGTATTTACAGTCTAGAAGAAAACTGTCCTCTGATGTATTAATTGTAAAACATACTAAACCACAATGCCATGGATTAATAAAGACACTTCTGGGAAGAATTGGTCTTTTAGAACTTGAAACTGCTTTATTTGAAAAAGATAAAAAATGTGAAATTTTTTATTTAAATGTAGAAAGCCATCCTTGAAGAATCATATGGCAAAAAAAACAAAAGCAATACTCTTCAGTAGTGCATGCTCAAGACATAATGTAAGGAAAAGATATGTTCGCTGTTGTATTTTCAGATTTTGTACATATTTTAAACCAAGTTTCTTTGTTCTTGAACATTTGTTGACCTTGAGGTAAACATATCTATGGTGTCTGGGTATTTCCTAAACAAGTAGTGCTCAGAACAAAAACATTGAAACAAGGAAACGTTTAACAAAACACATTTGCTAGAGTTCAAAATGGCGCTCAGTTGGTATTTAAAATAGTATATTTCAGGAAAGCAAGAACATTATTTGGTCATGTAAGAATGAGATCATTTTGTTGATTTCCGATAAAATGCTGAAAAATGCTGGGGGGGGGGGTGGGTGAGGTTGTGATATTCAGATATTTTAAAGATTTAATTGGCTGTTATAGTTTTTAGCAACTGTAGTTACTCTACCCAATTATTTAACTATTAATGACACATGCTTAAGTTTATTCCTGCAACAAACTGAGAATGTGATAATATTAATGTGTTCAGTTTATTATCAACATGTCATTAAATTTTATGTTGTATGCTAGTTTCTTAGTGTAGGTGGCTTCTTATTTCTTACATTTCCCCAGTTCTTGCACACCTTTTATCTGACATCAGCATCTGCACGATTTTCTGCTGTAAATGCTGATGGTTTGACAAACAACTCACGTCTCAATGCAGCATCCATTCATTTCATGATAAATGTAAGCAAAACAATTACAGAGACATTTTGGCTTGCAAAGAATAATCAACAACTGAATGTGTATTGTATTACATATTTTATGTGTACATATGTGTACATACATATGTGTATTGTATTACATATTTTATGTGTACATATGTGTACATACATATGTGTATTGTATTACATATTTTATGTGTGCATATGTGTACATACATATGTGTATTGTATTACATATTGTATGTGTGCATATGTGTACATACATTGTGTATTGTATTACATATTTTATGTGTACATATGTGTACATACATATGTGTAGTGTATTACATATTTTATGTGTACATACATATGTGTAGTGTATTACATATTTTATGTATACATATGTGTACATACATATGTATAGTGTATTACATATTTTATGTGTACATGCATATGTGTATTGTATTACATATTTTATGTGTACATATGTGTACATACATGTGTAGTGTATTACATATTTTATGTGTACATATGTGTACATACATATGTGTATTGTATTACATATTTTATGTGTACATATGTGTACATACATATGTGTATTGTATTACATATTTTTACTGGTCTGACAAATAATATATCTTTTGATGAAAGGTACTTCTGAATACAAAAATAATAATGTCAAATATTGTGGTGAAAAAAGGGTGTTACATCAAAGAGATGAAATAACAAGAAGGGATCAACACTGGAGAGAGGAAATAACAAGAAGGGATCAACACTGGAGAGAGGAAATAACAAGAAGGGATCAACGCTGTTGTAGTATATTGAATATTAAGATTATAAAAAACAATATGGCTTTTACCGATGTATAGCAATAGAATGCGCAACATAAATCAGACAAATGTTCATCATACTATTAACATTTAAGGATACTCTTGTTGTACAGATCAGTAGAACAAATTAACATAGATAACATCAAACCTCGTTATTTCATACTTATCTGAATGTTTTGCTAAAATAATGGTATTTTGATGAAATATGTCAGACAATACATATAAGTATTTTGTTGCAGATGTCATATATAATATTAAAATCTAATATCCACGGTGTTGAAGTTAAGTCTGTATATAAAGGATGACCCTGTATGGAAGAAACCAATTATTGCAATAAGCACGGTTTATGATATCACATTTAAATGTCATACCATTGGAACTGAAATAAAACATGATATGCACAGATCTGATCTGGTCTTGTTTCTGTAGATAGGTCTGGTTTGAACTGAACAAATACTGTAACTTGTTACTCTGAAATGTCAACATCTGATGATTATGACGAGTTTCCTATGAACTATATTCATGATCTTTCGACTTTTGTTTCGATAAGTATTAACATAAAATGATATAAAAATTGCCCAGTTAGATGAGCGACTGCTGCCAACCAATAGAAAGCCTTGAACAATCTGTGCGACTCTGCGCTGCTTCAGACCTTGCTATACATGTCTTTGATAGCTGCAATCTATGCGACTCTGCCAACCAATAGAAAGCCTTGACCAATCTGTGCGACTCTGCCAACCAATAAAAAGCCTTGACCAATCTGTGCGACTCTGCCAACCAATAGAAAGCCTTGACCAATCTATGCGACTCTGCCAACCAATAGAAAGCCTTGACCAATCTGTGCGACACTGCCAACCAATAGAAAGCCTTGACCAATCTGTGCGACTCTGCCAACCAATAGAAAGCCTTGACCAATCTGTGCGACTCTGCCAACCAATAGAAAGCCTTGACCAATCTGTGCGACTCTGCCAACCAATAGAAAGCCTTGTCCAATCTATGCGACTCTGCCAACCAATGAAAAGCCTTGACCAATCTGTGCGACTCTGCCAACCAATAGAAAGCCTTGACCAATCTGTGCGACTCTGCCAACCAATAGAAAGCCTTGACCAATCTGTGCGACTCTGCCAACCAATAGAACGCCTTGACCAATCTATGCGACTGCCAACCAATAGAAAGCCTTGACCAATCTGTGCGACTCTGCCAACCAATAGAAAGCCTTGACCAATCTGTGCGACTCTGCCAACCAATAGAAAGCCTTGATCAATCTGTGCGACTCTGCCAACCAATAGAAAGCCTTGACCAATCTGTGAGACTCTGCCAACCAATAGAAAGCCTTGACCAATCTGTGCGACTCTGCCAACCAATAGAAAGCCTTGACCAATCTATGCGACTCTGCCAACCAATAAAAAGCCTTGACCAATCTGTGCGACTCTGCCAACCAATAGAAAGCCTTGACCAATCTATGCGACTGCCAACCAATAGAAAGCCTTGACCAATCTGTGCGACTCTGCCAACCAATAGAAAGCCATGACCAATCCGTGCGACTCTGCCAACCAATAGAAAGCCTTGACCAATCTGTGCGACTGCCAACCAATAGAAAGCCTTGACCAATCTGTGCGACTGCCAACCAATAGAAAGCCTTGACCAATCTGTGCGACTCTGCCAACCAATAGAAAGCCTTGACCAATCTGTGCGACTCTGCCAACCAATAGAAAGCCTTGACCAATCTATGCGACTCTGCCAACCAATAAAAAGCCTTGACCAATCTTTGCGACTCTGTCAACCAATAGAAAGCCTGAACCAATCTGTGCGACTCTGCCAACCAATAGAAAGCCTTGACCAATCTATGCGACTCTGCCAACCAATAGAAAGCCTTGACCAATCTGTGCGACTCTGCCAACCAATAGAAAGCCTTGGCCAATCTATGCGACTCTGCCAACCAATAGACAGCCTTGACCAATCTGTGCGACTGCCAACCAATAGAAAGCCTTGACCAATCTGTGCGACTCTGCCAACCAATAGAAAGCCTTGACCAATCTGTGCGACTCTGCCAACCAATAGAAAGCTTTGCCCAATCTGCTGGCCATAGCCTAACATTCAAGATCTTGACAGTGAAAGTAGAAATTTTGGGTTTCCAAGTTGACAAAGAAAAATACTGTAATTTTCAGTGCAAATCTCAAGAATATTTAAGAATATTACGATTAGGAGTTGACAAAGTTGAACAATCAATTATATTCATATGTTATAGAATACCTAATGTTTGCAGTTTAGAATTGTATCTTGCAGGCAGTTTTTAAAGAATATGCACATCAGTTCAATGATTGGTTAGGTCTTTGAATATTCAAGCTTTTCAATAATACAATATATAAAAACAACAACAAACAACGAGCAAAAATACAATTAATGTCAAGTTGAATGAAACATTATAAAGTGAGAGTTTTTTTAGACTGTTGGCGGAAGCCAACGGTCTGTTGAGAGGGGAATTTCGAAAAGAGGTATCGTGGAAAACTACTTCTTTTCTTTGCAGGCTATTAGTCAGTAAATCGAAACCAAAATGGGTCCTTCTTCAAAACAGCAAAATTTCACACTGGTTTTCTTACATTTTAATTATTTAAGATAATGTATGTAATATGTATTATAATGTGTATATCATGTGATTTATTACAATCACAGTTTGTAAAAAGGTCAATTTATAACAAAATAACTGTAAACTAATGACATCCCTACTTTTGCTATTTACTTGCATGTAACCAAATTATTTACCGGAGTGTCCTGGAATAAGGCCACCAAATTAATGCGCTGAATCGGTTATTTTTGACTAGTTGCGAAAGTGTTTTTTCTTGCTACCAATTCTCATTCTGAATATTTTGACAACAAATTACTGTAATTAATTAATTTTAAACTGTACTATGGACAATCGAGAGCTTTCATCGTATGATCTATTTTGACTCAGTAGGCTATGAACAAAGATCGATAAATAAACATGTTTATTTATAGATCTTTGGCTAAGAAGCATTCATAATCGGTGCACATAACTACTACGCTCTATCGGTTATTCTGGCCCTTGCAAATTGACTTGTTAACTGGCATGTATATAATTCCGTTTGCATAAGATAATTAGCTCGAACAAAATAATTTTTCGTTACTTAAAATTAGTTTTCATTTAGTTGTCGAATACTATTGAATAAAAAGCCAAATTATAAACTTTAAAGGTAGGACACTGAACTTCATTCAAACAAATGTTTCCTTTTAGCAAAACTGCACTCATAATTCACATGGTTTTAGTTCCTTTTGTTGCCAACAGTCTT
This sequence comes from Congeria kusceri, assembly GCA_027627225.1. Classification (NCBI taxonomy): domain Eukaryota; kingdom Metazoa; phylum Mollusca; class Bivalvia; order Myida; family Dreissenidae; genus Congeria; species Congeria kusceri. Next base: position 70,998,267 of record CM051031.1, on the reverse strand, counting down.
TCTACGCTGTCAGCGTTTTGATTATTTCTTGGTTCTCGGATCCGCTGACCCGATTTTTTTCCAAAAAGCAAAAAAAAAATTATTTTTAGAATGTACCCGATATGGTAAAAATGACCCTGTGAAAGGGTTTCCACCTGTCAAACAGAATGCAAAAAACTCTGAAGAAATGACTAACTTTTATGTTACATGCATTGTGACTGTATATCGCTGTATGATTCATATGATCTGCTGTCCGTTATTTTATACATCATGCAACACTTAAAGTCTGAAGAAAATAAACAAATCAAGATCTTATAATCATTGTATTAAATACACATTTATAATTTTATATCAATATCATAATTAACAAATTTCATTGGTGTATTGATTTATTGAAAAGATATATTCAGTTATTTTTCACTATTAAACATGCTGTTATACATATAATATGGCCACTGCCCAGCGATATCTGACGTACTGTGTTTAAGTGTTAGCATATTTTAACAGCAGTTTTTATATGATAAACACTGCCTTCTAATGTTACTTTTATTGTTATTAATGTCATGTTTATCATGCAGTGGTTAATGTTGTGTAATATGATTTTTGTAAGTAATAATGCATAAAGATTTTAAGATCACTGCCCATTTCCATTTGTGAAATTCTAGTCATTAATTTACTCAATTCTGTATTGTTGTTGTTTTTTGTTGTTTTTTCCATCCTCCAACCGGACACTTCCAAAAATGTCAGAGAACCAAGAAATAAAAAAACTCTGGCCTAAGCGGTCAGTGTAGTGCGGTCAGTGCAGTGCATTCAGTACAAGTTTGGTATTCCATTGTGGCTGTGAAAATTTCTATCACTAACAATATGTTCTAACATGACATGTGCAGAGTTTAGAAAAAATGTACATCTAAATCTCCAATAAACTACCTGAAAAACTACTTCCAAGACTGTAAAATATAGTTTGCATGGTAATTGCAGAATATGTTGTCAGATCATGTTACAATAAAAATATAATGTTCGTATCATCGTTGTTTATTTTGTACTTAACAATGATTACCTGTTCTGATGCATGTATATTGATTCCTATGCATCAGTCCTCCAAATCGCTGTTTATTAGTTGATAAACAAATCTAAATCGAATAATTATTTCCTAGTTTTAGTTTTTGTCTGTGCGTATTTTCAGTGGGAGAAGCTGGAGATGTCTCCCCAGGAGCGGAGGAAGGTCGTGTGCAGCGTGACGTTCCACGTGATCGCCATCACGTGCGTGGTGTGGTCCCTGTACGTGCTGATTGACCGCACCACGGAGGAGGTGGAGGCCGGGTCCCTGCTGTGGCCCTTCTGGACCAAACTGATCGTGGTCGCCATCGGCTTCACAGGCGGCGTTGTTTTCATGTACGTGCAGTGCAAGATGTACCTGAGTCTGTGCAAGAAGTGGCGCATGTACAACAAGGTGATCCTCATCAGCTCGGTGTCGGAGGGCCACCGATGGAAGACGAATCACGAAGGGGTGCTCAAGATGAACCAGAAACAGGCCATGATGGAGGAGGGCCGACCCACAAACTATGATGTGTTTACAATTGTGCAGGAGACAGAAAACGTCTGACAAAAGGTCCACACTGGCTAAATGTTGTCTGGAGCAACAGATAAGGATAATGGCAGAATTAAGAACTGAGTGATTTAACTGAGTACTTAAAATTAAGTTACGCCATTAACATTACTTGATTGTTGGAAATACCAAATTTTATTATAATTAAGTTCCGAGTGATTTATAGAGAATACTAGGTTAGTGTTGAATACAGATATGTTTATTTAGCGAGGCTTAGAAAACCTAAACCACGAGCCTTGGCGAGTGATTTAGGTTTTCATGCCGAGCTAATAAAGGTATCTGTATTCAACACTTACCTGTTATTCTATTTATCCCATCATTGTCTGACTTTATTTTGAAAATAAAGGAAAGAAAATCACTGAATAATAAGAAAAAAATCAAATGACGTCACGAAAATAATATGACGTTAATAGAATGTGCGTGTTTGCTGTATTCAACAAGGTGGAATACAGCTAAGTTTATCCCACGGGGTGTTATTTCGTCATTGCAGGCGTGATGATGGGATTGAGTAATTAAAATTATGTTGCACCACTTACATTAATTGATTGTTGGAAATACCCAAATTGAGTAATCCATCAATATGCCTACCATTTTTTACAACCATGCATGAATGACGCAATCAAAATATACAGTTCGCGTGTCCTATATAGCTTGCATTGAACACTCGTATTTTCACTAACGGTATATGACTTCTCAGTTAAACAGTGACCAGTCTTTATGCAATCTTTTTTTGAGTATTCATTACATGAGCTGTGTCGTGGGAAAACTGTCTTGATGCATGTGAGTGAAGTGTCGTCCCGGATTAGCCTGTGCAGTCTGCCACCTACAGTGGATTAATGTTTAGAAGAGAGTACCTTGAAACAGAAAACATCATAAAAGTGGAAAGTGCCAACCTGGATAAGCCTGTGCGGACAACACAGGCTAATCCGGGACGACACTTTACGCACATGCATTAAGACCGGTTTTCCCGCGACACGGCTCATATAAATTGAGTTTTGTCACTCATTAAATTTATATTACTTAAGTAAATGGTGTTTCAGCAAATACGCACCGTATCTGTTGCTCTGTTGTCGTTGCATTCATGTGCATTCTATCAGCTTTTTGTGATAATTAGTTACTGTAAATTTTACAAAGAATATTTTTTTAGCTCACCTGAGCACGAAGTGCTGATGGTGAGCTTTTGTGATCGCCCATTGTCCGTCGTCCGTGTGTGCGTGCATGCATCCGTCGTCAACTTTTCAATCAAACGACATCTCCTCCTGAACAATTTGGGAGATTTTTACCATACTTCACAGCAATGATCATTGGGTTACCCTCTTTCAAAGTTGTTACAATTGTTACGGTCCGCTGCATATGTAGGTCACCAGAGCTAAAAATAGATTTTAAAAGTGTAAACTTAAAAAAATCTTCTCTGAAACTGCAGGGCCCAGAGGTTTCATATTTGGTATGTAACATCATATGATGGTCCTCTACAAAGATTGTTCAAACTATGCCCCTGGGGTCAAAACGGGCCACGCCCCGTGGGCTACATGGTTTATATCAACTTTAATAGCAAAATGTCTTAAAAAATCTTACCCTCTGAAACCGCAAGGCCCAGAGGTTTCGTATTCGGTATGTAACATCCTCAAGTGGTCCTGTACAAAGATTGTTCAAATTATGCCCCATGGGTCAAAACTGACCACACCCCAGGGGTCTTATGGTTTATAAAGACTTAAATAGCAAAATGACTTTAAAATTATTCTCCTCTGAAACCGCAAGGCCTAGAGGTTTCATATTTGGTATGTAACATCCGTATAGTGGTCTTCTACAAATATTGTTCAAATTATGCCCCTGGGGTCAAATCTGGTAAGCCCCGGGGTTCACATGGTTTATATAGACTTTGATAGCAAAATGACTTTAAAAATCTTCTTCTCTGAAACGGCAAAGCCCACAGCTTTCCTATATTTGGTACGTAACATTGCATGTGGTCCTGTCCAAAGATTGTGCAAATTATGCCCCTGGGGTCAAATCTGGTGGCACCCTGAGGGGTCACATGCTTTATATAGACTTAAATAGCAAAGTTACTTTAAAATTCTTTACCTGAAACGGCAAGGCCCAGAGGTTTGTTCAAGATTGTTCATATTATGTCCCTGGGATAAAAATAAGCCACGCCTTGGGGATGCAAATTCCAATTGGGTTTCAAGGACTCAGGTGAGCGTCCTAGGGCCCTCAGGGCCCTTTTGTTATTATTAGCTTGGTTTTAGTTGCTTTTTTTAATTCAAATTTTATGAAACACAAACAATATTTTTAATATTGTTTTAAAAGATGACCAATCTATTAAAACAAGTTGAAGTTTTATGTTTGAAACTACATTTTGTAACAGCTTTGTTGATGATTGATTATTGTTTGGATTTTAAGTATACATGTCATTAGTTTGCTCCATACACAATACAGGATCTTTTTCCAACAAACTGAAATGTGCTATGCAGTTTGTTTTGTTACGAGTATACTAATACAAATGTTATTGATGATGAGGATGATGCTGGGCCCATATGCACAAAGCTCCTTAGTGAAAACTTAAGTTAATTTCTTAAAATCATAAAATTCCTAAAGTCTGTAGCTGGTTCATTTTAAGTTTATTTTGTCTTAATTGGTTATAATCTGATAGAGAAGCAAAAGTTGTTTCTAATTCAACAATATTTCAAATATGAATACTAATTTTCGCACGGAAAACTTCAGTCGATTTGTTCACTTAAATATGACTTAAGTTAAGATTTTCCTTAGGAGCTTTCTGGATACGGGTCCTGGTGATCAAGATGACAAAAACAATGATGATAATGATAATGGTTCTTTTACAGTGATCTGTGATACAAAAAACTAACATTTTTCATAAACTTTGGATTTCATTAATGTAAAGACAGTCAAATTGTATTGCTGTGTATAACCTCCAGGGTCCGGATTCCAGAAACATCTTAAGTTTATCTTAAACTATTTTCACTCAAGTTATAATTTTTGTAATGTAATGTAATATTTTTTAAACTGCATATGAGGCGCGTCGTGGGAAAACCACACTTAATGCATGTGCTTAAAGTGTTGTCCCGGATTAGCCTGTGCAGACTGCACAGGCTAATCGAGGACGACACTTTACGCACATGCATTAAGTCCGGTTTTCCAACGACGCGCCTTATATAAATTTGTGAATCCATTTCAGTTAACAGTAGTTAATAATGAATGTTGATAATTACTACACTCTTAGCACATTGTCATTTTAATATGAAATAGCATGTTAATGAAAAGTGATGATTTTAAGGTTACGAATAAGATTTGACTTTAAGATGTTTCTGGAATATGGACCCAGTTTTGTCTAGATCTGCTTGTTTCTCTGTGACACAGTTATACTGTAAATCTTTCATATTTATTTGATAGCTTTAAGTGAAAATATATGTATGTGCAGTACTATGTTACATTTGTAATAAACATGGTAAAAACATGGATATGTATGGATGTATAGATATTTATAGATACAATGTATATCACATTCAAAGGGAAATGTTTATTTTGCAGTATGCATATACAATGCAGTAGATAAATTCAAGTTTGTAAAAGAATTGAATGTCTATTGAACTTTGAACATGTTGATTGAAGTTTTGGTTTACTTCATTCATTTATATGTATATGATAATTCTTTACAGTGCAAATGTTCACTAAACCAGTTACTTCAAAGTTTATGTTTGTATGATATCATTGAACACCTCAGTGAATAAGTAATGGTTTAAATCGAGTACTGGTGTTGACCTACAATTTATGTTGATCATCGGAGAGATTGCCTCGTTAGGTGTGGTGGGTGTTTAGCTGTAGATAATGGGTGCCTGATTGCCATTTTTCTATAGAAAAAGTATTGAAGAACCTTTGTGGACTATGATTCATAATTTTCTTCTGTAAGAGAAAAAAAAACGAAACAAATTATCTGTTTCTAGTCTTAAAGACTATTCACTTTACAGAGTGAATAGGTGAAGAATTTATTCAAAAAGGCAATTTCAAAACTGCATTTGCAATTAATTAATATCTTGTCGTAAAAGGTCTTCTTTAAAAAATTCTTTGATGACATTGTGTGAATTTCAGTTTAAATCCATGCACATGGCCAGATATTCTGAACTTTTTTAATTACAACTTACATGGACTCCATACTTTACAAAACTTGCAAATAACTATTTACAGCTTGTTTGTATTTTGTTTTTATGAATCACAAAACCTTATTCATGAGGGGAAAAATGAGTCACAAGGTTATACATGTGTATTAAAATCAGTCGATTATGTGTTCACTTAATGTTTTAATGCTGTTAACTATTTGCAGTAACAATTTGCTAGTTACTTTAACTAGTTACTAGTTAGTTAGATTCTAATTATTAATTTGTAGTTCCAATATATAATTTTAAGGATTTATGAATTATTTGAATTTGTTACCTGTTTATTAATTTTGTATTTACAATACAATATAATTTTAAGAATTTATTAATTTTATTTGCATCGAATTTCTAATATGTTGAATTAATTTCTCATATGTACATTGTTACCATACAAAGTATGTCACTTTACCAGCTGAACCGCAGAAAGAAATTTTTTTTTTTAAAAACATAACTAATGTGTATGTAATTTTACATTTCACTGAGTAAGTAAATACTTATTTTGCTGTGATATTGTGGAATTAAATTGTGTTTAAATGTTGTTACTATGTTTGTATTTGTCTCATTTTATCATTAAAATTAATTTTTCATAACATTCAAAATAGTGTCCTTAAAAGGTTTGAAAAGTCTTGGTGAATTTCAGAAATTTAATTATGCTACACTTGCTCTTGTTTAAAGGCACCAATACAGGGACTAATTATGTCAGATATGGTTGCAGGTAATAATAGTTAATTTGTTCATTTCTTCCTTGAAAATATCACTGGCTGAGTACTGTATTATTGATTGTTATTGCTATGACAAGACGCCATATAAACAAGTACATTACTGTGAAGTTCTGAGAAAAAAAGGTAAATTAATAATTCATATCAAGATATCGGAACTGTACAGGTAGTTGCTATTAAGACTTGAAAAGAAGTAGTTCTGAGAAAAAAGGTAAATTAATAATTCATGTCAAGATATCGGAACTGTACAGTTAGTTGCTATTAAGACTTCAACAGAAGTTAAGAATGTGATTTATTTATTATGTATTCTTTAAATTTATGGCTAACCCTTCAGAGAGCTAAAGTAAATTGAATGAAAATACATGTAATTCATTTTAGCTACTTGTATGTATATAACAGACATTTCTGTGTCGTTTACAAGATTGTTCTCACATGCAAGACAATTAATTTTACTTTTTAAAAGCATTTTTGTTTATCATATAAAAACACCATTTCACTTAGTAATTAAGGTATTTTAGGTGGATAAATGAGAGAGCAGCTTTGATAAATGAGAGAGCAGTTTTGATAAATGAGAGAGCAGCTTTGATAAATGAGAGAGCAGCTTTGATAAATGAGAGAGCAGCTTTGATAAATGAGAGAGCAGCTTTGATAAATGAGAGAGCAGCTTTGATAAATGAGAGAGCAGCTTTGATAAATGAGAGAGCAGCTTTGATAAATGAGAGAGCAGCTTTGATAAATGAGAGAGCAGCTTTGATAAATGAGAGAGCAGCTTTGATAAATGAGAGAGCAGCTTTGATAAATGAGATAAATGAGCTTTAACCTAAATACAAATTGTTACATAAGAATGCTAATATAATACATTTATATTCTTTTAATTGATAAACAGTAATTTAATTCTATATATTACATAATAGCTGTTTAATTTAATGCGGGTTCTTATCAGGACACAAATTTGTTTTGTGCAAGATGTTTCAGTTTGACATTCATTAAAGCATCAGCTTTCAAATAACAGAAGAAATATGGTATCAATTTATTTTAACCAATTACCAGTAACTTTTGCTTCCTCAAAATTGTAACTACTTACCAGTGAGTTATTTATGTGTACAACATACATGTAAATTCTGTTGCTTTCGTCTGCTGAATTTGTACAAGGGAAGCAACTCGTATTTATTTTACAATGTATTTTTCGTAAGAGTTTTCTCCCTTGATTTATTTGCAGTAGTGAACTATTATTAATTCCGGAACAGAATCTTTCGGAATTGCATGTAATTATAATTAATGAAGATCATGTTAGATGTGACAGTTTGTTATCAATATGAACAAAGTCATACGTTTGAATGTGTGCTGTTCATATTTAATACTGCACGCTTTGTTATTTTGGTTTATGAGCAAAAACATGATGAACTTATTGTTTGTCACACACATTTTAATATGCCTCAAAGATCATTAAATGTACATTCCAGTAAATATTACACATTGTCATGCTTGTATATAACTCATAATTATCGGTAATTTGTTGATATGGTGTGAGTTAAATAAGAATGTTTAATGTTTAGTGTTGATTGTAGTGTGCGATTCTAACTTGTACATGTTATACATTGACCAATTTTAAGATGAAAGTGTTGTTGTATCGTTATTTAACATTAAACAATTCAGGATGCACACTTCTAAGTTGTTTCTAAAAAATAGAGTTCTCACGTATAAGTTTTTTTTCCGATGGGAGCTACCTTGAACCTAAAATGTGCTTATCTCCAAAGTCAATTATTATTTGAATGCATGAACTATTAAAAACACAAAATCGGTGGTTGAAGTTTTTATGCACTGTGATTTTACAGATTTATACAAAAGTTAATGGATTTCCAGAGGAAAATATTTTTTCTTTTCGAAAAGATGCAAAACAGAAAGGGGTGTTAGCCCTTTATTTCTGTTATCTTAACTTGATTTTGTAAACAATTTGTACAAAACAATGAAAATTGCACCTGTCGTAAATAGTGGGGACTTGTTTAGCCAGTTTGGTTTTCAGTTTGTGTCCACACTGCCAATCTGTCCAAGTTCAGTAACCAATCCTCCAGCCATCATACATTGATCACATATGAGCACTTGAGAAGTATCTTGATTGATTATCCAGGGCCCATATTTATAAAGCCATTCTTAACTTAAGTTGAACATAAATAAAAATTCGAATTTGTGTTTAAAACACTATGCTTTGGAACATTTGCATGACTAATACTAGACATTAATACACTTTGAATTATATTGCAAATTATTTGTCAAAATCTTCCAAAAATGTATTACTTTGTTAGAAAATCCAAGAAATCAATTTGAGAATTTTAAGATTTTTCTTAATTTTTGACTAAGATGCTTGATAAATACCGGCCCAGGATATTGTTTCACTCTATCTTTGTTTCATGACTGTATAGATACCCTACTACTGCTGCAACATCTACATAATGTATCAAGTTTAGATGCTTGCCTATTGACTTGGTTTTAGCTTAGGTGAAAGTGTATTTCGTATCCATTTATTTCATTAATTTGAATTAAGGTCACAAATGCATAACTAGACTCTGTTTCTTGGGGAGAATCAGCCCTTACATAAAACTTCACATCATACTATCATGAGAACCTCATAATGCCTGAACAATGTGGATTGCTAGATACCTAGTTTCCAATGAAAATCACAAACAAAGAAATCTATTACACAAAATGCTCTGCATCCAACTCTACATCCTCTGTACCTGTTGAACTCTTCAAGTATCCCCCTATGATCTCTGTAACAGGCAGTTATCCCAGGTTTGAACAAATATGTAGGACACTGTATGCATAACCAGGTACCGAATTATTGAGACAAACCATGCAAGCTTTTCTCCTGCATATCATGGCATTTTCTACAAGCAAGACTGCAAGCAAGTTTATTTAAGTATGTAATTATGGGTAACAGTGAAAATAACCAGCCTGTGTCTGCAATGTGTACAGCTAATACACATTCTTCATAATTGTGACAATTCTGACCAAAAACATAATTTTAATAAGCTATCATATACTTCTTTGTGTATGATTTGGATTAGGTAACTTTCTACTTCACATAGTGAAGAAATAGCATTACAATGCTATAAAAAAAATTATGAACATTTATTTCACTCTATAAATCGCCATGGATTTGTTTTTTTGGTCTGTAAAACTGAGAACACATAATATAATATTAAAATAAAGATAATTATATCAGCCTCACTTTTCACGAAATAAAACAAATGACGCCTTGTTTTGAATGACTCATAAATGCCGATTTATTAAGTTATTGTTTATTCATAATGTTGCAGCATATAATTCTGGTTATAGGGTATCGTTTTACATTAATTCAGGATGCTCTGTTCTGCACATGTATATTGAATGTCTGCCAAGTCAGTTACTGCAAAATGAGGCTTTATTTCAATATTGTTAAGGAAGGTCTTAGTGATTTTTGTCCTTTGTTTTTAATGCATTAATGTTTTTGTGCAAGATACATGAGGCGCGTCGTGGGAAAACCGGTCTTAATCATGTGCGTAAAGTGTCGTCCCGGATTAGCCTGTGTAGTTTGCACAGGCTAATCCAGGACAGCACTGTCCGCTTTAATGGTATTTTCTGTATCAAGGAAGTCTCTTCTAAACATAAATCCACTGTAGGCGGAGTGCCGTCCTGGATTAGCCTGTGCGGACTGCACAGGCTAATCCGGGACGACACTTTACGCACATGCATTAAGACCGGTTTTCCCACGACATGCCACATATAGAGTTTTGAATATACTGTTTCCCTTTCAGTTTTCCTTACCTGATAAAAAGGGACATTTCTGGTATTGTTTTGATTATTTGAACTGATTAATAACTAAATACCCATCATGCAGAAGCAGGTCAGAATCCATGTGGTCAGTTTGACAACATTTTTACTAATACATGGAACATGTTCATTCAAGTTGAAACTCGAAACAATATGAATAAGTGCATTTAGGTTTTCAATCGATGTTGTCCATCGCACACAACTGACAGATCGCTACTGGAGTTATAATCACGCCTATTGAGCTCGATGTCCGGCAAAATATCGTTTACAGAATATGTAACAAGACATCTACATAAAGCAGTGAATTACTGGCTTTCTGAAAGGCTAAACACATGAACAGCTGAATATTGTTGACCTGTCAGTTACCGAAAAAAAGTTTTCGGACACCCTCTTTTTCAGCCAAAATAATTTTTTTTTGCAACTATATCTTCGGACACTGGTTGAATTTATTAATCAAAATTTGATGAACGGAAGGGCGATGTCACGCTGTTTCACTCAAATTTTTTGTTTGTTCAAATTGGGGAATAATATTCCAAGGTACTTAAACCGAATTACACATAAAACTGTATTATTATGAATTATAAACGGTACATTATAAATTTAAAACGTAAAATAATGTTATAAATTAAAAACCAATTTTTTCAAACACGAAAACCAAACATAAAACGGCGTAATTTAAATTGTCTCTAAATATTCCGTTGTCCGTCATCCGTGCGTCTGTCGTTAACTGTTCATTCAAATGACATCTCCACCTAAACAACTTGGAAGAGTTTTACCAAACTTCACAGGAATTATCATTGGGTGCCCCTCTTTCAAAGTTGTTTAAATCGTTACGGTCCGCTGCATATGTAGGTCACCAGAGCTAAAAATAGATTTAAAAAGTGTAAACAGAGGTTTCATATTTGGTATGTAACATCCTATAGTGGTCCTCTACAAAGATTGTTCAAATTATGCCCCTGGGGTCAAAACTGGCCACGCCCCGGGGGTCACATGGTTTATATAGAATATATAGCAAAATGACTTTAAAATATTCTCCTCTGAAACCGCAAGGCCCAGAGGTTTCATATTTGGTTTGTAACATCCTTTCGAGGTCCTTTACAAAGTGTGTTCAAATTATGCCCCTGGGGTCAAAAATGGGCCATGCCTGGGGGTCACATGGTTTATATAGAATATATTGCAAAATGACCTTAAAAATCTTCTCCTCTGAAACCACAAGGCCCAGAGGTTTCATATGTGGTATGTAACATCCGATAGTGGTCCTCTAAAAAGATTTTTCAAATTATGCCCCTGGGGTTAAAACTGGCTACGCCCTGGGGGTCACATGGTTTATATAGACTTAAATAGCAAAATGTCTTTAAAAATCTTCTCTGAAACCGGAGAAGGCCCTGGCTCTGAAAGGCCCAGAGGTTTCATATTTGGTATGTAACATCCTATAGTGTTCCTCTACAAATATTATTCAATTTATGCCCCTAAGGTCAAAACTGGCCATGCCCCGGGGGTCACATGATTTATATACACTTTAATAGCAAAATGACTTTAAAAATCTTCTCCTCAGAATCCGCAAGGCCCAGAGGTTTCTTATTTGGTATGTAACATCGTATAGTGGTCCTCTACAAAGATTGTTCAAATTATGCCCCTGAGGTCAAAACTGGCCACGCCCTGGGAGTCACATGGTTTATATCAACATAAATAGCAAAATGACTTCAAAATTCTAATCCTCTGAAACCGCAAGGCCTAGAGGTTTCATATTTGGTATGTATATGTGGTCCTCTACAAATACTGTTCAAATTATGCCCCTGGGATAAAAATAAGCCACACCTCGGAGATGCAAATTCTAATTGGGTTACAAGGTCTCAGGTGAACGTCCTAGGGCCCTCAGGGCCCTCTTGTTTAGAGCTGGTACTAGATTATTTCCGGCGCACATATTTCAGATTTTTCAAGTACTCTAGTGTCTGTAAACAATTTGTTTAATCTTGTTGGTGATAATTGTATTTGCTTAAACAATTATGACCTTTTTTTGATTAAAGAAAATGTTGAACGATTACTGAGCCTGGACATAGTATGTTAAGAATATAATGGTATATACATTCTATAATTCACTACTAAATGCATTTTGGGTTCATTATTAATTAATTGAAGTTTTACTCGGTGTGGAAGCATTCACTACATGTATTGCGTGGCAGTGGTACAGTGTAGGGTTGTTAATGCAGGGGGTTCACATGTGAGCAGATTTCCCAGGGAGGCAATCTGTAGTACAACATGCAGCATTCCAAGATCTCCACAGAACCAACATACACACCATGTTGCTGTATTAGAACTTACATAGTACGGAAATTGATGTATAATTTATTTATTACTTCTTTTTACATTTTTATAACTTTTTTACAAACTGTCTATTCCTGTTTTTGGTTCCATATTTGCATTAAAAAAAGATGTTTTTGTAACATTTTCTTACTAGAAGAAATCTAAATGCTCTCAAATCAAAGTCAGTAAATTCATCAGTGTATACCAATTCTTTCACCTGCAAACAAATTGGAATTATTCCAAATATAAGTTCTTTGAATTCAAAATATACGAGAAAACTGCAAAAAAATACCAAGGTATACCCTTACACAGCAACATGGTATATGGACTGTTAGTTCCCAAACTGTTATACGCTATATGTTCATGCAGTAAGGCATCCTTAACAAACAAACAGACGTAACATCCGGACATCTCATCCAGCGAGTCGTGACAGACAGAAGTGTCAAGCAACAGAGACAAGAGGGATTGTAGAAGTCAAACGGTTGATATACAACAGTTTATTGCAGTTATACCAATAGCCAGTGAAGAAAACAGAAACGGCAAATCAGCTACACTGAACATGTCTATTGCAATATTTGTTTCCTTCTTTCCGTTTGTTAACTAATTGTGAAGAACATGCTAAAAGTGAAATTCAAGATTGAATGCAAGTCAAAATTGTATAATATTTCACTAAATTCTAAAGGTCGGCTCTTGTTTTTATCTGGTGTTATTAAGAAGTAAAAGTACAAGGATACATAATTATATGTAATTATTATAAATTAAGTAAAGACCGTAAACAGAGTTCTTGGAGATGAAATACATTTCAAACTACTCGCTAAATACAAAGCACAACATAAAACTAAGCAGATTATGTATGATAACTGGAGGTTATATATATATACAGTCGACACTCGACAAGAAATACACAGATTAGAAATCGACAAACCATCACACAAATCTCCCGTCCTGCAAACTCATGCCATACAAACAACTGGGTGGGGAAAGTACACCCCGATCCTGAATTTCCCTTGCATGCAGCTCTGGTAAGGTACATGCTGTCACTGATCATGTCTAATGCTTAAATCATTCCAATTAAATGCTAAAAAATCTGTTTACCAAACTCGTGCTGTAACCCATACTACATTCCTCTCCTTTCTGATTTACCATTGCAGTTGAGATATAACATCAAACAATAAATATATGCAACATATCACTTAGGATAATAGAAGTGAAACATCCAGTTTCCAACAATAGTACAGAAATATACGGTAAAATAATAGTTTAATTAAATGGTAACAATAGTAGTTGGAATAAAAGAGTAAACCTGATTCAACTGCAAAGTAATCCAGAAGGTGATGATTTATAATGTGCAATACAAGGAAAATGCAAGTGCGTTAACAAAGCCAATACAGTGGCGAGTAACAGTTAATAACATGGTGTAACATATGCAAACAGCATACCAACATACAATTTCCAATACACAATTATACATAAATAAGAGCAAAACAATAATGACAAGTATGACATTCCAGTGTTACACAAATAACATTACAAAATACCTATTTTGGCTATTTTCATTAGTAACTCCTTTTGCAGATTTTTATTTTTGCGTGCAAGGTAGATAAAAGGTTTTCATGCAATGTTAGAAACTACAGGTCAAACATTCCGTACAAAGCTTATTCTTGAAGAACGAATAGTCAAAACAAACACATGTGATGTTGATTATATCAAAATCATGTATTTATGAAATAAATTATATTGTATATTTTGATTATCAATGACTCAGTTTAAGAAAGTAATGACAACAATAAGAAAAGTCATTTGCACAAGAAAAAAATGCAAGTTCATAATGCTGAGAGGCGTAGTTTACACTGGCATACAGTAAAAGGCCTGTACATGTTCTGTAACCTGGCCAGTGAATAAACACACACTTCCTCCTGATAGAATGTATAAAACATTAGTTAAGTGACCGGGAAATGTCCCAGACACAAACAATACAGCTGTTGTATTAAACCTGGGCCTCCATTTACAATGCTTGTTAGTAATTTCTTGTATTCTTGTACTTAAACGAGAAAGTTGAACTAAAATCATAAAACTTATGTAAAACTTAATGATTACTTTTTGCAAACAGTAATAAACAGACTGTGCCATTCGCTGCATAAAACTACATTATTATCAAAACCATAAATTCCACAACCACGACCATGTAATGTACGATTGAAGAAACTATTTTTACCAACAAGCATTATAAATGTTTTCCACGATGTACATAACTGTCTGATACCAACAGAAACCATGCTGCACTGATAGGAAAAACTGTCAAGTAATCATTATCATACAATGTATAATATTTTAGTTAGTAATAAATTGTTGAACATTTAAGGAACTATACAAAATTTTAGTTAGCAATGAATTTATTGGACATTACTAAATACTTATTGAAAACTACTTGAATGTATATTTTACTGGACAAATCCATAACAGCGTAAAACACAGATGTTTATATCATAAAGCTGAAGATCTAACACATAATTTCTAAAGGAAATAATTGAAAACAGAAGTGAATACAAATAAATTGAATGTGGAAACAAATGTATATTTAAGATTGACAGAAAATAGTTGCGTAGTTTAAAGATCATGAATATTGCCCTACAAAACTTGTTGGGAGATCTCTTGACTATTGCACTTATTCTGAAGTAGGCGTAGAGGAAACACAGCATGGTCTCTATGGCAACAGCATCACATAGCACTTACGTATACATTATCAAATTAGAGATTCATAAAACAATGTAACAGGCTAACTACAGCCTTCATTGTAAGAAGTAAACAACAAAAACTAACAAATAAAATACACACAAAATACTTCAGATGTATACATGACTTTACAAAACAGACACTGGCAGACATATTGAATATTGCGGCAAGATACTTTGGCAAAAAAGGTTTTTCATTAAAATATTTAACAGCTGATATCAGCTGTTATTTATTTTGTTAACATGAAATACGTCTTAAAACTCTCTGCAGACTGGGTGAAATGTTTCCTAATGTTGGATTATTTTAATAGACAAATCAGAATCATAAACTTCTTGATTTCTATTATTGTAGGAAAAATATTAAATGATACCAACTGTGTGTAATAAGTTGTTATTACTAAGCTATAATAGACTAGAAATAATATAAAATAAGAAGGAAATAGTAAAACCCCTAAAATGTAAGATATATTGCAAAAGGTTTAACACCAAGGAATCCCATCAAATACAACTAACTGCAATCCCATTCAAAATACCACATCCAATATATCTACAGATTAAATGCATGGTGCACAGATCTCAGTAAACAGGCCTTTGTGGAGACATGTTTGATTATACATAATTAATAACGAGCATCAGACACGTGTTGAAATTTTCAGACTGATCTAGCTGTTTACTTTTGCTTCAAACCAGCGGTATTAAATACATATTTATATATCTATCATTTAGTTATTCTTTCTTCGTTTTTCAAACAGTTTCTACCCTGACTATATCAAAAGTTAAGCAACTAATCGAGTTGAATTTAATTAAGTTTAATTCTTAAACAGAAAGACATATTTAGCATGCATTTAAAAAATACTGTTTCAATTAAAATAATAATCACAAGAAATAAACTTTCAGTTTCCAATAAAATTTCTGCTAATAAAATGCTGAAAGTGCAACTGACCATAGGTAGCTCAAGATGATAAAAATAACAGAGAAATGCATGTGTCGCGAATGAGATACATTATTCATAAATACAATCAAGTGACTAGAAGTTTGTTCCGAATCAAGCATGCCATTTGAGTATTGTCAAACAGGGAAACACAGGCACAACAATACCATCTATGACATATGGAAGAACTTGGTAATAATTACATTTCACTTTTGATTTTATCTCAAACAAAAGGCTGCCCAAAGTGTATTAATTCTGAAAACATAAAACAATTGAGCTTTTTATTTTGCTTTGGTTACTGTTGTAGCCATTCTTGTTTTTTAAGTAAACAAAATGGTGTAACTTTAGACTTCACCTTGTCAATAATATTTAATGATCTAATGGCAAACTAATGACTTCTTGTCTTCAAAAAATGCGAGATTTCACAGTTAAAACATGGCAGCTTTTGTTTCAAAAATCTCATTGAACAGTGCAACAAAATTAATAAATAATTAATGGTCTGTAACCTAGAGCACCTTTCCAGCACTGTAAATAGGAAAAACAATTGCACTGTACACCTCCCTCTTCAAAATCTCTGAAGTTACAATAATAATACTCAGAATAGCAGAACAGAAGGTTTTTTGAAGTCTTATTTCTTCACTTCCGTTTCAAACATTTGATCCTCTGTACAATCACAGATCCCAAAGATCACATGACCAGCATGCTGCACTCCCATTGGCAGATCAATCAGATCATGTGACTTGTGTCAGCCAATCAGTATGGCGTAAATCTCTGGTATGCACTTCTGTACACTGTAGCCTGAAATGGACAAATATGTAGCATAGTTAATAAGATGCATGCTGCAAGAACACAAATATAAGTATGTTGTATGTTTTACTTAAAAAAATATAATAAACAAGAGGGCCATGACAGCCCAAAGCGCTCACCTGAAAACTGGTACAGATTAAGACCATACTGTTATGCCAGATTTGAAAATTAAGGTATCAGAACAATACACAGAGGGGGTAGGTTCAATTTTGATTTAAAACATAGGTTAGTGCAATGGGCTAACGAAAGTATGAGTTGGGTAGTGGATGTGCGTTTTTTTGCTAATGGTTCTCAAATCATTTTTCTCCCATTTCTTATCTGACCCTTTTTCATTAAGTCATTGACAATTCTGGAAAATGCACAAACCACCATAGATTTTGATGTCTTTTTCGCAAACAAATTTGGAAAACTAGTTGCAATGCGATAATTGCGATGGCTGTGCTATAAGGTAAAGTTTTGCTTTTTCTTTGACAATTTTCTTTCCAATGATAATAAATGATGTTAATGCAGGCTCTGAAGACATCAAAGTTGCATGTACAAATAACTGCATGCAAGTCGTGCAACTGTTGGAAATCAAATTTTATCAATTAATTTTTATGGTCATGCACAAACTGTGTAAGTTTGGTCAACATTGAATCAAAAATCGTGTGTGCAAGCCAATCATTGATAAATTGTTGATGTTTTATTCCAAAAACAAGGCCTCTGGTGTTTCTGGCCCGATCATGCTTATATTCGACTTCACCTATAGTCTTACGTTCATAGACAAACTGTACACAATTGGTGAAGATTGGATGAAAAATGAAGTCTCTATCCTGAATAATGTCCATTTTTGCATATTTTTTCCACAAACAAAGGGCAATAACTTTGGTGTTTCTGGTCCGATTTTGCTTATATTTGACTTCAACTGTAATCTTATGGTAATAGACAAACTGTGCAAGATTGGTGAAGATTGGATGAAAAATGTCTCTCTCTATCCTGAATAATGTCCATTTTTGTATTTTTTTTCTAATAAACAAAGGGCAATAACTCTGGTGTTTGAATCACGATCTCTCCCATTTTTGACGTCTGCTGAGATCTGATGGCCATACACAAACTGTGAAAGTTTGGTTAAGATTGGATGGAAAATAAAGGCTATACATTGCAAAAGGGCACTTTTGCACATGAAAAAGGGGCAATAACTCTGACGACGGAAGGATGGACGAAGCTGGAGAGGTCCCCTATACCAATAGCTCACCGAGCTAAAAATCTGAGATTTTAGAACAATTTTTTTTTTCTGTATTTATCGATTAGAATTTAAATAAGGTTGTAAACGAATCTCTTAATGTTCACCGGCACTTAAATAAACAGTCCTATTTAACAACAACTAGTTTTAAACACTGCCATGGGTCCCTTGCTATGTATCATTTGTACTACAGATGACTAGTAACTGTTAAGCAGGCACATTCATGTGATTGTATCTGAGAGTTCTAGATGTATGGTGTCTTAAAATGCCACAATGTTCCTTGCTATGGCGCCATTGTGCTATAGGCAAGTGGCAACTGTTACGCAGGAACATTCAAGGTGGTTGTATCTGAGAGTTCTAGATGTATGGTGTCTTAAAATGCCACAATGTTCCTTGCTATGGCGCCATTGTGCTATAGGCAAGTGGCAACTGTTACGCAGGAACATTCACGGTGATTGAATCTGAGAGTTCTAGATTTATTGTGTCTTAAAAATGTCATTAGGTTCCTTGCTATTGCGCCATTGTGCTATAGGCAAGTGGCAACTGTTACGCAGGAACATTCAAGGTGATTGTATCTGAGAGTTCTAGATGTATGGTGTCTTAAAATGTCATTAGGTTCCTTGCTATGGCGCCATTGTGCTATAGGCAAGTGGCAACTGTTACGCAGTAACATTCAAGGTGATTGTATCTGAGAGTTCTAGATTTATGGTGTCTTAAAAATGTCATTAGGTTCCTTGCTATGGCGCCATTGTGCTATAGGCAAGTGGCAACTGTTACGCAGGAACATTCAAGGTGATTGTATCTGAGAGTTCTAGATTTATGGTGTCTTAAAAATGTCATTAGGTTCCTTGCTATGAGCCATTGTGCTATAGGCAAGTGGCAACTGTTACGCAGGATCATTCAAGGTGATTGTATCTGAGAGTTCTAGATTTATGGTGTCTTAAAAATGTCATTAGGTTCCTTGCTATGGCGCCATTGTGCTATAGGCAAGTGGCAACTGTTACGCAGGAACATTCAAGGTGATTGTATCTGAGAGTTCTAGATGTATTGTGTCTTAAAATGTCATTAGGTTCCTTGCTATGGCGCCATTGTGCTATAGGCAAGTGGCAACTGTTACGCAGGAACATTCACGGTGATTGTATCTGAGAGTTCTAGATGTATGGTGTCTTAAAATGTCATTAGGTTTCTTGCTATGGCGCCATTGTGCTATAGGCAAGTGGCAACTGTTACGCAGGAACATTCAAGGTGATTGTATCTGAGAGTTCTGGATGTATGGTGTCTTAAAATGCCACAATGTTCCTTGCTATGGCGCCATTGTGCTATAGGCAAGTGGCAACTGTTATGCAGGAACATTCAAGGTGATTGTATCTGAGAGTTCTAGATGTATGGTGTCTTAAAATGCCACAATGTTCCTTGCTATGGCGCCATTGTGCTATAGGCAAGTGGCAACTGTTACGCAGGAGCATTCAAGGTGATTGTATCTGAGAGTTCTAGATGTATGGTGTCTTAAAATGTCATTAGGTTCCTTGCTATGGCGCCATTGTGCTATAGGCAAGTGGCAACTGTTACGCAGGAACATTCAAGGTGATTGTATCTGAGAGTTCTAGATGCATGGTGTCTTAAAATGTCATTAGGTTCCTTGCTATGGCGCCATTGTGCTATAGGCAAGTGGCAACTGTTACACAGGAACATTCAAGGTGATTGTATCTGAGAGTTCTAGATGTATGGTGTCTTAAAATGCCACAATGTTCCTTGCTATGGCGCCATTGTGCTATAAGCAAGTGGCAACTGTTACACAGGAACATTCACAGTGATTGTATCTGAGAGTTCTAGATGTATGGTGTCTTAAAATGTCATTAGGTTTCTTGCTATGGCGCCATTGTGCTATAGGCAAGTGGCAACTGTTACGCAGGAACATTCAAGGTGATTGTATCTGAGAGTTCTGGATGTATGGTGTCTTAAAATGCCACAATGTTCCTTGCTATGGCGCCATTGTGCTATAGGCAAGTGGCAACTGTTACGCAGGAACATTCAAGGTGATTGTATCTGAGAGTTCTAGATGTACGGTGTCTTAAAATGCCACAATGTTCCTTGCTATGGCGCCATTGTGCTATAGGCAAGTGGCAACTGTTACGCAGGATCATTCAAGGTGATTGTATCTGAGAGTTCTAGATGTATGGTGTCTTAAAATGTCATTAGGTTCCTTGCTATGGCGCCATTGTGCTATAGGCAAGTGGCAACTGTTACGCAGGAACATTGAAGGTGATTGTATCTGAGAGTTCTAGATTTATGGCGTCTTAAAATGTCATTAGGTTCCTTGCTATGGCGCCATTGTGCTATAGGCAAGTGGCAACAGTTACGCAGGAACATTCAAGGTGATTTTATCTGAGAGTTCTAGATGTATGGTGTCTTAAAATGTCATTAGGTTCCTTGCTATGGCGCCATTGTGCTATAGGCAAGTGGCAACTGTTACGCAGGAACATTCACGGTGATTGTATCTGAGAGTTCTAGATTTATGGCGTCTTAAAAATGTCATTAGGTTCCTTGCTATGGCGCCATTGTGCTATAGGCAAGTGGCAACAGTTACGCAGGAACATTCAAGGTGATTGTATTTGAGAGTTCTAGATGTATGGTGTCTTAAAATGTCATTAGGTTCCTTGCTATGGCGCCATTGTGCTATAGGCAAGTGGCAACTGTTACGCAGGAACATTCAAGGTGATTGTATCTGAGAGTTCTAGATTTATTGTGTCTTAAAATGCCATAATGTTCCTTCCTATGGTGCCATTGTGCTATAGGCAAGTGGCAACTGTTACGCAGGAACATTCACGGTGATTGTATCTGAGAGTTCTAGATGTATGGTGTCTTAAAATGTCATTAGGTTCCTTGCTATGGCGCCATTGTGCTATAGGCAAGTGGCTACTGTTACGCAGGAGCATTCAAGGTGATTGTATCTGAGAGTTCTAGATTTATGGTGTCTTAAAATGTCATTAGGTTCCTTGCTATGGCGCCATTGTGCTATAGGCAAGTG
This sequence comes from Congeria kusceri, assembly GCA_027627225.1. Taxonomy (NCBI): domain Eukaryota; kingdom Metazoa; phylum Mollusca; class Bivalvia; order Myida; family Dreissenidae; genus Congeria; species Congeria kusceri. The sequence goes on along the minus strand of CM051031.1, from coordinate 70,976,963 downwards.
GCAACTGTTACGCAGGAACATTCAAGGTAATTGTATCTGAGAGTTCTAGATTTATGGTGTCTTAAAAATGTCATTAGGTTCCTTGCTATGGCGCCATTGTGCTATAGGCAAGTGGCAACTGTTACGCAGGAACATTCAAGGTGATTGTATCTGAGAGTTCTAGATTTATGGTGTCTTAAAATGTCATTAGGTTCCTTGCTATGGCGCCATTGTGCTATAGGCAAGTGGCAAACTGTTACGCAGGAACATTCAAGGTGATTGTATCTGAGAGTTCTGGATGTATGGTGTCTTAAAATGCCACAATGTTCCTTGCTATGGCGCCATTGTGCTATAGGCAAGTGGCAACTGTTACGCAGGATCATTCAAGGTGATTGTATCTGAGAGTTCTAGATGCATGGTGTCTTAAAATGCCACAATGTTCCTTGCTATGGCGCCATTGTGCTATAGGCAAGTGGCAACTGTTACGCAGGAACATTCAAGGTGATTGTATCTGAGAGTTCTAGATGTATGGTGTCTTAAAATGTCATTAGGTTCCTTGCTATGGCGCCATTGTGCTATAGGCAAGTGGCAACTGTTACGCAGGAACATTCATGGTGATTGTATCTGAGAGTTCTAGATGTATGGTGTCTTAAAATGTCATTAGGTTCCTTGCTATGGTGCCATTGTGCTATAGGCAAGTGGCAACTGTTACGCAGGAACATTCAAGGTGATTGTATCTGAGAGTTCTAGATTTATGGTGTCTTAAAATGTCATTAGGTTCCTTGCTATGGCGCCATTATGCTATAGGCAAGTGGCAACTGTTACGCAGGATCATTCAAGGTGATTGTATTTGAGAGTTCTAGATGTATGGTGTCTTAAAATGTCATTAGGTTCCTTGCTATGGCGCCATTGTGCTATAGGCAAGTGGCAACTGTTACGCAGGAACATTCAAGGTAATTGTATCTGAGAGTTCTAGATTTATGGTGTCTTAAAAATGTCATTAGGTTCCTTGCTATGGCGCCATTGTGCTATAGGCAAGTGGCAGCTGTTACGCAGGAACATTCAAGGTGATTGTATCTGAGAGTTCTGAATGTATGGTGTCTTAAAATGCCACAATGTTCCTTGCTATGGCGCCATTGTGCTATAGGCAAGTGGCAACTGTTACGCAGGAACATTCAAGGTGATTGTATCTGAGAGTTCTAGATGCATGGTGTCTTAAAATGCCACAATGTTCCTTGCTATGGCGCCATTGTGCTATAGGCAAGTGGCAACTGTTACGCAGGAACATTCAAGGTGATTGTATTTGAGAGTTCTAGATGTATGGTGTCTTAAAATGTCATTAGGTTCCTTGCTATGGCGCCATTGTGCTATAGGCAAGTGGCAACTGTTACGCAGGATCATTCAAGGTGATTGTATCTGAGAGTTCTAGATTTATCGTGTCTTAAAAATGTCATTTGGTTCCTTGCTATGGAGCCATTGTGCTATGGCAACTGTTACGCAGGATCATTCAAGGTAATTGTATCTGAGAGTTCTAGATGTATGGTGTCTTAAAATGTCATTAGGTTCCTTGCTATGGCGCCATTGTGCTATAGGCAAGTGGCAACTGTTACGCAGTAACATTCAAGGTGATTGTATCTGAGAGTTCTAGATCTATTGTGTCTTAAAATGCCATAATGTTCCTTCCTATGGCGCCATTGTGCTATAGGCAAGTGGCAACTGTTACGCAGGAACATTCAAGGTGATTGTATTTGAGAGTTCTAGATGTATGGTGTCTTAAAATGTCATTAGGTTCCTTGCTATGGCGCCATTGTGCTATAGGCAAGTGGCAACTGTTACGCAGGAACATTCAAGGTGATTGTATCTGAGAGTTCTAGATTTATGGTGTCTTAAAAATGTCATTAGGTTCCTTGCTATGGTGCCATTGTGCTATAGGCAAGTGGCAACTGTTACGCAGGATCATTCAAGGTGATTGTATCTGAGAGTTCTAGATTTATCGTGTCTTAAAAATGTCATTAGGTTCTTTGCTATGGAGCCATTGTGCTATAGGCAAGTGGCAACTGTTACGCAGGATCATTCAAGGTAATTGTATCTGAGAGTTCTAGATTTATGGTGTCTTAAAAATGTCATTAGGTTCCTTGCTATGGCGCCATTGTGCTATAGGCAAGTGGCAACTGTTACGCAGGAACATTCAAGGTGATTGTATCTGAGCGTTCTAGATTTATGGTGTCTTAAAATGTCATTAGGTTCCTTGCTATGGCGCCATTGTGCTATAGGCAAGTGGCAACTGTTACGCAGGAACATTCAAGGTGATTGTATCTGAGAGTTCTAGATTTATGGTGTCTTAAAAATGTCATTAGGTTCCTTGCTATGGCGCCATTGTGCTATAGGCAAGTGGCAACTGTTACGCAGGAACATTCAAGGTGATTGTATCTGAGAGTTCTAGATTTATGGTGTCTTAAAAATGTCATTAGGTTCCTTGCTATGGAGTCATTGTGCTATAGGCAAGTGGCAACTGTTACGCAGTAACATTCAAGGTGATTGTATCTGAGAGTTCTAGATTTATGGTGTCTTAAAAATGTCATTAGGTTCCTTGCTATGGCGCCATTGTGCTATAGGCATGTGGCAACTGTTATGCAGGAACATTCAAGGTGATTGTATCTGAGAGTTCTAGATGTATTGTGTCTTAAAATGTCATTAGGTTCCTTGCTATGGCGCCATTGTGCTATAGGCAAGTGGCAACTGTTACGCAGGATCATTCAAGGTGATTGTATCTGAGAGTTCTAGATGTATGGTGTCTTAAAATGTCATTAGGTTCCTTGCTATGGCGCCATTGTGCTATAGGCAAGTGGCAACGGTTACGCAGGAACATTCAAGGTGATTGTATCTGAGAGTTCTGGATGTATGGTGTCTTAAAATGCCACAATGTTCCTTGCTATGGTGCCATTGTGCTATAGGCAAGTGGCAACTGTTACGCAGGAACATTCAAGGTGATTGTATCTGAGAGTTCTAGATTTATGGTGTCTTAAAAATGTCATTAGGTTCCTTGCTATGGAGCCATTGTATGTCAGACATTTGGCAACCTTTAACACAGGCACATTCATGTGACTGTTTGTGATTGAAAGAGATTAATGGTGTTTGCAAACTCACCCCGTATCCCGGTACGGGCCCGATACTGTGACCAATGAGAGGATCCCCAGCGGCTGCAGCCAGCTCTCGACCGGTGTAACTGCAAGTGGAACAGTCTACATGAAATAGTCAGGTCAGATATAAGCCTGTCTTCTATTGCATAAATTATTTTATAGGTAATTAGAGATGTGAATTAAATAACAAGGACCCTGTGACCCCTATAGCCATGTATGGGGAAAAACTACATGTTAAAAGTTTAAATCTAATGATCCAGGTGTGTGTACGTACCCTGCAGCAGCGTATGTGACCCCGGTAGCCATGGCAGGCACAGTGTAGCGGGCTGCAGACAGCGGCAACCCGGTGGCCATGGGCTGGGAGGTGACCAGCTGGTAGCGGCCGTCCGCGGCGGCGTACGTGGCAAGGAAGTTCGGGTCAATCTGGGCATACTGCATACTGAAAACAAACATATAACAGGTGATATACCTCGGACTAATTAATATAACATATCAATATATTACAAATGTGTTATGATGAATATATTGGTTTCACACTGGAGTTAAATCAATGTTAAGAGTATTTCACTGGAGTTAGATATGATGTAAGAGTATTTGAAATAATTTCCCTGAAAATACAGTTAAGATATCAATAAAAACTTGGAAAAACGAACAAAAACTAGTATAAATGTAGGAAATAATTCAAGCACATAACTATGCTAACAGAGTTCATGAGTGACAGGTTAGTGTTTCCGAGCTATACCAGCTTGGGATATGTGCTCATATTTATAACTTCATGACAATAGATGGATGTCAACAACTTCTGAGTACTTTACTTTCCTTTGTCTTCAGTGAATATTTTATAAGAAGACTTAGTTTTTTAATCAAGAATTCAAACTTTGTTCATTGATCAGGAAGGAAAACTTACAAACTAAGGAGGCAATCAGAATGATTCATGACTACAAGCGATAACACACTTATTTGAAGTACTGTTTAAATCAAGGAAGTGAAGCAAACTTTATGATGACAGAGGAAACAACAATGAAATAATACACTTTGTTTATGTACGCCTTTGCAACACAAAATTAAAATACATAAAAATCAACAATTTTCTTCACCAAACAATAAATAAAACTACACTGCATTTTATTCCACGGGGCCCAATTCAAAATGTTATTCAACCATTCGACGCAAAAAGAAAAGAAAACAATATTTTAAATGTTATTCGACCATTTAGCAAAAAGAAAACAATATTTTAACGGGTTTTCCAGAGAAAAAATAAAATGAAATGTGAAACCCATTACTACCTAACCATCAATCATAATTCCATTCTGAAAGCAAGAAGAGTGAGTGTGATATTCTATGGCATTGTGGGATAGCCAGGAAACAATGATGCACTTATTTATCTTGGGACCTCAGAGACCAGCGTAATTTGTCTTCATCTACTTTGGTTAATTCCCCACCCCAAACCACTGGGAAATACTGGAAATGATGATGCTTTTATATGACTGAACAATGACCAGGATTTCTGGCACATAAATATTTTGGCATCCTACAGAATTTGTAACTGGTTGAATGTGTGAACCTACCAAAAATTATATTTGTAACGGCAACTGCCATATCTAAAGAAGGCTTGTAGTTTAGACAGTTTAGATTTTATTAAAACAGAACTCCAAACACCAAATGAAAGTGATATTGATTCAATGAAACAGATATTTGTAAACAGTGGCCCAATCTGACAATAAAAGCCTATTTTCTAAGTTAAACATGATTTAACATATGACATCAAAGTTATTATGTTTTATTTTGATGGAGATAAAACACAGAAACATCTGTTTATAAATATGACATTATCTGCCTGTATGATCATGCAGAAGCACCACACATTCTGGGGAAGAGATTAACAGCACTGCAACCAAGTGGCACACAGGCTTTCTAATGCTTGAACAATGAAATTCACAAAACCTGGCCATTAGCAATTTTAGCATAATTCTGATACCATTGAGTTTTATAGGAATAAAGTCTATTTTAATACTTAAGAAAAATCTCAAGACAACATTTGTTTCTTATATGTTTTTTTACCCGAGCCATCTTTTATGCAGTTAATTTAAATTCTCAGTCCAAAAAGAAGCCAAATGCTTTGCTATTACATCAGGGAAAAAGATTTATAATGATTAAACAAGCCAAGTATGGGGGAAATGAAACACTTCTGGGCTTAGTCTAAATTGATAACACTTCCTCTGTAGCACAATAAAGATTGATTCCAGTTTTCAGGACAAACTGGAAACATGATGTGCATAAAAATATCCCCACCCTTTTGTTTTTAGTTTGTGCCCTTTTTTGTTCATGATGAGCATAAATACACCCACCCATTTCATTTTGCACCCTAAATTGTTCTTGTTATTTTTAGTAAAAATATTGAGAAGATTGATAACATTGTATTGAAACAAATGTCAATATAGAGTCAATCGTATTTCATATTTTGTCAAGAATCCCAGTCAAGTATAGTGTAATTGATCAAACTTGGATTCAGCAACAGAAATAATTGTTGTGCATCGTGGGAAAACCAGACTTAATGCATGTGCGTAAAGTGTCGCCCTCAATGAGCCTGTGCACTTTCCGCCTACAGTGAATTTATATTTTGAAGAGACTTCCTTAAAACAGAAAATACCACAAAAGCGGAAAGTGCCGTCCCGGATTAGCCTGTGCGGAATGCATTAAGTCCGGTTTTCCCACGCCACGCCACAATTATGTTCCAGAAAAAGTCACAAATCATTGTTTTGTAAACGAGTTTAACTTAAACAAATGAATGCTAGCATGCAGTACAGAGAGAAAGGGGGCTAACTGCAAGGGTGACAGTTCACAACACACCCACTGACTTACTGTAGCCTCTGACTGCATGGCAAAACAAAACACAACATTGTCAGTTACTGAACACTGCTAATGAACACAGCTAGGATGAAATTGTCAGTTAATGAATACATCTATGATGACATTGTCAGTTAATGAACACAGCTACTGAGTGGAAATAACGTTGTTAGCTACTGAACACAGCTATGATGACACTATCAGTTACTGAATACAGCTATGATGATACTTTAAGTTAATGAACACAGCTATGATGACACTGTAATTTAATGAACATATCTCAGATAACATTATCAGATAATAAACACAGTTAAGATGAAATTGTCAGCTACTGAACACATCTTAGATGACACTATCAGTTTCTGAACACAGCCCTACTGAGCACAGCTATGATAAGATCATCAATTACTGAACAAATGTCTACGTTATGATTAATGCGCTTAACATAAATAAGCAAAAAGTTAAATATAAGTACATGAGATAAAGCTCAGAAACATAAAGGAGCAGTGATACAGCTTCCCCATTATAAAGGTTTCTTTTTAAAGATTGTGACAAGAACTATAAGATGTAGATATTCACTTAAGTTTGTTTTAGCACCGATCTACTTGTCAATAAACATGAAGCCTTTGGTGAAGATTTAAATGGTTATGTCACTTAAATTTGTTAAGAAATGTTAGGACTTTGCACACATCGATGGATGACAGAGAAAAACTGACAGGTAAGAAATATTATTCAAATACACCTCTGCAAAGTAGTCAATAAATTTAGCAGTTACACAAGGAACTGTTGATGCCAGATGCCAGTCACAGAGGTGATATTGATCTGCAATCAGCTTTGTACATGACTGCCATATGATGGAACAATAGTAGGAGAAAACTGCTACAGGATTACTGTCAATTACAGTTACCAGGAAAGGGAACAGCCTTCAATCATAAACAGACAATCTTTTATGTAAATGGAAAAGTAGATTAATATCTTTCTTACTGATATTGACTCTATCACAATGTGTGCAATTAGAGCAGTTCATCTAAAGAATGATGTACAGTATTCTATTTTGAGGATTCATCGTAGCATGAAGACCAGATATCAAACAAAACAAAAAATTTAAAACGTTTTTTTACATTTATGAAGGAATTTATTTATTGCATTTTTTAATAAAGTACAAAAATCTTTGTGATTAATGGAAACTGCTAGCAAGTAATATATTATAAAGCTAAAAACAAAGGAAAATGTCTTGCAATATTCTTTGCATGCCAAAAAACACTGAATGATTGATTGGTTAAAAGATCTGCGAGAACATAATTTCAGTACTACATTGCATTTATAGCATACAGGTAATCGGTGATAACTGATACAAGAACATGGAGCGGTTTGCTGTTTACTTACGTGGCGTACGGCAAGGCTGTGGCAGTTGGAAGCTGGGTCGCCTGTCGAAAGCCTGCGGCTTGTAGCTGGGCGGCTGCAGCCGGGTTGTACATGCTGACGCCCCGGGCGGCCAGGGCTGTTGGGCGCCCCCGGGTCAAGGCCATGCCCCTCAAGGCAGCCGCAGACACTGGAGATATGACTACAAGCAAAACCACCAACACACAGTCAACTGGGCCCACAGTGGCAGTATGGGTAAAGTAATATATACAACACTGTTGCAGCAAACAAATTGGAAAACAATAATGGTAGTTTTAATGCATACAATCAATTATTGAAATATAAATAATGTTTAGGAATCAGGCAAGTTATAATTAAAATAGGGCATAACATATTTTGCACATTGATGCAATGCATGACCATGTGAATGCAACATTTTAACGATTCTATACATTCCCATAGTTTTGCTTCGAGAACACAGTATTAAGTAGGGAGGAAAATTAGCAATCTAAAGTCATTATGGTGTCTACGCACACAGAATAATTGCTTGTTCGGTCGTTATTCAGCCTTCCAAAGGGTGAAATCAAGCAAGTTGACAACCAGGGTGCCTAGACAGGAGACCATTCTGGTTAATAGCTTCCGTCACCAAGTTTCACTGGTTATGCACAGGAGTTATCAAGGCCACCCATCTCCCAAACCAATCACTCAAGGTTCTGTCTACATATGCAGCAGTTTAATCCACTTGCCAATTCCAATATACATGCACAAGATTCTTGGTTATATGGCTGGTCATTGTAAGATGGTTCGTCCGTATTTTATTGAGGAACATTCCATGCGAACGGTTGAGGATGGCAGTTAGAAATCAATATGTTTCTAGCTCCCGTGGGCAGCCACAAACGTTTCAGAATATTAGGCAATTATGCCAAAGACTCTAGACAGAATACTGATCAGACGATAGACATATGATGTCTCCTAGTTTAGTATAGCATCAAGAAATGGAATAAAACAAATCTGATTACTGTTGTTCTATATTAACTGAATATTTGACAAATTGCTCTGAAGAACAAAGCAGTGAACTTAGAGGATGCTTATATGTTAAAGAAATGCAAAGCGTTTTAGAAGAAAATAAAACATCTCTTACTGTATCCGGTTTCTGAACAAAATGTAAATAAACACAGAAGAATAATTACAGTTCATTTACAATGAAAGTGAACAGGTCTGAAAATAAATCATTCTCTGGGTAAAAGTCTTTTCAGTGATATTTGAATTGCAAAACCATCAAGTATCCCAATCAAGATAACAAATATAAAAGTCAATGCTATATAATTAGAAACCTTTTTGAGGTATTGTTTTCTGATTGTTTTCGGTAACATGGAACCAAAGAAGAAAGATACTTGAGCAATAGCAAATGTGTAAAGAAATCAAGCACAATTGTTGTGTTGTTTGTTTTTTACATGTTAATAATATAACAATTATTTAAAACAAAATTCTTCTGAATGAACTTGTTGACGAATTTTCAAGAGAAGCAACAGTTACTGTATAAAATCAAGCCAGAAGGACTAAAGTTGGAAATGCATATGTTATCAGATAAAGGTTTCAAATTACTGGTTCTCCTTTGCCAAGTGTCTGAGAGATGATAGAAAGCTACTGGTAGGCTATGATTTCAGGTGATAAGCCCCAGGCTGCCAGGTACTGATAACTGTGTTTATCTGATTCAAACATATCTGCTTATATAAATGCACCCCCCTCCCCCTGATTCAGGAATTCCTGCATTACAGCCATGCCATGCCAGATGGCCCCAGTCCAATCACATAGGGCTGGCTGCCTTCCAATAAACACATCTTGGAGAGCAACAATATTCAGGTGTAATCAAGATTTATGTCCTTCCCAATTTACAAAAGTGCCAGGCCTTCTTGCTTTGCTTTAAGTTCCAACCTGTGTTTACAAAAAGTGCCAATACATGTACATTACCAACAAGGTGATTATTTCCTGAAAAAAATATAATCCTTCTCAATGCTATGGAATTAATTTTCCCTGTATTTACTGCCAGAATATTTTCCTGGCTGAACACTGGATTAATTCATCTTAAAGGATGATTCCCCATTATACCTAATGAAGCTTAGCAAACTATTTAATGTAGTCCTAATCTGTTTGGAAGGTGAGAAGTCTTCCTGATTTCCAACTAACATTTGATGTGGCCATACTGTAAATGAAGAACAGCTCAGGGACCAAATTAGCCATGGTTTTGTAAATGGAAAACACTGACTTTAATTAAGTACGATCTTTCCAGTTACTTAACAAATAGATTTTTCAAACAATTTTTTGTTGTAAAAAAAAATATACACTCATTTAACAGGCACCCTACACTGATAGGTAATTTCAGACTTAGTCAAAACAAACATATTCAAGTTAGGTTACAAAACACTAAGTATGATTAAATGCTTTAATGCCGAGATCTTACCATTTTGTATAGTGGGGGCGACAGCAGTTTTTTTGGTCATAACACGTGCGGTAGCATTGTTCACCTGAACGAAGGAGGGCAAGACAAAATTAGCAAAATAGGTCATACAAATCATACTATGAGTTTACAAACATGGCATACACGCATGTGCAACATTGGCATAGCCAGGGCACAGAATCCAAGTCATGTCTTAAGCCGTCCTTTATTTCTTTGCAGGACTAGTGTGATATCAAAAGCGTGGACTGCATTTACAGAACAACCAATATGCAAATATGTCCTCATCTTTCAATTCACTTCTACACAGTCAATATAAATAGCAAAGTAGTGAAGATTATGAATTGTAGTTTTCATAATGAATCTGTCTCCATTATGCTGACAAATGTAATGTGAAAGCTGTGACCATGGTATGCCCACAGGACATATTTATTTCACCACCCAGCATGTACAACTTCTGGCAGCAATATTTATTTCACCACAGAGCATGTACAACTTCTGGCAGCAATGTTTGCTGATGGCAGTACAGTAACATAACTCTTGGATTCTGTCCCTAAGGCAAGTTCAACTCTCCAAAACACACAACTGTGATAGGTTTACTGCATAGTTATGTACAGAAAGGATATCATGGAAACCAAAAAGTCCCACTAATTGAAACTGCCCAAATGTCACAATGAAATTCCTCTCATTTATCAAATCCCATGGAGTTAAATTTGTTTCAATGCATTTACCATGCATATTTTCACACATAATTTAAATCCTGGCATGGGCAAATGTTAACAAATATATTTAGCCAAAAAATAATACAGATGACAATTTTTGATAAACTGAGAATTTGTTTTGGAGAATCAAACCAAGTAACAGTTAACAGAATTCTAGAGACTGACCAGAATATGTTGACAACATGTCATCTAGCAGTAGTTTATTTCCAGATTTACTTTAATTTTCCAAATAAGGTAAAAAATAAGTTACAAGATTTATTACTTTCAGGGAAATCTGTCTCATATAATTCTGCTTGCTGCTCTTGACATATGCCTCTGTATCAATATGCAACAGATCAAGGAAATTGCTACATTTGCTTTTTACAGGTTGTTTATTTAAACATTTAAATGCCATTCTTGCTGGTCAGGATTTTCTTCATGAATACTGTTCAGCTGGTTTGAACACTGGAACCATGTACAATGCCATTATGTTACAATATGGCTGGTAGGAACTTTTTGAAATAACAGAAAGCTAAATGAATAAACATAAACATCCCAACAAACATGTTATCTTTTACAGCCAAACCCTAACAATTGTATGAGAGAAACATTCGTCAAGTAACAATTAAACCAAACATAATTTTTGTCAGAACCATAAGTAACCATACAATGATACAGATTCAAAACACATTTTATTTCCATATAATTGCCAGTGGCTTTGATAATATAAATGTTCCCAGTTCAAAACAGCTGTATGATGCTTGCCCACTCAAACTCGAGAATATAAATATTGCGAATATAAATCTTGCAAATATAAATCTTGCATTTTTCTCAAATCAACATCCTGCAGTTCTCCCAAAATGAGATTTTCTGGAAAGATTACTTCCTTACAGCAGACTTATGGATGCGTATTGATTTTATCTCAGGATCTTCAGAATTTTTAACAAACTTTCAAAATGTGTGTTTTTGTGAGGAGTATTTTCGAGGGGTTGTCGGTCTTAATCAAAGAAGGAAGTTTCAGAAATAAATATGAGGCGTGTCGTGAGAAAACATGGCTTAATGCATGTGCGTAGTGTCGTCCCTGATTAGCCTGTGCAGTCCGCATTTCTGCCTACAGTGGATTTATGTTTATGCTTTACGCACATGCATTAAGCCCGGTTTTCCCACATTAATGTTATGAGTATGAATCTGTTTCAGCAACATAAATACACTATAGTTTGTCTACTGAAGATAATCTTACACTGTGCAAAGCAAAATATCAAACTGAAAGATAGCGAAGTGGACAAGCATCCATATACAGTTCAGACACCATGTGCATTGGTGCTGCAAGTTCTATCGTATCTGAGATGTTAAGATCAACATTGTCAATACTGCTTATATGTTCAGTAACTACTGGACTGAATAGTAAGTACAGTTCAAACTATGTTGAGACTTAACATCTCATTTCTTATGTAGCCTCAAAGCTTCTGGACATTTCCTTTCAAGCATTCTAGTTTTGTTTTTCTGAAACTATTTTTATAGTTATGAATGATAAGCATGATATCGAACCAGATATTCTGACAGGGTACTTCAAACTGTAAATGCATGTTGTAATATTCAAATACTATTTTCAACCTTAATTCTCAAAGTCAATATATGAGTCCAAGAAGTTGGAGACCAGGGCCCGGTTGCTCAAAACTTTAACGGCCAGTTAGGCAAACAGCCTGTTAACTTTAGATGTAAATAATATAAATGTTAGGAGCAACTTGTTTATAAAACATTTTAAAATTATTCCAGCCTAACATTTTTTCGTAGAATAAACTCACAGTTTAATAATGTTATGTTTAATTTACATAAATATCTTCATCCAAAATTTAACGGCTGTTAGCTTAATTGGCTGTTAAAGTTTTGAGCAACTCACCCCTAGTATATGCCTCATCACAAAGGAATGATGGAAAACAAAACACTACTCCTTCCTGATATATCAAATATGACAGGTCTATGTCCACTAAACCTCTCAAAGTGCATGAAAGACAAAATGCTCCTAGACTTCACATAAATATACTTCTTTAATCATTGTACGTTTTCTTTTGTCTCTGTATGAAATGTCTTTGTTATAAACAAACATACCCCAACTGCCAATATATGTCAAGGCAGTCCTTATCTGGAAGCATGACACAGCCTGTGAAGGCTCCAGTGGCATGCCAGACCATAGTCTGCTTAGGACCACAGGGTAACCCATGGGAGGCTCTAATGCTGGTTTACTACATAGAGGCCCCCATCAATATTATGGATACAGACAAGCCCAGGGTTGCTAAATTGATAAATGGTCTCTGAGGGAGATCCATATATTTGGGCATAAAAATAATTCTGCATCATGTTGGAATAGAAGACAGATGACTCAGCATCTTGGGGGAAATTGATTCAATAATTCTGTCCAAATCTATTTAGTTTATTCTGGACGTGATGGGAAAAAGTCATACAGATCTACTAGGATAGGCCACAGGCCACACTTCATATGACTGACAATCAGCAGTATACAGCAACAGGTGCAGATTTGGTTCGCTGCTGAATTCCAGCATAGGAAACTGACTCAAAACATTGTCATAAACCAAGTCCAATAACTTACATCACTTTATGAAAGTCAGCTTAATATCTTAGTCAGCTCTGTAAGAGCTGGTTCTACACAGAAATGGCATGTCTAGACAAAATGGTATTTTCTATTCTTGAGCGGTCAGTTTAACACTATATATTATGCATATCATACTTGAGGAAGAGTGTATTTTCAGAGACAGACTGTAAAATCAGTCCCAAATTGAACTTTTGCAATTTTAAATGCATTAACATCGTTTGAAGTACCCAGCAGAAGAAATTTATTAAATCTTGAATGCTGTAAATGTTGTAAATCCAGTGGTCACCTACCTATTGGTCGATCTAGAAGACTTAGGGTGTGTGTGTATTGCCTTACAAATAAAACCAATTGTAAGTGTTGTTTGTATTGTACCTTATTGAGCAGTAAACAAACTGTTAATAAAGCACAGAATGAAGAAATGCCACAAAGAAGTTAACTGGTTTGGCCACATGACCATCATGTCACTTGCTAACAAATATCATAGCGTCACATGACCATGAATAAGGTAAGTCACATGATGATCATGTGACTGTTTAGTGGTCACATTCTAGTCTGTGACAGTACATTCGTAAATCTTTGCGCAGATGGGATAAAACTTGTGCCAAAATAGCAGCCATGAATATAGAAAACAAAAACATCTACTCCAAAACCAAAATGCACACAGTTCAAATCGGATCACTAGAAAAATACAGCATTACTGGATCACAAAACAGATTGGAACAATGAAGGCAATTTTGGCAAGAAAAAAATAATCTATACATCATGTGGTGACTTGACAACGCAAAATGCACCCATACAGTTGCCTAGGTGATCATAATAATGAAAAGAAAGGTATAAAACTGTCCACTGACATTAGGGTTTGAAACCAATGAGCGGCATATAGTTTCCATACAAAACAAGGCAATACAACAGACACTTACAACATGATACAGGCATTTCTTTATACTGCACAGGAGATATGAGGTATGAAAGGTCTTTGTTTTAAAGTGTGTTGTGCTACGACAAAATAAGTAATAAACATGCACCTCAACTTTGCGTCCCTCTACCACTGTTCCGTTCAGTTTTTCGCGAGCTCGGTCCGCATCGGCACTATTTTGGAAAGTTACGAAACCAAATCCCTACATGCACCAAGAAAAAATAAGGAACATGCATTAAAATTCGTGCAAACGAATCAATGTCAATACACATATCTTCATAATAGTCAATGGTCAATCATGTAAATGAAACATATAACACATGCCTGAATTTAATACAGTATACATTGAAGACATATCGTTCTAGCCGTATCCGCGGTCACGGATACGGACTATGCGTACCAAATAGTAGATAAGAGACTTAATGGTTGGTATCGGACGTGTCATGCCAGTGCTAGGTAAGCGACACGATCTACATGCATTGAGACAGCCAACATATACATATACACACACACTCGCATAGTTTCACACAGTTGTGTAATTCATATCAGAAATGCTCAAACATATCAGATGCAACATAATTTCAGATCTTTTTGCAAAATATTGGTTTCATCATCATCACCATCATCACCATCATCATCATCATCATTATAGTCATTATCTTCGTCATTATCTTCATCATTATCTTTATGTCATCATCACCATCATCATCACTGTCATCATCATCATCAACATCATCGTTTCATCATACCATCTCTAACATTCATCTTAAAAATATCATCATCAACATCATCAATATTTTCATCATCATCATCATCAATATCATCATCATCATCAATATCATCATCATCATCGGATCAACTCTGCACACACTGTATTCACCTTTCAGACTGACACAATGTCAACACACACAAGGGGGAGTGACAAATACTGAATACAGCCTGAGAATATATGTCATACACAGCTGGCAGATCAGGCTAACAACATAGGACACAGTGCTTGCTGTATTTTGGCATGTTTCCCTCAAACATGTAGTATTACATGGATATACAATTCCTAGAATCCTGCAATAACATTGAAAACAGCTTCCATGCTTCGTGAATATTTGACATTTAATAGAATATAATACCTGATAATAAATATCTATATAAAATATATACTTATAGTTGTATACAGTATTCTATTGTTGTTGTTGTTTTGTGTGTTTTTTTGTTAGTTTCATACATGGTTACTGTTTTTCATGTTAATTGCAGACAGGATAAATAATGCATAGTAAACGCAAACAATTTTGGTCAAAAAGCTGTCTACTCACCATCCACAAACAAAGAATATTAACATAATTCTTGTTTAACTGACATACAAGTTTAAAATTTTACAATACAATTGTAAGTAAAAAAAAATACAAGCTTTTTAAAAGTTTATTTTTATGTGAATAAACAGCCTTTTATTGAACATTGTACAATCTCAGTATTTTAATTACTTGCAAGTATCAAATATAAATCACAATATCATTAATTTACAATAATGCTGATTTCCAAATGTCGGTTAGAATAAGCCATTCTAATTTTCCAGACAATCATAGATAACATACAATCTGATCAATGTCATTAGGCAGAAATGCAAATTATTAGGATGTCAATCTAACATGGCCAGATGGAATAATCATCATATACAGAGAAATACAAGAATGTCAAACACTGAAATGGCAGATCTATTTTTGATCCAGATTTTCAGGAAGATTTTGTAAGGAAATATCTAGGGTCAAAGGTGCTGCTCAAATGGAGCGGGGGGGGGGAGGCCAGGCCATTTCTTTGAAAATTTCTAATAGTTTTGTTAATTCAAAGTTTTTGCCTGCTTAATATGTTTTTAATATGTTTTTTTTATTACTGAATATTCCCAATACCAAATATATAATTTTCTGAAGATTTTCAACATTTCTTTGTTAACCAGTACAAAGGGGCAGCACCTTGCTATTTCACAATGGCTCACCCTAATTCTGTACTTAAAAAACCCCGATTAGATTGACAACAAACTTAAGGCATTAGATTTTAATACCAATTATCTTTTCTTTTTTAAATAAAAATTGGTATTACGGGACAGCCAAGAAACAGGCCAAATTTTAAAAATAAAGTTCTTTAATTTTAATTTCTGTTTTAAGCACATCAGTTCAAGTAATTTCTTTGTGTGTGAATGAGGGGCCTACCTTAGATCCACGCTCATTGAAGATGATTTCAACATCCAAGATTGGGCCAAATTGCTGAAAGAAATGAAACACCATTATACATGTATTTATTTTATTTATTTTATTGTATTTGTATTTTAATAACGATACAACAATATATATGAGCCACTTAAAAATTCTGACAACTTTGATTATATAATATACTAATTCGAGTGAATTTGATAGATTAAAATAATGTGTTGTATATTATGAAGTTTATGACAATTATAATAACCAAGTTTTGTTTGTTTTTTCATCGAAAAGTAAAACAAATGTCACTACAAAGTGAAGCATATTTTTAAGCAATAATGTACAAATAAGTAGAGAAAAGCTATTCCAGCAGTAATACTCACGCCCAGAAGATTTCTGAGGTCGGCCTCCCTGAAGCGGAAGGGTATGTTTGACACGTGTAATCTCTTTGGTCCTTGAGCGGAACCAGGCGATGCAGCATCTTTGCTACCCGCGTCCGTTGGACTCTGCTGTCCATCCTCCTTGACTAGATCTGTCTGCTGTTGCAAGCAAAACAGAATTGCTTTCATTATAACAGCAGTCAAGATCGACAGCAGCGGTGTACAAGCATAATGGCTATTTAACAAGTCTTTTTGCATTTTCTGATTTGTATTCACCAACCCATTCTTAAGACTAAAGACACAAGAATTAAGGATATTCTTGACACTGTTCTTTTCAAAATAGGCTGTTAATTGGAACCTTACGTGGTATTCATCAACTGTAATTACTGCATTATTTCTAATGCATGTTAATGACATAAGAGACACTGGTACCAGGATATTTGTGCAAGCCCAATGATTCTGTCTATTCTTTATTCTCAAGTCTAAGAATTGGTTGGTGAATATGGGCCGTGGTAGAGTATAACACTGCTGAGTAGGGGACAGTACAGACCCGCGGTAGAGTATAACACACTGCTAGTAGGGGACAGTACAGACCCGCGGTAGAGTATAACACACTGCTGAGTAGAAGACAGTACAGACCCGCGCTAGAGTATAACACACTGCTGAGTAGAGGACAGTACAGACACGCGCTAGAGTATAACACACTGCTGAGTAGGGGACAGTACAGACCGCGGTAGAGTATAACACACTGCTAAGTAAGGGACACTGCTGAGTAGGGGACAGTACAGACCCTGATCACACAGCATGGATGTGCAACCTGACCAGGATTACACTGACCACAGTCTCAATAACAGTTGCCGGTGGCAACTAAAGAATTACAAGAATGATTTTTTAAACCTATTACTTTTCATATTTTTAGAGTTTCTATTATTTAACTGAGATCTGGTGTACCTAAATTTCTAAATATTTTACTATTTGAAAATATAGCATGCAGTTGAAGAATACTTCTCAGAATATGTTTACTACAAAATGTGTTCAAATAAAACACAGGCCCAATGGTATAATATGACAGATATCAAACACTCCATTCTTAATTAAAGACATAATTAAATAGAATGGTATGGAATTTTTAAGACTGTGGCAAAGTGTAAAATGCAGTGCATCCTCTTGGGAGATTGATTGTGCAACTAACTGACAGGTTACTGCAACTGCTCTACAATGCATGGCATTTAGAAACGGTTACATCTCAACACCAAGTGATAAATAACATGTATTAAACGTGTTTTACATGCAGTTTTACTTTATTATTGCTACAGAAGGAATTACGTAAACCAGGCATCAGGTCAGAAATAAGGCTGCAATTTTATGATTATTGTTAGAAGTGAAATAAAAACACTCACCACCATTAAAATCATCTTAGTACACAATGATGTCAATATATACAAGAGTACTATCACAAGAAAATGCTTAGTCCAATGGGATTAAATGTCAAATACATGTCTGCATAAATGTCCTTGCAATGCTGTTAGTTACATGGCAATTTCACAGAGAGTTAGTAACACAATGCAGCTTGCTATTAGTATCACACAATAAACACTTCCTAGTGGATCCTCCAGAAATACATGTAATGCCTGCCTGCTTCCCAGAACAAAAGCAAGTGATGGCAAGGAGTGTGGTAGTGTGAATTCTAGTTTGAGACCGAACAATGACTCTTTAACCCCAAGGATGGAGGTGTTGCTATTGATCCAGGCTAAATGTCAACATATGGTTGTGGACTGCTGATGCTAATTGAAATCTAACTATGCCAGGATGTGTCATTCACCAATATAGCCTCTAACCAAACATCCTACATCTCATGTATTGGGTCAATAGGGATGTATCTGCTATTGAGATTACATGGGAGTTAGTGTCAATAAACACCTATTATCACACAAGAAAGACAGACTCTTCCCATTGTCATTACAGGCAGGATTTTATTCCCTCCCTCTAATTAGGATATGGTGTGTTATGCAAATATTGGATAATGACTTTACAACTTCTTGACCAAAAAGACTATCCTTTGTTTAGAATGAACTAAAACAATAAAATCCATCCTTTAAAATACAAATGCATGCCACATTTACTTGAATGGGAAGACAGCAAAGTATATATTTTATCAAGAGTCGGATTATACATCTTTTTTTTCTTCACATAACATCTTCAACATGAAGATAATCAATGGTTGTGTTAAACTTGGTAAATGAGTGTGTTTTCTTGAGAAGAACACAATTCCCATGTGACCCAACGTTTCTGATGCTGGTAATACAATTTCTTAGTCTGGAACCAGTAATTTTCATCCAATTACCAATACTTGTGCCAAATCTTCATGACAAAGAATAAGACAAACACATTTAGGAAGCTTTTTCATGTTCAAATTCATACTCTTATCCCCATTCACAGTAAGATTTCTGAAGTTTTTTTGTTCACTAACAACTAAACTGACTGGTCAAACATTTAATAATTCCTTAAATACAGCTTTAATGCCAGAACAAAGGAAGTAAGAAACGGTGCAGTTCCCTGTAACACAACCTTGTCCTTTTAAGTTATACCGCTTAAAATAAATAACGCTTCTAAGTAACGTAATACAACCCACAATTACACCAGAATATCAAATTTTATCTTTATTCAACCACAAATATTTTTATTATGGAAACCAGGCAGAAGACTAAACATAGTTGATACTGCGAAAACACATAAAATAATAAAGCATGCTATCACCTACATGATACGTGTTAGACTGTCAATCCTTCACCTCAAACCATGCCTAGACTTGAAAAACTTACTGATCGTGTAGTACGTACATTTAAGTTTGCCCGCGTCCTTACCGTCTGCTGTTCGACACTGCAATTGGCGGTCACCGCGGTGCTGTTGGCTATGGAGGTGAACACCTGCTGGTCGGTTTTGAACTCCGCAGGAAGGGAGGAAACGGGAGTCTGAACCATGATTGGCTGGTAGTCCTCCAGTCCGGTGGCCTGTGCATACTGGTACGTCGGCTGCAACTGGTTCTGCACCATATGCTGAAAGGAGACACAAGAGTCTTAAGGCTTGGAAGGCTTAGAAATGAGGGTCATGTGCAGAACTGAATATCTGCAAGTTGAAAATGAATGTTGGAGGGCGGGCTAACTGCACCAATGCAAAGTCTGTGGATGCAGTTGGAAGCAGGGCACAAGAAAGTCTGTAAAATACAAAAAATCTTCAGATTGAAAGCTCTTGTTTTGAAAACTGTAACAACTTGTTAAGACAAAATGTTGCAAAAAAAGCTGCATTTACTGTCACAGTCCATTAAGACAGTTCTAAATATTCCCGATATTACAAAAAGACCAATACGCTAATACATTATGTTGGCTGAAAAAATCACCTGTCACCTGGAAGAGATAATTACTTAATAATTGCACTGACATGGCCACTTCTAACTGTCCTCAATGTGTAATAATTTATTGCAATTGACAAATATTACAGCACTCTGGCAGCCCATTTCTGGGTTAAATCACTCATGCCATTTCTGTTGATTTACAATTCTGATATAATTAATGAATGTTTGAACAGCTCTCAACTTTCCTGATATAGATAACATCTGTGTTTGGAAAACATCAAAAATATTTGTATTTTTAGTTGAAGTACTAATATATAAAGTCTGCATTACTTACAAGGCTTTGATCACCAAAATATTAACTTTACAGTTGTTTCTTCTACGTCAAAATATTGTTATTAACGAAAATATTCATCAAATATGATTGCAATCTTACCATACAAAACATTTAGTGTAATATCCATGCAAGGTGCACAAGTTACACACAATACAGTAGTCTGTCACCTCTAGAATGACATGTACAAACTGTCCACATTCACTAGATACAGTTCGGCCCTACATGCCAAAGTAAACGAGCAAGTTCAAATATGTGAAGAAAACATCTACATATGTTACAAACAACAAAATAATGTCATACAGCAAAACACACTTCCATACAGCAGTGATAAACTATTGATGGTGTCATAAAAATCTATCACAAGTATTCTACAAATATTTATATTATGTACTCTTTTATCATGCAAAACATTTTTAACATTAGTCAAACAATGCAATGTTCATAAAAATTATCAAGCTGGTCATTTAATGTTTGTCAATTAATTCCTTATATAAAACAGGCAAGGGAATGGAAATTGCGAAAAACAGATGCCCCCCCCTTCAAATCATGTCATTTTTACACAGATCTTCAACACCATTTCTATTGACATTGAAAAACCCCCAAGGAAAGCTGCTAAAAACAGGAAGATTCTCATAATAGATAAAAGAAACAAAACTTACAATTTGTGATATTTTTGGAACAGGCACTAATTCCATATTTACGTATTGAAACATAAAAATGTTCTGCTATAATAAAATGCATAAAAACCACAGAGATCTACAAAGATCTAGAGAACTTTGAAAGCCTGGGCACATAACAAGCAACTTCCTTAAGGCAAGTTTAAGAGCCGATTTCCCCTTCCACTTACTGTCACATCTTCGCACATGTCTTAGAAACAAAGAAATCGTTATACAGCTACAGGATGACTAAATCATGCATATAGGATTTTATCAACATTTTCTTCCCATTCATTCCATATATAAAATATTTAACATTTGTTACATTTTCTTGCTTTTAGAATAACATCTAAAAATATATATTGACATTTAACTGATAAACAGAAGTTTTTTTATAATATTTCCGACAAATGCAAAAACTAAGCTATTTTTAACCTTCAAAACCATTAACTGAAAAAGACACTTATTTATTTCTCATGAAATAATGTTAATTATGATAACGAGTCTATTCAAATCTGTACCACAGGGAAACATGGTTTTAGGAAGAGGTAACCAAAGTTTAAAAAAGATTAATGAAATCTCCCTACCCACATGATCCTTGCCAACTCCAGGCAAATTACCAGCTGTAGAGCTATGAATGTATATTTCCCAACTTAACAAACACAAATGAAAACCAGTCTTCATTAACAAGGGCCATTAGAAACTAATTCAATTATGTGAATAACACACACTTAAGTCACTTCCATATGCCAGCAAACAGACGAACACTATTATCTCCCATTCAATTAGATACTCTACATGAATTGCTTATGAATTAACAATAATACACGGCAAAAATGCCTTGCTAGTTGGAAAATAAAGGCATCTGACATTTAACAGCATTTTTTCAGATCCTGTATGATTAGTATTATTAGGCTTTTACCCTTGCCTGTGACATTTTCCGACACAATAATCATGGAAATTGCAGTAAATTTATGAGTTTGGTAACTGTTCAGCTGCCTACAAAGGCTTATTGACATGTACATAAATAGTCTAGATTTTCATAAACGATCTCACCATATGCAGTTGTTGTTTTTTACCAACATCAGATGAAAAACAAAAATTCAACTTCTAACTGAGATTTATATACCTTGTTCTTTAAACAAATAATATTCCCCACGAATGATGTTAACCAAACTAACCTCATCTGCAGGGTAATTATCCATGGTAATTAAATTTTCATTCAAAACAATCAGGAAACTGCCTAAAATGAAACTGAAACAAGCATAATATTAAATAGCAACAAACCCTGTGTAAACATGACAAAATTTTAATGAAAGGAGCCCGGCATTGATTTAATTAATGAAAATGTGTTTATGTATATCCAAATCAATGTGGAAATTCCCCCAGGATTTATGTATAATGCAAATTTGGCTAGTTACAGTAGCATATGTCAGGAAGCGCATTACCCCACATAGACTGTCTTCTGATCCACCAAAACCCATCCAATATTTATAATGGAAACATTGTAGGGTTTACAAGTTCTGGCTTTAATTAAAAGTCAGCTTCTTAAGTGATCAATCCATGAATAATAAAGGAGCCAAAATGTCTGTAAGGCCACAACAAACCAATCAATACCAGGGCAAAGCAGAGCTAATTGGCAAACCACACCCAATCTCCCCAGTGTTACAGTGAAAGCTTTCCATCAAATAAATTTGTACCCAAGATGGCAGCTCATTTCCAAAGTGAGCAAATATCAGTGGAACATTAGAACAACTCAAAAATGCAATTTCATCTCCATGGGAAACATTAAATCAATACAAGGCAGCACATTAGGAACAAGATCCAAACATTCCAAGATAGCCAAACTCTGATGTAAAGAAGTGGAAAGCTGCTAGGAAAACAAAGGAAAATCTAAATGTTAATACCAAACCCATGATGCTATTTTGCTCACACAGACAATGGACTACTGTACAGCTAGATGGGAGCAATCAAGAAAGTGACAAGACAGTTGTTCACATGTACCTGCATGAAGCTGGTTGCCGGCTGCAGGAGGTTTTGTCCATGACCAGAGCCATGTAGCATGGGCATCAAACCCTGTGGAATCAGCATACCTTCCATTTCTAGCCAACAAATCTGTCCTTAGATTCTAACACTAGACTTTATCTCACGTTTTCAAACAATATTTGTCAGATACTTTCAGAATACAGTAACAAACAAAACTAATAATACAATAATTTTCAACTTGCAAAATTTGTATCAAACTTAATTGTAGTTATAAATATGCAGAAGAAATGAAAATCTCTGCAGATGTATTCTTAATATTAACTCATGCCAACACACAGATAGTTAAACAACAACTGCTTCCAGCAGCCAAAGAGTGCCAAGAAAAAGCCAGAGAGGGCTTATCAGGACCAATCAGTACACAGGAGATATGCAAGTTATGCAATCCCACATGCTAGCTACTGGGTATGCAGACTGACCATCCACAGCTGGCCACCACAGGGGGCTGGCCAAGTGTCACATACCACACTTCCTGATGAAGGGCCAATTAGGGGCCAAGGATAAATACTTTATTGCACCACAGTAATTGCTTAGTGCAGTAATTATTTATAAGTGGTGTTGTAATAATTAAGATTAGAAATATTTAGTATGAATGGCAAAACTCCATGCTCAGCACCATGGTTCAGAATACTCATATACTATGAAAAATTAGTTCATCAGCTTTTCATTTAAAATATAATAAATAATGATATGAAATAGATAACAATGTGCATATATTAGAAATTTTGAATAAATGACTTGACAAAATAATATTTTATTTAAAGTATTAAATGCTTATTCAATGTTGTTTAATATGCAAGACTGAACATTTGTGCCACGGAAGCCTAAGACAGAATTATGCAACAAAAATTGTTCTTGAACACACAGATATTTAAACCTACAACAACATGGAGACTATCTAACATCCATGAAAGCTAAGAATATCAGAAAACAAACTGACCTGTAGTTGCAGTGAGGAAGCTGTGTTACTGATGGTAGGAATTCCAAGTTTTTTATTTTGCGTTAACAATGTCAGATACATGTTCAGAAGACTAGCCATTTCTCAATGGCAGTCTTTTTTCAGATCTTCAATTGATCTCAAAACGAGATTCCGCTATTCTGCCTCAGCTGTGATTTTCCAACTCTGTTACCGTGGAAACCAATATTCTGTAAGTATCTGCCAGGCTATGGCCAATTGACAAATTCTCCTTCCAACTCAGCATAAAACTCGTTTCCCAATATTTTCAACATAAAAATGACAAGGTACTAAATATGTGCATTAGCATAGTCGCAAACATTTTGTGTCTTTTTTGTAATTAGCAACCTGCACATACAACCTTAATAAATGCACCTCTTGCGAGTCACTCCAGAAGCGACATTAAATTAAACTAAAATTTGTTGTAACATGTTTCAAAACGTTTAGATCCACCAAATTATATAATTCTTAAATATAACTATAAAGCAATTCAAGGATGAATTTTTTATTACAATAATACATATAAACAAGAGATGTTTGTAAAACATGTATGCCCCCCCCGACTTGCAGCCTTTGTTCATCAAAGAAGTGTACTGTTTCTGAAAAATCTAAGCTGAGACATGTTAACCATTACCTCGATAGGACTTGTCTTCTCTGCAAGAGCATTCTTCCTATAAAATTTGACGACTCGACCCAAGTATTCAGTAATTATCACTATGTAATAGGTCATCTACTCAAACTGACCATTGTACCTATATAGTTTGGAAACCATGTACCAACCGTTCATCTTTTAAGTGGAAATGTTTGTTTTTTTACAAGCCCCTGTGACCTTGACCTTTGATCTCTTGATCTCAAAATTGATAGGGGTCTTCCTTCCCTCAAGACTAACCAGCATACTACATTATATGATCCTAGGTTAAAGCGTTCTATAGATATTGTGTGGAAACGGTTTTGATGTTACAAGCCCCTGTGACCTTGACCTCTGACTGGTTGACCTCAAAATAGGCTTCTTCCTTTGCTACAGAGTATCCAGCATACTAACTTGGATGATCGTAGGTCAAAGCCTTCTCTAGATATCCTGCGGAAACAAAATGGTCTACGGAGAAAACAGTTTTTATGTTACAAGCCCCTGTGACCTTGACCTTTGACCTGTTGACCTCAAAATTGATAGGCGTCTTCTTTTCTGCCCGAGTAACCAGCATACAAACTTGGATGATCGTAGGTCAAAGCGTATTCGACATATCATGCGGAAACGAAATGGTCTACAGAGGAAACAGTTTTCATGTTACAAGCCACTGTCACCTTGACCTTTGACCTGTTGACCTCAAAATTGATAGGCCTCTTCCTTTCCTCCCAAGTAACCAGCATACCAACTTAAATGATCGTAGGTCAAAGAGTTCTCTAGATATTGTGCGGAAACGAATTTCATGTTACAAGCCCCTGTGACCTTGACCTCTGACCTCAAAATAAATAGGCGTCTTCCTTTCCTCCCAAGCAACCAGCATACCAACTTAAATGATCCTAGGTCAAAGCGTTCTATAGACATCGTGCGGAAACAAAATGGTCTACGGACAGATCGCCCAACCATCCGACCGACCGACCGACGGACAGGTGCAAAGCAATATACCCCCACTTCTGCGAAGGGGGGCATAATTAGTTATTTTATAGTTTCTTTAGCTGTTAGAATAAAAGAATGGTTTATATTATTAGCATGCACACGATTTATGCAGTTACAATGCTACTGTTCTCTAAACAACAGTCAAAAGGGAAGGGTATTCATTGCATATTTCATAAAACAAAAACTAAGACCCGCAATCACATTTGTGCAGCATTCACTAAAAATATATTTACTTCCCTTTAAAGACATATGTTATGATATATCACTAATAATTTAATTGTATTGTTAACATAACATATTGTATTTTATAACAATTTGGTATTTTTTTATAATTTGTATATGTTTCAAGTTATCATAGTAATTATAAATGTTGATATAAAAACTTGTGTAAATCTATGATTATGCATTTTCAAATTTTAAGCTACATTGTCAAATAAGTTACAATTATTTTAGGTAGACATCTTTTACTAAGTTATCTGCAAAGTCATCAACCAATGGTGATCCTCATATGTAGTCATCAAGCATAAATGATTTTTTAAGGAACTAACAATTTTGTGCACAAATATGATTTCATTCAGTGCACAGAGTAACTAAGTCATGCATTTTCTGGGTACAATGTTCCTGAAAGGAACAGAAATGGTTTCAGTGTCCAGCTCAGTACAACTAGCAATACATGGTCAATTGGTAACTGGTAAGTAACGATAACGCAGATACAAACTAGAATTGTCACATGAGTTACAGATACACCCCCACAATATGGCCGTGTCACAAAGCTATGGCATCCATTAGCAAGAAATGGACAGAGAGAGAATGCTTTAATTTGTGAATGGTCAACAGTGTATTTGGAAAAATTTAATTTCAATAGGAGCCATAACTCTGTCAACATTTAGTGGTTTGTAACCAAAGTTGAACCTGATCTGTATTGTATGATGTTACACTTATATACCATAATCATTCGAATATAATACACACTTGTTTACTGGAATTTTTTTATCAAAAGTAGGGGGTGTGTATTATACTTGAATGTAAAGAGTTTACCTGAAAATTTTCTGTCCAAATATTTGCTTAACCCTTTTCCCTATAGATACGTGTGAACCCGACCGTACCAATTACTGGATACATACAACTTTTCTCTTCTCTATCCATTACCCGATAATCCCGTATACTCGCGACTTTTATTGTTAAAAACAAATTCTGGCCAATATTGACGATAAATGTGTTTAAGAATTACATAAACACAAAAACGTTCGCCATTTTTCAAAAGTATCGAGTGCATTTTGGGATTGTTTCTATTTAAAGATATGCTGTAATTGACATCCAATCGAAACAGGGGATTCCCATTGAACATGCGTAAATCATGTACTGCAATGTGCATGCATCAGGTAAAGGTCATATTTTAAAAATAGTGACCAATCAAGTAATAAATTAAATTAAGATGTATAAACCATTTTCTGAAAATATGGTGAATTTTCTGTGTAAATACAAAGGGGTACCAATGTGCATGTTTTAAAATAATAATTCACCGTATATTACCATAGATTAGATTTATTTATTATTGTAAATATATGCCTATTGTTCTTTTTCGCTTTATTATTTTTTACTGAACTGAATAAAATGTTACAAAAACGCTGCGCGTTTGTTTGTTTAGTGTAATTATGGCAGCCCGACCCTGGTGTCAGAGGCTTCTCATGTACTAAAGGTGTTGAAGGATCGACTAAGGTGTCAAAAGCTCCCTGTGTGAATTGTCGAATACCCAATAATTACCCGTAACAATATATCGACTGGGTACGAAAGTGAATGATAACAATATTACGTTTTGCAATTTCCACAAGACGTAAATATATAGACACAAAAATATCAATGTCATCGTTTTTTTGTTGATTGTAGATTCGGCTCTGATTTTAAATGCGTATTATACTCGGAATTTCAATTTTTACCGAAAAATTTGGGCCAAAGTCAGGGGTGCGTATTAAACATCAGTGTGTATTATATTCGAATGATTACGGTACCAAAAATAATTTCAATACGTGAAGCCTTTCATGAGTTATTGTCCATGTTTTTCGGGAATTTAAGTCAAAAAGGGGCCATAACTGTGTCAAAATTAAGTGGTTTCTAACCAAAGTCGAACTTAACCTGTATTTTTTTATGCTACACATGTGTACCAATAATTATTTAAATATGTCAAGCCATTGTTAAGTTATCGTCCGAAAATCATGTTTTTAGGGAATTTTAAGTTGAAAAGGGGCCATAACTCTGTCAAAATTTAGTGGTTTGTAACCAACATCGAACCTGACCTGTATTCTATGATGTTACACATGTGTACCATAAAATTATTTGAATATGTCAAGCCCTTCTTGAGTTATCCGGAAACCAAAAACCCACAGATCGACAGACTGACGGACCGACCGACAGGCTCACTCCTATATACCCCCCTAAACTTTGTTTGTGGGGTATAACCAGTGTGCTAAATATTAAAAAACATAAATGATTAAAAGTAAAGAAAATCAGACAATGTAAAATTACTTTTTAATATTTAACATTAATTTTATTCTGCTTTATGCTCTTCTTCACTTTCTGTAAAACTTTTCAAAGATCAAGTTTGACCTAGTTTTCAAAGTTTTCACAGAAAATTCAACATGTCTGCCAAGATGGTTAAGAAGAAAGAATTCCAGAAGGTGATCAGAGTTTGTGAGAAGAAAACATAACTTTACCAGCTGCTTAGCTCCTAAGGCTCCAGTAGACCACATGACCGACATGTTGGTAGGATCATAAGCTAATCCCAAATAACCGTCCTCTTCCAACATTGAGAAACAAATCGCTTATCAACAATAAAACACACAAGACTTATACCATACAACAACTATGATTTTCAGTTGGACAATGTAGGATAGGCGTGCATCTGGTGTAAATTTAGGCATCACAGGTCACAAGTTATCATTCGCCCTCCAATCAAATGAACAGAAACCATACCCTGGCTCTTGCACAAACTGGGGTCCCCCACGGGAGTCATATCTTATACCACTTTTCAACATTTAGCCCCCCAGAAAATACCACATTCAGCTCTATTTTGTGGAAGAAGTTATTAGCACCAATGTATAATCTATAAAACTAGCTTCACTAGCCATTTGGCTCATTTACATAGACACTGGAAAACTGTACCCATGGGATTCTAACAAGGGTTGTTGCTAATTCTCTTATTCTACCTTTTACAACCAATAGATTACCAAACATTTTCATCATAGATAAAGGTGTTTAACATAGAACTATTGTATTAAACAAAGCACATCTGTCATGATTTCAACATTACCAAATAATCCAAACAACAGGTTACACAAATCCCACATGGAGCCCCGAGCAGAGAAACAGTTTCTGGTCTGACTGCTGATAGCCTCGCTAGGCTTTTGGATGAGTAACATGTCAGCAAGGTAGCTACCAAACTTTATCAGTTCCCACTTTATCAGTTCCCCAACTGACTTATCTGTCAGAATGAAAAATAGATATGCCATGAACTTCTTTACATGAAGCCTGGCAAATCACTGACATTGCACAAATTTCCAAGTCAGGCATTTAATGTCTTATGTAGGATAAAAATCTATGTCATGCAGCATGAACAATTCAAAACAGCATCAATAATTAAACATGGAACTAAATAAACAGAAGAAAAACTCGAAAACAAAATTTAATGACAGCTAGATTTGTTAATTCTGCATTGTATTATTTTACATACCCAAAGATCCCTATCAATATTTTCCCAATCATCTGCATCATTAGGGAATATTTTCTGTCCTGGCTCAAATATTGGGTACATTCCATCAAAATAATTCAATCAAGATTGAATTAAAATCATTACTTCTCTACTGCAAATGTGTTAAATTAAAATTGGTGCATATATTAGCAGACGACAGTTCCAGGTTTTGACAGGTGCTATGCAGTAATTGACATCAAAATTTCTAAAAATAGAATCTAGGTGAGGTTGACAATCTAAACACAGTGAAAGTTAAAAATTATGAAAATAACAACATCATACATAACAAGCATTCACAGTGCTGTAACATTTTTTTAATAATTGCATACATTTTAGGGTAAAACATTGAATACATCCTAGGTATTAGTGTCCGACTAGGATAATAACTAGAACTTCTGACTACAAAAAAGGCTAGCAGTGGAATAATCATTCAAAAGCAAACACGGAGCCCGGAAACCAATTATGTTTTTCGGTGTTATAGGTAGGCCATGCCAGTTTTAGCACACAGTTTTCTAGACAACCGTAAATAGCATGAAATCATAACATGAAAGAAAAATACAAACATTTTATACCAATTCAAGCCTCTAAACCAAAACCAAGTATAAAACAAGTTGTTGAAATCAGAATGTCATGCAATATATTCAACATGAAATTGTGTGGACATGGTCATTCCTCATGCAAACGAGATGCAACACATCTCCAATCCTCCACCTACCTTGGCTGTGTCCGTCCGTTTGAGACGAAAACACCACTAACGATCTGCAATAGTTCATTTTATTAAATAAAGTATACACAATTATTTATGCTAATTAAAAATACTGCATTTAGTGGAAAATTAATGCATTTTACCTGAAACAAAATAGTTTACCATATGACTTACACAAATCAAACTGTTTGCTGAAAAAAAGAGTCATTTATTAAAATGTGTGGATAGATAAATGTACAATTACATTGAGATTTGTAACCAAGGGAAGCAACTAAGGCATGTTTGATTTGTTTGCACTCAGGAGTGTTCTCCCTTTGTAATACACATTTTCTTGCTGACGACTAGCTTCGTTTTAACAAGATATGCGTAATGAAGGCAGTATGGCTATTTATTGCTTCAGAAAGTGTTTTATCTCAAACCTTTTACACTTATTTATGATTTGCAAACAGTCAATGTTTGCACTGAGAAATTAACATTTTTAATGTAAACAAATGAACACTGTTTACAGCAGAATTTATTTTTGAAATTGTGTCATGGTGACAACTCTTTTCCTTTTTATCAACAATATTTAAGTAATATTGTTTAAAGTTTTAAAATCATGAACAGAAATGTAAAGTGACTGGCATTTGTTTAAATATTTTCAACAGTAAGCAATACAATATTATAAATTTCCTTATATCAACATTTTTTAATTATTTTTTAACCACCGTCATTCACCCGCTCACATTTAATTTCTCAAATTCACAGTTCATGTTTGTTAACCACTTTTTTATTTTGATTTACAACAAAAACTTTCTATATTAGTTTCATTCATAAGTTTATATTTATAACATATCTTAAGATTTCTTGTGGTACTTAATTTTTTTGGTCTCCTCTTATGTCCATAAATCTAAACCTTCCGACTGGTCTATTTGAAGCACTGATCTTGAGTATTTTTTTCTCTGGAGTGTATTACAACAACATAAGTATAATGGCATTGTTTATAACTTTCAATCGCTGATTGAAAGCCTATCAAACAAGTAACCAAGCTTTTTTCAAATGTAGCAGAAACATAAACTTAACGCAACAATAGCGAGACTGTGAAATCTTTGAAAGAAAGCAGTTGTATTGGAGAGTTTTAGTCATAAAAACTCAACAAAGAATGAGTAACTTTGTTTTTCCATGGCAGCATGGCGTCTTGTTAATTGTCAAGAATGTGCATCACAATGAAATATCTACAGCCAGTTATTATCAACTTACCGTTTCAATTTCAACGATCGTCAATCCAAAGCAATTTATTCAGAATAGGCATCAGTGAACCCAACACAGTACATTTCCTTAAAACATCAACAGTGTATTTATTTAGGTTATCACGCACAACAACTTAAGTCAAAGGTCTTCACAATACAAATCGGCTGTCAAACACTAAACAGATTTCCTGGAACAAATCAATGATTTCAATTTGCTGATGACTCTTAATTCCCCAGTCATCAGCCCAAGGAGCACTCATGGTCAACATTTCAACCTCTCTTTAGAGGGAGTTAAAGTCACTCTTAGCATGGAACATCAACAACAAGCAAACAGGATAAGGTGAGAATCAGGAGACAAGAAACGTCAGAACTTTGCATGCACCTTTTATTTGCTATTTGGACAAGGTGAGAAATTGGAGACAAGAAACATAGCAACTTTGCATGCACCATTATATATGCAAAAGTAGTGCATGGATAATTATAGGAACAACAGAAACCCTTAATAAAGTACCCACAATTTTTACTTAAAAGTTGAGCATAGAGGTAGTTATCTAATATGTTGACATAGTGTACACATACTCTGAAAGCCTGGATTATTGTATTGCTGTTATGAACAGTTTATTATGACTGCTATAAAATAGTATTTCATGCCAAACAAATAATACCATGGTATATATGTATACAAAAATATCGTCAACATCCTTTTGATCTTTTGACTGAACTGAAAGAAGAGGAATGAATCATTTAAACCTTTCAAACATAAGCTATGTTAGTTTAGGACAGTTAATTCTGGAGTCATACTTCAATCATTTGTTTTGTGATATCCTTTTTTAAGAGTTTGGATTATACAAAACAATCCACTGAAGGCAAGTTGGTATTTATTATCAGACTTGCCTGTCTGGAAAACAGATGTAAAGTGCCCTGCATACCAGATCAATGTCCCCCATCTGTCAATTTGAACAGGAGGAAAAATAGTTTCGCCATCAACAACACTGGTGTCTCAATACACTGTCTGAATCAAAACGAAGGACACAAATGACTGACTTCCCTTCTAACTTCCATGCACAATACATTACTTCTTGTTTTTGCACAAACAAAACTGATTTTGCAGTAACAATTGTTGCTAAAAACACACAAAAGAAAGCTCTAAGAGTAACTTGTTTGTTTACACTCCAGGCTTGCAGTCACTGGATGGTTTATGTACATACGCGGTGTGTCGTGGGAAACCCGGGCTTAATGCATCTGCAGTCCGCACAGGCTAATCCAGGAAGACACTTTCCACTTGTATGGTATTTTCTGTTTCAAGGAAGTCTTTTCTAAGCATAAATCCACTGTAGGCGGAAAGTGTCATCCCGGATTAGCCTGTGTGAACTACACAGGCTAATCCAGGACGACTCTTAATGCACATGCATTCAGCTCGATTTTCCCATGACACGCCTCATATGTAAGTAATAAATTTAATATCATGTAGGCTTAGTCTTAATTGGTTGGGGACTGCTTCAGTTACAGGGAAGCAGGGACATAATTATAGCTACCATTTACTTAAAGGTATCTTAGCCCTAGGCCAAATCAAATTAGTGGTACCTTCTAATACTTTGCTTACCTGTTTGAATTGCTTGTACAAGGGCTATAAACCATGGAGATTGATCACATATCAGTATTACTCATTTAAATACAAAGTCACCATGACGAGTATAATGTAACCCTAAACAGGTGCAGGTGTTTTCAGAGCATTAAACGAGTAAACACACATTTGTTGTTGGTGGTGACTTTTAATGACTTTCATTGCATCCAGTGCTTCTCTAAAAATTATTAAATTGTGCAGAAAACTAACGACAGGATTGCTTTAAGTCACAGAAAGTAACAATTTTGAATAACAAATTAACATTCCTTTGAAGCAATGTAATTTTAAAATGATAACATCAACACAACTGAAATATTACTTTAAGACTTTTATTGGCTTATTCTGGTAGAAGATTTGAGCCAATATAATAATAATTTGCTGAATACTATTAATGTATACCACATCATTGATTACTGCTTGTGCTCCCATTAATGATGCCATTAATTCACCGATTGTTTTCAATATCATACCCAACAGTAAGAATACATGAAGGAAAATACATTAACAT
Source organism: Congeria kusceri (assembly GCA_027627225.1). NCBI lineage: Eukaryota > Metazoa > Mollusca > Bivalvia > Myida > Dreissenidae > Congeria > Congeria kusceri. The sequence continues at coordinate 70,943,613 of CM051031.1, read as the reverse complement.
GAAATGTTTTCATGGACTTCACAAATGTTTACATAAAACCCCAAATGGCAGGCACTTTTTAGAATTCAATATTTAAATACTATCTAAAGAGTCTATAAAGTATTTATGTCATTCATTTTCTCCTACAATTCATGATCCTAAAAGCTTGCTGTAGTTATATGACTCATCTATTATCATAAATATGTTTTCAATATTTATTTAAAGAAAAACACACACACACACATTTTGGTCAAACTTAATAGTTTCACCATGTTAACGGTACTGCAAATTCATTTAGGACCATAAAAACTAGCTTCAATATCTTTCATGTTCATCAAAACATCCAATGTTCTTGCTTTTTAACGATAAAATACTTGTTCACTTTATATTTATAATATTCCGGAGAAACTGCCAGTCTAGAACGGGTTTTACATAGCAAACCTTTGCTGCCCTTTAACTACCTAACATAATAATTTTTTACAATCACTGTAAACAACACCTCAACAAACTATATTTAAAACATACCAAAAACATTTTCGCAGTTCACCGGAAAAGTCACACTTCTGAAGATAAGAGTTCCAGGCAAATTCCAGGATATTATCCAAAACTGCACACAATCAGACTCTCATTTCCAAAACATGAAAAATAAGTGCCATAAATGTGATGAATGCAGTGTCACAACACAACAGTTTTTGCTGTCTGAAAAGGCTGCAACAGTTCTGCCGTCCTGCCAAATCCAGACTATGTTTGTTGCAACAACAGCATCAAAATACCATCCCCTCCTGCTAAATGTCACCAATAACATCAATATCACCAAAGTCAAATTACCAACTACATTCAGCACATAAATAAACTGAGTGTTTGTGTCGTCTATATGTGTACAGTTTGTATCACAACCCTCGGGCCATCGGACATTTAGACACCGTACCGTAAAACCTTGCATGAAAACTGTCGTGTAACCCCCCCGCCCCCCCCCAGGGCCAGAAACAAGTCATACTTATAATGCAGAAAAGTTATCAATTGCTCATCTTATCCCCTGTAATCACTTAATTATAGCCACCAATATTGGTTTATAGCTTGCAGTCTGAATAAGAAATACGTGAAACACCTCCAAATACTCGAATCAACGTTGTAGTTTTTTTAAATATCTGTATTATTAATCTGTCAATAATCACATGCCGTAGAAAAGCATGAAGCTGACCTACATAATTGCTGCTCATGATGATGACAAACTGATAATAACGAATTATTGAAAAACTGATTGATAATTTTCTGCACAAAATACAAACACATTTCATAACCTTGCTGCAAGTAACAATATTCTTCATCAAACTGTGATCAACAGGTGAAAAATATTCTGTCACCATGGAGACTAATGGCTAGCCAGACAACGATCTATATGATATCTGTTCAATCTATATGAAACCCAACAACCATGCTGGAAACGCACTGATGTTCTCAGTAAACCATCACAGATGTTTCCAATGCTTTTATGTGTTTTATATGGAAATCAGATTTACACTGATGTTCGAAATGGATCGCAAAATTATTCATGCATAAAAATGATAAATATGTTTACTGCACTTAACACTTATAACTGAATGCATACAATTTAATAATGATGACAAATAAATGAAAGTAGGTTAAGTTGAAACACAAGAACATTTCAAATCACTGAATGCCGCTTCTTACATTTTAGTAAGCATACAACATACACTATGGCAGATACGGTAATAACCCCAACAGCATTTTGCATCAGGAAACAAACATTCATTTTTGTGTCACTGTCACTTTTTGACCACTTAGTTAATTACTGCCATTGAGTCTTGGGCTGAAATGACAAAACTGACTTGACAATGGATGGGGTGTTATACACTTAGCCCCCACTCCAGGGTTCACACCAACATGAAAACATTCAGCACATGGTAGGAACAAACTATGTCAAGGTTGTTTGTGGTGAAACAAAACAATGCTAGATAATGATATTAACAATTTTTTTTTTAATATGAATGTTATTACGCTATAGAAAAAAAAATCCAAGGTCTTTTTGAATCCTTCGCCAGTCTGTTATGTACAAATACACAACCATGAATCCAACACATCTTAAAAAGACTTAAGACATATGAATATGTAACTAAGATTATAAATAAATTAAACCAAAGACAAATTATGTATTATTCATTCCAATTATATATTAAAAGCAAAAATGTATGTACTACAATATCATTTCTATAAAAAGCTAACATCTCCGGATTTCTTGTGTAACACAATCATCTGACAAGGAACTTTAAATATGTCTTATGTTTCATATGAATAAATAATAAATGCACCTTAGGTTTAATGAAGACACTTTTGGAAAGTTAGTAAAATCAAGTCAAAAATTATAGTAATAACATGATAAGTGCTCAATTTGCTGGGAAGATAATGATTATAAATCAGCTAAATTCATCATTCTGTGTGATGGAAATCATGATCATTTTTGCGAAATTTGCAAGGCTGAAGGTGGCATTCCTTTTCAAATCATCATGTCCCTTTAATGAAAATGTTTGTGTATTTCGAACTTTATGAGGTCCTTCTGCACCCGAGGCTGCATTACGTGAGGACCTGGAGTGTGTCCCAGCACTCTTACCTAATTAACTTACTAGAGACTCACAAAAGTTTGGACGAATTTTGAATAATAGCTGCAATTTACAGCTATTTTGTTTTTACTGAAAGATATTTTAATTTTGGTGTGGTCTTGTGCTGTGGGGGGGAAACCAGAGTACCCGGAGGAAAACCTAATTTTGAATAATAGCTGCAATTTACAGCTATTTTGTTTTTACTGAAAGATATTTTAATTTTGGTGTGGTCTTGTGCTGTGGGGGGGAAACCAGAGTACCCGGAGGAAAACCTAATTTTGAATAATAGCTGCAATTTACAGCTATTTTGTTTTTACTGAAAGATATTTTAATTTTGGTGTGGTCTTGTGCTGTGGGGGGGAAACCAGAGTACCCGGAGGAAAACCTCACCTGTCACATATGGTGACCACCAACCAAACTCACATGCGCCAGGAGTGGGAAGTGAACTCGGGGATGCCTAGGTGAGAAGCGAATGTACAAACCACTGCGCTAGCCGTACAGCCAAAAGAACAAAATGTAACCAAACACTACTTTTTTAAGCAACAATTTCTAGCCCCTGGCAACTGGCAGTGTGAACCCTGACACTCAATTATACAAGAAAGTTACTTTTTGTTCTTTCTAACTTTTATTTTTATTTTATATTTTTTTCACTTTTTGTGGAACCTCAAAGTTTTTAGTGATTTTTCTTGGACTTGTTCCAAAAACATGTTAACCATTTATAGGATGTGGTTCTAAAAATAGCATCCAATCCTTCAAGACTCAAATAATTGAAACAACCCTTAAGCTAATGTCCTATTGTACTTTTACAGAAATACAGATACGTATCCTTGTTAGAACAGGATTCCCTTACTGCTGATTCACTTAAATAATGTTTAAAAGGTCACATGGTAATTTCTTCATAAATCAAACTGACGAATTACGATACAGGTTTAATGAGCATTGTTCATGTTACTTTAGATTTGCAATAGCATAAACACAATTAAAGACATTATTGTATAGGTTACAAGTACAATATGCTTTAAAGATACTGAACTCCAGATGGGCATAAAATGTTCGTTTTTTGTGTAGTTATGTCCCAAACGGTAAAAACAAGACCATCACTATTTGTATAGAACACTATCAAATACTGTCACAAACTGTATATTACATTGAAAAACAGAAGCTGAGTTAGCTCGCACTTTCCTTGAACCAAGTATTCCAGATTTAAAAATACCACAGCTTTCCCCAACACACGCACCTGATTCAAGTGTGCGCATGAGCGACTCGACACAACTAAACTGTCACGTGATTATCATAAATATAAACGGCGATATTTTTAAATTACTCGATGGGTTAGAGCATCTGCAGACGCAACAGTTTTTAGAACGGTAAAAATGACGAAAACTATATAAAATCATAGTTTTTTAGGTAATTAAATCATTCATGTCTAATTTGTTAATGTGTTCTATACGAGTATGTAAAACAATCGTTTATGTGTGAGAATTTTCTTTCCTTTTTATGATTGGACCATCTGGAGTTCATTTCCTTTAAAGGGACCTGTTCATACAGTTGTCTTTTTAAAAATTTTAGCCACTGGCCAATGTGGTAAAGTGTGAGCCCTAAAGTGTTATTAAAACAAGAGATGTTTGTAAAACATGTATGCCCCCCCCCGACATGCAGCCAAATTGTGAGTATGTGCAATTGTCAATAATTTTTTTCGGTGTAGCTGTCTAAGATCACTTTTGACCCATATTTTCTTGCGATAATTACGCAGCGGGAAAATTGAATGCCAACAGAATTGGGCAAATTTTCTAATTCTAGGGAATGCAAACTTCAAACAATGGTTTAACGTATACCAATAACTGTTGCATACTTTTGGGGATAAAAAAATTACATAATTGCTTACATAAGCGGCTTCAATGAAGTTATAAACATATCTTCAACATATACTTTAGAACTGAGGCTAATTATGAACGTATTTTCTCATTGTATGCCATAAACAGAATGCTATATTCATTCACGTAACGAAATAACTATTTTGTTTAGCCTACATTTAAATAAGCGGTACGCTCTATATATAGCAATTGTGCAATGTTCCCATTCATAAATCTCCTTCACAGTGTTGCCGTTCCATGGAGCCCATGTAACCCATTAATTCTAGGGAGTTAATCACATTCCAGAAACAGTTGTGTCATTCTAAAAATAGCGCGCGTAGTAGCTAGCAACCGTTGTATATCTGTGTTAATATACTCGTACATGCATCAATAACAGCGTTCAGAGAATCATAAACCTAAAAACTTCAATAAATGGGGAATTTATATTTATAAACTTACTGTTAATTTCAATTAAAATTGTGGTTACGATTTATTAAAGATTATTTATAATTGCATCTTTCTATCAACTTCTCCAGTAGATGTTATTTAATCTATAAAAAGATGCTACATTTTTATAGATAATAGTTATGAAATAAGATTCGGAATACGTCAAATTGTTATTCGCGTAGCATGAATACACAATTTGCAATACTAATTATACACAGAACCCCTGATATCTAATATTTCTACTGATATAATTTAAAATCGTCATAGTCTAATGAATTTTTATGGTTGCGTTATCAAAAATAAAGTATTTACGTTTCAAAAATCGCTGAATGTTCCCTGGCTATTGGTGTTTATTGGGATACACAGTATAAATGCTTATTTGACTTCAGATCGTTATTATATTAGATAACAAACGTGATGGTATATTACCGATACTATAAATAACTATATAGACTCGTCTGATACATACTAATTTTAATTCATTCCCAAAATTATTTTTTTACATTGTTAATTTGTTAAATTGGCTTGACAAATTCAGATAACAATTATGTTAACCTAAATTAATTTGGTTATTCATATGTCACTGGTGGAAACATGGAGCTGTATGATTGGTTTATTCACAGCATACATATTAATGATAAATTAAATTTTATTTAAATTTTAAATTAATAAATTTATCTCAAAATAACTTTGGGTCCGAAAAGTTTTCTTATAGTGTCCGAAAAATCTTGGGTCCAATAAGTCTCCTAATATTGGTGGGGACCAAAAAAGCTGGGGTCTGAGAAGTCTCAATTCCGATCATCTTGGCCGTCTGTTTAGGTTATTTTTAAATGACATCTCAATATTAATTTCAACGCCGATTGTCTTTTTTAAAGACATTTCTTGTTTAATATGCAATCCCAAGCTAGGTCTCGATATATGGTATCTATGTATGAAGTTTCATTACAATATCTCGATGCATTCTCAAGTTATTGAGCATAAACCGTTTTTCTATTTTTAGTAATGGTGACCTTGACCCCAACCACCCTATATGAAATCCAAAGATAGGTCTCAATAAGGTACTATGTATGAAGTTTCATTAAAATATCTCGATGCGTTCTCAAGTTAGTGAGCGAAACCGTTTTTCTATTTTAAGCAACGGTGACCTTGACCCCACCCACCCCATATGCAATCCAAAGCGAGGTCTCGATATAAGGTATCTATGTATGAAGTTTCATTAAAATATCTCAATGCTTGTCAAGTTATTGAGCGGTGACCTTGACCCCACCCACCACATATGCAATCCCAAGAGAGGTCTCAATATAAGATATCTATGTATGAAGTTTCATTAAAATATCTTGATGCGTTCTCAAGTTATTAAGCGGAAACCATTTTCTAATTTTAGTAACTGTCACCTTGACCCTGACCACACCCACCCCATATGCAAGGCCAAAATTAAAATTAACTTTGTTTGCCATTGCCTACCTACCCGACGAAAAGGTCCCTACTCAAAAGTTTTTTTCTTTGTTAAATCAAATAATTTTTTTTTTTTATTCCAAATATAATATTTTTTCTTTGGGTTAAATAAAAGCTTGGTATTCTTTCATTTCAGTCGTTTTCCATTGGGTTAATAAATTAATTGTATTTGCTAAACCCTTGCTTATAATAGGCCATATCAAAATGGAATTCCCAAAATGTTTTATCAAACTTGTGAAAACAGCAGTCAGTTTGTCAGCATTCATTGTCTAATAACAGATGATTGCTAGCAAGCTCTCGTTGTATCAACAGACACTTGATTATAATATTAAAAGCAATGTCTGTGTTATATGCTATATTTTGACGCTAAATGGATCATTTATAAATTTGAATAAAAAAAAAAATTGCCTACCTACCTACCCATTACCAATTCCTAGGGTAGGCAATGGCTAACAAACAATTTTTTAAGGTTGGCCCAATCCAATCTCAAGCAAGGCTTCGATATAAGGTATATATGTATGAAGTTTCATTAAAATATCTCGATGCGTTCTCAAGTTATTGAGCATTAAACCGTTTTTCTATTTTTAGTCATGGTGACCTTGATCTTGACCCCACCCACCCCATATGCAATCCCAAGCGAGGTCTCTATATATGGTATCTACGTATGAAGTTTCATTAAAATATCTTTATGGATTCTAAAGTTATTGAGCGGAAACCGTTTTTCTATTTTTAGTAACGGTGACCTTGACCCCACCCAACCCATATGCAATCCCAAGCGAGGTCTCGATATAAGGTATATATGTATGAAGTTTCATTAAAATATCTCAATGCGTTTTCAAGTTATTGAGCGGAAACCGTTTTTTATGTTTTTACTTACGGTGACCTTGACGCGTTCTAAAGTTATTGAGCGGAGACCTTTTTCTATTTTTAGCAACGGTGACATTGACCTTGACCCCACCCACCCCATATGAAATCCCAAGCGAGGTCTCAATATAAGGTATCTATGTATGAAGTTTCATTAAAATATCTCGATGCGTTCAAGTTATTGAGCGGAAACCGTTTTAGTAACAGTGACCTTGACCCCACCCACCCCATATGCAATCCCAAGCGAGGTCTCGATATAAGGTATCTATGTATAAAGTTTCATTAAAGTATCTCGATGCGTTCAAGTTATTGATTGGAAACGTTTTTTCTATTTTTAGCAACAGTGACCTTGACCTTTGACCTGTTGACGTCAAATTGAATAGGTGTCTTTCTTTCCTCCCTAGTAACCAGCATACCAACTTAAATGATCGTAGGTCAAAGCGTTCTCTAGATATCGTGCGGAAACAAAATGGTCTACGGACAGACCGACCATCCGACCGACCGACCGACTGGTGCAAAGCAATATACCCCCACTTCTTCGAAGGGGGGCATAATAGATGTTATACCTTTAAATAAGTTGCATACTTATATTTAAACCTCATACAAAAATGCCTGATCAATATAAACTGTTGTTTACTGGAAAACATTTTAAGCTTATTAACTGATTCAATTAACTTCCATTATGACATGCTTTGATATTCAAAACAAACTGTAATGCACCATAAAAAATGGTTCTGTGGTTAAAAGGCCGCAAGACGAAGTATTATACAATAAAGATTTTCTTGGAAGTTGCTTCCCTTGAATTTTTTTTTTTATATATTTCTTAAAAACATTTGTTTAGAAATACCTTAAAATTGCCAAATAATTATCTTTCTTAAAAAGACAGGTGACTTCAATATTACGATTATAGCAAAAACTTGGTTGTTGACTTGGAAAGAAGTAAATAGTGTACGCTTCAAAAGTAACACAATAATTAATCGGACTCTTAAAACGTTCATGATGTTCCCTTAAGGGGTCTCACTTTAACATCGAATGATAAGGAAATATCTCCTCTCAATGCAAAGTTTTCATACAGAAATGCTGTTTACAGCAATATAAATGTTATAAAATGTTCCATTATTAGGTCTGACCACAGAAGAAGAGGTCATTGTAATAAACCACAATGTTATCTTGCCTTCTTCAGTCCATATTGATTGTCTAGTCTACATGAAAGCGAGATTTTATGTACTGCATTTCACTGAAATTTTTACTGCCATTTGTTAGAAAGATTATCATTCAAAATGAAGTCTGTAGACATCAAAGAAACAACTCCATTATCTACAAAGCTCTTAAAGTGAAGACACAATATGCGACATTTTTGATATCGATTTTCAAAATAAAGATGAATTTCTAGTCATTCATTGATTGATTGTTTCATTAGAAGATGCAACTACTAGCATTATGTGCAAATAAAGTTTTTTGAACGGCATCCATTTTGGTCCAGGAAAATTCCAACTTAACACGCTAGCGAAAATCTCCTGTGAACTCAACTGATTGTGACTAATATTAGGTAAATACTGATTGTTTAAGTATCAACAACAATCAAAATGGATGGAAATGCATCTTAAATTGATTTGTAATAATTAATTGCAAGTGTGAGCCACGTTTCTCTTGCACTCCTGTTGAACATTGGCAACATATGTTACACAACTGCAAAAAATAAATAGTGGGCCAGACACTTTAAGTCCTTCCCTGGAAAGATTGCATTCGACAGATCTTGTTGTGACTGATCAGAGACCAGACTTCGTAATATGTACTTCTTTTATTATACCACTCAATTTTATAAATATTTTGTGTATTATATTGTTATTGTTTTTGCATTATATTATTATTGTTTTTGGTGGTAATATGTTTGCTGTATTTGATTATGAAATCTGACAAAGCAATTATCAGCCAAATGTCTAGGTACTTGATACTTTTTGATGCAGTGATGTACATTACAAGAAGATCTAACAAACATTCATATAATGGACACAGTGACCAACTCGCGACCACAGGGCTTAGTAACCTTGTACAGCAGGGAACGAATAATGTTGCCATCCCAAGCTAAATTTCTTTTTAATCATGCACTTTTCCCCAACAAAAGTTGACTCCAAACCTAAATTTGTGTTCCCCTGTATTTTATTTGTTTGCGATACATTTCCCAAAATCCTAGGGCCTGGGCCGCATCCCTAACCTTTGAAAAGAAGCCCTGGGCTGATATTCACAAAGCTCTTAAGGGAAATCTTAACTTAAGTTGTACTTAAGTGAAAATTTCAGATCAAATTTTCTATGTGAAATTCTATGTTTTCTGTACAATGACAGCTGCAATACTAAACATATAAGCAATATTAACAAGTTGAAAACATGGAATTTACTTAAGTGTTCTGTTAGGAGCATTCTGCATACGGGCCCAGGACCAGATCCTGCATTTGACTGATTTAGTCCGATCCATGGACCAGGTTCTGCATTTGACTGATTTTGTCCGATGCATGGACCAGGTTCTGCATTTGACTGATTTAGTCCGATGCATGGACCAGGTTCTGCATGTACCAGGTTCTGCATGTGACTGATTTAGTATGATGCATGGACCAGGTTCTGCATTTGACTGATTTAGTAGTCCAATGCAAGGATCAGGTTCTGCATTTGACTGATTTAGTACGATGCATGGACCAGGTTCTGCATTTGACTGATTTAGTCCGATGCAAAGTGCTGGTTTTGCTCATTCAACAGATTATATAAAGCATATCTTTAATGGTAAGATTCTAAAATAAAGAGATGCTTTATATTACCTGATGAACATGCAAAACCAGCACCTTGGATTGGAAAATTTGAAACAAAAAGAAGTTTACGTCAATTATTTTACATAAACTACTTTTTGTTTCAAATTTTCTTTAAATGAAGACTAAAGTGAGAATATTTCATCTCATTCCAATAAAGAATTTATGGCAAAACTTCAATCCATAAATTTGTGTCTGAACAGTGAGCAGATAGAAAAGTGTCAACATCACATGCAGTAGATTATTGCTGGCACCCTTATCCCTAGTTGGTTCAAGTTGATTTACAACCTACAACCTTTGAATAGATTTACAGCCTCTTCATTCCAGCCCTGTACATGATAAAATATTGACAGATGGAAAAGTTTATAGCCCTGACTTTCATACCTCAAAAGTCTGTGTTCAAGTTTCACCAGTACAATTTCCAGTTAAATGTGGCCACGCATAAAACAACGAAATTATATGCTTAATGACAGCATCTCGAATTACAATAGAGGTCTTACAATAGAGGTCACAGTGTAGCAAGGGAATAATAACATGGTTGTTTGTAGCCAAAATGTCATGAACTCAAGAGTGGAGCAGAAAAATTTTACATTATAGAGTTAAAAGTCACAGAATATGAAGAAAACCCACTCTGTTGTGGAAACATGAAGCATTCCTTGATCAAATCTAACTCAGTAGATAAGGAACACTGGGCTTCAGAAAGACAATAGCACATATTTAATTTGTTTCCACTAAACAATGCATAATCATGATTTCAGATAAGATTAATTAAATTTGATAGCAAGAACGTTCAACAAACAATGGCCCCCATCTGAATACATAATGCAGATGTAATTGGAGTTGTCAGGGGCATAAATTTAATTTGCAGGCTGGGATTATATTTAAATTGAATCAGATACAATTAAATTAGATTGGAATCATTAATTTTCTGAATAAACGAAGAAACATATTTTGTTTTTCTTCAGTCATCACCATCATCATCATCGGTATTGTCATCGTCATCATCATTATTGTCATCGTCATCATCATCACTACCATAACCATCACCATCACCATCATCATCTCTTCATCTGCAAGAACCACATCATCTCCGCATCAGCATTGTATTAAATTGACTCATTTTTCCCATACAAGGCCTTACTGACAGACCAGTAACTTTGGCGATGAGAAATTTGTGGGTGACAACAATGAAGCTGTTCATCATATTAAAGGGAGATTTAGCATTCTTAACAGTGTTTTTTGGGGGCCACTTTGCTTAAAATTTTATATTTTTCCCCTATATTTACCTTAAAATTCCCCTCAGAATTTAAGCTTTATTTTGGAAAAGAAATTGACCAAAATCGGACAAAAATTGACTAAGATAGAAGAATTTTTGTAAACAATCCCAGCATTTTTTTCTTAAATCAAAACAAGTTTTGCATAATCTAAGTTATCAATTGTAGCAAAACAACTGATTAATGTTTTATATATATAATATAATACTATAATTTAAGTATAATATAAAAATGTTATAATGCTTTTCTACAAAAACAATTCCCCTTTTGCCATTAGATTTCACAGTCATTTTAATGCAAAAACAATGTTTTGTTATAAATAAAAACAACATGATTGAGTATTTAAACAATTTAAGATATTATTCATAATTGTTATTTACTTTTCAAATAAATAACCTCCAACTTTTTATTGTTTATTATTAATTTATTTATATGTTTTGATACCTAAAAATAGAAACAGTTTTACATTAAATAATAATTTCAACATTTAAATTATGTAGTAGTATGGTGTTAATAATTTCTAACATTCCTGGGTTATTTATATTTCTTACACCTGACTTAATATATTGGTAAAAATATAAACTCAAAATTGTGTATATACACTTTTTATTAGTAGTAGCAACAATTATAAATGATGCAAACGGGACTGTCAGACCATACAAGTTGACCCAGATGGGGCGAGTGTGTATTTGAAATTAGCTTATAAAATGTAAATTGATGTTACGAGCTTTTTATATTCAAAAGCGTTCTCATCATACCGGAAAATCTACACAGCTTGTACGTTTGATTTATTAACCATGAAAATATATTATTTAGCATCATTTTTTAAATACCAAAATATATACTCACAGGTAGAAAGTGTGCTGTCAACAACATGTTGACATCTCATTCATATCCTTATTCCTATAATTTAAAACCCAGATTGTTCAGTCTGTCCGTACATATGTTAAAATAAAATCCACACACACACCAGTTTAATTCACAGTGCATCCATATTGTCAACGAAGTGAAACTTTGAAAGCATGGCTATTGTTGACATCGGGTCCGAGTTATCTGGAGGAAACACTCGAGCCTCTACTTCTACACTGGCTGCATTTTACATCTCTTGTCTCTCTCAGGTGTGTTTAAAGCCACGACAATTGAGCGACCAATCCATTATCTTAATATAGGGGATACCAGGCTGTGATCAGGCTATGAAACAATGTGGCTACAATGCCCATTTGTATCAACTTTCAACTTCAACCGAATTAAAAATCTCAAATTCAACTGCTGGCTGACTAATTTAATATCATTTGCCAGCATTGTAGTGGTGGTGGTTAAACTAAAGGATATTTGGTTCAGAATGGTGTGATTGACCAACAAAGCTTGATAAATGAAGCTATTTAACTGTGGAGTCGATGTTATAGGTCATCCTACAAAAGCTTTTGTAATATTAAGTAACATAAGTGTCCCTTGTTAATGGGAAATTTCTGAGCCAAATTTGCTGTTACCTGTTGGAAAATGACTTGACTTCAGATTGTGCTATTTTCCAGCTGGAAAGGACATCTCAACATCTCATGGGAGAGAAAATCAATGAAGAATGAGAATTATAGCAAAATCAATAAAACATGTTGAATTATTATAAATCTTCATTAGATCTGCAACTGGAGTGATTCAGATGAAACACTGGCAAACAAAGGAGACCTAATGAGTGCCTGCACATTAAAGGTTGACATCTCGTATTTTAAGCACATTTAATTATCTAAAAGTTTATTTCCCAGACACAACAAATAAATGTAAAGCTTTCTTTTAGACAAAGAAGTCCCCATCCAACAATGATCACTTTTCACGTACAGCCAAACAGTTTTTCCCACCACAATGCCTGAAATCTGATTTGTTTCATTTATTTTTTTTAACTTGACAAATGTGTTTAAACTGTATGATATTTTCATATTACAACTACTGACTTTAAAATTATCTATGTGTGGTCAGCCATTACAAATTCATTTATATACAGTTTGAACGTTATATATAAAACTATAACTGCCTAACACCTTCAATATTTAATTTTGTTGCTCTTCAAAATACTCTATAAACAGCATAATTATCTAAAGGAATATTTACAAATGTGTACATGATTTGCTAACATTTGATTCAAATACACATATAATCATACTTCTAGTGACACTCTTGAATGTTTAATGTGGCCACTTGGCTTAGAGAGCCTCCATTACATTCAAACCTGTTAATGAGAATAAACCAATTAATGGTTGGTAAATTGAATAAATGCCTGCATTAATTGCCTGGCAAGGTCATAAGTGTTTTGGTTCATCGAAAATTATGTCTGGATATTAAACAAGACCATCACAACAGCAAGTCATCCGTGGATAATGATGAATATAAAAAGAACAAATCCTTTTAAGAACAATTTTATTAGTTATTGGGATATAAAAAAAAATTCATAAATAGGTACATGTACATGTATACAGAGCTGATGGTTTAAAGGTCGAATTTTGGGAATTTTGTAGCAATACAATTTTGCAAACTGGGAATTCCCACATGGCCAATATTGTGGTCAAATACCTATAATTATGAAAGTTTTCATATAAACTGATCCTAATTGGTGAAACATTTTATTACAAAATAAACATTGAATTTTTTTCAACAATAATGGTTTAATAACAACATTTGAAGACTGTTGGCGGAAGCCAACCTTCTTTTAAGAGGGTATTTTCCAAAACAAGTATCGCGGAAAACTACTTCTTTTCTTTGCAGGCTACGAGTCAGTAAATCGAAAACTGAAAGCGTCCTTCTTCAAAACAGCAAAAATTCACGCCTGTTTTCTTACCATTGAATTGTTTAAGCTAGTGTATGTCATGTGTATTATAATATGTATATCATGTGATTTATTACAATTACAGTTTCTAAAATAAAAAGTCAATTTATTAAAAACGCTACGCCAAACTACTGACACTCATATTTTCAGTATTTACTTGTAAGTAACCGAAATATTCACCTGGGTGTCCTGGAATAAGACCATTAAATTAATGCGCTACATCGGTTATTTTTTATTCGTTGCGAAAGTGTTATTTCTTGTTACTGATTCTTATTCTGATTATTTTGACAACAAATTGTTGCGATGTATTAATATTAAACTGTAGTCAGGAAAATCTAGAGTACGCATCGTATGACCTACTTCTGACTCAGTATAGGCTACGAAGCACTAACAATCGTTGCTCTTTACTATCACGATTCATCTGTTATTCTGCTTGGCTCGTTTCAGATTAACTTGTTAACTGGCATGTATATAATTTGGTTTGCATTAGAGAATTGGCTTGAAACAAATATTTGTTCGTCACTTTCAAATTATTTTTTTTCATACTAGAACATAAAATAAACATAAAATGCTTTATCTTACTATTGAAATAAGCTCAGATGAATTTGTTTTGCACTGAAAGTAAAACAGTCGGTGATAAATGATGATAAACACTGGCCTGCTAGTGGGACAAAGAAATATAACCTTTTAACTTGGCAAAGTGAAATTGATAAGTTGCCCATGTCAAGATGCAAAATGAAAAGCCTGTCCTTGAGGTAAAACATGGTCATGGAATGTATGTACATTGTATCTTTGTGCATGAATGCATGCCGATTGTAACATGTTAGAATGTGTGTGGGGTGAATTTTTATCCAGTGCACAGTGACGGTCTCATAAAGAGACTGTCAGACATTTGACAAAGCCAGTACCATCCTCATGGCTGGACTGGGTCAACAATTCTGGTGTGCAAGCTGTCTTTGATTGGCCAGTTATAATGGAGTTTGGGTTTGGGACCAGTAAAAATTACCAGAATACCAGGCCTAAAGGCATTTAGGACTACTATGCACACTTCAGGGATTCTCTCCCATAATGGCCATGAACCCAAGAAGATGTGTTAGTTTGGTAATGGGGGATAATGGAATTTACAGGAGACACCCTGTTCCAGAGGGGACCCTGGATCTTTTAGCATCTGGTGTAAAGAACCTAATACACTGCATTTTGATTTAACGCCTCATGAGAAAGACAAGTTAGAAGGTTCTGGTGTGGTGGAGGCTCGAACCTGACACTGCTGAACTGTGAAGCAAGTGCCGTTCCGCTAGACCACGGATCCGCTACCATGTGAGAATAACAGGGGAGTTTTTATGTATACTTTCCTATACAAACAGCACTATAAATGCAAAATTGGGTGGTTAATGAAATGAACAACATAAATGTGACATTGGTTAAGGGTTTAATTAAAATGAATATTTAAAATGCAAATGCAAGATTTCATACACACACTCAAGAGATTCTCACAATGCTCTGACCGACATGGTCTTGTTTTTATTTTCCTTTCCATTGTTGTTTTAAATATTAGAAATCTCAACCCAGCCCATAGCAAGTTGGTGAAATGGGTGCACAAGTAATGGATGTGTGACTGAACTTAATTAAACAGCCCCAGTAATGCAACACCTGAGGTTGAACAAGGGCACACTTGTCAAGGCAATCCATCACAGTTTCAACCATCAACCCAGTGGTATACATGGAAGTGAGAGACTTTAACTCACTGACTTGTTTAGTACCCAGTCTCTTTTTCTATGATGCACTCCTTTAAAATTGTGGTAGGTTTATATGTGGTAGGGTACCCAACCCCTCAATGGCCGACTGTACATCCACATAATTTTATGATACATGGTTGTAATTATGTAAAGTACACCTCATGTGTCAGTAAAATAAGGCCAGATATTGCTTATTTTTAGTTTCTCTGACATTTTTGGAAAAACTGTCCAGTTGGAGGCGGAAATAAAATAACAAATAAATATATATTTCTATTATAAACCATTATTAAACAAAACAAAATTCACAATAAACATGTCAATAACTTAACAATGCAATGCAATGTTGATTAAATAAACATGCATATAAAGTCAACATGATTTACTTTAAATTCACAGTGTTTTTATATTATAACTTTGTGTTAAAAACTTAATATCCATAATAAATTTTTATTATTTTTACCATATAAAAAATTGGGTCGGTGGATCCAAAAAACTAAAGATCAGCAAACTCTGGCCTTATGTTCCCAATCAAGCTACATCAGTGAGGTGCAGGTATGTGAAGAATGAACTCAAGAGTCAGGTTATTCAACGCTTCAATAAGTCAAGTAGTATTACAATTTCTTTAACTCTGAGCAATAACTGAAGGTGACAAAATTAATTAATCCACCACACGGCTTTTATACAGGAAAGAGCAAGAGCAAAAATAACAGAAGCATTATTGAATGTAGAACGTAATAAATTTCAAGTTAACAAAATGGCAAGAGGCTTTTATATGATTTAATAATTTGTTGAAATTGATAACATTACTAATAAGAGATTATCTATACATTCTAACATGACACATTAAGAGTTCTATAGAGCAAGAGCACAGTTTACAGTTGTTAAATCTCCAATAAATAACCACCACAAATATTTCCAAAACTGTAAAATATAGTTCTAATTGTAACTGCAGTATATGTTGTTAGGTCAAGTTAGAATCTAAATAATTTTTGCATTATCGTTGTTTATCGGCTACTAAACGATTTGTCGTAAAGCCCTTATGGTTTCATTCCTACGCATCACAACTCCAAATCGTTGTTTATAAGCTGATAAACAACTCTAAATCGAAAATGTACTCTTAATTACAATGATGAAAGTTGTATTAAAGGGAAATGCATAAATTATTTAAAACAAATTTTATAAAAAAAAAAATATGGAAAAAGATGACGATTATATACACAAACACAAGATGAACAATACCCTTGAGATTTAATTTTGGACTTTACAAAAAATTGCCAGCACCATCAGTTTCAAAAAATTGCCTGCACCATCAGTTTGAAACAAAATGAATAAAGATATGGAACAAAAGTCAAAACACAACAATTTATCTCCATAGATCAGACACATAATCTCTTCACTCATTGTTTAAATCTGTCAGGTTTATGGTAATGTCAGAAGTGGCTCATTATCTTTCCCCCCTACCCCACATACCTGAAACCATGACCAGCCTGACAAACGACCCATGAAATGGAGTTCTTTCATGATGTACAGTTATCTTCAAATGAACCATTTTTCCAGTGGCTGCTTTTGTAAACATTCAAAAAGTATAACATGACAAAGATACTGAATGATTGTTACAGACTTTAGGAAACAGTTGCAAATGATACACAGAGATATGAATACTAATTAATTAGCTGAACAAGAAATCATTAAAATAAAATACATGTTTATAAAGAAATAGTACAATATGGACTGAAATTTAAAACGGTTTTTAAGAGTGTTTTGGTCACAGCAACAAATCTGAGGTGTAAATACTTATTGATATCTTTTGATCAAGTAACCAGGAAACAATTCAGTTTTATTACAAATATTTGTTTTTAAATTTTTGCCTGTATTCTGTTAATTAGTTTTAGGATATAGCTATTTGCCAAGAGTCACATGGAACATTTATCAGTGTAACAATATCGCCAAAACTGTGAAAGTTTCTGACACATTAATCAACATATCTCGTATTTGTTGATATGATCATCTCGGATTATAACATCCTTAGCCAGCTAATCTGTGCAAATCATCAAGGCAAACATCGCCTCTCAAAACTCAAACCAATCTTTAAACGGTACCTTATTACGCAAAGCTTGTTATATCGGGCTCGGGAATGTTTTATTAACTTTCCCTTGTCATAAACAGGGACAAACAATGGTTGCCATGTACAAATATTTGCCAGATCAAACCAAAGAGTTTATTGCCTGTCGTAAGCCATCGCATACAATAAACATGCCCGAACCATTCTCAAAAATAACATCTCCAATTGTTGCAATTTTTATGGCTGTTGCCTGGCATTACAGTCATTGTATATTCAATTTCATGAGTGTTTAACCATTAAAAAACATATTATAAACAATAAACGGTGACCTGGTTTTACTTTCATTGTTATCGCTAGTATTGATCATTTCACGTCATTTCGCAAATCATCCCAAACAGTACACTTAAGAACAACACACTTTAATATTGCAAATATAAATAACTTTAACAATGATTCAGGACTGTCTTTTCAGGGGTTAAGTTAATCACGCCTTAACTTTAAAATCTGGAGAAAATATTGTAATAAATTTAATTTAATATGTGGAAAAACGTGCTGATATAACATTTGGGGGACAGAGCATACTTTTGAAGAATTGACAGCTGTATAAGGAAAGGTAAGTCCAGGTATTACATCACCTAATACAGCATCATTGTGAATAAAGGACTGCAAATGGAGGCATAATTTCATGATTATGAGAATTTTGTGCAATGCTGAAGTGGTGTTGTTGTTGTTTGATTATTTCAGAGCAAACATAATAATAATGAGATGCACACAACTTGATCAAGAAAAGCGCCGTTGGAGTCATAAATTAAATTCAAATAAATAATTATTTTAATTATCACCATATACATTTTATTTTATGCCAAACAAAATGCAAAGTCACCAAGAGTTCTGTCCCTTTCAAGACTTGGACGATTGGTCTGACACAGAGCACCTACATTCAACAATTTTTAATAGCGTTTGCAAATAAAATCTGTCCAAATACCATTGATAAATAATGGGATCAAGTAACAATGAAAAGGCCCAAGATTGTGTCAATAATTGCTTTTAAACAAGATTTAGGTAAGAAAACATTTTGCAGCTCTCTTATCAAATTAAGGATTTAGCATTTCTAGTGGAAGTAACGACTGCCTCATTCAAACTTTAATCCTCTCAAGTACCATGGAAAGTTATTGCAATATTTGCAAGGATAGTGACCTATCACCAATATTTGTTCATCTTAATTATTTATTTCACGATTTCTGATTAAATTAAGGCACACAAAGCCATACTTAAAAGTCTTGTATTCACAACTACACTGACAGTACATTTTTTCCTTATTAAACAGGGTCTGGTAAAAGAACCCATTCCCATTGCCAAAAGTGGTTGATTTTTCCCAGTTGGAATTAAAAGTTTCCCAAATCTGAAGTGATAATATCCCAAATACATAGGAAATGGGAATCTAAGTTGTAAGTCATGGGATGACTTGTATGGTTATAGATAAACACCATTAAAATACCAAGTTTAATCAATATAACACTGCTAATAATAATTCATAAATTAAATTTCTTTCTTATTTTCTTCCCAATTGCAAGATTTCAAGACAAGAAATTCCCAATTTGATGAGTACCAAACCCAAAGCTGTGAAAAATAATCCCAATTTAGTTCCATGGCTTTTCCTCACATAAAATAACTTATGAAAATGTATTTACAAGTTACAATATTGCTTACTGTGCGTTTCAGGAGAAAAATAAATATTGAGCAATATTTAATGTTCATGGCAAAATTTCTAACTATCTGACTAAACAAAACAAATCTTCCTATATAAATTGTTCTTAACATACTTCACATAATGATTAAACCAAAACATTCTCTAATTAAAATTCAGTAGTATTAAATTATCAGTGCAAAATTTCAAAAATGATTAAACAAAACAAAGCTTCTGACTTGAATTGTTCAAAAAATACTTTACACTATTTTGCATATTCCTTACGAATTTCATTTTAACAGATAAGGCATTTCATATTGCGGACATGATGTTGCCCTCAGATAGTTTCAGCTAAGATTCATTAAATCATTTCCACTTGAAAAGATCTACTTTTCAACAACTTGTTTCTCGGCTTTTATTCTGCCAATACATTTAATTAGACAACCGAGGAATGTTTTGAAGGAAACAATGCAATGCGGAATATAACAAGTGACCCGACGAGAAAAAATGTCAACAGGGTTCTTCTCAGATTAATAAACGTCACGAAATGTTTCAAATGCTGCGAATCATAAAACTTAAAGTTTCGTTAATTTCAAGTTTAATGAAGCTGACAGATAATATTTTATGATACAAATGCAATTATCATTGGACTACAGTTTTATCGAAGTTGTCACCCAGATTAACTGTTCTACATGTTTGGTCTTTTTTTGTGTCGTTTTTGTTGTGGGAAGTGAGTTATTTAATAACTTGGAAAAAAAAAATCATGAAATTAGAGGTCACCAAAAATAACTTTAGAAAACAAATATGAAAGCTTGTGAATTTTTCGTTGGTCTAATGATTTTTTCAACAAGTTGACTTCATTATTTTCATAACTTTCATACTTTTACAAGACTTTAAATTAGCAAATCACTCACAAAGGATACAGATTTGTCAATGTTAAGATATTTTCTCGTTTGACTCCGTATTATTCAATAATTTTTTCATCATGAAACGTTATCAGTACAATTCATCTAAGAAATGGCATAATGCAGATGTTAATCAAGACGTATCAACTTGATGTAAATAATATAATTGCTCAAGCAAGCAATTGACTCTTGACTAAATACGTTATTAAAACCAACAAATCTGTACAAAGGCAAATATTTGATTTTGTCGTTAACAATGATGGGTTGTGTACTTGCTCCACAATGGCTCTTGTAAGCTTTAAATAATACCCGCAATGTAAATAAAACCAGTACATACATATCCAACTTTGTTCTTGCCTAATGTGCCCAATAAAAGGGTATCGCTTTACATCTAAGTTAAAAAGTTATGGGAATATAATCGCCATTTTTGTTGCTTTTCATGAGTGAAAGGAAATCATTTGCTTCTTCAAACAGTAAAGAATGAACATTTGCTTGGGTCAGAAAGTTAACAATGTCAAGCAATGGTTTGGTGAAATTGAAGCAAATAATTGCACTGACTTGCCTGCTAACAATACCAAGTTATACCTCGATTTTATGACCATTTAATGCATTCTGACTGGGAAAGCACTTGGAGCTATTTGACATAAATGATTTCAATACAAGAACAACAAGAATGTAAGAATTGACATTTCAATAGGTTTTCAGTGACTCTTACATTCAAATTCCCTTTCTACACTCTTAATATCAAACGTGACATGTCCTTTTTTTCTTTCTTTGTGACCTATTCTCTATAAAATATCAACCAAGCCTAAAATAGATTATATATTTTTACTGCCACTCTTAAGTGTAATATTCACAACTGACTCCATGAAATGAAAGTCTTAATTTGATATCTGTGTTTTTAACATTGAAAAAAAAAAGCTTAAATGGAAATATTAACTACACTGTACCAACATATTTTGTACAGCGAAATATTAATGGGCACTATTTAAACCATGTATGTTGAATTTCCAGAGTTTATGCACAATGTTTTTCATACTGCAATAAGAAAATCAAAAGATTCATTGGCTTTTCAGCTGTAAATGTGCAATCAAATCCACTGAGACATACAAGCAGCGTTACCCCTGCCTGACTCACTCACACGAAGGATTACCTCCCTTAGCGAGAAGTCATCAATGAGTCAGTGTTGACTGCATGTTTCTTTGGTGTGTTTTTTTGTTGTTTGATTTTGTTGATTATTTATTTTTATTTAGGTAAACATTTTACTTCAGAAAACTCCAGAACTTACAAGTACAAATCAAATGCACAAGAATTAAGGAACATTTTTCACAAGTAATAATTACTTACATTATTTTAGTACTTTATTTCAATTACTTCAATAAACCCCACCCTGATATATTTAGTCATGTGACCAATCGATATCCTATGCTTGTCATTGATGCCATATCATAGGTGAATGTTAAAATGTACATAGACGATATTGGTTGGTTATGATGACGGAGATTTCCCAAAAACAAAAAAAACATTATAAGGGCTCAAATAATTACTTTATCTCGAAACAATCTTAACTGTGCAAGTGTTGGTAGCTTTCTACTTCAGCAACACTGAATACATGATGAGTTGTTTGATTCACAAAACGCCCCAGTGCATTCATATTTTAAAAGGCAGCTGCATGATAAAAGGTGTCATGGAATATACAATTTACAGAACTATATTGTGTATTTTATAGGTATTTTCCACAGACATTCCATGTGAAGGCAAGTATTGCTTCATGCAAGAACATTCAAATGTCAATATTATAAGCAACAAAATACAGGGATGCCTTGATTAAATGTCATAGCAGAAATCTTCAAAGGTTACACTCAGTACCAGTAATAGCTTTGCCTCAAGTAAAAAGTGACCACAAACAATAACAGTCTGTATTATTGAAAGAACACTAAAAAAGCTCAGAATTACCATACCTGTGTTAGAATCTGAATTTTGTATTACAAGTACTAGGGAAAGATCTAGAGCAAAATAGCAGGGTGCTGCACACTGCTCCTTTAATGTTCCCCCCCAGCTGCCCCTCTGTGGTGCTGCACACTGCTCCTTTAATGTTCCCCCCAGCTGCCCCTCTGTGGTGCTGCACACTGCTCCTTTAATGTTCCCCCCAGCTGCCCCTCTGTGGTGCTGCACCCTGCTCCTTTAATGTTCCCCCCAGCTGCCCCTCTGTGGTGCTGCACACTGCTCCTTTAATGTTCCCCCCAGCTGCCCCTCTGTGGTGCTGCACCCTGCTCCTTTAATGTTCCCCCCAGCTGCCCCTCTGTGGTGCTGCACACTGCTCCTTTAATGTTCCCCCCAGCTGCCCCTCTGTGGTGCTGCACACTGCTCCTTTAATGTTCCCCCCCTCTGGACTGGTCAACACAGAAATGTTGAATATCTTTTTTAATCTAATATATTTTTGCAAATACTCAATGACAGATTAATACACTGTGCTTAAAAACCTTTACTACAAGCATTAGACTAATAAATACCCTGGATTTAGTAAATTATTAGAAAATGTCAGCAGACTGGTTCGGATTTCCACCCTACTCCTTTTTAGCAGCACCCTGTACCTTTTGTGATACTAGATCTTTCCCTAAGTACACAATACACAGTTGTTTTTCATGGAATGTACAATTTAAAGTTTCAGGGCTCCCCATGGCTCAATTTTTTTTTTAATTTACCTTGTTTGTTGGTTTTTATATTGAAAATGTTGCAGCCAAATAGAATGGTCTATCGCCAAATATTAATTATTTAAGAAATAATTGACTGGTAAGCGTTGGTTATTGCGGTAATAACCAACGGTTTGGAGTTCCGATGCGTAGGAATGAAACCACAAGGGCGATAGTGGTTTCATAACAAGCATCGGAACGATTACCGTTGGTTATTACCGCAATAACCAACGCTTACCAATCAATTATTTCTATTCTAACATGATCTTATATAACAATCGTCTGTATTTTTAAAGGTTATGAATGAGAACTATGTTAATCTATACTCCGCCCATTTTCCCCCAAGTACATTCACTTGTGCGTTTCTGTGATGTCAATAAATAACAATTCAAAACGATGTCAGCTTTATTGATAAACATTGAGCGAATGACGTCATACTTGTTGATAAATTTATACAGTGAAAATGTTATGCTTACAAGCGCAAATTAAAGGGGTATTTGCAAAACGCAAATGTTTTTTTGTGAACTTAAATATAAAATATGAAGTACAAATGTGGTTTTATTGCACCACACAATGCAGAAATGATTTGTTTGTCACAATTCAGCTATCGCGCGTTTAAGCACATGCATTTTACGGAACAATTTCTTAGAATTTCCGGAACTATTTTCAAAACATTAGGCTCCGCCCATGATTTGTTGCAGAAGAACCCACTGTTGATTTCCTTCTTAATCTATGGAAAACTAGCCAAGTGCTGTGTTAGAATAGCAATTAATTTTGTAGCAATTGGCTAATGGCAGCTGGAGCCCTGAAGTTTATAGAAAGAATTAGCCTTGCTGGTTAGGAACATAATTATGTGGTTGCAGATGACAAAACAGTTTTGTACATGATTTTGTGGTTTTTTTGTACGAGCCTGGAATTTATAAGTGTGTTTGAAGCGGTGATTGTTTTCTCTAATTTCTAAATCTCTTTACCAGTATAAACTCATTTTTTTTATTAATTTCTGATATATGATCTAATTCTTTTTTTTAAATAGCTCCATGTATACAGACACTGGTTTCAATGTCTTACTGTTTGTTGTTGTTTTATTAGACTATACATCCTTGAGTTACAATATATTTATAGCACATATATGTTATTGTACACATTTTATAAATGTAACATTTATTTTAGAATGTACTCACACTAAATTGTACATGACGGGATTAATTATGTTTCCTTACTATAATAACCAAAATGTTCTACTTACGACTGTAAGCAAGGACTGTTGGTCAAGAAGTGTTTACAAATTACATCCAAACATAAATGATCTCAAATTCAAAATGTGAACATTTCTTTCTTGAAACATTAAGCCATGAAATCCATTTTCCTAGTCAGAAATGCCAGCAAACACACAAAGCCAAGTAGCTTGAACAAAGCAATTGGATGTCAACACAAGTTTTGTTTCCATTATTCAATTCTTCAGCCACGGCCCCTCTAGCACAGTGGGAAACATTTGGGCAGTCGCAATGACAGATGCACTCCAGTTTAGGAAGACACTGGTCACACCTCGTGTGACATAAAGACTGATTTGTGCACTACTTTTCACCACGAGATGGATGACAAGACCACGAGCTCTTCGTTTGAGAATAATGAAAGAACTAGTGTATCAGGAAATTAAATGAAGATTACACATATTAATTTTAATGAATTGTCCATAATATCAAGGGAAACATTTGTAAATTTGTATCATTGTAACAGCAACCATTGTGATGCATTGAATTACTGTCACTGTGTTAAATTTGTTTCCATCTTATTTTTTCCCCTTTTTTTTAAAATGCTTTAGACAACTGAGTGCAAGTCAAAATGTTAGCAGACGAATATTTAACTTCATTTCAATACAATGGTTTTGTGGTTACAAAACAAGCATCTACGAAGACAGGTCCGTATTTTATAATTTATTTTGATTAATTACTTCATTAATAAAGATATAAAGAAAGTAGCAATAAGAACAAAATGATTACAAATGAAATGTTAAAATAATTAAATACCTCGTTCTCTTTGTTGGATTCTTCTGTTCTCTCTGTCAATTTCATGATAACTGAATTGTCCATTTGAACCATCTTTCGCGGATACGACTGCACGCTAATTAATTGAAATGTTCCCATTTTGTTACTACCAACAGGATATAAATTCAGTTCATTGACATGCATAATAGTTCGATTTTGAACAAAAAACTGTCAGTCGAACTTGTGAAACACAATTTTAACAAAAACGTGTTTTTATCAGTTTTAGCACTGTTAACATTGTTTTTCACAAAATAAAGGCTTAAAAATCGACAAACATCGAATACTCCGTTGATATTATTCTTTAAAACGAAGCGAACTTCAATTTTAAAGTGTTCAAATTTCTACTTTCAACTCGACTGCTGTTGTTGACTTTCTTCATGCAGAATACCCGGATGGAATGTCACGGTTCATTTCACCTCGCGCGCAGGTGACACGTCGCGCTTGATTGACGCGCAAATGAGATTTTAATAAATTCAAACTCGACTATCGTCTGCTACTGTCATTTGTGTATTGATTTGGTTGTAGTTATGAACCACTATTACCTTCTTCGCGTATAAAGTTGTATTTACAAATCAATATAATAACTGATATTAGTTAAATTAATCAGTAATAGAAGTATTTCCCAATGATATATGCAATGCAAAATAAGTGTACATTATATGACACATGTTGAATTTGCTTCATAAAAAAAGCATTTTTTGATCATGCAGCATAACCCCATTATGTTGTCTGTGGGTCTGCAGTGATTAGCTACAGATCCGTATCAAAGATATATATATTTTTTGCACATCATCATCATCATCATCAAATGCACTTTGTTTCACAGAATTCATGAATACTTATCAGAGATCTATTAACAAATGTTTATTGATAGATCTTTGGTATTATGTTCGAAAGACATGTTAATTCATCTGTATGTCATGCATCTGTTTTGGCAATAAATTGCACTTGTTTGATGTGCATGTCCACTAAATACGTATTGGACATTCAATTTTACATATATCAGGAACATCTTTAAACATGTAAAATCCGTAGCTGACTAAATTCAAACACACACGCATCAAGAATTAGTTGAATTATTAATTTACCGAAGTGTAATGGTTTCCTTTCAAAGTGAATGTCATTAAACAACTCGCACATTCACAGTCATGCTGATTTTGTCTTCAAATGTGCTATGCACTGTGTGTTTTTTTCATCGAAATGAACTAATGGACTGACAGACGAACATGTTCTACACGAAATATTTCGAAGATACTCGTATAACTGCGTTGTAAACTAATAAGGCAGTGATGCCGACTTTGTGTCAATTTCGCTGACATATGGTGCCGGGATAAAATATGATTGCCAGGAATTAGAGCCAATGATGTGGACACCCCTCTACTTTATCAAATTATTTTATCTTTCTTATGAATTCATAAAACAATATGAAATTTAGTGCGATTGCTAAGAGAACATTGAACAAAAAAGTTTGCTGATTTAGATTTTTGGGAACTAAACTATTTATTGAGACAAAATTTGTTCAACTCGAAAGTAGTAATTGATATGACTTGAATTTATAGTTTTCGCCGGGTGTGCCCCCTCACTGGATCCACTAGTGCTTTGTTTGGGTTAATGGTCATACACACATATTTTATCCACCAACATTGTAGATAGTCTGTTAGGTTTATTTCAAAGCATTTTTAATTCAAATTCTGTACATTGCCTTAACTCACAAGCTGTCGGTTTCACAGGGGTAAGTCCAAGTTCTCAAAGGGGGGTTGACTAACTGGGACAGACAGGCTGACAGACAGACAGACATTACTCACAATTCTCTAAGTTTTGACCAAAAACAAAACTGTACTGTACATACAATTATATTTAAAATAGTTTGTAATAACATGAAATCCTCTTTAACAACAAAAGCGTTGTGCGTTTGTAGAATGAAATATAATTAATGGTTTTGACTACTTACAAGGAAACACTGATGACTTATATTTGGTTTCAACCATTCAAGATAGCAGAAGTTTATTTAGCAAATAAATGCCATTGTGGTCTGCTTTACACAAAGGGATGTAACTACTACATCTTAACTATCACATCTTTCATGTGCTTTTTTATTATGAATAGGAATGAAATGTGTCTTTTCTATTTGATTTTAATACCGACCACCAAAAATACTTTATATTTCTGCGTTATTGATGGATGTTAAGAAAAGATAAATATATTTTCATCACACATAATTTATATTTCATGACTCTGCCCATTAAAGAAAGAATAGATACAATCAAGCATTTAATGTTAGAGGAACAGAATATTGTTTTTGTGTGGCAAAATATCATCATATACATATATATGCTATTTAGTACTGGGTATATCTTATATCATAAATATATGAAAATGGACCAGTATTTTATGTCGATATTTACATAATATAGTACCTGCATACACCATCTTTAGAGTGGCATTACTATTTTTTATGCGCCCACCATCAATGAAGAGGGAGCATATAGTGTTTACCCTGTCAGTGGGTACGTACGTATTTTCAGATTCTTGTCCGGACAATAACTTTGTCCAGAGTTACAGGATTTTCAAATAACTTGGCATGTTAAGCATAATGAGACGGTGTGTCAAGCACAAGAAACAGGCCCCAACGTCAAGGTCACACTTAAAGCTGCAGTCCAGAAATATGTTTATAAAAATACAACTTTGCAGAATTTGTTTCTAATGGAAATCTTATCGATCAAAATACAAAAAACTGCATTGAAATTGGTAAAATAATTAAGTTTTGGTAACTTCATATCGTATAATTATCTGTATGCGATAGCTGGTTATGGCTCTGGAGTAAATCAGCATGTACATTAGTGCATATTCCGTTCGTACCAAGCGTTTTTGAACATAGACATTACAAATGCCTTTCATAAATAAGAAACAGTTTTCTGTCAAATAAACGTCATTAACGTTTAGAACTAATGCCAATTTAAGACGTATTGAATTATATTCTATCGACTGCGGCTTTAAGGGTCAATTGTCAAATATAAGAATTTAAGCCATAGACCCTGTCCGGAGCATAATTATATCCAGCATGGAAGGAATTTCAAATAACTTGGCATTAGTGTTAAGCATGGTGAGACAGTGTGTCGTGTGCACGAACCAGGTCCCTAGGTGAAATGTCAAATATAAGAATTAAAGCCATAGACCCTGTCCGGAACATAATTTTGTCCAGCGGGGAAGGGATTTTAAATAACTTGGCAGAAGTGGTGCTAAGCATGGTGAGATGGTGTGTCGTGCCCAAGAACCAGGTGCCTTGGTCCAAGGTCAGTATAAGAATTAATACCATGGACTCTGTCCGCAGAATAACTTTGACAGGCATTGAAGGATTTTCAAATTACTTGACAGAAGTGATAAGCATTATGAGACGGCATGTGGCGTGCAAGAACCAGGCCTGTAGCTGAAAGGTCAAGGTCACTAACCAAGGTCAAAGGTCAAATAATTGTCCAGAACATAATATTGTCATGCATGCAAGGATTTTCAGATAAATTGGCAGAAATGATCACCATCATCAGATGGTGTGTCACATGCAAGAACCAGACCTGTGAAGTTAGTGAATTACTTCCCTTTATTGATGCGCGTGCAAAGCATAATTAAAACATGATAAAGGCATTTTGCTGATTCTTCACAGAATAAATTAAGAAAGCAAGAGTATGTGTAGCATACTAGAACCATAACTCATAAATGCCCAAAAGTTTTCATTAGTACCCTTTATTTTTTGGTCAAGACTAAAACTATTGATTGGAAATTTGTGATATCTGAACTAACGTAACAGAATAAGAGAATACATTAGCAAAAGTACAATACAATTCTTTTGCAAAACAATTTGTATGCATATAGACAAAGTGGCACCATGTAGAACAGGCTGCATAGGTGGAGGCATCAGTGTGTGTGGACACATTTCTAGTTTAATAATATTTAGTATTTAATGCTTGTAATCACAGGCCGATTGAGAGAGGGCTGAAAGCAGCATATGACCCCCCCCCCCCTTTAAATTTTTGTTAAACCTCACAATAACTTAGGTTTGCCTTTATGTTCATCAGCGTTCTTATCATGTCATGTTGCAAATCAAGTAGATCTTCAGAAAGCTGAACAATAATATCACGCAATTTAATTGTCATTGGTTTTTAAATATATGAGTCGTGTCGTGGGAAACCTGGGCTTAATGCATCTGCGTTAACTGTTGTCCTGGATCAGCCTGTGCAGTCTGCACATGCTAATCCAGAATGACACTTTCCGCTTGTATGGTAGTTTTTATTTCAAGAAGGTCTCTTCTAAACATAAATCCACTATAGGCGGAAAGTGTCGTCCTGGATTGGCCTGTGCGGACTGCACAGGTTGATCCCGGACAACACTACGCAAGTGCATTAAGCGCAATTTTCCCACGACGCGCCTCATATAATTTATATATGTATAGTTTGGTAGGTTCTAAAATTGTCTGCCTCTCCTCCTCTAACAATGAAACCTGTATTTGGTAGTAATTGAACATGTGCAGGTATGGTCAAGAAAAATTCATGAAAACACCAAACATTTTTGAGAAAAAAGTTATGCGGTCATTGCTTTCTAGCATACTGGTTTCTACAAAGATCTATCAATAATAATAGATCTCAGGTCTACATTAAAAATAGCACCTAACACAATAATAAAATATGTTTTGGCTTTCAAAATTATGGTTTGGCAGACAATGCACTGAAGTACCTAGGAACACAAAGACTGTAGTAAGAACAAATCATGAATGTCCCATCAACCTTATGCTTATGTATAATCAGACACTGAAAAACATGTCGGGAAGAACATTGCCGACTAAAATGGATAAATAATTCATTTTCTGTAACATTATTAGTTGTAGTTGGTGACAAGTTAAAGCTTTGAATCAATATTTACTCTAGTGATACTAGAATAACAGACACCACAGTCAAGAAATATTGTCAATAATTAATATGATTTTGATAGCAGATCACCCCTTTTGTCTCGCATTGAAACGAAATCAATGAAACTCTTTTGAGTGAAATGAAATGCCAAATCACTATTGTTATTGATGGACATTAAACAACAACCACGCAATTTTCTGTTAACATTTTAAGGCTCGTTATGTAAACGTCTAAAGAATTTAATAAAATGATTTCCAGATAAGGCGTAAAAAATATATGTGGCGCGTCGTGAGAAAACCGGTCTTAATGCATGTGCGTAAAGTGTCGTCCCGGATTAGCCTGTGCAGTCTGCACAGGCTAATCCAGGACGGCACTTTCCGCTTGTATGGTATTTTCTGTTTCAAGAAAGTCTCTTCTTAACATAAATCCACTGTAGGCGGAAAGTGCCGTCCTGGATTAGCCTGTGCGGACTGCACAGGCTAATCTGGGACGACACTTTAAGCACATGCATTAAGTCCGGTTTTCCCATGACACGCCTCATGTTTGTTTCAGGTTACATGCCCAAAAAAATTAGGGTAAGTAGGTAGATTTATTTTTTTTATTTGGTAACTGGTCCACTTGAAGATTCTAAAACTGAATGAATATTTAAAACATGTTGGAAATATCATTAAACATTGTTTTGAAGTGAATGCTATCAAAACAAAACACTTATTTAGTGAAAAACATTTAATTATTGGAATAAAGTAAATCAAACAAAAAAATATATTTAGGGTAGGTCTGGTAACCTGAAACAAACATATTTTTTTCATGCCTAACAAGAAAAAAAGGTGCACTAATGTTGAGACTGGAAGCATTGTCAATTCTTAGATAACCAGAACTCTTTGGACCACCTTACAGACAATAATCAAGTTCTGGTATATATACACTGTGGTGACGAAAAGTACAATTTGCAAGGTAGCATTTGAAATAATACAAGGTAGTCAGTAGACCTTTAGAAATTAATTTGAATGTTTATTTATCTGGTGTTTTTTTTCACAATTTCTCAAGATTTGTAACTTCGTAATATTCAGTCCTCTATCAACATTAAATGATACTCACACAGTTTGCTTGAATTTATTTGAAATTCTGGATTTTTGCTAATAATATTGAATTTTGTATCTTGTTTTATTTTTAGATAATTATGGGCAATACCGAGCACTCGTTATTTTAGGTAAAGAATGGGAAACCAATATTATCCCTGTTCACTATTTGCTAGTAATGCACTATCAGACAGATCTTCGTCAACAAACCTGGTAGATGAAGTAAACATGTTTTTGATTTAACATTTTTTCACAGATTAAAACAAACAAAATAATAAATGAAAAGAAAAAAAGGTGGACTAATGTTGAGACTGGAAGCATCGTCAATTCTTAGATAACCAGAACTCTTCGGACCACCTTACAAACAGATGTAAGGTTCTGGTTTATATACACTGTGGTGACGAGAATTACAAACTGTGAGACTTTATTTCGAATCACGCGAGGTAGCCAGTAAAACATGTAGAAATTAGTTCATACATCCATTTTAACAGGGTTTTTTTTCAAATTTTAAAAGATTTTAACTTTGTAAAATACTTTGGTCTTTCAACATTATGTCATATGTACAAAATACGACTGAACTTATTTAAAATTCTGGATTTTTACAAATACTATTAAATTTTGTATCTACTTGTATTTTTAGATGCCTGCGGGCGATACCAAGTAGTTGTTATTTCAGTGAAAGAATGGGAAACCAATATTGCCTATGTTTACAATTAATTGGCCAGCCATGTGATATAAAAACATCTTTAACTCTTTACCAATATTAATTAGTATAATTTTATTCATATTACAATTATACTGAATGAAGAATACATTTTCACATCAACAAACAAGGAATAGTGAAACTGATGAATGCTCACCAGTAATGCTCTTTGTCCAGTAAATAAAATGGGTGGGCAAAGATAGTTTTTCAAAACTAAAAATTACAAGAACCGTAAAGCCTAATTAGTTGTCGCAACTGTATTTAAACAAGAGAGAAAAGTACCATACACAGTTTCCCTGATTCATTGAATTAATTCAACTTAAAACACAATCTTGATTTGAAATGTGTGTCTTCCATACATGTTTACAAAAGACTATTCTTAAGCAAAAATAACTGACTTAACAAAAACAGCTTAGGACAGAGTTTTTTATTTCTTGGTTCTCGGACATTTTTGGAAAAGTGTCCGGTTGGAGGACAGAAAACAATAAAAATAAAAAAACAACAACACAGAATTGAGTAAATTAATGACTAGAATTTCACAAATGAAAATGGGCAGTGAT
The DNA here is from genome assembly GCA_027627225.1 of Congeria kusceri. Lineage (NCBI taxonomy): Eukaryota > Metazoa > Mollusca > Bivalvia > Myida > Dreissenidae > Congeria > Congeria kusceri. The sequence continues at coordinate 70,911,142 of CM051031.1, read as the reverse complement.
ATTAAAATCTTAATACTTTATTACTTACAAAAATCATTACACAACATTAACTTAATCACTACATGATAACCATGACATTTTTTTTTGCATTCCGTGTAACCAGTTGAAACCCTTTTACAAAGTCATTTTTACGATATCGATTACATTCTAAAAAAAATTTTTCTTTTTCCTTTTTGGAAAAAATCTGGTCGGCGGATTCGAGAACCAAGAAATAAAAAAAACTCGCCTTAAGAAGCACTTAATATTCATACTGAAAAGATACAAAGATCACAAGTCAAGTCTACTAGACCACATGGCAAAGAACTAAACACAAAGTAATTTCAATTTCCAACAGAATCAAACAGATATGTACCACTGGAATACTGCCTATTAATGTTTATCCTAAGCACTTTGAATCGTGTTTTCCTTCAAACTGTTATAAATTACTTTTTTTTTCTTCTATAATTTGAAGTATGCATATTATCGAATGGATGTCATATTGTACACATTTGACAGCTGTTTATGGCAACAGTATTTTACTCACGCTGGATAACACCTGGTGGTTGATGTAAAGATTATAATGACTGATAATAGAAAAATAAATAATAAAGAAATCTTTGGTGGACTAATGTTGAGACTGGAAGCATAGTTGATTCATAGATAACCAGTACTCTTCGGACCACCTTACAAACAGATGTTAGGTTCTGTTATATATACTCTGTGGTGACAAGATTTACCAACGGCAAGGCTGCACTTCAAATAATGCAAGGTAGTCAGTAGGCATTTAGAATTTAGTTCATTATTCAGTTACCAGCAGACATGTTTATTTTACATATTTTTAAAGATTTTAATCTGTATAAAATCCCCAAATTATCAACATCAAATCAAATGTAAACATTTTGTTTGAATTTATTTAAAATTCATAATTTTATATAATAATAATAGTAAATTTCAAGACCAGTTCTATTTTGGGACTATCTCGTGTTATTCCATGAGTGAGCCATTTTGGAAACAAAACGGGAAACCAGTATTGCTATGTTCACAATATCTCGTTCAAACCAAATTAGTCTGGTCTTTATCTGTGACTGAGTGTGTACATATTCTCATGTCACACAGACAAATATATTACGTAGAGAAATACACATGGGAATTTTGGAAAAATTGCAAATATCCTACACAATTCTGGTAAAAGAGTTAAGAATTACAATAAGAAGTACAAATACTCTCCAACCCAGCCTTATTATCACTTTGGAAAGAATCAACAATACAGTCAAAACACTGGACACAGCCTTTAATGCCAGTCTTAATTTTTACTGACCATCTTAAAACATTGCAAATTAAATTCTAGAAACAACCAGATTGTAAATACAAAATAAATAACATACTTTCATCTTAGAAAGTTTTACACATGTATGCATGTAACACTACTCATCGTTTTTTTACTCATATAATAGTGTGACTTATTTTTTTTATTAATACATAATATATACTATTGAAACTGTCAGAAACATTTTTTTGTTTAACTTAATTATGGATTGTATTCATTTAAATGACAGTTTCAATTCCATGTGTACACCATATTATCTAATTAAACAGTTAAAATTAGCCACAACTTAAATGGAAGACTTAACTACATACTTGGTTAGCTAAACCCTTTTTGAAGTAACCATTTCAACTTGTTTTAGTTTTCGAAAATAAAATGAAATCTTTGGTGGACTAATGTTGAGACCGGAAGCATAGTTGATTCATAGATAACCAGTACTCCTCGGACCACCTTACAGATAGTTGTCAGGTTCTAGTTTATATACACTGTGTGATGACCAAATTCAATGCGGTAGTTAAACTTAGTTTAAACCAAATATCTGTCACTAGCTGGTAAATTTTAAATCTATTCGCTTTAAAACTGAAGAATGAGTGCTTAAACAAAATGCTAATAAAATAGTTAAAACCACGAAATGGCATACAAATCAACACCCATTAATATGTAGTCTTAAATATAAAAATAATGTTCATTTTGGTTTATAAGTAATAAGTATATGTTTAGATGGTTATATAAAAATATTTGCTAATGTTCTATTTTTAGCATTATATCAAATTATTAAAATATGTGAACCCAACAACTGAGTAAAAAGTTTAATATATGAACGGCTTTAATATACCAGGTAAATTTTATTTGTAACATTTACAGGAAAAGCAAGTTTACTGATTTATGATTTCAAGGAAACAATCCAATTTCCTTAGTGGTCACAAATTATACTAAGAATATCAACTTATTAGGTTTCACTATACAACATGTTTTACCCCAAGTTTAAACATCATTTATTAAATATCATGAAACCATAAACAAGACATAACTAAGTAACTAAACAAACTGGGAAGCAAAGAATTTTTATTCTAAGACATATATAGGAAACATGAATATATTTAAAATTACTTCATTTTTTCTTCAGACTGTTGTAATTTTATAGCAAAGTAAAACTAGATTTTTCTATCAGAAGAAACAATTACAGGAAAAATCGACTACAACACTTTATTTATATAAGAAGTACCAGTGAAACCGGTTATTACTCTAATGTAAATTGTTTTCTGCTGTATCATGACAAAATGAATTTTGCAGTACCGGTATATGGCTTGACTACTAGTAACACGGTGTATATGGTCACCGTATACTGATGTAATAAAACTATGTTACCTTTATAAGGAATGGACGGGCACCACATACTTATGGACAAATAAACAGAGTGCAGTGCAAGAAAATGTTAATTTCTCTGCGTTTTCATCATAATATGACAATAATTTTAGTTCTACGGAACGCAGGGGGTATCGCTGCTAAATATTCTTGAACCATATTTTCCTGAAATTTGTCCTTCGTCAGAGACGAAGTGAAAAAGTGACAATGTCTTTTATTCCTGAAGTGAATTTTCAGATATATACTGGTATTTAGATTTCTCTTCCGTGTGGCTATTATTTGAGTGATAGCTCATTTAAGTTTCTGAGATCTTATCACTGTGTTTTTGTTGAAAAAATAAGTTTGGAACTATAAACTTTATATTGAAACTTAAGGTTTGAATGGGAATTATGCATATCATTCAATACATGTACCGGTACTTGTTTTTTAACCGAGATCTACACCATGTTAGCACTATTTTACTAAAATTTAACGGTCATGTGTGGCTTATATAATATTTTGTTCCGCGCAACTCATGGCTTTATCATCGAGTATATGGATTGTTAAATATTTGAATTTAAATACAGATATATCTTGCCTGTATGACGACTTTTTCCATGAAGTATACCGTACTTTCAAATTTTATTTCTGCAGTATGCAGTGACCATATTCACCGTGAGTCAACTAAGCTGACACAAAATACACAAATTATCTGTATTGTGTTTAACATTTTAAAACAAAAAATCATGAAAAATGCATGTTAAAATGTCTGATAAAAGTATATTGTGAAAGCCAAACGAACATTAATTTTGAGTAGTATAGTATAGCAAGCACAAGCTGAATTGAAACAAAAACAAGCAATTGTTAAAGAAATATTATTTCAGGTAATGTTATTCAGTAATTCATGGTAACTCTTACATAAGTTGATATAACAAAAGTATATCTGGTAGCTAACATTTTAAGATTTCACAAGCATACGAATGGCACAAGAAACTGAGTACATGTTAATTTGCTAACTATCCAGATTATTTTCCATATTTTTATTTTATTGTCTAGCATAAATCTGATACGTAAACATTTTAAAACAATTTCATCGTAATCACTTAAAGCTAAATTAAATGAAAGTGATTAAAATCAAAAATGTTTTGTGAAAGGAGTTCTAACACATGGTTGGTTTTCTTCCAGAAATAAGATTTTATAAACTGAACTTGATTTACGTGACTTCAAACATTCATCTATCAGAAGGTAATTCTATTACAAATACTTTAAAAATTTGGAGCAAAATGACATGAAGTGATTGCCTGACAAATGGTACAATGAATGTTTTGAAAACACCACTTTGTCTTGGCAGATCTGGTAGATGGTACAGTTCTTAGTCTAGAAACTGGTTATTACAAGCCAAATCTGTCATTTTATGTTCAAGGGAGAGAACTAGTTTCTAGAACTTAAATGTTCGTGAATTTGTTGACCTGATCCACAGCGGAACTATGATGTTTAGGCAGCCATTCATCTTTTCTTGAATCCATACTTTTTCCTTTCATAGAACAAGTCTGTTTTTGCACTTCCAAGGTTCACGATTTTCGGACACCCATCTCTCTGGAAAAGAAAAATTTCTTAAATATGATTTTGATTTAATCCTTAATGTACACCCAAGTATTTATGCATATTGAACTACTAGTATACCTATCTAGTAAAACAGACAAAACAGATCTAACAATAATATACACACTCAAACAAGTCATTGACATGTGATTTTAATGCATAAATGCCTGTTCAATCCAAAAATGTTGTTTAAAAATTAATTTATTTAAAAAAAGCAAATATTTTCGAACAAAATAATTTTCTTTTTTAAAATAAAACCCATACTCTGCCAGTGTTTTTAATCAGCATTTTGAGTTTACTGTGACTTTTTGTTGTTGATTTTTGCTCAAATGGTCAAGCTGGAATGTCACTATCCACATCTATATCACAAGTTGACATTCTTCACACCGGCTCCATAAAATGTTTGAACTTTCTTACTTTCTAGACTCTTATAACACATTTCTAGTGTTATATAACTGTACGTTAACAAAGGTAGTTGTCATGGAAAAAAACATACAGAAATGCAGCAACATAACATGACATGGAAACTGTGCTCACATCTTTCTCCATGATTGTGCACTCTTTACAGTAGTAGGCGTCGGACACCCCGGGCCCTCCACAGATGACGCAGCGACCCTGGTACGAGCCATAGTTGCACTCGTCACAGATACGCACCAGTGTGGATGGGCGAACATACGAGTCACAGATCACACACTTGCCGTCACCTATAACATATGATCACAACTGACTGAATGATGAGATTTTCTTGACAATGTGTTTAGTTCAGCCATTCAGACGGCTAGGACTTAATTGTTTGATGGAGATGTCTTTTACAAACATGTATACAGTATGCGGTCATTCAAGGTAATATGCAATAATTTTAGAGTTAAGAAAATGTCAAATAAATAAATGCTTTTGTCTTTTAATCAATGGACTGTGTTTTAAAATGACCCAAGGTCAGATAAAATTGAATTGCATGGAATGCATCTGATCTTCACAATGAGGTGAACATGTATGCGATGCGAAAAAACGAAAATAAATTCGTGGAAGACAGACAACAGGAGGAATAGATAATACTTGCAAAAACAGAATTACATTGTACTTACATTTTTCACAAAGCCTGCCAATTGCTGTAAATATAACAGGAAAGTATTAGACAAATCCTTGCATATTCTTTGGCATTGTTGCAAATACGCAACACTTGAGTTAACCATATTACCAGTATAATATTTTTTCTACACAATAAGTACACAGATATTTCAACTGACCTACGTCATCTCAACGTTTCAAGGAAATCAAAAGACTTAGAAATATGTATTTTGTAAGTGAACACTTTTAATGATTCATAATAATTATAATGAATACATCCTGTATACAGCTACTAAACTGAAAACCAAAGATCATTCAGTAAAGACAAACTTACTACATTTCAGACATGTAAAAATGTTCACAATAAGTGACTATAAACTTGAACTGTGACTGTGTTATTAAGGCATAGAACTTGCCACAACAGTGGGCAGTACAATCTTTGCGATAAACGTAAAGAAACAAATGTGCACATACAAATGGGATATAGCATAACAAAAATTTTAATTGACAGATCATTGAAATATCGTTTTTGTTGTTAGGATTATCTCATCATCTTAGTCTGGCATATGGATGAGTGTTCAATATATACTGATGGCACAATATTTCATAACCTCAAAATAAATGAAAATGGATAGGCAGGGTTTCCCGCAGACCTGTTTCGCTTGTTGCGCCCGACATGCCTTCAAAGCAGTTAGTCATTTGCTGACATGCTTAAATTACACGACATGCCTTAATTTTCAAAGTGACTACCTTTAATCCCTTTATCTAATTACACCAATCTTTAATATAAGGGCAGTGTTCTGGCGAGGTATCTCCAAAGGTGAGACATTTATCTCACAGCTCATGAAAAATTGGGGACATTTCCAATTTTTGGAGACACAAACAAAAAACACCTACAATTTCATACAAATGATAAAATCAATAAAAATTTATTTACCTTGACTAGTTGTGTCTTGTATAAGTGTCTTGTATAAGTAAGTGTCAGTGGTTGGTATGAGTTTAACCAACAGCAGTTAACATTAGAAACACAGTTAATGTTTTTTTTTTAAATTATAAACTGTTCAACACAAATAACTGACATAACTAACAAACTTAAAATTAGTGACTTTCAATGGAAAACGTTATTCTTTTTGTACTTAATACAAAGTGAATGCGTCATACAATTTCCTTCAACATTATAGGCAAGCCAACTGTGCTTTTTAAACCAAGAATTTTGGAATGTTTGTTCAGGTGTTTACGACAAATTCGTGACACTGTCACTTTGAGTTTCTGGAAAAGAAACTTCTAGACCGTCACCGGCTTTATTGATAGGGTTGCAGGCAGCTTGCGAAGCAACAGTCAGACTTGTATCGTTACCAACAAACTCTTATGTTTTGATGTTTTGCGAGGAGAAATTACTCAATATAATGTTGGAGGCTTTTTTTCTTAGGCGTCGCAGCAGACGACTACATCTTGGACAACAAAGTGAATACTCTTCAATATGGAGATAAAGCTCAAACGCATAATGTTATCGATTGGCTAAGATTGTAGCGCCATATTTAATTAAACCAATCAGAAAGCAGACCTCAATCGGATGTTTGATTCGTACTCTGTACACTTCGAGAGATTTGATATTCGTCCGCAAATTGTTTCGCCTTTTCGACGATTCTTGCCATGAAATTTTGTATGCAACAAAAATCGCTACTAGACCAATTTTATTGCGACATTTGTGAAAAATAGGCGATAAAATCGCAATTTCGAGGCCTCGCCAGAACACTGTAAGGGCCATAAAGAACACCGTATTGATTTGATAAGGGTGTCATTTCCAACAGTGTGATTGACAAATGACTGATCAGTGTAGTCCCGCCCACAACGATCTCATTAGCCAATCAAATATGGGGATTTTTAGGGCAGAGTTAATACCTTACTAAAAACAAAAACAGTTTTGACAACAAATACTATTGCTTGCTGGGAAAAGCAAACAGGCATTTTAAAGCATTTCATTATTATATTTACCGTTTAATAATATTATCCCAATAATTTCCTTATCCATTTCACAAATTGACAATCGAAAATAAAAAAAACAAATAATGTGATATAGAGCCCCATTTTGAAAAAAACAAAAACAATTTAACGTTGTCAAACGTCATTAAATTTGTTCACATTAACACCGCAACAAAGCACGTGACTGTGTGCATGTCGACATTATTTAAGCGCGCTTCTGTAACAAGACACGCTTTTTACATGGAGATACATGACCGTATTATATGTCGGCTAAGAACCGCATGTAAAGTATTTAATAACAAAGGTGATTTATTCAGTATTTAATGTACGCATGTAGTACAACTGATTTTTTTTCCGCATCAGAAAAAGAAAGAAAAGTAAAAGTAAGAATCCCAAATTTTAGATAATGTATTTCTCCTCTACTGCATAATTATACACTTAATCACCACGAGTCATGACAAATCCATTATACTATTACGCAAAATAAACACAAAATGATTAAGAGAGCTATGAAGCTCTTAGGCAGTGGCAAATGTTGGTTGCTGTTCGAATGAAAGGCGGTGGTGGTCAAATGGAGTAGCCGATTTGGGGAGGGGGAGCTAATGGGGGCGGATTGTAGCGATCTCGGGGTGGGGGGGTGGAGTTTCGGGCAGATTTTTTTTTAGGGGGGTGAGTGTCGGGGATGCCGACATGCCTTCAAGGAATCTTGCGGGACACCCTGATAGGAGTTTAGTTGTTTTACAAACAAACAATCCAAGTCCTATTTATGTATACAAAAGGTACCTCACTAGCCATTTCCTATAGTAATGGAAGTTAAAAGATTGGTTTCAATGCATAAAATTACATATTTGGTTCCTGAAATCTACATATTGCACTTATATGGAGCGGGTACTTCTTAAAATTGGAACCAGTCAATGGACTTACGCTACTATATAAAATGGCAATTGAGCTACCTTTTGTATATATATATATATATATATATATATATATATATATATATATATATATATTATAGGTACTACAGGGTTTCCCCCAGGCCTGTCTCGCTTGTCAGGCCCGATATGTCTTCAAATCCGTTAGTTGTTTGCCAACATGCTTAAATAACACCGACATGCCTTAATTTTCAAAGCGGCTACCCTTAATCCCTTTATCTAATAAAACAGGTCTGTAATCCAAAGGTCATAAACGAACGCTGCATTAATCGATATGGTCTCACTTCCAACAGTGTGATTTACAAGTAACTGAACAGTGTTTGTAATACTGCCCACAACAATCTCATTAGCAAATCAAATACGGTGATTTTAAAGGCAGAGTTTATACCTTACTAAAAACTAAAAAGTGTTTCACAACAAATACTAGCGCTTGCCAGGCATTAGAGAACATTTCATACGATCTAATTGTATCTGAGTAATTCCCTAATCCATTGCACATACTGACAATATAATATTGAAACGCATAATGTAATACAGAGCCTCATTTTAAAACACATTTTGACATTGTTGAACGCTGTTTTGTTCTCTTAAACACTATGAAAATGAGCGAGTGACCAGTACAAGCACGTTTTTCACGACATTATGCGCGTGACCAGTACAAGCACGTTTTTTATGACATAATGCCTGGCGACATAATTTGCGCGCGCTTTTTGTAGCATAACACGCTTTTTACATGCATAGAAGGTTTTTAAACACCTAGTGATCATGACAGAATTTCAAAGCTGAAAAAGATAGGCTTCAAAACGAATCTGAATACTATGTATGATTAATTCCATACATAAATAAAAATGCAGCCTAGTATTTTTTATGTACACTGTCTTCAAAGAGGTTAGGTCAACACGTTTTTGTTCAATTATGAAAAACCCAGTAATTGTGATTTTAGTAGGATAAATACAGTGGCGTCAAACGATGCGGCCGATTTCAGGCAGGTAAGGTCGAGTGTTGCGGCCGATTTAGGGCAGTTGGGGTCGAGCGTTGCAGCCGATTTCAGGCAAGTCGGGTCGAGCGTTGTGGCTGATCGAATGTGGGTCAGGAAGGCCCATGTCGTTGACGGCTCAGACAATGAAGGCCCACTTTTTATTTACATTTTATATATAAAGCAATATAGAAAGTAATTGTGACTGAAAAAAAATATTAATCTTAAGAACAGTGTATTTTTACCAATTTTACCAATGGTGTTAACAGATTAAATATTATGCAAACAATTAATCCATAATTGTGAAAAACATATGCATTGTTCGCACCCGTGTGCATGATAAACATGTATTTGAACTAGTTTCAAGTAGGAATACCGCAGTTTATTTACATGAATTTCATCTTTTTTCACTGTCAACCAATGTTTAAATACTAGTATGGTCAATTATATCAGTCTATAACAACAACTCTCTTCATATATAAAGTTTCATTTTGGGCCTTCATGTTCCTTTCTGTAAAAAAACTTGGGCCATCAATGACTAGGGCCGTCATGGAATTGGGCCGTCCTGACCCGACACCGGCTGATTTCGTGGAGCATTTCAGCCGATTTGGCGGCGGTTGAGGCGCTCGTTGCCCCTGATTTCGGTGAGTTGGGGTCGGGCACTGCAGCCACTTTCAGAGAGGTAAATCAAACGTTTCATTCAAATTTGGGGAGATGGGGTCTGGGAAACCCTGTTAGTAGGATTATTTATTTTGTTAAACAACCAAGTGCTTATGGTCGCTAGAAAACAACACCAAACTCATATGTATTGGAGTATGCTTAAAGATAGTTTAACACTAGATGGACAGATAATTGGAAACAACAATAAAATGGTCTGGGAAACCCTGGTACTAGGATTATTTATTTTGTTAAACAACCAAGTGCTTATGGTCGCTAGAAAACAACACCAAACTCATATGTATTGGAGTATGCTTAAAGATAGTTTAACACTAGATGGACAGATAATTGGAAACAACAATAAAATGGTCTGGGAAACCCTGGTACTAGGATTATTTATTTTGTTAAACAACCAAGTGCTTATGGTCGCTAGAAAACAACACCAAACTCATATGTATTGGAGTATGCTTTAAGATAGTTTAACACTAGATGGACAGATAATTGGAAACAACAATAAAATGGTAAAATAAAACAATCTAATCCATTTAACAACACACACTGACAGGAGTAAATGATGGGCATTGATGTAAAACGTGGTAAAACGTTTAAGACATACCCCACCCACCTCGATGTACATTTTAGAAAATAAATACCGATCAAAAGCAGCAATATTTAACTATAACAAGATATCAATTAATGATCAATCAATGATTTAATGTGTCATGTAGAAGACTGTAGCGAAGTAACAGCTACAAAACATCCAACGGCTTACCAACACCTGGTTGTTTTCGGCAAAAAATTAAATCCGGATGATGCTTCGCCATATTACCCAGTCACGAAATAAGAAAATCGTCATTGACTCTGACCAGTAGGTTACAATGCAGTAATTGATTGCGCTTAATACTACTACCTCTACTACTACTACTACTTCTACTACTACTACTACTACTACTACTATTTCTTCTACTACTACTACTACTACTACTACTACTACTACTACTTCTATTACTTATCATCATCGTCATCATCATCATCATCAACTTCAACTTCAACTTTATACGGCCAAAAGTCAATACCGACTATAGTAGGCGTTTTTCAGCGATTCCAAAAATAAAAGAACAGTGTATACAAGGGAGCAATATAACAGTACGGACCTAGAAATAAACAGTAAAAACAGTTTCGTTTATGAGTAATCATCAGTTGAAATTGATAAAATTATAAAGCGTTTGTAACGCTAAATGATGGAATAATTTGGAGTGTTTCTGTTGTTTTCATTGAAACTGTTGGCATCACGTGGAACACTTACATAATGTAGATAATGCAGGATGAAATACAGAAGTGGGAAAGGCCGAGTTGTTAAGGCAATTTAGCCTTTTAATCCGGAGGACCCTGGTTCAATCCCCGGTGGGACCATTTTTTTTCTAAATACTTGTTACTATACTTGAGCTTTCTAGTTCGGATGCTTAAATCTGTCAAGTTAAGATATTTAATGGCATACTTAAAAAAATGCGAAAGTCTGTGAACAAGTCCCTTTAAGCTGACTGTTGTGCAATGTATATGGAAAGATAATGAGTTTCTTTTTTCTGTGTATTTTGAGGATTTCACATTTATCGGGGTTAAACTCCATTGACCATTCTTTTTCCCATATTTCAAAGTCGTTCGATCATCTTGTAAGCCTTGTGCAGATGTGCGAGATTTTATTGTGAGGTAGGCAATAGTGCCGTCTGCAAACAGACGGACACGATTCCTGACACTTCCTGGCAGATCAATGAAATCATTGATGTAAGCAAGGAAAATAATAATGATATAATGTTTATTGCTACTAATTACTACTACTGCTTTTATTTAGAATGAATTAATATTTCTAACTTCATGTTATGAGGCAATGGCCCTTTTGTAATTCTTAAGGTTTAGAAAAAATAGCTGCAGAAAAGGGGTAAATACTAGCATATTATGAATGTGCATATAGAAGTATGCCTAGTTAGGCATAAAAAAAATGTTTGTTTCAGGTTACATGCCCACACAAATTAGGGAAGGTATGTAGGGATTTTTTTTTTTTTTTTTTTTTTTTGGGTAAATGGTCAGCTTTAAGATTCTAAAACTATATGAATATTCAAAACATATCGGTAATATCCTTAAACATTGTTTTGAAGTGGATGCTATCAAAACAAAACACTTATTTGTCCTAAAAACATTTAATTATTGGAAAAAGATAAATAAAACAAAAAATATCTGAGAGACTTATCAAATGTTCTAGGGTCGGGCATTTTTTTAGGGTAGGTCGGTAACCTGAAACAAACATTTTTTTTTACGCCTTACCGTGTGTAGTTACATGCGACTTCAGAATAAAGTAACTGAACTGTGAGTGAACACCAATTCTGCCTTGAAAAATAATGTATCACAAGTTACACATACCGGTAGTCTTGATCTTTTAATATAAATTACAGACGTAAATGAAAATCAAAGATGGTATGTGACAGCCATTTACATTGGCCAATAAAAGTACTCCTCTGTTGTGACATGGATTTTATGACACTTGACAGAATACAGCAATGCCATATGAAGGGTTGAGCATGAAACTATTGTATGTGATATAGAAATGTTAAGCAGATACAATAGTTTCACACTCAACCCTCGATATTTCCTATGACACGCAAGTCAGTACATTGTATGCTGAAATATGGATATAGAGACATGATGATATCCCCACAAACAGCATGAAACACAAACAGGACAATGTTTTTAATATTTATTAAAAAGAAATATACTTGTATACAAATACTAATACAGTTAACATTATTTTGTACCCATTGTTCATTGCAAAAAAATATTTAGGAAAATACTGCAACAGTTTGTTCAATCGAAACCAATAAATACAAAATGTTTAACATACAAATGCAACCTTGTGCACTGAGAATAATATACAAACCAGCATTGTGTTAATCATCATCTATCATTTAACACATTTCTATCGTACAAAATAGCAAAGCAACACTGCCGTGTTATTTCTATAACTTCTTTTCAGTTACAAACCTTGTGACAAATGCAATGCATAACATAGATTTTTATTTGCATATGACAATTGTAGATATGAAATTAAAAGTATAATACTGTAATACATACAACAACAAAAGGCATTGGCAAGTAATTTACTTGTAAATTTATAGTACATGTAAATCTATAGAATGCATTGAACGGTAATTGAACAATGTACAACAACAAAAACAATATTATTTGTCCAGACAGCTTCGCAAACAAAGATACTGATACTATGTGCCAGGTGAAGTAAAAAGCACATGTGGCAGGGCTTGCATTAAGGGAAGTTTGGGAGTAATTTACTCCCAGATTTTGTCACAGGACTTCCAAAATTGCAGCCATGGAAGTTGTAGAACTTCCAAAATTGCAACTATGGAAGTTCCATTATGTAAGGATGAAAAAGTTAGAAGATAAATTAAGTAATTTATCTCAATGTAAACCTCTTTCACTGAATAAATTGGCACAGAAACACTTGATGAAAAAGAACTGACCTTAAAAAAAAACTTCAATTTTATACTTAATTTCATTTTGGAAATGCTCAGAACTTAATGTAGCGCAATACTGTCAAAACTTTCAAATATTATGAGCAAAACTTCCAAAATCACAGGCCAGGAAGTCCAAACTTCCAGTTTGCAAAAGTTAATGAAAGCCCTGATGTGGAGAAGAATTTAATTATATGCTTTTCAGTGAAATATCGAATTTTATTGGTGAAATAAAATTGTATATTTTCACTGCTGAAGCAGTGAAAATATAAGTCTAATATTTTCACTCCAGTGAAAATATAACATAAAACGGACTATTTTCCCATAAATAGCATCGATTTACAAGTAATGGTTTGCAACCCTTGGCAAGATTATATACATGTACAGTATGTACATGCATGTGTTTACATAAAACACATTATACAATTCAACAAAATTATAATGTAGCGACAACGTCTTACAAAATATCGCACATTTTTCCCACCATACTAACGAGTAACAGTTTTGGAATCATTTATAACGTCATCTTTATGACGTCAGAATACACGAACTTGTGACGTTTAAGCTTATCTCGCGCAATGTTATTTATTTGCAAAAGCATAAAATAAAAATAAAATCTGTAAATTTTGGTGTAAGATCGTATTTATTTCACTCGTGATCATAGAAAATAGATATTTTCGTGAAAATATCATTTTCTATGAACACTCGTGAAATAAAATACGATCTTACATAAAAAAAATCAACAAATATCCTCTATATCACTCCAATCAACAATTATAAGGACATATTGACAGAATATCGCCAAAATATAGACACATATTAAAACAATATTATTGACTATTTTCCTCAAATATATTTTTTGAGTAGCAACAATATACTGATGGAATCGTTTAGAAAAAAATATGTACAACAAAAAATGTTTGGGAAACACGTTCATCATATGTAACAAAGTTTCATTATTAATTATCTTTAAAATAATTTTATTTTTGCAAATGTGATTGCTGACCTACCATCGATAGGCCCCTTCAATGTAATCTTGCAACTTGAATGTCAGAGGAAAAGTTCATGTTGACTAGTTCCTCTAGTTTTGCAAACAATTTTCAAGCTTTATTGTTGAATTACAAAGGCACACCAGACATAACAAATAAGTACAGACAAAATGCCAAGGTCAGCTCAGACAGAATATATGCTGCGATCACAAAAATCTGCTTCTAGTGTACAACTGAGACAATGTGCAATTCGAAAAACAACTAAACATAACAACAATATATATTCCCAAATATACACGTACATAAATAATCAAGTCAACAAATTACTGGAAACAAGTATAAGCACAAATAATAAGATTTAAAGCAATGAAGAATAAAGAAGAACAACAATAACACGTGAACACGTGTCTCCTCTGGAGAATAAAGAAGAACAACAATAACAGGCTCCACTGGAGAATAAAGAAGAACAACAATAACAGGCTCCTCTGGAGAATAAAGAAGAACAACAATAACAGGCTCCTCTGGAGAATAAAGAAGAACAACAATAACAGGCTCCTCTGGAGAATAAAGAAGAACAACAATAACAGGCTCCACTGGAGAATAAAGAAGAACAACAATAACAGGCTCCTCTGGAGAATAAAGAAGAACAACAATAACAGGCTCCTCTGGAGAATAAAGAAGAACAACAATAACAGGCTCCTCTGGAGAATAAAGAAGAACAACAATAACAGGCTCCTCTGGAGAATAAAGAAGAACAACAATAACAGGCTCCTCTGGAGAATAAAGAAGAACAACAATAACAGGCTCCTCTGGAGAATAAAGAAGAACAACAATAACAGGCTCCTCTGGAGAATAAAGAAGAACAACAATAACAGGCTCCTCTGGAGAATAAAGAAGAACAACAATAACAGGCTCCTCTGGAGAATAAAGAAGAACAACAATAACAGGCTCCTCTGGAGAATAAAGAAGAACAACAATAACAGGCTCCTCTGGAGAATAAAGAAGAACAACAATAACAGGCTCCTCTGGAGAATAAAGAAGAACAACAATAACAGGCTCCTCTGGAGAATAAAGAAGAACAACAATAACAGGCTCCTCTGGAGAATAAAGAAGAACAACAATAACAGGCTCCTCTGGAGAATAAAGAAGAACAACAATAACAGGCTCCTCTGGAGAATAAAGAAGAACAACAATAACAGGCTCCTCTGGAGAATAAAGAAGAACAACAATAACAGGCTCCTCTGGAGAATAAAGAAGAACAACAATAACAGGCTCCTCTGGAGAATAAAGAACTGATAACGATGGCACTTTTAACAGAGTTTGATGCAATTAAAGTCTCTATGTTTAAAATAATTATAACTCATATTCTCCAAAAGCATTAATTTCACTCTTAAATACAGAATGTTTATAAAAATGTCAGGGCACACTCTGTCTACAGCCAAATTATACAATGGCTATACACTGAAACAAAAGATATTTCAATGTGGCTATAACTTTTTCTTCATAAAACTCCTTAAAATACCCAGAAAAAAAGGGAATTTTAATGTAGTATAGTAAATTTGGATAACCAAAATTGTTGCGCCAGGAAGCGTCCTGAATGTATAAAATAACAAAACATCATGTAGTCAGAAAAGTCCAAAAAGCAAAAACATCCAGATATAGAATTCAAAATCATATGAAAAAGAATAATTTTTCCTTAATGTTGTAGAAAACAAAAGACTTTATTTGTAAAGGTATCACAGAAATTGTTGTTCTTACAGGAAAACAACATTAAGCTGTATTTACAAATGGGGGTTAGTACCGTAATTCAACTGTTTCAAAAATCTTTTGTTTATTAAAGGGACTTGATCACAGATTTTTGTATTTTTTTAAGCATCCCATTAAATGTAATAATTTGACAGATTTAAACATCAGAACTAAGGAGCTGACATACAATAACAAGAAAATGGTTAAAAAAAATATAATAAAATAAAAAAGGTTGATTCCACCGGGGTTCCAACCTCAGACCTCCGGATCAAAAGGCTCATGCATTAACCAATCGGCCATTCCGATTTCTATCATCAAACCAGTATTTTTTACTTTATGTAAGTTATCCATGTCTGTCAACAATTTTAACGAAAACAACAGAAACACTCCAAATTATTCCATCGTTTAGCGTTAAAAACGCTTTATAATTTTATCAATTTCAACTGATGATTACACATTAACGAAACAGTACTTACAGTATATTTCGATGTCCATAGTTTTATTTTGCTCCTTTATGCACACTGTTCTTTTTTAATTTTGGAATCTGACAAAATGTTGAAAAATTGTCAAATCGTCAATCTGTGAACAGGTCCCTTTAAGGCATGGAATTTTATTTAAAATACCCTGTTAATACCTTCAACGTTTTCAAACCACTGTTTGTTAATAATACATCTATATCACACTATTATTCGTTTGTTTGAACTTTGCAAACGAATATTTTCATAAAATTTGTCCATTTGTTCAATAAACATACATATCAAGTTCAATATCGTTTTTGCTTCTTCTCAAAATAATGTACGAAAGATTTTGGATACGGAAATGGCCATTCGTAAATGTTTGGCACAATTCCTTCGCATTTTGACTCAAAATATGAAAACAACGGAAACCAGACTCTACGCCGATGTTTGTCCCGAGCCATGAGTGACCTGTTGTTAGCGAGCGTGTGATAGTAGAGGAACAGACGACTCGTGATGTAGAAGGCGATGAAGACATCGATGGAGTAGTGTTCGTGAGCAGCCAGCAAGAAAAATATGGCAAACAGATTGGCCACCCAGGTGAATGTGTGGAGCTGATACATGCGTCGTGGGGTATCTGAAATACAAGAGGCGTGTTGTGGGAAAACTGGGCTAAATGCATGTGCGTAAAGTGTCATCCCGGTTTAGCCTGTGCGCTTCGCACAGGCTTATCCAGGACAACACTTTCAGCCTACAGTGGATTTATGTTACGAAGAACCTTTCTTGAAACAGAAAATACCATAAAAGCGGAAAGGAACTACACTTTACGCACATGCATTTAGCCCGGTTTTCCCACGATTATTTATTAGTTATTTAAAAATACTTTCAAAAGGATGTGAACTTGTGCCCACTTTGAGGACTATCACTTACAGTCAATGTTCAGCAGACATTTACAGTCAGTGGTACTAAGGTTGAAATACTTATTTTCAGTAATGAAGAAGTTCAACAGTCTGTTATGCCATAGCTTATGGGACACTTGACTTACATTCATTAATAAAACAGATATTGATGTGAAGTCTAATACAGAATACTTTCAATGAATTTTAATGAAGTTAAGGTCCGCTACAGGATACTAACATTTGGTGAAACATGATACTTACACTCAGTGATATATAAGTTGAGAAGTCTAATACAGAATACTTACACTAGGTAAGTTGAGAAGTCTGATACAGCATAATCACACTCAGTGGTAGAGAAGTTGAGAAGTATGATACAGCATACTTACACGCAATGATACTGAAGTTGAGAAGTCTGATATAGGATACTTACACTCTGTGATACGGAAGTTGAGAAGTCTGTTACAGGATACATACACTCAGTGGTAGATTAGTTGATAAATCTGATACAGGATTATTACACTCAGTGGCATAAAAGTTGAGAAGACTGATACAGGATAATTACTTTTTGTGATATGGAAGTTGGGAAATCTGATACAGGATGGAAGTTTAGAAGTTTGATACAGGATATTTACTTTTTCGTAATATGGTAGTTGAGAAGTTTGATACAGGATACTTATATTCAGTAATACAGAAGTTGAGAAGTCTGATACAGGATAATTACTTTTTGTGATTATGGACGTTGAGAAGTTTGATACAGAATACTTATACTCAGTGATACAGAAGTTGAGAAGTCTAATACAGGATAATTACTTTTTGTGATATTAAAGTTGAGTAGTCTGATACAGGATATTTACTTTAGTGATACAGAAGTTGAGAAGTCTGATCAAGGATAATTACTTTTTGTGATTATGGAAGTAGAGAAGTTTGATACAGGATACTTATACTCAGTGATACAGAAGTTGAGAAGTCTGATACAGAATACTTATTCTCAGTAATACAGAAGTTGAGCAGTCTGATACAGGATAATTACTTTTTGTGATTATGGAAGTTGAGAAGTTTGATACAGAATACTTATACTCAATGATACAGAAGTTGAGAAGTTTGATACAGAATACATATAATCAGTAATACAGAAGTTGAGACGTCTGATACAGCGTAATTACTTTTTGTGATATGGAAATTGAGAAGACTCATACAGGGTAATTACTTTTTGTGATATGGAAGTTGAGAAGTCTAATACTGGATAATTAATTTTTGTGATATTAAAGTTGAGTAGTCTGATACAGGATATTTACTTAAGTGATACAGAAGTTGAGAAGTCTGATACAGGATAATTACTTTTTGTGATAAAGAAGTTGAGAAGTCTGTTACAGGATACTTATACTCTGCGATACATTAGTTGAGAAGTCTGTTACAGGATACTTACACTCTGCGATACAGTAGTTGAGAAGTCTGTTACAGGATACTTATACCCTGCGATACAGTAGTTGAGAAGTCTGTTACAGGATACTTATACTCTGCGATACAGTAGTTGAGAAGTCTGTTACAGGATACTTACACTCTGCGATACAGTAGTTGAGAAGTCTGTTACAGGATACTTATACTCTGCGATACAGTAGTTGAGAAGTCTGTTACAGGATACTTATACTCTGTGATACAGAAGTTGAGAAGTCTGATACAGGATACTTATACTCTGCGATACAGTAGTTGAGAAGTCTGTTACAGGATAATTACACTCTGCGATACAGAAGTTGAAAAGTCTGTTACAGGATAATTACACTCTGCGATACAGTAGTTAAGAAGTCTTTTACAGGATAATTACACTCAATGATACAGAAGTTGAGAGGTCTGTTCCAGGACACTTACACTCTGTGATACAGAAGTTGAAAAGTGTGATACAGAATACTTACACTCAGTGATACACTAATTGACAAGTTCCCAGAATGTTTGGAGTGGTCCGTATCCGTGTCCACATTCACGGATGAATTGTCAAGTACCAAGAGCCAATGTTTATAAAGAATATTACTGGTAGATATGAGAAGTCTTATACAGAATACTTACACTCGGTGATAAAGAAGTTGAGAAGTGTGATACAAGAAGTGTGCCCACTAAACATGTAGTCACCGCAAGACTTCACACCCTGTATCGACATCCCAATGCCAGACCAGATTTCAAAGGTCCTTGTCAACTTGGCATACCAGGTTCCAAACTGCAAGAAATCAACATAAAACTGTTTGGTTACAACACCTCACTGATGTCTTGCAGGTCTTTTTTCACCATTTTGGTAATATGACCTATACCCATGAAATTGGGAATTTTAGCATAAATTGGGAAAAACTGGGAAAAATTATAATTGTTGATAAAATTTGAATAATTGTAGATAAACTACATAAAATAGAATGTTATGAACAGAAACAAATTAGTAAAACAGTTATTACAACTTCAACATTCTTTATTTCTACACTGAACACCTCTTATTTCCAGACATTTGAAAGTCAAACCATCAATTGGGAATTTTAGGGACTAGATTTGGGAAAAAGGATACTTTTTGCCATTGGGTATATGACTCAATAACAGCTATAAAACTGGCCAAAAAAGCCCTGTCTTGTTGATGTTGTTACTAGTTTTGTATAAGCTTAATACAGTCTGTCTACACAATAGGTCAGTATACCAGTACACAAATTTTAGATACCTAAATACATGTATTTAGTCATGTCCCTCACTTATAAATAATTAACCTTTTTTGTTATGCAAAAGTAAATGTTTTCAATCATCCCCGCTTTGTTTATTTCAGCTACATTGTTGGTACATTTTTGAGAAACAACTTGCCAAAGTAATGCTTCTCAGAACAGATTCTGTGTTTGATAAACACACATGCCCCCGGTTGGTGCTGGATAGCCCATTTCTTAGTCCAAATTTGTTCAAGGTTGAGGTTAAAGTGAGGTTGGGTGATATGGGTGGTTTCGGAACGGTCATAAGTAAAAACTGTGTAAATATCCAACTGTTGTAGTAAGCGGTGTTGGTGCTAGACAAAACTGTAAAATCTAGTTAACCAAGAAATGGCACTTTTGAATTATTATAAGTCCAAATTAGGTCATGGTCAAAGTGAGGTTGGGTGATATAGGTGGATTGGGAACGGTCATAAGTAAAAGCTGTGTAAATATATCAGTGTTGTAGTAAGTGGTGTTGGTGCTAGACGAAACGGTAAAATCTAGTTAACCAAGAAATGGCACTTTTGAATTATTGTAAGTCCATATTAGGTCAAGGTCATAGTGAGGTTGGGTGATATGGGTGGATTGGGAACGGTCATAAGCAACAACTGTGCAAGTATCCAAGTGTTGTAGTAATCGGTGTTGGTGCTAGACGAAACAGTAAAATCTACTTAACCTTGTCACGGATGGATGGACGGACGGACGGATAAAAATAACAGAACACTAAAAACATTTCTATATAAACAATGTTAGAACTTTTTCACAACTGAACAATATTTACAATTTATTTAAAATGACTAAAAGAAATAACAAAATATTGTAGTTAAAATAATACATGTTCTTTTTTCCTATGGGAAGAATAAGTGATGTCTAAACATCATAGTGCAAGGCAGAATGCATCAGCAAACATTCAATCAATGTGAAATTCCCTGTCCATGTTATGTCCAAGTGTAAAAATCCAATGCTTGGCGGCCATATTACAGAAACATCTCAAGTTTATCTTAAAATATTGTTGTAATATATACACATGAGTTAAACGTCTGAGATAAATATATGAATTACAAAATAAGGATAATAAAGTCGACTCCAGATGGCTCGAAGTCGCAGGGACCAGTAAGGAAACTTTGAGCCATTGAAACCTTGAGCTAAACGGAGTTCCAGCTGTGTACTTATACATGTACATTTAGTAATCCATCTGTATGATTTATGATCTCCAATTGAAGAGTATGCAGATATCTATACTGGTTACTTACAGACAATAAACATTTATTTATATATTTTATATAAAATTGCATGTTTTAGTTTTTGAAAGCTGTGAAATAAATTATCATGTTCTCTCA
Organism: Congeria kusceri; assembly: GCA_027627225.1. Taxonomy (NCBI): domain Eukaryota; kingdom Metazoa; phylum Mollusca; class Bivalvia; order Myida; family Dreissenidae; genus Congeria; species Congeria kusceri. The sequence continues at coordinate 70,889,619 of CM051031.1, read as the reverse complement.
ACACCTGACACTTATCAATCATATGTAATCAATTAACGACTCGATGTGACTGAGGCTTGTTTAAGCCAAACAAACAATTAAATGTGTGAAAACTGTTACTGGGGCCGTGACAAACACTTCGAGCCATCAGAAAATTCAACCCTCACGAATTTGAGCCAAACGACAGAAATTTATATCATCATATGTCAATAAAATATTGTTCCCTTGACGAAACTTCAAGCCAACGAGTAAATCGAGACAAGCAAGTTTGAGGCATCAGGAGTCAACAATACTTTACTTAAGACGTTTCTATAATACGGCCCCTGGTATGTTGGAATGTTACATTCAGGCCACACCGCAATTGGTCACACATCGAAGGATGGTAATCCATGTACACGCATTCCAAAGCTGACATAATGTAATTTCAAAGTACTGCATACTGCAACGTGTCTGTTAATTATGATTTTCATGTAATAAATGAAAAATAAGACAAGTATGTATTTGTTTTATACCCCATAAGACAAACAAATATCCTGTTTTTGCTTGAAAGTGTGAATTTAAAATCAAATTGTCACATTCTGAAGCAAAAAGTTTAAACAATGGCAATATTGCAGTTGTTGCAATGGTCATAGTACATAGGGGAAAAGGCCTTCACACTTTGCGCTATTCGACCATTACCTACATGTCCTCTATGTCCAGATAATCCATGAAAATCATCATTAATCAACACATCGCAGCATGCAGGGCTTTCATTAACTTTTGAAAACTGGAAGACTGAACTTCCTGGGCTGTGATTTTGGAAGTTTTGCTCATAATATTGGAAGTTTTGCACATAATATTTTGAAGTTTTGACAGTATTGCGCTACATAAGTCCTGAGCATTTCAGAAATGAAATTAAGAATAAAAATCAAGTTTTTTTAAGGTCAATTTTTTTTCATAAAGTTTTTATATGCCAATTTATTCAGTGAAAGAGGTATACATTTAGATAAATTACTTAATTTTCATTTGTTCATCCTTACATGATGGAACTTCCATGGCTGCAAATTCTAGCAAAGTCCTGTGACAAAAACTGGGAGTAAATTACTCCCAAACTTCCCATAATGCAAGCCCTGAGTATGCCAACTTTGGAATGTGCACATATCGATTACCATCCTTGACATTGCAGAAGAAACATGTTACCTTCTGGCCGCACTGCAGATGAATGCCTGGAACAGAGAGAGAGGTGATCAGCATGGTCACACATCGCAGGAGAAATATCGTACCCAGCATGGAGAACATACGACGCATCAGGATGAATCTGGAACAGAGAGAGGTGATCAGCATGGTCACACATCGCAGGAGAAATATCGTACCCAGCATGGAGAACATACGACGCATCAGGATGAATCTGGAACAGAGAGAGAGGTGATCAGCATGGTCACACAGCGCAGGAGAAATATCGTACCCAGCATGGAGAACATGCGACGCATCAGGATGCATCTGGAACAGAGAGAGGGGTGATCAGCATGGTCACACATCGCAGGAGAAATATCGTACCCAGCATGGAGAACATGCGACGCATCAGGATGAATCTGGAACAGAGAGAGGTGATCAGCATGGTCACACATCGCAGGAGAAATATCGTACCCAGCATGGAGAACATGCGACGCATCAGGATGAATCTGGAACAGAGAGAGAGGTGATCAGCATGGTCACACATCGCAGGAGAAATATCGTACCCAGCATGGAGAACATACGATGCATCAGGATGAATCTGGAACAGAGAGAGAGGTGGATCAGCATGGTCACACATCGCAGGAGAAATATCGTACCCAGCATGGAGAACATACAACGCATCAGGATGAATCTGGAACAGAGAGAGGGGTGATCAGCATGGTCACACATCGCAGGAGAAATATCGTACCCAGCATGGAGAACATGCGACGCATCAGGATGAATCTGGAACAGAGAGAGAGGTGATCAGCATGGTCACACATCGCAGGAGAAATATCATACCCAGCATGGAGAACATACAACGCATCAGGATGAATCTGGAACAGAGAGAGAGGTGATCAGCATGGTCACACATCGCAGGAGAAATATCGTACCCAGCATGGAGAACATGCGACGCATCAGGATGAATCTGGAACAGAGAGAGAGGTGATCAGCATGGTCACACATCGCAGGAGAAATATCGTACCCAGCATGGAGAACATACGACGCATCAGGATGAATCTGGAACAGAGAGAGAGGTGATCAGCATGGTCACACACCGCAGGAGAAATATCGTACCCAGCATGGACAACATGCGACGCATCAGGATGAATCTGGAACAGAGAGAGAGGTGATCAGCATGGTCACACATCGCAGGAGAAATATCGTACCCAGCATGGAGAACATACGACGCATCAGGATGAATCTGGAACAGAGAGAGAGGTGATCAGCATGGTCACACATCGCAGGAGAAATATCGTACCCAGCATGGAGAACATACGACGCATCAGGATGAATCTGGAACAGAGAGAGAGGTGATCAGCATGGTCACACATCGCAGGAGAAATATCGTACCCAGCATGGAGAACATGCGACGCATCAGGATGAATCTGGAACAGAGAGAGGGGTGATCAGCATGGTCACACATCGCAGGAGAAATATCGTACCCAGCATGGAGAACATGCGACGCATCAGGATGAATCTGGAACAGAGAGAGGGGTGATCAGCATGGTCACACATCGCAGGAGAAATATCGTACCCAGCATGGAGAACATACGACGCATCAGGATGAATCTGGAACAGAGAGAGGTGATCAGCATGGTCACACATCGCAGGAGAAATATCGTACCCAGCATGGAGAACATGCGACGCATCAGGATGAATCTGGAACAGAGAGAGAGGTGATCAGCATGGTCACACATCGCAGGAGAAATATCGTACCCAGCATGGAGAACATACGATGCATCAGGATGAATCTGGAACAGAGAGAGAGGTGGATCAGCATGGTCACACATCGCAGGAGAAATATCGTACCCAGCATGGAGAACATACGACGCATCAGGATGAATCTGGAACAGAGAGAGGGGTGATCAGCATGGTCACACATCGCAGGAGAAATATCGTACCCAGCATGGAGAACATGCGACGCATCAGGATGAATCTGGAACAGAGAGAGAGGTGATCAGCATGGTCACACATCGCAGGAGAAATATCGTACCCAGCATGGAGAACATACAACGCATCAGGATGAATCTGGAACAGAGAGAGAGGTGATCAGCATGGTCACACATCGCAGGAGAAATATCGTACCCAGCATGGAGAACATGCGACGCATCAGGATGAATCTGGAACAGAGAGAGAGGTGATCAGCATGGTCACACATCGCAGGAGAAATATCGTACCCAGCATGGAGAACATACGACGCATCAGGATGAATCTGGAACAGAGAGAGAGGTGATCAGCATGGTCACACACCGCAGGAGAAATATCGTACCCAGCATGGACAACATGCGACGCATCAGGATGAATCTGGAACAGAGAGAGGGGTGATCAGCATGGTCACACATCGCAGGAGAAATATCGTACCCAGCATGGAGAACATGCGACGCATCAGGATGAATCTGGAACAGAGAGAGGGGTGATCAGCATGGTCACACATCGCAGGAGAAATATCGTACCCAGCATGGAGAACATGCGACGCATCAGGATGAATCTGGAACAGAGAGAGAGGTGATCAGCATGGTCACACATCGCAGGAGAAATATCGTACCCAGCATGGAGAACATGCGATGCTTCAGGATGAATCTGGAACAGAGAGAGAGGTGATCAGCATGGTCACACATCGCAGGAGAAATATCGTACCCAGCATGGAGAACATGCGACGCATCAGGATGAATCTGGAACAGAGAGAGAGGTGATCAGCATGGTCACACATCGCAGGAGAAATATCGTACCCAGCATGGAGAACATGCGATGCTTCAGGATGAATCTGGAACAGAGAGAGAGGTGATCAGCATGGTCACACATCGCAGGAGAAATATCGTACCCAGCATGGAGAACATACGACGCATCAGGATGAATCTGGAACAGAGAGAGGGGTGATCAGCATGGTCACACATCGCAGGAGAAATATCGTACCCAGCATGGAGAACATACGACGCATCAGGATGAATCTGGAACAGAGAGAGGGGTGATCAGCATGGTCACACATCGCAGGAGAAATATCGTACCCAGCATGGAGGACATACGACGCATCAGGATGAATCTGGAACAGAGAGAGAGGTGATCAGCATGGTCACACATCGCAGGAGAAATATCGTACCCAGCATGGAGAACATACGACGCATCGGGATGAATCTGGAACACGATGAAAACATAGCAATTAAAAATATATGCACATGAAGGTTGAAATAAAAAAAGACAAAAAACTATTCTAGAAATATTTAAAAACACAAACAAATCATGGCAATTTATAGCTTAATACATACTTTGTGATGAACGTTTTAAACTTTGTCAATGTAAACTTAAATTAATAAAAGTATGGTGAATGCCAGTACACATGTATACAACACTTTGTATTTAAACATATATTTTATGAACTTTATATGTTAATTTTCAAACACGAACATTACCTGTGTTTATGGAAGAATAATATAATTGCCCAAATACTGAACATGACTACCCCGATCACCTCGCAGACTTCGAACGCTCCAGGCACATAAGGCATATTGTCCAGGAAAATGTCAGGTAGGGGCGGGTATTTCTGGGGATCTGGCACTCGGTCATGGACTACGGTCATGATAAACGACGTTATGAGAAACACAATAAACACATAGATAAAACTCAACAGTGTCTTAAAAATCTCGGGATCACAGTTCTGGGTATAGCATCCATTTTTGTTCACGATTCTTTCTATTTCCTTGTCGATCATTTCATCGTCGGTGTCAGTGTCACTGTTGAGCACTCTCTGCACAGCTGGCCTGTGATGAGGCGAACAACACGCACTATGAAACGACTTCCCATCAACCGCATCTTGTTGCATAGTTAAAGAATGACCTTTTCCGTCATGATAAGCTCTTTTAAGTTTTTGAATACAGAAATACAGCTTTTTAATATCTCCTAGCACATCTAACCGCAAAGGCGGTTGCCGTAGATCTGCTTCCTCCATCATAAGTAAAACTGAGCCGTCTATTTTATGATTATAACAGAATTCTGAAACATATCTTTCAAAACCATTTTCTGTCAACCAGTCTCCAACATTATCACATGACCAACTTGATACATCTTGGTTTTCCATTGTACCAGTAACCTGAAAAACAATGGGAACCTATTAAATGTACATATTAAAAAAAAAATAGAATTGTCACATGAGTGACAGATATACCTCCACAATATGGCCTTGTCACAAAACTATGGCATCCATTCATAAGAAATGGACAGAGTGAGAATGCTTTAATTTGTGAATGGTCAACAGTGTATTTGGAAAAATTTAATTTCAATAGGAACCATAACTCTGTCAACATTTAGTGGTTTGTAACCAAAGTTGAATTTGATCTGTAGTTTATGATGTTACACCTATGTACCAAAAATAAATATGTGAAGCTTTTCATGAGTTAGTGTCCATGTTTTTCTGGAATTTAAGTCAAAAAGGGGCCATAACTGTGTCAAAATTTAGTGGTTTGTAACCAAGTCGAACTTGACCTGTATTTTATGATGCTTGTCAAAATTTAGTGGTTTGTAACCAAAGTCGAACTTGACCTGTATTTTATGATGCTACACATGTATACCAAGAATTATTTGAATATGTCAAGCCATTCTCGAGTTATTGTCCGGAAACCATGTTTTTAGGGAATTTAAGTCAAAAAGGGGCCATAACTCTATCAAAATTTCGTGGTTTGTAACCAAAGTCCAACTTGACCAGTATTTTATGATGTTACACATGTGTACCAAAAATTAGTTGAAAATGTCAAGCCCTTCTTGAGTTATCATCTGGAAACCAAAAAAGCAACAGACCGGCAGACCGACGGACCGACAAGCTCACTCATATATACCCCCCCCCCCTAAATTTAGTTTGTTGGAGTATAATGAGTATGCCAACAAATGTAATGCTGTAGTTATATATTGTTTCCAGTTCAAACACTGAGTGCGTTGATTAAAATTCCTAATGCATCCAAAATGGAGGTGTTATGACCTTATAATAAACATTATTAACAATACATAATTTGCTGAGAAATAAATTCTGTCTTAGTGTTTAGTGGTATCACTATGCAAACTTTAAGGCAAAATATCAGTGATATAAACAATTCAGTTTCAGAGCCTGAGAGATTTAAAGTTGCAAAAGAAGTTGGATAACTGCAATATACGTTATATAGAAAAATATTCCATCACATATTAATTAATATGACATATTAATTAATATGGATTTGATAATAAACCAGTTATAACAGTCTTCACAAAACGTTTTTGGGTATTACTTGCCCAATCGGACATAAACCATGGAGTTTTAACTATCCTGTATATATTTTGAAAAAAAAGAGGAAATTAAGACATATTGTAAATTATGATTTTCAAAATTTGAAACACAATAAATTACAACAAGAGCGGTCAGAGGACAGTGCACTCGACTATTCAAAGTATTTCAGTTGGTACATATTTTGGATAGTGAAAGGGGCATAAATTTGTTGAAATACAATATTTTTAAGTGAAGCCTTGTATAGTTTATAAATTGTTGGAACTAAAACTTTAACCACAAAGTCTATGTAAACAGTGGGCTAACTCTGTCAAAATACAAAACAGGGTTATGGAAAATGTTGCCCCTGATACAAGAGTTGATGACAAAGGTTAGTTCCAAGTTTCAAGTGAATAACTTATGTAGTTTTGAAGTAATAAAACTTTTGAATATAAACTTTAACCAGAAAATCTATGTGAAAAAGGGGCATAACTCTGTCAAAATACAAAACATAGTTATGGGTAATGTTGCCCCTGATACTAGAGTTGATGACAAAGGTTAGTTCCAAGTTTCAAGTGAATAACTTATGTAGTTTTGAAGTTACCAAACTTTTGAATATACACTTTAAACAGAAAATCTAAGTGAAAAGGGGGCATAACTCTGTCAAAATACAAAATAGAGTTATGGGTAATGTTGCCCCTGGTACTAGAGTTGATGATAAAGGTTAGTTCCAAGTTTCAAGTGAATAACTTATGTCGTTTTGAAGTTACACAACTTTTGAATATAAACTTTAAACAGAAAATCTATGTGAAAAAGGGACATAACTCTATCAAATTACAAAATAGAGTTATGGGGAATGTTCACTCTGATACTGGAGTTGATGAAAAAGGTATATTCCAAGTTTCAAGTGAATAGCTTTTGTTGTATTTACAAAACTTTTGAATATTAAATTTAACCCCAGAAAATCTATGTGAAAAAGAGGCATAACTCTGTCAAATACAAAACACAGTTATGGAGAATGTTGCCCTTGATACTAGAGTTGATGACAAAGGTTAGTTCCAAGTTTCAAGTGAATAACTTATGTAGTTTATATATATAATTTAAATATGTGAAGCCTTTCATGAGTTATTGTCCATGTTTATCTGGAATTTCAGTCAAATAGGGGGGCCATAAGCGTGTCAGCATTTAGTGGTTTGTGACCAAAGTCGAAACTGACCCGTATTTTATAATGCTACACATGTGTACCAATAATTATATAAATATGTCAAGCCATTGTTGAGTTATCGTCCGGAAATCATGTTTTTAGGGAATTTTAAGTCGAAAAGGGGCCATAACTCTGTTCAAATTTAGTGGTTTGTAACCAACATCTAACTTGACCTGTATTCTATGATGTTACACATGAGTACCAAAAATTATTTGAATATGTCAAGCTTTTCTTGAGTTATCATCTGGAAACCATGTTTTTAGGGAATTTTAAGTCGAAAAGTGGCCATAACTCTGTCGAAATTTAGTGGTTTGTAACCAACATCTGATTTTACCTGTATTCTATGATGTTACAAATGTGCAGCAAAAATTATTTGAATACGTCAAGCCTTTCTTGAGTTATCATCCGGAAACCAAAAACCAACAGACCGACAAGCTCACTCCTATATACACCCCCTAAACTTCTTTTTTGTGGGGGTTTAATGATAAACGCAGTCGCATATGCATAAACTTTTGAGACCTATTCATATTTGGTCAACTATCCAGTTTTCATGGAATAAACAGTTTTCGCAGTATTTTACATTGACACCGCTTGCGTCATTGCTTGCGCGTTTGACCAAGATATTTTGTTTCCGTAATTTGACAGCTCTTCGCTGTGAAAAAAATTGGCGCAAAACAGGTAAGAATGCGTTATCAACTATTTAATTTGATTCTCTTGGCATTATTTTATATAACTGATTAACCAATTTATCAATCCACACTTGTTTCCATTCATGACTTTGTGTTTAAAAGTTCAAACAATGAACTGTTAAATGATGATGCAAGCAGCCTGAGATCAACTTTATCCAAGGTAAATTGGACCACTTATGATAGTTCAAAATCAAATGCATTATGATATGACCCCTGAAAACTTGATTGTATTGTCACAACTGGTGTAGCAACTTTTCCACAGATCTTTTTTATTGTTCGCGATACTACCGCAGAAAGCGAATAAAATCATGGGAATATACAGAACAATACATGAACCATACATGATAAAAGGCAATATACAGAACCATACATGAACCATACACAAACAACAGATCAATGATAGATGAACTTCATTATTTTATAAAGTTGGCAAAATTAGTGAAACACAATTACACACATGAAATGACATATGACAAATGCACATACTTAATTATAATCATACAGAAACATTTTTTGTGTTTTTGCTATTTTTTTGTTATTTTTTTGTTATTTTACGCAATATTTAGCAACACATTAACAACACACACAAGTCAAAGTGATACACTAAGTTCCTTATTTACACTCTTTTATTTTTGCTATAGCATCCTTTGCTACTTGGCGTTTTGGTCTTAGTGATAGATCTGAGCTATGGTATTTTGTATCCATTTGCAATGTTCGATCTTTCAGTAAAACAGGTCCACAACATAGACAATCGTTGAGACTCATTCCATCTTTCTTTTGTTTTTGCAGATGCGTTGTAGACAACACTAAGCTTTGAAGTTGGGGGGGTAATGACAACACGATGTGGAAGATAGTGTTTCCGTCCTTCACCGTTGTCTTCTTCAACTTTATCAATTATTTCCTTTTGCTCTTGGTCCTTGAAAATGCCATCAAACCTTTCCAGAAGTTCAGGTTTTGTAACAACTTGTTTGTTAGAAATTTTAACCTACAAATGGCCAAACCTTTGTTCTCTGGCAATTCATGTATTTGATCTTTCCATGGCCATGTGACATTATAGCGAGCCTCTTTAAACTCTATATTTTCTTTTAAGTTTTTCACTGCAGTTTCGTCATTTAACCTGAAGTCAGAATCTGTTATTCCAATAGCTTCCACATTCCAAAAATCCTCAATGTCAGATTTCTTTGGCAGAGATTTATCAACTTCACTGAACAGACATGAATCATTCACAGTACTTCCTGGTGTGAGAATAAGCATACTAAAGTCATCCAAATCACCAATTTCATCAGTTCTTCAGTCACTATCCAACCTAGTTTTGATACCAGAAGATACAGTCCATTTTCAATTTGAATTCCCTCACTCAATACAATGTCCAAATAAAAGTCATTTCAAAGCAACAAGTCAGTTGCTCCAGATTCAACCTTAAAGGGTACTCGATCGGCCAGATCTAGATGTTTGGTCAAAGACTTAAACAAATCCTTTTGGTAAATTTCCAACGGCATTCTTCCGGTCGTTCCAGTAATGGTTGGAACCATGTTTACAGTAATCAGCATTTCACTGCCATTTTTCAATTTGAGTTTCACGTTGGCTATCTTGGTTTTCAGGACTTTGCTTTTGCTACTTCCAAACGTAACTACTTTTATTTCTTGTTCTCCTTCATAGCCAAGACCCAGCTCCTTTGCCTTTTTTTTGGTCAAATACGTTCGCTGGGACACAGAGTCCAACAGGATTTGTACTTCCTTTTCATTTTTATTTTCTGGATTTAGAATGGTTGATCTTGCCATTTGCATAACTACCATTTCGCCTGAAGCTAGCAAAACAATTTCATCTTTCTCATTATTGTGTCCCTTGGATTCATTAATTTCTTCTGATATCATGACACTTTCTTTAACATTTCCCTTTCTTTGTGGGAATTTATTTGGTCATAAAGCTCTGTGGGGTTGATTCCTTAGTCCACAATACACACATATTTTGTTTATAGTCCTGCACTCATTCGACAAATGTCCCTCTTTGAAACACTTCAAACAACTCCTTTGAGACAGGCCTTACTTTCGTCACACTCATCACTCCAATGTGCCCGAGAACAGAATCTACATTTCTTTTCGATCGTAGGACCAGCAGCAAGAGCCTGTTCAAGAGCACAGACCATTTGTTATCCGCGCTTTTCAAAAATTCCATTTGAAGCAATACATCTGGTGGCAATTTTTCTTGATCATCGCAACGAACATTTCCTGGTTTCCGTTTTGATTTAACACTATAAGACTGCGTATGTGTTTCTCAATTTTGTCCACAAAGAATTGCAGGTCTTCAGTTGTATTCATTGGAGGGCGTATATCCATAAGCATGCTGTAATGCAAATCAATTGCTTCTGTCTGTTACCAAAGCGTTAATGAAGAATTTTTACAGCCACAGAAAAGTTCTCCTTTGATAATGTAAGTCCTGACACTGCATCTCCAGCAAGTTTACTCCTGAGGTAATAAAATTTGTCAATGTCAGACAGGCTATCATTTTTGTGAATTGTGCTTTCAAAAGAATCCCAAAATTCTATCCATCGGATTTTGTTACCATTGAATGGCATGATTTCAAGTTTTGGAAGTTTTACATTTGTTTCTTTAGTCACCTTTTTGTTTTCACTCTGCCTTTGAAGGAATTCTTCCTGCAACTTCATTTGATGATCAAATAGCCTTTGAACTAAGTCTTGATCAGTTTGCATGTCCTTTTCATGTTCAACTTTTTTGAGTTTGCTCTCCAGAAGCTGAAGATCTAAAAGTAGATTCATGGCACTACCATGCAGGGTCGCATCTTCATTTAATATGACATCCATGAACTCAGAATCTGTATTCCCGAGTGTCTCCGCTAGTTTGTCCAACTGACTTTGTTATTTCTCACTGCATGACTGTACTTTTTTGACACTTTTACTGATATCATCTGCTAACTCCTTTTGATTGCAAGTAGATGTATCAATATCCACCAATTGTAACCCATGGTCAAGTTCTTTTTTGAGAGCATTGAAGGCCCTCGTCCTCAGTCCTTTCATATATTGTAAATTTGCCATTGTAATCTATTAATGTTTTCCCTTTTCTCACAAAGACGCATGTCCAATCAACCTTTTAGTCTTTTTACAGTCACAAATCACTAGCTTTGGTTAATTTGTGTTGTGTCTTTTTTCCCCTTTTTATTTTCTGTTTAATCCACTGTGTCCATGTTTTAACTGTTACCAACTGCTTTCAGTCCTTTGATTGCACTGCACTGTAAATTTCCGCTTTTTGTCACTGTAACATCCGGTTCGCGGGACCAATCAATGTAGCAACTTTTCCATAGTTCTTTCTTATTGTTCAGACTGTATGCTTACATTTTTTTCATTCACTACATTGGAAAGACCACACTGGTTTAATTGTTATTATCCTTTTATTTTTACTTAGTTATAGATGCTTTTCTTTAATAACAACATAAATCTGAATGAATATAATTCCACAATAAACTGATTTTAAAAATACGTCCACCTTTTGGCTAAAACTTTTTCCAGCTGAACGTTTTGCTGGCATAAAATCAACTCTCTAAAAAACTGGATATCGAGGTGTAAAATCATTGCCATTTTACTTGACATTTAGTATAACAGAGAGCGAAGCAAAGTATATATTAAACACACACACTCACTCTGGCAAATAAACAGATCAGATGCAGTCCGCACAGGCTAATCCAGGATGGCATTTTCCGCTTGTGTGCTAGTTTCTGTTTCAAGATGTCTCTTCTAAACATAAATCCACTTTAGGCGGAAAGTGCCGTCCTGGATTAGCCTGTGCGGACTGCACAGGCTAATCCGGGATGACACTTTACGCACATGCATGAAATCCGGTTTTGCCACGACACGCCTCATATCAAGAAACGAGATAACACAATTTCCACCTTTCATTACGTAGCTTAGTACGACAAAAACTGACCAGACCATCGTTTATTTTATTATACTCATTGTGTTGCCGGTAAAGTCTGGGTTTTAGACATGTTCATTTTTCTTGGAAAAGTTAGCTCCCTTGCATATTTTGTCCATTTTCCAATGTTACTCAGAATCTGTATTCTGGGTTTGTTTCTACGATTTAAAGATGCACCATGTCGTAAGTTATATGATTATCTTATAATCTAACCTTTAAAAGATTTTATGCATCATCTTCAGAAAGTCTATTATTTGTTTCGTTTATTTAAATTTCGTACTTGATGGTTCGCACCATGAACGTTTGCTTCTTACAAGACTTATAGCTTGAATTAGTGTTATAAAGTAATGGATAACTTGTTATGTGATGTAACAATTTATTCTACAGATTTCAGTATACCTTTGTTAGAAATACTTGTATTTAATCATAAATGCTTGTATCTGACAATGCATTGTGAGTATTTTGCTAGCTAGGATATTTTGTGTATTTTCATTAATTACCATGCAGTACAATCCAAGGTCGAACGATACGTACTTCTGGTTTTTACTTTATACGGTGGCTCCGGCCCCATGGCATAACAGTAATTAGACATGAATCTTCAACTACAACCATAAATGTTGAAGAGAATTCGTAAGCTTATCTACAAAGCAATGGATGTATATACAGCAACTGTAACCGAGTGTCAGAAATCCCTATAAAGTGCACGGACACTTGTGGCTGATATTCTCAATAAACATTCAGAAGCACTTTGTGACCAGAGTGATAGTGAGTTGGACTCTATACAGTCTCAAGTAACAGCCAAGTTTCAGAATTACGATAAGGTGCTGTCGTATTCTGTAAATTACTTACATCAGACAAATACAGAGGCAAGCATTTCAAAATCGCTTGCAGTGCAAACAGACTCTAGGAAGACAATAGATTTGTTCAGAGACTTTATAAGCCGAATGAAGTCAGTGAAAGACAGACACATGGAAACGCGTACATATCGGTCAGGTACATCAGGACACACCACGTCGTCCAAAGGCAGTTCCTCGGTCAGGTACATCAGGACACACCACATCGTCCAAAGGCAGTTCCATATTGGCTCGTAAGCAGGCAAGGGCGGAAGCGGCCAAAGCAAAGGTAGCGTTCGCTGAAAGAGGAGCTCAGTTGAGACGGCAACAGGCTATTTTAGAAGAAGAACAAGCGATTGCCATGGCGTCTGCTGCCAGGAAGAAAATTGAACTGGAGACAGACTTAAAGTTTCTTACAGAACAGAAGGAAGCTGCTGCAGCCGAGATTGAAGCTGATTTATACGAACGAGTCAGCAAAGGTCAATTACCTAACTTACCTCATGTCGATGCTATGGATGTGTGAAAGAATAAGTAAACGTTAACGTAAAAAGCGAAGTTTGCACTAACAGGGTTGAACAATCAAACACTCTTAATTCTGCGGCCCCTATTTTTCAACCTGTTTACAAGCCGAGTGTGAAACCTGACCCAGTGACTAACCAGTCGAGTGTGAAACCAGACCCAGTGACTAACCATTTCACTGACTTTTCGCAATTCCTGCTGAAGAAAGACTTGTTGTTAGCTCGTCTATATAAATTTGATGACCAACCTGAAAATTACCTGATTTGGAAGACCAGTTTCAAAGGTGTCATTTCTGAACTGTCAGTAAACCATGTAAAAGAACTAGATATTTTAATTAAATGGTCCTGCGTCAATGAAACAGGCGATAAGCATACGCGTCTCCAATTCAGCCAACCCGGAAAGGGCGCTTACAAGAATCTGGGAACGGTTTGATGAAAGATATGGGTATCCGGAATATATTCAAGAAGCAATCAGAATAAAGTTGTTGAATTTTCCAAAACTTTCTGATAAAGACAATGAACGTTTGTACGAACTTGGTGATCTAGTATCAGAAATTGTGTCGGCAATGGATAATCCAAAATATTCATTGAACTTTTCACATTATAACTCGTCAGCTGGAGTGTCTACTACATTAGACAAGTTGCTGATTCGTCTACAAGAAAAATGGATATCACGTGCAGCGAGTTACAACAACACTCACTGTGTATTATTCCCACCATTCACCATTTTTGCAGACTTTATACGTGAGATGAGCAGAGTAAGAAATGATCCCATCTATACCCACAGGCAACATTATCAAGTGTGAAGACAAACAGTGCTAATAGTCAAACAGTGGTATCAGCAAAAGACAGAAATTGTGCAGAATAGTGGTGAAACTAACGAGCTACATGTGTGTCCATTACATAAAACCAATCATACACTAAATGACTGTAGAGCCTTCAAAGCCAGATCACTAACTCAGGTGTTGTCTTTCTACACGACATAAAGGCAGACAGTGTAAGGCGCGTATTTACTGTGTTAACTGCAGTAGTAAGTCACACACAACAGTAATTCATGAAGATGCTCAAAGCACTTGTGATGTGAAAGGGTCACCGCCAGCTATTCACAGCGGGGAGTCGAGCACAAAACCAGCGGAATTGGCCATCAATAAATGCACTCAAATTTGTGGAAGTTTGTTTGGTGGAAAATCGTGTGCAAAAAAATGAAGTGGTAAATGTCTTTCGGTAGGAGAGACCACAAGACCATTTGACATTGCAGGGCACTGAATCTACGATTTTTGCCGCCGAATATTGGCCCCACTCCCCCACCTGAAAAGTATGTTTTTTTCCCCTAAAAACTGGAAAAATACCCTAGGAGGTCTGCAAAAAAAAAATACAAAAAAACCAACAGAAAACCTAGTTAAGATGCCAATAATCGTCCGCATCATAAGTATAGCCGTTTTGGTCCAGATCTCTCCATTGCAAATATTTTATGTGCAATAAACAATAAACCGATCCGTTCAACATCAAAGTGAAACAGTTTGACGTCATCAGCTTATATCGCGGGTGCCACCCATAACAACGTCCTTTCACTGCTGTCGCTTTAATTAGCAGCTGAATTACACGCTGTCCACTTGGAGGGTGTACACAGTACCTGTATGTCGTAAATCAATACTGACCTATCTGAACGACAATAACGTTATCGATACAGCAAAAGTATTTTTTTGTTTAAGAGGACATGTTAACTGCACTTCGATGGCGATACAAAAATTTGGTTGGTATGCGCTACGAAACTGTTATTCAAAAGTAAAGATCTCACAGTTCTCTGCGCTACAAAGTTTTTATACGGCCATCAATACACCCACGCTTTCCATGCGGATGACGGGACGTTGTACATGTCAGCATAATTTTCGCTCGCTTTTCTAGCCGAACAAAGGCTTTTCATGAAGTACCGTAATTACCCTAAGTATTGGGACACCCTAAATATTGGGACACCCTTTTTTTTGGAAAAATAGTTATTTTGCGCGCCCCTTAATATTGGGACATATTTCAAACTTGAATTATTTTGTGTCCCTTAATATTGGGACACCAAAATAGCACCTTATGTTGTTACTGTATCAACATTCCATACCCTGCCACTACGCTGGTTGCATAGCGACTTGTGACACGATATTTTGCTCTTGCTTATCTATACACCATAATGTTCACCATCAGGGGTATGTTTGCATGTAGATGACACGTGGTGCGAACTGTATACTTTACTGGAGCAAAGTCTTCTCAATTAAGCTTCTCAATTAATTACCATTAAGTCCCCAGCAAGAAATAATTGATCTTACAAATATCAGTCACCTAAAAATATTCCTTCTAAATATTTATAATTAAATATTCAACATGTATTTTACTAAGCGATTATTATTCAGAAGAAAAAAAAAATTATTAATTGGTTCAAGACATAGATATTTGCAGAATAGAGTGTAACATATACACAAATGTCCCTAAATATTGGGACACAATTTTGAGAATTATTATTTATATCCCTTTATATTGGGACAATACAAATTTTAATTATTTTTAAGTGTCCCAATACTTAGGGTAATTACGGTACGTGTGTATTTTAACAGTAAATAAAATTTGTGTTTATGACGTGTGAACAGTAAAATTCGAATAGGCTTTTCGCATTTCGATATAGTATAATTATGTGTTGTGATAACTGATTTAAAATTAAATACAAGGAACCATATAATATTTGTATACACAAATAAAATATTTTACATATGGATATAATACATTATGGATGTTAACAACAATGAAAAGGTGATTTAATTACATTTACTTTTTGAGATAGCGAAAATAGGCCTGTGTTTACATGCATATGCACATGAATGACCTGACAAGTTATATCGCGATTGCGATCCATGGACCCCGCGAATCGCGATATAATGGAGTTGTAGTGTATTTCCATTTTCGGTCTTCTAAATGAATACATTAAATTAATTAATTATTTAAAAAGCGGGACTGCAAATTACTTTTACAAAAAAATATGTATTGCATATTGATATTAATTATATTAGTTTCATATCTCAGTTACAAAATTGTGCTGGGCTAGAAAAACGCGCTAACTATTTATTAACGCCGGCCAAATCACGAAAAACTCAGGAAATGACGCGTGTATAGCTGCAATGTTACATGTATACCGCAGCCTAGTCCACATTTTAAGCATTATCTGCAGATTCTGAGCTATGGTTTTTTTGTGCTAAAAATAATCAAAGTTATATTTATAGGAGTTTTATTTGCCTTAAAGATTACATGACGTTTTGACCAAACGACAATTAGACGCGAGTTTGTTCGGGTTGAGTTAGTTTTCAAATCAGTTAATCTGTAAAAACTTCCATATTAAAATATTCCCCCGGTCAGTCAAAATTCCCCCTCCAGAAGGCGGTGGGCCCCTTCAACCAAAACTGATTGAGGGCCCTGCATTGTACGCAGTCATTGATGACCAAAGTAATTGCAGTCTAGCCAAACCTGAACGGTTTGATATGCTGAATCTCACTAGTGGTATTGTTGACTATACTCTCACATCATGTGGTGGAAGCAAACCAGGTACCGGACGAGCACAGTTGCCAAACAATAGAAATCTAGCCAGAAAACGTGCTAAATTACTTCAAAAGTCATTGCTAAAGGACAAGAATAAGCACGAATTGTTCCTTAACTTCATGGATGAAAATATTGAAGAATGGACATGCCGAGAGAGCACTAGACATATCAGCAGATCAAGAATGTTGGTATCTGCCAATATTTTGGGTCTCAAACCCCAGGAAACCAGGTCAGATTCGCTGTGTTTTCGACTCATCATCAAAATTTGACAACATTTCCCTGAACGATGTGTTGCTGACGGGTCCAGATTTAACCAACAGTTCACTCGGTATATTACTGAGATTCAAAAAGGAGCGTGTTGCGATAACAGCTGACATTAGACAGATGTTTTTATTGTTTCTACGTGGAAGAAAAGCTCAGAGACTTCTTAAGATTCCTGTGGTACGAAGATAGTGACCCACAAAAGCCAATGATTGAATATAGAATGACAGTCCACGTTTTTGGTAACTGTCCATCCCCTGCTGTGGCAACTTACGGTCTGCATAGACTGTTGAAACATCTGAACCTGACGTTCAACTGTTTGTCAATAGGGACTTTTATGTTAATGATCAGAGTTCTCGGTAATGCGTAATTCGGCGTATTTGGACGCATACTTTTATGAAAAGGACGCCATCAATCTTGGTGTTAGATTCTAGGACACAACCCTTTTCTCTGGCGTACGCATATTTTCCCAAGACAAAGAACACCTACTCGGCAATAAACATGGCAATAAACACATTCCCCTTGTGCACCAGTGTGTCAATTATCGATAAATTCATGATGCAGGCAGAGTCAGCTTAACTACAGCTAACCAGTCAGCCAATAAGAACGCATATGCAAATGAGTGTCGTCAATAGAAAGTTTATCATGCCCTCAATCTAATTTGAATTAGTAAAGGTGTAAGTGATTTGTAACACTTTCCCGTTAGGTATGCGTTATGTTATGTGCGTGTTATTAACACCCGCGTTTTTAATAAATTAATACAAATTTAAAGAAGGCAATAGAATTAAGATGAATCTGTGTAACTTGACAATTTGCGTACACCGATTGTGTCAAGCTTGCGTCTTCATTTGTTAAAAAAACTACAACTACTAGTGTTTATTAATAAAATAGCTATTAAAAATCATCACTGTATACGGATTATATGCAAACACTTTGGCTGAAGCAACATTTGAATGAAAGTTAGCGACAGTTTATAGTACTTGTCGAAAGTGAAAGTAAATAAATGTCGGCGTCCTTTTCTTTTTGTTCCAATTTTATAACAAATGTTGAGTTGTTCCTTTTTAATGATTAAAGTCCTATTTAATTTTTTAATTGCGGGTAGTTAATAAACAGTTTGTTTAAATAAGATTTTTGACACAAAGAATTGTTGTTGTAGTTGTGTTTTTTAAGTGGGTGGGGTAGGGGTCTGTTTTGACGATTGGATACTGGGACGCTAACTTTTCATAGGAAGGAGTCCTGGACTCCATGTTTTGAAATCCTAGCGAGAACTCTGATGATGCCCTGACATCAAAACTCTCAGCACAAGAAGCAGTAGACTTGCTGTCACGTACAGTGCATGCATTGAAAGGAGGCCCTCATCTGCATAAAGTACCATCTAATAAAACGATAATGTGCTGCTTGCCTTTCCTACTGATTCCTTAGCGACTGGCCTCAAAGATCTGAGTCTTGAAGATGTTCCATTGCAAAGAAGCTTAGGCATGCTGTGGGACTTGAACAGTGATACATTTACATTTGAATGTTTCAAGATGACAAGCCTTATACAAGAAGGGTTGTACTTTCAGTTATTAACAGCCTATTTGATCCAGTAGGATTCCTAGCACCTGTCACTATTCAAGGGAGACTTCTGCTGAGAAGCTTGTTCTAGGACACTGATAATTGGGATGATGAACTACCTTCTGACAAACCAGCTCAGTGGCACTGATAACTGGGATGATGAACTACCTTCTGACAAACTAGCTCAGTGGCACTGATAACTGGGATGATGAACTACCTTCTGACAAACTAGCTCAGTGGCACTGATAATTGGGATGATGAACTACCTTCTGACAAACTAGCTCAGTGGCACTGATAATTGGGATGATGAACTACCTTCTGACAAACTAGCTCAGTGGCACTGATAATTGGGATGATGAACTACCTTCTGACAAACTAGCTCAGTGGCACTGATAACTGGGATGATGAACTACCTTCTGACAAACTAGCTCAGTGGCACTGATAACTGGGATGATGAACTACCTTCTGACAAACTAGCTCAGTGGCACTGATAATTGGGATGATGAACTACCTTCTGACAAACTAGCTCAGTGGCACTGATAATTGGGATGATGAACTACCTTCTGACAAACTAGCTCAGTGGCACTGATAATTGGGATTATGAACTACCTTCTGACAAACTAGCTCAGTGGCACTGATAATTGGGATGATGAACTACCTTCTGACAAACTAGCTCAGAGGCACTGATAATTGGCATGATGAACTACCTTCTGACAAACTAGCTCAGTGGCACTGATAACTGGGATGATCAACTACCTTCTGACAAACTAGCTCCGTCTTCGTTAGCAGCTCTAAGTAATGTACACATTCCTAGAACATACTCTACCCTGTCACTAACTAAAGCGACCAAATTAGAAGTGACAGTGTGCCTACCTTGTCTCATACTTTCAAGATGACAGCTATGACATAGGGTTTTTAAAGGGAAAAACCAAGCTAGCTCCATCCAAAGGTCACTCTCTTCCAAGACTGTGTGCAGCTGTGTTGGCTTCAGAAATAGCAGACTTTCTGAAAACTGAACTAGTGGTTGATGCTGAATTGAAGTACTTCACAGACAGCAGAGTTGTGCTGGGTTTTATTTACAACAGAACACGAAGATTCCATACATATGTTGCTAATAGGGTGGAGCAAATCAGAAGCATAACACGACCTGAGCAGTGGAGTTATATTCCAACTTACTTGAATCCAGCTGATTGTGCGACTAGAGGAGTCCCGGCTGACAAGATTCTTGACAGTGAGTGGCTGAAAGGTCCAGAACGCTTTCTTCAAAAACAAAACAGTGTTGTGCTACAGACTGAGTTCCCTCTGTTAGATCCAGATAGTGACAGATATATTAGACAAGATGTTCAAAGATTGTCAACGCATGTACAGAGCAACCTATCACTGGGTTCTGAAAGGTTTTCCAGGTTCTCTATGTGGAGTCTACTTGTTACAGCCAATTTTTTTGTTTTACTACATGTTGCCAACTGTTTTCGACGAAGATCTACTGTAGATTGTGCTGGTTGGCATGTGTGTTGCACTTCTAATGTCTAAAGGCGCCAAAAAGCAACTGAAACAGTTCTGAAAGAAACTCAAAAGGACTCTTTCAAAAGGACTCATTCCCTCTTGAATATACATGTCTAAGTGAAGGCAAACCACTCCCAAACAACAGTGTGATATCTGAATTGTGCCCTTACTTAGACAGCAATGGTGTAATGCGTGTCTGAGAACTATTGAAGAACGGCAGCTGGTTACTGGGAAACGGTTGATTTCTGCAGTCATCTACTAATGTGTAAAATGCCGGAAAATCCTAATATCAGAAGATGGCGTCTTACCAAAGAATAGAGTCACTGAAGCCAAGTACTTTATGCGGTGACTCCGGCCGCATGACATAACACTCATTAAAATTCTACTGAATTTTTTTTACACATCCTATACAGTTGCCATATTTGCTTATAACATATCACCAGTGCAAAACTCAGATGACATTTATTTATAAGACAGGCACAAGCCAGTGAATAATCTTTATTAAGTTTATATCCGAATTGTGTTCGATTCGAAAACATATCAATATATCCCGAATATACATTATATTTACAAAATTGCAGTCCAATAATACGGATTTAAGAATCCTATAATAAACACAGACAAAAAAACATTATTTTAATAATATCTGGCCAGATAAAATGATCAATATCCGATTATTACCTATGTTTTTGTTCAAATGGACTTTGAATCATATAACATCACGAATACAAAGGACGTTGTAGGAATATTTACTTCAGTGTAACCTCTTAATTAAACCATACTGCGGTATAGGTTTATAGAAAATTCTCCTTGAGAAGAAAAGTGTGAACCCCTGACTACATTCGGTGACCTTGGATAAAACAGAAGCGGAGGATTCTAGATTTTGGTAAATACTAAAGAAAAGGCCATTTTAATTAAATATTTTTGCGTTGAAATATAGGCTGTTTTCAGCAGGAAGCATTAAGGAAACCGTATTTTTCATTAAACAGTGTTGTCATTGGTCGCAAACTGCCTTAAGTAAACTACAAAGTTAAATGACATTTCGTAAGTGTTTTTTTTCTTCCAACTATAATACAAGTTTCGTTTTATTATTTATGAACACGAGATATTTGGTTGAAAACATTAAATGCAGAGCTTATTGTTTTTGTATTATATTTAATGCCATGCATTATAATTGATATCGATATTTGATTGCAATGACTATAGCTGAAAAACAAACAACGAATTTTCGTACCTACACAATTCGTACCAATGATAGTTGGGGTCATTGTGAATAATGAAAATGGCCACATAATACAATATCAACACCATCACCATGTTTTCCACTGTTGCTAGGGTTTCTAACATTTCTAAAAGACATGTGGCATCCTCAAAATGGGTGCATCATTTGACCCCTCGGCAAATCAGCCACATTGGTTCACCCCTCCCACTCAATACACAGATACATTATAAACCTTATTACAACTGTTCATCCACCATTCCCTAAATAATCTGGGGTATTGCTTGACAGACCCCTCAGGAGATCCTCAAAATGGTTGCATCATTTGACCTCTCTCCAAAATCAGCCACATTAGTTCACCCATCCCCCTCAATACAAGATACATAATAAACCATATTACAACAGTTCATCCACCATCCCCTAATTAATCTCAGTCTTCACGAAACTCCGTTGGCCCTGACCGACTAAATTTGTCAAGGTCCGAAAGAAATTTCAAGTTTGACGACCCAAAATGTCAGACTAAAATATGTTCTATCAAATGGAAATTTAAACAGCACACGATCATTATAACATCTATTTTTCAATTCAACGGATTGACACGATGCGTATTTCGATTTCAATTTAAAAACACTGATGACCTTGTATCAATACAGTAAGGACGCCATAAGATTAAGTGTTAGAGTTTAGATGCAACCATTTCCGTTTGTGTACGCATGTTTTTCAAAGACAAAGAACGCCTACAGGGCAATTAACACACTCCCCTTCTGCACCAGTGTATCAATTGTACATATTTTCTGGACGCAAGGAGTCAGTTTTACTACAGCAAAACTAGTCAGCCAATGAGAACGCGTAAAGTTTCCAATATGCAAATGAGCGTCGTCGATAGAAAGTTTATCACGCCCTCAGTCGAGGGGAAAGCGATTTGTTACACTATCCCGTTAGGTATGCGTTTTGCATGTTTTTAGCTCCCACATATTTAATAAATTAATTACTAAATTAAAAGAAGGCAATATAATCATTACTTTTGCAAAATGAACATTAAACTAATTATGAGAATTAATATGAAGTTGCGTAACTTGACAAATTGCGTACGCCGATCGCGTCATAAGAACGTCTTCATTTGTTAAAAAATTACATCTACGTTCTACTTTTCACTAATAAAAGTATTATTCAAAATCATCCATGTACACTAATTGTATGCAACAACTTTGGCTGAGGCAACATTTGAAAGTTAGGGAGAGTATTGGCAGTACAGTTGTCGAAAGTGAAAGTAAATAAATTCAAATAATTCAAAAATGTTGTGTATTTTCTTTCTAATGAATAAAGTCCTTTTTAAATTGTTTCATTACCGGTAATCAACAAACATTAACAGGATTTCCCGCAGGCCTGTTTCGCTTGTCAGGCCCGACATGCCTTCAAAGCAGTTAGTCATTTTCCGACATGCTTAAATAATGCCGACATATTTAATTTTCAAAGCGACAACCCTTAATCCATTTCTCTATTACACCGATCGTTAACCACAGGGTCATAAACGAACACCGGATTGATTGATAAGGTCTCACTTCCAACAGTGTGATTAACAAGTTACTGAACTGTGTAGTCCCGCCCAAAACGGGAAAAGTGAACAGCCATTTAAAAACATTTGATTATTATATTTAACGTTGTATTTAATCTCGGTAATTTTCTCATCCATTTCACAAATTGACAATCAAAAATAAGCAAACGAATAATGTAATATAGAAGCCATTTTAAAACACATTTTAACATCGTCAAACTTAATTTTGTTTACATAAACACTGTTATTAAGCACATGGCCAGTTCACGAACGTTTTTCATGAGGCATCCGTGACCTTGTGCATGGCAACATAATTTTCGCGCGCTTCTGTAGAAAAACACCCTTTTTACCAGAGATCTATTAACAATAGATCTTTGTTTTTACATGGAGATACAGGACCGTATTTTATGTCGATTAGGAACCGCAGATTCCAGTATTTAAAAACAACGGTGATTTTTTGGCTTTTAATATCCGCATGTAGTATAACTGATATTAACGATTGATTTCTTTCGCATTAGGAAACAATTAATGAAGTAAATATAAAAGTTTTTGACACAAAAAATTCTAACGGCCATGACAGAATTTTAATGCGGAAAAACGGCTAGGCTTTTCAACAAAACCATGTATTATTGAAAATTAATTCCATAAGAAATGCAGCCTAATAGTTTGATGTACACTGTCTCCAAAGGAGTTAGTCAACACGTTTTTATTCAATAAACAAACAGCGGTTATTGCGATGTGAGTAGGAGAAATATTTTAAATAGTTTAAATTTTTATAAAAGTAAGAATTCCCAAATTAAAGGTAATGCAAAGAGAGCTGTCGATCGAACAAAAAGCTAGATAAAAGGCGGTTGTTAAAGCGATACTGCCGATTTGATCGCCGCCTGGATTGCAAATGTCGCAACCGATTTCGTAAAGGTGGGGTCGAGCGATGCGGCCGAATTTGGGGATGTGGGTTCAAGCGTTGTCGCCGATTTTGGGGGAGCTGGGGTCGTGTGATGCAGCCGATTTCGAGGAGGTGGGGCCAAACTGAGCGGCCAATTTCGCAGGGGGGGGGGTGTCTGGGATGCCGACATGCCTTCAAGAAATCCTGCGGGAAACCCTGATTAAGATTTTCAACACAAAGCATTGTATTTGTAGTTTTGTGATTAAAAGAGTGGGTGGGGTGAAGCAGGGACCTATTTTATAGGTCCCTGGTGAAGATTACTTGGATGCTAGCTTTTGCTATTTAATGTTCATTTATTTCCTTTACCTTTTTTTTTTATCCACTAAAAACTACATTTTGTTTTTGGACTATTAAAATATTACATTGTATAAAATATGTAAAAATATATACAATACTCAATTAAACATAACTTTAGGATTTTAAATATAAACTGTATAAAGTGAAATAGATCTACGTATGTGTTAATTAGACTTAAATTAAAACATATTTTATAAATTTAACTGTGTGAAATAGAACAAGTTATGAAGAATAATCAGAGACTTAATATGAGTGGTAAATATTGCATACATATACTTATTTTTTTATTTAAAATGTGAAAAATTAATAGCAAATAAAATACAATATGAATAAATGATGTAAACCAGTAAAAACATTTAAATAATTGCGAAACGTGTTTGATTGTGTTAGGTCCGACAAATGTGCAGCAGGTCTGACAGATTTTTCTTGTCAGTCAGACCAAATGTCTGACTGAGGATCTCCGAGTTTCGTGAAGACTGTAATCTAGGGTATCGCTTGGTGTCTGATTAAGGATCTCCGAGTTTCGTGAAGACTAATCTAGGGTATCGCTAGACAGCGCCACAAAATGCCCACAGCAGGCCACCTTCCCTTCCCACTAGCTTAATGGACTCTCTTGTTTATTTTCTAACAATCCACTGAAAAATAATTTTCAACACCACTTTAATAGTCAAAATGGTTGTCACAAAATCTGCAATTTCATGCATACAGAGTAATAGAGATAACCTGTTAAAAAATCTAGAGAAATATTAAAATTTTAATAAATAATTAAATTTTTTCCAGTTTTAGGTGAATTTATGCTAAAATTTCCATTTTCATGGGTATAGGTCATATGTCCGAAATTGTGAAAAAAAGCCGTGTCTTATCACATAACTCATATTTTAAGTTGTATGCATCTATGCTCCTCTCCATAGGTTACAAAACAGTTCCCTATACCATAATCTTACAAATATAATTCACACTAATCACACCCCCAAGTTTGTTTTGGTGTAGTAAAATTCGTTAGCTGTGAAAATTGCCAGTCTCTTTGTTCTTTGTTATCAATTAGATATGTGGCGTGTCGTGAAAAAACCTGACTTAATGCATGTGCGTAAAGTGTCGTCCCGGTAAGAGCCTGTGCAGTCCGCACAGGCTAATCCAGGACGGCACTTTCCGCCTCAAGTGAATTTATGTTTGGAAGAGACTTCCTTGAAACAGAAAATACCACAAAAGTGGGAAGTGCCGTCCCGGATTAGCCTGTTCAGACTGCACAGTCTAATCCGGGACGACACTTTACACACATGCATTAAGTCCGGTTTTCCCACGACGCCCCTCATATGGTTTTTTACAATTAATCCTAGTCTCAACACCACTCATTCAAGTGCAGAGCTTTGGCCAGAACAGCAAATTAATACACTACACAAAGCGGACAGTGACACTTAGGGCATTATTTGTACTAGATTTTGACACTTGTATACAAATTTGTCACTCGCGTGGTTTTCAAGGCATAAATAACGTTCTTATTGTCCTAATGTACAACATCATTCGAAACTACCACCAAAACAGCAGTTGTCTCCCTTAGTATACCATCAAAATGGCAGCCGTTTTGACTACAAAATTGTATAATGCATGTTTTAAGCAAATATGTGGATGACATTTTTTTAGGTAAGATTTACATTCAAGAGTACTTCTGATAATTTTTTCTGCGGAAAAAAGAGAGTATTACAATGTATAATCGTCAGATTACAGTATTCAAATCCTGTAACAAAATTTAAAACTGATGTTTTACTTTAAACACTTTGATGTTTTGCTTTCACTATTCTTCTAATATGAAAAATGTGCATGTCCGAGTGTCTAGTTTATTATTATATTTTATATCACAACATACCACAATTTACCTTCCTTATAAATGCCTGTGTTTTGCAGCTCGTTGAAAGATGGCTCCACCAACATACGCAGATCTTGGCAAGGCAGCAAAAGACCTCTTCAGCAAAGGATTCAGTAAGCTATTACAACATTATTATTCTTTATGTAAAAGTTATGTTGCTGACAAATTACATCTTTCTGCGCATTCAGCGTTTAATGACTGAAAAAACAAACATTTTGTTAGTGAATTAATTACTGATACAATGGCTTATGCTGTCAAGTGACTTTATTTGTAGTTTTACTGACCCATGAACGACTTAATGTTGTGTATGAGTAAAATATAATATTATTCATACAATATATGAATCCTATATCAGGGGTCACGCTAGGGCGAAGTAGTCCCCTGTTTCTCAGGGAATAAGCTAGACTTTAAATTTTGGGAGAAGTGACTTCTCCTTTCCAGTAGAAATAGGGAGAAGTTTTCAAACATGAGGAGAAGTTAGAAATGTCATGGTAAATTTCGATAGTCTGTTGATGGCACATAACACAACAATATTATTTTTAGCTTTTGTTTTATTACATTCACCAGGGATCTCACTAGGATTTTAAAGTAGGAGTCCCGGGACTCCCCCTAAAAAGTAGGAGTCCCTTATAGAAAAGAAATAAAATTTAAGTATGTGATGCGCGCAAGTGAATGGAATTTTTACAATTTATACAATATATGACAGTTATAAATAAAATAATAATCATGATAATAATGATAATTATTATTATTATTATTCTTTATATTATTGTTCTTCTTTATATTATTTTTATTGGGTTATGTAATTATAATGATAATATATAATAATCATATTTATAAAAAAATTATTTTTGTACCAATAATTAATTTTAAAACAGGTAAATTCTGGACAAATTCTGGTCTAAACTTGTTGACTGAATTGTAATTTGTAGGCCTAGTAAAAAGTTATGATGCGGTGATTACAGTAAAGCATAAGTAACTGTCAAGTAGAGAAATTGTGAAACAGGTTAACAACACAAAAATGTAAAAAGGAGCAATTATTGGTGATATTAACCACCAAAGTATGTGTTTGCATGTGTTTTTTGCAAATGTTTGTGACGTGTAAAATCGGCGAAATTTTTTTTCGCGAAGTCGCGAAAATATGTGACGTTGCAAAATTGTGTACTTCAATTACCGCTAGTATTGTTAATTTATGTCTTCTTGTCATAGGTGTTATCTATACTAGAAAGTTCCTTTATGTATGATTATTGATTGATGCTTTTATACTCCTGTAAAAATTCAGTCCTAGATTTTCGTATAAAATTTATGTCAAAACAAAAACTGCTATCACCGCATTACTGAGATTTAGTTGTTATTTATGAAATAAATTTGGCAATATAAATTAATGAAATCAGCTGAAGCTGTTTTTCATTCATTTTAACAATGTTGTTTGTTTCAAGTTGTCAAATATGTTCAAAACTGTTCTTTATTGAGGACGCCTTTTTTCACATTTCGGCGATTTCGCAAATTCTAATTGACTTGTGCATTAAAGCACATCAATGAGTGACAATGTAATTTACCAATGAAAATTAACAGTAACTGTCTGGAATGGTGTGGGCGGAGCTAAAGGACTAGACTTTGACAGCTGCAGTGTGTACTGGGGCCGATATTGATTTTATCGCGACTTCTGCCGAGTTTACTGCAGGCACTCATGTATATGTGTTAAGTAACAGGGTATACGCAGTAAGCCAAAAAGCATGCGTCCGAAGGACTCTTGGCATGGGTTTGACATGCGTCCTTTTGAAACAACATGCGTCCAAATACGCTTGATTTTGCGTTTCCGAGATCCCTGTTCACAATCAAATCATATGATCAATTCAAAACAATTTTCACTGTCAATATGAATAGTAACAACAACATGTAAGTGTAATTGAATGTTTCAACTCTAAATATTTGTCAGTCAGTCACATACACATCAAACTTAATTTGGTATAAAGTTGTCTTATACTTGCATTTTTCCACTTAATCAAGGCTGCATTGAAATTGAAGTCCTTCATGTCAGGCCCATCCTCTGGGATTAGATTTCCGTTTTGGTGTCATTTGACCTTTAAGAGAAGCCAACCCTTTCAAATTTGAATTAAAACCACATTTTTCATCAATCTGATCTATTACTAGAAAGAACATGAAGTCCTATTACACTGGTTTAAAGATTTATTGAAAAAAATAATAAATTGAAAATGTCACATATAATGGCGTTTTGAGGCAAGAATTAAGACGGAAAAAAATGTACTTAGGTACGTCTGGAAAACATGATGTTAACCCAGAATTAAGCATAAGTTTGAGTTTTAATAGGCATAGCAGGTACAATATATGAAGTCAGAAGTGAAAACAATCTTCATTGGCATTCTAAATGTTACAGAATAGGTTTTTAGTCAGTTTTGAACAATTTTCTTTTTTAAGTTTCTGCATTTTTGGGGGTAAAATCCATAGAAATGTAGCATTTCAGATGCCATTTGACCCCAGAAAAGGGTTTGTTTACATAACAGTCAACAGATTTGACCTCCTGTCACACAACAAAAAAAGAATTTGACCCCAAAATGTCAATGCCAGATATAAATTAACAGTCTTCTGTCACACCTGAACCTGTGGGTGGGGTCAGCCGCCTGCAATCTTCAATCTGTTCCAGGTACTCTCTGCTGAGTAATCTGTGAAAATAAAAAGGTTTTCTGTTCATGTTTACTCAATATTGTGATTGCTAGTGTAACTTAGATACAATAAGTGTACATCTACACAAGTTTTATATACTGCGATAAGGCTAGTCGCTATGCCGGCTTCAGATTGTCGAGCTCATGTGCGAACAGTTCAGTTCTAGAACGGGTTTGAGAGTCCCAACAAGGGTTAAAGTCTTGCTTTTCCTACTGGTGTTGATAAGAAGAATGCCAGGTGGGAAAAGAAAACATTAGATAGTTTAATACATGGCAATAATCATGTACTAACCTTAAAAAATACCGATGGTACGGGCACGACTGTGTCAGCTTTACGGCCCCGCCCCAACGCTCCAGTGCAGTTGACAAGTAAAGTAGTTTTGATGACGCGTCACTTCACCCAGACTTGTATACCAATGAGTTGATGGTTCCGGCTGAGGTCCTGGTTCTTTTCAACACTGCATTTAAAAAACATACTCAAATTAAACCAAACTGTAATGGTGATTAAAATTTTTATGCCGCTATCTCCATTTGGTGGGGTCTAGGTTGGCGTGAGCGGCTAAAGTGTTTTATGCATGCATTTCATGTATTTTTCAGCTGAAAGCCTGATTGAACTACAACTACAAAATTATGTATGAACTAAATGGGATCTGTTAACTTTGCAAATTAGTAAAATGGGTATTATTCAAAGTAGGCAGGTCGGACGGTCATCATGGCCAAAGCATCGGCCAGTGCGGACACGACCTTTGCGGCGCATTATTGTCAGTTACAGGTTCTTAAACTAAATATTCAGGATTACAACACAAGGCATTATGACGTTAATGAGATAATTGTTGGAACTAATGCAAATTAATGTCAAAATGAAACAGAAAAACAACACAATGAACATAATGGGTCTCGGAATGCCACTCCAGGGGACATTTTGCTTTAATTTTCCCATATTTACCCCCCCTAATGCTCCCTAGAGCAACCAACCCATAAAATACAGCCCTAAATGGGGTCAAGGTGGCATCTGGCAGTTATTTTTTCCAGTACAGTGTGTTTGTAAAAGTCCATTTTCAAAATCTTAGCAGAAGGCTAATATTCGTTGAAGTTCTTAAAGGTTACGCATGCGCAAATAAATTCCTTCTTTGTTACATATAAAATATTCAATGTTTGATCACAATTTTCACCATGACCAAGCGACTTCCCAATATATCACCATACATTGTTGGAAAGATAAGGCCATAACCTTTTGAAACAACAGCATGTCAAAAATGTCTTTATGTTGTAACTGAAAATATTTACCTTAGAATAAACACACCGGTTTGACAGGCATGGGGGCTTCCATTTTGCGCATGAATACATGGGCATAAGTTATGAAGCTGGGAACCACTAGACACAAAAGTAGTGCACAAAACACCCTTTTCTCTTATTGCTTACATATATACCTTTACAATGATACCAAAACATAACATTTAAACTGTATTTTACAAATTATATGCATCCTGCACTCAGCCACATGTATTTATTATCTAACTGACAGCATGTAACCCTGGGGATTAGATTTCCGTTTTGGTGTAATTTGACCTGAAGTAAGCTTCTGTCCATAAAACTCCCTCTGACCAGCCTTCTATACTGTTTGTATTCAGTGACACATTTGTCATCATCAATATTCATCTGGGTGGAAAAGTTATTTGCCAAGGATCTGATCTGATCTTCACCATACTTTACTAACTCAGATTGTTTTGCAATGTTGTTTGGTACTAAAAAATCCATACATGCCACTAAATCCTTTTGTTCAAATCGGGATGTCAGATTTTCCACAACAGCAGTTACATATTTTGCCATAACCTTATGAACCAGGTCTTTTTTCTGGGTGTGGAAACACTCCATGTCAGGAATGTCTCATGTTGCCTGAGAGGCTGCAAGAGCACAGCGATGTGCAGCACAGTGCACTTCAATTAAAGCCGGACACTCATCCCTGATCTGTTTGCTCCATTAGTGCCCATTCCTACTAAATATTTCAGTTCTAAATTCTTTCGTTTCAGCTCCTCCTTCACCTTGTTAACAATCACAGCTGCACTAGCACTTCCCTCTGTAATCTGTATGTTATTTAACAGGCACATTTTTATTTCTGAATCTGTCAGGTATTGTGCATAAATAATTAATCGTTTCTGGTTTGATCTGTCAGTACTTTTATCGAACACAATAGAGAATACCTGTCTTTTTCACTTCACCTAATTTTTCTTCCAGAATCACATCTGCAATAGCACTGTGAAATTCACTAATACTTTGATTGCTTGTATAATGCACTGTGCTGTCTCTTTTCAAGTTTTTCCCTGACATTTCAACAAGGTCCCGTCCAGCATGTATTTGAACTCATCCTTAGGCAACTCTGTCTTGGCTAAATGGTATGCAGCCCAAAGACAACCAAGTGCAGCTTCGTTGTCTGACTGGATTTTGTGCTCTACTATATTCTTCATTGGCTGAAGAGCTGCCATTTTCACCTTTGTAAGGGCCTGCCTGTGGGCGTTTGCTGAAAAAAAAATGAAAAAAAAAATGACTAGAACTAAACACAAAACATTAAATATTTTAGAGCCTCGAAATTGGCATTGGGCAAGTAACCAACCAACCAAAGCAATGCTACTCATGTTCCTCTACCAAACTTATTCAAATGGTTCCGCCTCACTGCACAAAATGGCCACTAGAGCTAAAAATACAATTTGCATTAAAGTTTTGTATTCCTGTCATATTTTCTAAAGTTCTTGATCAATCTTGATGAAACTTTACACAGATGTTCTTTGGATGGTCCTCTACCAAACCTGTGAAAATGGTTCCACTTCACGGCACAAGATTGCCCCAGAGCTAAAAATAGAAATATGTCTAAAATGCCAATTTCTTGTAAACCTATGGCTAGATTTTTAAATAATTTCATACCAATGTTCGTTTAGTGGTCCTCTACCAAACTTATTCAAATGGTTCTGCCTCAATGCACAAGATGGCTGCCATAGCTAAAATTGGAAATATATCTAAACGCCAGTTTAGAAATATGTCTAAATGCTATTTTCTTCTAAACCTATGGCTAGTTTTTCAAATAATTTCACACAAATGGGCGTTTGCTGGTCCTCTACCAAAATTATTCAAATGGTTCCACTCCACTGCACAAAATGGCCGCTAGAGCTTTGTACATGTACCCCCATTGGCAAGATAAAATATCTGGCTTTAATGCAGTTTCCACATTTTTATCTTGTTTATATAAACATAGAATGAAAAGCCTTTGTTTTATTGTTATTTAATGTGTGATTTCCTAAAAAAAAATCATTGGTATTTTAAGTATGTTAAAATATGCTAAAATCGTCTTAATAAATTAATAATAATAATAATAATAATAAAAATTAAATCGATAATTATACTAAATTAATACAAAAAAAATATAAATGCATACGGTAAATGGTAATTATAATAAATAAATAAATAATAATTATAATAATGAAAGGACGGAAAAAGAAAGGAAACACTTCTTCTCCTTAACTTCTTACCACTTCTCCCTAATTTGACTTTGAGATGTGACTTCTCCCACTTTGGGGAGAAGTGACTTCTCCCAAAAATGTTAGACTAGCTAGACCCCTGCTATATTGCAGATTGATGCAAAAACCAGCTGAATGATCAGTACTTATCAGTTGCCGTAAACAATATCGTTATCAATTAGCACACATAACTTTAAAAATATTAAACTGCAAGTACAATTTCCTGTTTTGAACATAAGGGACATTGTGTCAGGTTTTGTTATGGCTTCCAGATCCAAATACGTTAGTATAGGTGTCATAATTCGTTTAAAACCATGCACTTTTCCCCCAAATGTTGTTGGACTTTATTGTTCCCCGGCAATAAATGTGTTGCTGTCATTTTGCCCAAAACAGAAGGCCTTGGTCCCAACCACACGGTGACACCCCATGACAGAGCTCACACTGCCATTCGCCAAATTAGCCAATGGCTATAAATGGAAATATTTGGCTAAATAATTTTTCATTTGGCTACAACGTGTACTTCATAAAACCCCATACAATACTCAAAATGAGAAGAATTTCAATAAAGTAAGGCCAATTTGGCTAAAGAAAATTTTGAGCCAGGGGGAGACCTGCATGAAAGAAGCCCTGGCGTTATTCTGATTTGCCGTTCAGGTAATATGTGTGGTGATATTTTGCAGACTTTGGGTTCCACAAGGTTGAGGTGAAGACAAAGACAGACAATGGGGTGCAGTTCACAACAAAGGGAAGTCACAGCAAGGAGACGGACAGGATGTCCGGAGAGCTGAACACCGAATACAAGTATGATGAATACGGTAGGTGCAGAACTGTCATGTTTACAGGCTTTTCAAATCGACCTCACATGCTTAAAAAGTCACTGTAAATACAAGCATATATAGACACCAATGCCTATAAAAATGCACCCAAAAATTGAGATCGGAGTTTGAAAAAAAAAAACTCCATTATTCAAAGACTACAAAACACATTTCAGACCATCAATGCCACCATTATTACTTACACCAAAAATTCTGTTTCGTGATAATTTCATTATACAAATGCGGCCATGTTACACGAAGTTGTTTGAGTATGGATGAGAAATGCCATCACCTAACATGCCATGATAAGCGCTAATTGTTTGCTTAATAAACAAGGTCAGTTTGGTATATATCACCAACAATTTATTGTTTTGTAACAAATATAAGAAAAAAGCACTAGCATACAAAATGAGAGAAAATGTTAGATTTTAAAGAATCCAGGTAAAAAAAATAGTTTGAAACGTGTTGGGTACATTCATGTATGAAAGCGTCCTAGTGACATTGATCGAGCATCGTTTACAAAATGATTTCAATATTATATGTTTCTGTCAATTTCTGTCAAGAGTTTTTGCTTATTATATCCTCGTAAAAGAAATCCTGAAAAAAATTATCCTAAATTTGGATGGATAAAAAGTGTTTCATTTATGTTTAACTGTTTCTTCGGTCCTTCCTGAGTATCAGCAGCTTTGCTGTGACCATTCAAAGTGCTTAGGCCTGATTTTTTTTTATATTTCTTGGTTCTCTGACATTTTTGGAAAAGTGTCCGGTTGGAGGAGGGAAAAAAATAAAAATAAAAAAAACAACATGGAATAGAGTAAATGAATGACTAGAATTTCACAAAAGGAAATGCGATTTATTTTAAAATCAAAATGCATTATTACTTACAAAAATCATATTACACAACATTATCTTAATTACTACATGATAACCATGACCTTAATTTTTTTTGCATTCCGTGTAACAGGTTGAAACCCGTTCACAAGGTCATTTTTAGCT
Source organism: Congeria kusceri (assembly GCA_027627225.1). Classification (NCBI taxonomy): domain Eukaryota; kingdom Metazoa; phylum Mollusca; class Bivalvia; order Myida; family Dreissenidae; genus Congeria; species Congeria kusceri. The sequence continues at coordinate 70,855,273 of CM051031.1, read as the reverse complement.
CGACTATTTGAAGAATAGGTGAGCTTTTCTACTACCCGGTGTCGGCGTCCGGGTCTTAATTTGGTTAAAGCTTTTATTCAAAAGTCTTGGAACTTCAAAACTTCATAACTTATTCACTTGAAACTTGGAATATACTTTTGTCATCAACTCCAGTGTCAGGGGCAACATTCCCCATAACTCTGTTTTGTATTTTGTCAGAGTTATGCCCCTTTTTCACTTAGATTTTCTGGTTAAAGTTTATATTCAAAAGTTTTGTAACTTCAAAACTACATAAGTTATTCACTTGAAACTTGTAACTTACCTTTGTCATCAACTCCAGTATCAAGGGCAACATTCTGTATGACTCTGTTTTGTATTTTGACAGAGTTATGCCCCTTTTTCACAGATTTTCTTGTTTAAGTTTATATTCAAAAGTTTTGTAACTTCAAAACTGCATAAGTTATTCACTTGAAACTTGGAACTTACCTTTGTCATGAACTCCAGTGTCAAGGGCAACATTCCCCATAACTCTGTTTTGTATCATGACAGAATTATACCCCTTTTTCACATAGATTTTCTGGTTGAAGTTTATATTCAAAAGTTTGTAACTTCAATACTACCAAAGCTATACACTTGAAACTTGGAATATACCTTTGTCATCAACTCCAGTATCAGGGTGAACATTCCTCATAACTCTTATTTTGTATTTTGTAGAGTTATGTCTCTTTTTCACATATATTTTCTGTTTAAAGTTTATATTCAAAAGTTTTGTAACTTCAAAACTACATAAGTTATTCACTTGAAACTTGGAACTTACCTTTATCACAAACTAGTACCAGGGGCAACATTACCCATAACTATTATGTATTTTGACAAAGTTATGCCCCCTTTTCACTTAGATTTTCTGTTTAAAGTTTATATTCAAAAGTTTTGTAACTTCAAAACTACGTTAGTTATTCACTTGAAACTTGGAACTAACCTTTGTCATCAACTCTATTAGCACGGGCAACATTACCCATAACTATGTTTTGTATTTTGACAAAGTTATGCCTCTTTTTCACATAGATTTTCTGGTTAAAGTTTATATTCAAAAGTTTTGCTACTTCAAAACTACATAAGTTATTCACTTGAAACTTGGAACTAACCTTTGTCATCAACTCTAGTATCAGGAGCAACATTACCCATAACTCTGTTTTGTATTTTGACAGAGTTAGCCCACCTTTTTACATAGACTTTGTGGTTAAAGTTTTTGTTCCAAAAGTTTATAAACACTTAAAAAAATATTGTAATTTAACAAATGTATGCCCCTTTCACTATCCAAAATATGTCCCAACTGAAACACTTCGAATAGTCGAGCGCGCTGTCCTCTGACAGCTCTTTTTAGGATATCGGTTACATTCTACAATTATATTTTTTTGCTTTTTGGAAAAAATCAGGTCGGCTGATCTGAGAACCAAGAAATCAAAAATCTCGCCTTATTAACCAGTTTTGTAGTTATCTGTAATTGCTCGGGCAAAAAGTATTGTAGGGTTTTTGTGTTTAAATTTAGTTTGAAATATAATTATACATGTAAGATTTCAGTATAAATATTTACCTGTATCCAACCATGGCAGTGGAAAAAGAATCTTGACCTGTCGTTTAAAACACTCACTGTTGATTTAATGGCCAGTTTTACTAACATGTCATATGCATTCTGGTCTTAACTGTAGGTCTGACATTCTTGGAGAGACATACAACTGTGATTGTGAATAAGAAATCTTGACCTAACTTAACTGCAGTTTTACTGCCTGTGTACAAATGTGGCCTGTTATTACACTGTGCTATTTACTGCAGGTCTGACTTTCAAGGAAGCACTCTAATACAGTGAATAAGGAATCTTGACCTGGCTTTTCAGTGGCTTTTACTGCAGATTTACTGCCTGTGTACAAATGTGGCCTGTTATTACACTATGGTATTTGCTGCAGGTCTGACTTTCAAGGAGACGTGGACCACTGAAAACAAACTGTCCACAGAGGTCACTGTTGAAGACCAGCTAGTAAAGGGCTTGAAATTGACCTTTGATACGTCATTTGAGCCTCAGACATCGTGAGTAACTAATTCAGCATTTCAGAAAGAAAGATTCAGGCCAAATACATGTTTATTTAGCAACTACAGTGCTAGGCTAGCACCTAGAAATAAAAATTGCCTTGTTTTTCCAGAAATTGAGAAGCCATTGGCTTTATTGGATACTGGTAATAATATTAGCAATATTGGAACTGATTTTAAGACGGTTGCTGAAGAATAATGTAAAATGCAGACTAATGAATCAAAACATGCTTGATGTTATTTAACAAGTCTTTGATAAAGCCAGTTAGGTGCACTTTTCAGGTGGTACAAACCATTGTTTGTACTCATAAGATTTCATGTATGTACTTATATTTGTATCAGATAAAATAAAAAATGATTGTCAATGCCAATGTTGTTCTGCTTGCAGTAAGAAATCTGGTGTAGTGAAGCTAGGCTACAAGAATGACCATCTAAACTTGACTAGTGACTGTAACTTTGACTTCGCTGGACCAACTATTAATGCTGCTCTTGTACTAGCGTATGTATCTTAATTATAAGTGTTTCTAGATGAAATGATAACGTGGTAAATACCGGAACACACATAAAACGAGGAGCTACTTTAGCATAAAGTGTTTCTGTTTAAGGACTGATGTCATGAAGAGGTTGAATATGCAGGACTCCTCTAAAAGTCGTTATAGCCAACAAGCCGTAACATGTTGAAATCCTTCTTGTTTCATATGCATATTTTTTGTCATTGAACATGATTTTCTTGTATACATTTTTGTTGCCTCTCACTACTTTGGCAAATGGCTGTGAGCCCTGAAATGGTCCTTGATACTAGTATAGCATGTCTCCAGATAATATTCAAACAAATATTTATGGGGTTAAATATGTACACTCGGTTCATTATTTATGATGGAAAATGAACTTCCAGTCAGAAAATTAATTTGGTTCGATTAGAGGTAGATAAGAATGCAAAGGGACAACCTAAAGTAATGAAAGTGAGGTTTCAAGAAGATAATAAATTTTTTTGCACATTTGCACCTTCAGTAGTAGTATCCACATGTATTTATTTCCATTTATATGCAACATAATTGTGTGGGTAAATGTACACTTAATTTTATTTGCTGTGTGTATTTTGTGAATTCCCTTGTGTAAATTACATGTCTATGTGCCTTCTCTGGGCAACTAGATATGAGCCGCGTTGTGGGAAAAGCGGACTTAATGCATGTGCGTAAAGTGTCGTCCCGGATTAGCCTGTGCAGTCCGCACAGGCTAATCCAGGACCGCACTTTCCGCCTACAGTGGATTTATGTTTAGAAGAGACTTCCTTGAAACAGAAAATACCATAAAAGCGGAAAGTACCGTCCTGGATTAGCCTGTGTGGACTGCACAGGCTAATCCGGGATGACACTTTACGCACATGCATTAAGACCGGTTTTCTCACGACGCGCCACATAGATGTTTTTCTCTTTACAGATTTCACTCCTGTCCTTCAAACTTGTAATTTATTCGATGCCTATACCCTTGTTTGTTCTAGGTACAACAACTTCCTTGCTGGTTACCAGATGGCGTTTGACACTAGCAAAAGTAAACTCTCTAAAAATAACTTTGCCCTTGGATATTCGGCTGATGACTTCACTCTTAATGCAAATGTGTAAGTACCGGTACTAAGCAGCATTTTAGTTTGCACTGAGTGTTTTTATCTTGTCTGTGATTAAAATTTTACTGGAAGTCACTTGTTACTTGTCAGTCATTAAAATTGTACTGGAATCCAGTTAAATCGGTATACGAGTATTCTACTGCAAATAAAGTATTTGTATCAATAAATACATAAACATGCATGAACAAAACCGAGTATATATATAATTATGTATAAGTAATTCAAGCATCCGATTATGCTTAAAGTGGTTATGACCGTAGTGCAATGTGTCCGAGCTGTACATTTTTATCATTTATGCAGCGTTATTTAAAACGTATTCTCCTTACTCCTTGCTTATTAACATATGTATTGGCCAAGGTGGGGTACGGAATATTGTTGATTTAGATTTATGTCATTGTGTTTCATGAATACAAACAATTGTTAGGACTAATATATTTTGGAGACATCAGTCTGTGGGCAACCCTATTGGAGACAGTCAGTGGGCAACCCTATTGGAGACATCAGTCAGTGGGCAACCCTATTGGAGACATCAGTCTGTGGGCAACCCTATTAGAGACATCAGTCAGTGGGCAACCCTATTGGAGACATCAGTCAGTGGGCAACCCGGCTCTACATAGCCACACACAAAAAAAGACCCTAAAGTGTTTCGATTTTTTTCTTTGAAATCCGTATTCATCAGATTTAGGTAACGTTCAATGTCTTTTCACCAAAATGTGTCTCTAAAAAAAAATTCAATCCTGACCCTACCTAACGTTTTTGAGACCATTGCCTGAAACACACAATTTTTTTTGTGGGGCCTTAAGATCAAGAGAATGTTACAAGCCTGCAGATACAAACTGAGAATTTGAGCAAGGCTGATTCAAAATTGACCAGTGCAGGACTGAAAGCCTTGTGTTAATTTCGACCACTGAGTGTGCCTCGGTTACAACATTGGTGTGTGGTTCTATTGCAGAAACGACCTTCAGGAGTTCCAGAGCTCCATCTTTCACAAGGTGAAAAGTGACCTTGACCTCGGCATCCAGATGTCGTGGACCCAGGGGACAAACGCCACCAGCCTTGGTCTGGCCGGCAAGTACACCCTGGACAAAGACTCGAGCATCAGTGTAAGTGTACTGCTTGTCTGCATCTGAAGTTGGTGATGAAGTTGACATTATTTGTTAATAATTATGAAACGGTTTTTGTTTTGTGGCAATTATGGATGTGTGTTTGGATTTTACTCAGTTCTGTTTGTTATACACTGCATTATACATATTAAAGACACCATTCATGATTAATAGAATGTGTTTCTCTTTTAGAGCACCATTATTGGCATATGTTATCAGTTCTCTTTAAAAGTTTGAATTCCACCAAATGCCTGAAGTGCTTTCTTTGAAAGATCCAAGAATTTGTAGCAGATTCTCACTAAAAGCAATTGTGTCTTAGTCAAAAACTATATTTAAACAAATGCAATTGTTGCTTATTATACAACAACAACAACAGCTTTTATTCAGCATTAAAGCTTATACAAGCTCATAGCCTGCATAATATGAATAAATATAAATGTTTGCAAGTAATGGTAAACAAGTAATATATACATTGAAACTATACTTTGAGTACTATGTACCCCATACTGTTGAGTTTGTATACATAGAGCCTGTCATGTGTGATTGGTTTGTATACGTAGAGCCTGTCGTGTGTGATTGGTTTGTATACATAGCGCCTGTCGTGTATGATTGGTTTGTATACATAGAGCCTGTCATGTGTGATTGGTTTGTATACATAGAGCCTGTCGTGTGTGATTGGTTTGTATATGTAGAGCCTGTCGTGTGTGATTGGCTTGTATACGTAGAGCCTGTCGTGTGTGATTGGCTTGTATACGTAGAGCCTGTCGTGTGTGATTGGCTTGTATACGTAGAGCCTGTCGTGTGTGATTGGCTTGTATACGTAGAGCCTGTCGTGTGTGATTGGCTTGTATACGTAAAGCCTGTCGTGTGTGATTGGCTTGTATACGTATAGCCTGTCGTGTGTGATTGGCTTGTATACGTAGAGCCTGGCGTGTGGGATTGGTTTGTATACGTAGAGCCTGTCGTGTGTGATTGGTTTGTATACATAGAGCCTGTCGTGTGTGATTGGTTTGTATACATAGAGCCTGTCGTGTGTGATTGGTTTGTATGCATATAGCCTGTCGTGTATGATTGGTTTGTATACATAGAGCCTGTCGTGTGTGATTGGTTTGTAAACATAGAGCCTGTGATGTGTCATTGGTTTGTATACATATAGCCTGTCATGTGTGATTGGTTTGTATACATAGAGCCTGTCATGTGTCATTGCAGGCCAAGGTTAACAACAAGGGACAGGTGGGCCTTGGATACTCACAGAACATCAGACCAGGTAGGCACATCGTTGGAGCTGGTGATCACGTCTACTGCTACATTTATCTCTAATATCTTTCTCATTTTTTGCCCCCGACAAAGCTCTTTTATAAATAGCCTAATGTTGTTATTCATTACAAAATATTCATGGTAATTTCTCAATGCTTTATTGCTTAATGTGTATGTAAATTGTTGGAAAAAATGCAACATATTTTTCCACTCGGTGTATCCACCAGTGAACATCGAGTTGTACTTATCAAACATAACACATTTTGACCTAGGTTGGCGCGAATAAATAAAAATAAGTAGCCAATTTGTTTAGTCAGCAAAAATTCATGTTATTTAAAATATTAAATAAAGTTGGTATATGCCTAATTTTCAAATAATTGCCAAAATGTTGGTAGCTTATGGCTATTTTTGATATTTGTTTTGCTAAAATGAGGCGTGTCGTGGGAAACCCGGCCTTAATGCATGTGCGTAAAGTGTCGTCCCGGATTAGCCTGTGCAGTCCGCACAGGCTAATCCAGGACGGCACTTTCCACTATGTTATTGTCTGTTTCAAGGAAGTCTCTTCTAAACATAAATCCACGGTAGGCGGAAAGTGCCGTCCTGGATTAGCCTGTGCGGACTGCACAGGCTAATCCGGGACAACATTTTACGCACATGCATTAGGCCTGGTTTTGCCATGACGCGCCTCAAATACTTTTCCCCGTCTCTGTGCAGGTGTGAAGCTGACACTGTCCACAATGCTGGAGGGCCTGTCCGCCGGGGGTCGCCAGATCGGCATGGGTCTAGAGTTCGACCTGTAACACCGCTACAGCATCTAGTGATATCCCAACACTTTATAAATGATGGCAGTGGGACTTTTTGTGTGAATTTTGTGTGAACAGTAGTACAGAGATCGATGTTGCTTTTGTAACTTATAATTGTTGTGAATATGTTTTATTAGGTAGTACTACTTCTTGTTTTATGTAAAGTGCTTTTCTAGTACGCCATAGTTTCATTAATTTCAAATGCCGATACAATGTTGATAAAATATCTTTGTTGCTAATGTGTATCAAATGAGATATGCCATGCACCATTAAGTGTTGAAGAATGTTTGCATGATTTTCAGTCGTTACTTGATGTAATTTTTAGGTTCTGTATACAGAAATGTATCCATTTATTTGTAATGTTTTTATTTCATTGTATATTCGTAATAGGTCTGTATTAGTGAATTGAAATATCATGGACAAAATAATAAGTGTTTCACATTGTTGAAAGTTCTGTGTGTTAAAGGTTCCACTGCCTCTGGTGTGGACGAAATATGTTTTATTCAAAGGAAATACATAAGTACCCTTGTTAGAGGTGTTTCTTCCTTATTTACCTTTATTCTTGGTTATAAATTATCGTCTAAGATTTAATGTGTTAATTCTCACTAACTTCATAGATGCTACTAACTGCGAACTAACAAATTTTCAATGTGATATTTGGGACAATAAATATAAAACTTGAGGTTATTTAGTAGTCCCTAATCTGCGTGCTCAGTTTAAAGATGAAAGAGTAAAAATTAAACAAATATTCTATTCCCGATGGTTTAATACAATTGCAGCAAATACAAACCATCCTGTTGCGATATTGACCCAATATGTCCAGTACATGTATATTGATACATACCGTTTCGTTTTTGACAGTTTTTCACTTCACTTACAGACGGTTGCATTGAATATTTGTTGTCAGTGTTCTAATTTATGACATACTCACATCCATAGGCGCGTATTCTGGGAGTACAAAAAATGCGTTTTAAGAATGTCTCGCCAGAGTACACTAGAGAATACACCCAGTATATATTGAGACGATGATGGATAATGACTAAACACCCAGTGTAAATATTCCATCTGTTATTTTTAGTTCAGGAAATTTAAAGTCCGAAAGAATGTTTACTTTGTGCTGTTCTTCTTGTCTGTTGAACATCCAAAAAAATATTACAATATTTCGAAATACACGGGTAATTCACTAAAATGGAAAGCTTTTATAAAATTATCAACTTATTGCAGTTGATACTGCTCCCACGATGAACTGTGACGTATGATCATTGCTGCAATAAAGTAGCATTCAAACCCAAGAAGTGGATAATCCATATTGACTTTGACAATAATATCTGTGGATTATGCATTTGAGCGGAACGCTCGGCAAATTTCACGTGCATGGTCCGACATTGAAGTTCGTTCATTGCTGTCTAGTCTTTTTCACACTAATAAATTAATGTCGCATCAACTATATCCATTTGTTTGCACAAATATTGAAAATTATTTAACGTCGTCAATTTATCTAGTTAAATGTAGTGTGCGACAAGGATGACTAATTTTCTAGGCTTAATAAAGCAGTATGAAGTACATAATCGTCCTGAAAGATTGCAGTTTTAACCAGACTATACTTGTGAGCTATGTGGTGTAAGGCTACCAGACCAAACATTGTTAAACTAAAGTTTTCTATCACGAGGTCTTTGTATTTTATAAATTAAAACATGTACAGTTATTCTTCTTTTTGTGTTCATGCGTAATACCTCGATCGATAGAAAACATCCAGTATTGCCAAATGGTTTGCTCATTCAAATACGAACAAAGACTGCAATAATGGTGTGCACGCTACATTTGACATGAAATAAAAACAAAAAATCGGACTGTTCAAGACAAGCAGAAGCCTATAAAAATACGCGTGCATTTTTCTTTATTTTTTTATAATTTAATGTAATGCATGATAACTGGTATAAAATTTTTGATTTAAGGATTGAATTTAGCGTTGGTTGCGTTAATGCGATTATGAACGCAATGGTCAAACTGGCAAATCCATGATGCGTGCTAGCGCTTCATGGATAATTTGCCAGTTTGACCATTGCGTTCATAATCCCACGAACGCAACCAAAATTAATTTCGATCCTTATATTTACATTATATTTGGGATGATTTCATAGCATTTCTTTATATTGTTTTTGTTTAACATGCATTTTATTGCCATTCTAAGCGAAATATCACGCACAACAGTTTTCTTGTCGGAACAGCGAAGTACCGCCCCTTGTAACCAAACTACACAAAATAGAATGCAAACTACGATTAATAAAATAGTTGCCTACAAAAATGTCATTTTCTCCTTATGTTACATTCAATTTGTTGCAACAAATTAAATTTAATGTAAACAATATAAGCCCTAACAGTTTTATTTTCCTTGCATAAATCATTTCGTTAAAAAACTAAAAAAGTAACAAATGGATGCAAAAATACCTGTGACATCAAGAAGAACTGATATTTCGGCCGGTATATATGGAACAGTATTAGGTTAAAAATTACATTCTGCATTCTGACGTTTTTCATTCATTCAATTCAAGCTGCGCCTCGTTTAATTCTTTCTCTTCTTCCTTCTGTTCATCTTGCTATTCTCGTTTCTCTTCCAAATAATCATATTTTCCAATTCTTCCTTCTCTTCCAATATCCTGCTCCATACATTCTTCCTTTCCTTCCAAATGTTCCTATTCTTGTATTTCTTCATTATGTTCCAAATATTTAAATTCTTGACATACTTCCACTTCTTACAAGTCATCCAAATGTTCCTATTCCAGAGATTCTTGCTATTCTTACTTCTCTTCCAATATACGTTTTAGATTACACGTGCGTTGCTAAATTCTACATTTCATGTCATTGCATTTGACCTTGTCTGCAATGTATTGTGGCAAGCGTATAATTAAATGAACGTACACAAAAATCGATAAATATATTTTCGTAAAAAATGCATTTCGGTTGTTCAAAGGGAAGAACTCGATTTTACTTATTTACGGAAATTCACGTTGATGAACGTCATTTACGAGTTTTATCGATTCAACAACACTTTATAACATCCAGTATAATACATAATTTTCGTGTTTTTATTAAATGTTGTAATCATAAATATTTATTAAATTCGGTAAATGTTTAAAAAAGGAAAAATTTGCAATGCATGGTATTTGTGCGAAACTACGCTTAATGAATATACCGAGTCATGAGTCATTCCCATTAGGTCTAATTACCCCAAAACGGAAGTCACATCCTCAGGGCTGTCAGTAAGATAACAAGCACATATGGTTGAGTGCAGGATGCATATGATTTGTAAAATACAGTTTAAATGATATGTTTTGGTATCATTATAAAGGTATATATGTAAGCAAAAAGAAAAAAGGCTGTTTGTGTGCACTACTTTTTGTCTAGTGGTTCCCAGCTTCATAACTTTTGGCCCATGTATTCATGCGCAAAATGGCAGCCTCCATGCCCGTCAAAACCTGTGTGTTTTTTCAAAGGTAAATATTTTGAGTTACAAAGCATAGAATTTTTTGACATGCTGTTTTTTCAAAAGGTTATGTCCTCATCTTTCCAACAATGTATGGTGATATATTGGGAAGTAGCTTGGTCATGGTGAAAAGTGAGATCAAATTTTCAATATTTTATATGTAACAAAGAAGGAATTTATTTGCACATGCGTAACCTTTATGGCAGTATTAACCAATCTATTCTTAAACAAAGAATATCATTTGAAGTGTTCTGTTCTAAGATGATGTTAAATTGATTATTTCTTGGTATTAAAACTATTCACCACCTCTAATAATAGAACCGTTTGTTAATTACGTGAACTAAATTGGTGAAAGCATATTTCTGTACGCGGAAGTATTTTTGATAGAGTGTCAGGCTATTCTAGATCTATATTCTTACGCCTCTGTTGCTTACAAAAAAAATGTGGGAGTATGACATATCATTCAAAACCGTCTTTAATAGAACATTTCGAATATCGTTTAAATGACAGACATCGGCCTGACCATGTGGCCGATCTCATGCCGGATATTCAATGTAATTCACACCTGGCAAGCACTGATGCCAAGGCAATTCCTTTACATCATATAAACAAAAGCACTGGTGAGCGACAGGCGCTCAATTAGGACGTGCTCAAAATATACCTGACAACAAAGCACTGCCGGCCCATATAAACTCTAAGCAAGCCACAGTTTTTGAACAATTCCTCCTCAGATACGACCATAGGGTTGAATTCGTTTGCTTTCTCGACAAAAGCCAATTTTTGTGTGGACCAACATGATAAAAACATTCTTCAACTAAAATTCACCTACCACCGGTTTGTTTTTGCAATTACATAAGAAGAGCCACAGAACGGCTATTACCGCAATAGTATCCATCCAAATACCTCTTATACATGTGGGTCTACATTGCAGTATTATAGTTAGCTAAAGTATAGTTATTTTTGTTACATTGCGGGTTTCAGTCTTCGCCACCCGTGTCTCTTTGCTATACCCAATGACCGTGTCATAATCACTGGCACAAAACATGACAGGCCTTTACGAAGAGCAATTCGTTTTTACTCCGTTGTTCGCAACCAGAGGCCCAGATAAGGCGCGTAAATTACGCAAAAATAATTGAAAAATACGCAGAGAAAATAAAAATTTGAGTGTACATTTACGCAACATTTTTCGGATGTTCGCGTACATTAGTGACTGGAAGACTGAAACAAATATAAGTTTTGACAAGCTTGCCTTCCTGAATGTGTAGTTGATTTGTTCAGTAGTTAGCATTAAAAGTCTTAAATGTTCAGAATTCTTACTTGTAACATTATTGTATTCAAATGACTGCATTATAAAGGATTATTATTATAATACTCAGGTCTTCTGCTGAAACCGTAAGGTATAACTGTTGTTGGATGTAAATTTACCACACTAATTCTACAAAGAGTGTACATTTACCCCCACACATTCTGAAGTGAGTGTACATTTACCCCCACACAGTCTGACGTGAGTTTACATTTACCCACACACATTTTGAAGTGAGTGTACAGTTACTCCCCCCACATTCTGACGTGAGTGTACATTTACCCCCACACATTCTGAAGTGAGTGTACATTTACCCCCACACATTCTGACGTGAGTGTACATTTACCCCACACATTCTGAAGTGAGTGCACATTTACCCCCACACAGTCTGAAGTGAGTGTACATTTACTAACAAATGTTCAGAAGTAAGTGTACGATTACGCTCAGTACAAATATTAATATGGAGCACTGTACGCCATAGTAACCTGAATTTCTTGCTTTGCTGCGTCCGTAAACAATAATAGAATTGAAGACCTGCCAGTAAGCGAAAGTTTGATAATCCAAACCCCAATCTTCTTGGTTGAAGTGTTCGAAGTAACATTTGTGCAGTTTCACTAACTCCTCCCTTCCCCTCGAAGAGAGATAATTGTCCCTAGGAGAGGATACATCCTAGAGTATATATATAATTTTCAAATGCAGTATTATTTACTGGTTTCAAACCACAAACAAGCAATCCTCCGAACTTTCCATAACTAGCGATCGCAGACCATCCTGAGACGGATCGCAGCATTATTTTCCTTGATTTTTTAATACGCTGTCTGTCGAAATATAGTTCCGAAAACTGTGATAATTAACATAATTATATATGCGTTCTTCATCATTCGACGACATCTGTATATCTGTGACGCGACCGCTAATTATAGAATGAAACAAGAGAACCGTACAGCCCTGGGTCGCTCGTCTGTGGGGCTAAGTTTCATGTTGATTGTGCAACAAATGTGGCGTCCAGTGTTCACAAGCTTTTTCTTCAATTTGCCCTAGTGACCTAGTTTTTTTACACCACATGACTCAGTTTCGAACTCGTCGGAGATATCATCGGAACAAAATGTTCTGAGCAAGTTTCATGTTGTTTGGGCAAAAAAATTGTCCTCTAGAGTGTTCACAAGCTTATTGCCATTGTGACCTAGTTTTTGACACCACATGACCCAGTTTCGAAGTTATGCAAGATATTATTGGAACAAATGTTCTGGGCAAGTTTCATGAAGATTGGGAAATAAATGTGCTTTGTTGAGTGTTCACAAGGCAAACTGTTGACGACGAAGGACGAACGACGGACAAAAGACGATCACAAAAGCTCACCATGAGCACTTTGTGCTCTGATGAGCTAAAAATGCCAACATAAAATTGTTAAGGAAATGTTTAAATAAATCTACATGACTAGAAATTGCAGCTTCACTTCAAATATCGTCGCATATCGCGTTATGTCTACACAGCAAAGAAGCGAGAGGTCCACACGTATGCATTGGCGCGTCAAAACATTGCAAGCTACGAAACAGAGGAACACGCGTTTGTAGGAAGTCCCATTATACTTAATGGGTAAAGTAACACAGTGTCGAACATAACATTGAGATGTAAATTTAATGTATATCAGTTGTATACATGTCATTCAATCAGTCCCGTTCACAAATGCAAAAACACATGTATACCAATGGTAATCTTCGTTCATCAGCTTGTATGGACGAATGGATTATTCAGTCGTGTTACATTATTTTGTCCAAGCCAATGCAGAGGGTGGAGCATGATACTTTTACAATAGCTACGGAGGAGTTGCAATTATTATGAACCGACATGAACGGTGTAGACGTGATACCTGTTTTTCAAAATGCTTCAATAAACCAACCCGATTGGGTTATCCGTTGTTTAAACCCCTTCCAGCTATAATAGCACAGATGTATTCCGTTCGTTTTATGTGACACGTGTTATATAAACACGCGCGACAGGTACTCTTTTGAAACGACGACATATTAGTTTATCATGAGTTATTTCACCCCCTGTACGTCGGTAAACTAATTTGCAGATGATAAATCAAATTTCAGAGAAAACATGACTGACAAATTACTTATTACCATAATTTATTTACGAAAACTAATATCTTTAAGGTAAGTTTTAACATTTAAAATATCGCACAAGATACAATGATATTTTGTACGTATAATGCGCTGTTACAGACGATTCCTAAGGCTAAAAAAAATAATGAATTGTTTCTCAGGCACTTTTTTCCCAAAAATCAGGAGGGAGGGCGAATTTGTTTTATTGAAGTTTTTTTATATATAATTTTCTCCTACTCTTCTATTGACACTATGTAATGGCTTATTAAAGCAAGTACATAAATGCAGATTAAAGACAATTTTAAGTTTTAATAACAACATAAGCATTCATTTTTATAAAATTCTAAATATAGAATTATTAATCACAAACGGTCATGTATGCAAGCTGACGTAAAAAGGCAATCAATTTGAATGTTCAAAGTTAACATAAGTGCCTTAAAATTGATATACCATCCGCATTAAAGTACTCCAATGTATAGAATTTAACTTTTCGCAATTCATATGTTTTATAACTGTAAAAAAAATACGAATTATTTTTGCAATAAATCACCAATAATGTTTGGAAAGGAAAATCAACACTTGTCAATGCAGCTGGCATTTTCGTTTGTTTCCATACGACTTATAGTGACACAGATTTTCTTCAAAAAATATGGAATGCTAAATATTACACCAGCAAAAGCATCTAAGAAGTTTAAGTCAACAATTGGACGATATTTATAACGGTTCCCAATCGTATATGATTTTTTTTTTCAAAATTTAATCAGTATTTCACAATTTGTGTATATCCGTTTATATAATTATATCAGACAGGAAAAAAGTTACTGGAAATACCAAAATCTACTGGGTAACTCTTCTTCCGCTATTTTAAATGCGGTTTCGTTTAATTTTAAGCCGCTGTCCATCGGTTCTGAATCCATACATCGTAATTTTAGTAATAGTTCTTATGAACGTTTATGGTGTTTATTCGTCCGAAATCTGTTTTTTATTTACGAAAGGCATTGTTCAAAAGCACTTGGTACGAACGGAATATACTATAATATAATGCTGGTTTACCCAAGAGTCATCACAAGTTACCGCATACAGAAAATAAACGATAGCACGTTACCAAAATGTTAATAATTCACAGATTTCAGTGGTTAATTTTTGTATTTTGTCCGGTTAGATGTCCATTTATAGAAACACTTGCTGCAAAGTTTTATTTTTATTAACATATGTCTTGACTGCTCCTTTAAAACCCGGGCGCTATCGTCAAAAAATAGTAAATAATTTTTTTTTTGGCATTGAATCAAATTCGTGGCGGGCCATTAGAAAACGTTGCGGCGCTTCCTGAGAAACAAATAATTAATTTTGTTTAGCCTAATGGCAATTAGTTGGCCAAATTAGTACTGGTTGAGTAGGAAAATCAGTAAAGTTGACAACATTTTATGTAAAAAGTGTACTGGGCTGAAAATTACCATGTATTGCTGAAAGCAAAACAAGATAGTCGAGCGAAAATGGGAACAACATATAACGTATTTGCCCTTTACCGTCCGAATACATGAGTAGGAAGCATTTTAACATGCCTACATCAATACCACTTGCACCTTTTGAGTACAATATATCCTCCATGTCATTGATATACGACGAAAAAAGAATCGGGAACAAAACACTCACCTTGTCTTAGTCCTAAATGACTCTCAAATGCAGTTCCGATATCATTATGATGTCTTACTTTTGTGTACACATGAGTATACATTGCTTTTATAACTGTGAAACGTCGTCCTCGCATACCGAGTCTGTAAATTCTGTACCAAAGGTATCCCTTACAATGTAATCAAATGCCTTTGTAATATCAAACAAACAACAATAAAATTGCTTATTTTAATAAAAAATATGTTATTAAATGGTGAAGGACAAATAGGTGTCAAAATCAGCACACAAAATGACTTTATATAATCGGAGACAGAGATACTTGACTTTTTAACTTTGAGTAAAATGAATATGATAAAGTACTGGTTTAAGGTATTCTGTGCTCCAGAACATAAATTCATTAAAATGATATATAGAATTTATGCTAGACGATATTGAAAGTAATCCCCTAAAAACCAACTGGGCAAGTCAAGTGACATGTATTCTAAGTATATTGGGATTCTACCAGGTCTGCTTGGCACAAAATATTGGTGATCTCAATGGTTTCTTTTCTGTGTGTAAGCAAAGAATTACTGACACTTTTGTCCAAGGTGTAAAAGACGCATAAATGGCTATTCAAGAGCATTAAATATCTTCTGTTTTGAACTTCAATTTTACATTAAATGGGTTTACATCGAGAAGGGAAGGTGGAATAATACCGATATTAGTAATATAGTGTTTGCCCAGTTGCCCTGTTCTCGAAGATGAATAGCATTCAATTTTTAATGTAACATCTACTCACAAACAAGACAAAAACACAATACATATATCAGTATATTATAGACGTTACCCAAGCACGTTAAAAGCCATAGCGTTATTATCCTAACAGAATCCAAATACTATCAAGTTACTAGCTGTTTATGCATGTAGAGTTGTTAAAATGACAAATACTGTCAGTGCATGATGATGAATGCTATTTTATTAAGTTACATGCAGTACAGATCACTTTTATGAATACTGTGCATATTACTTTAAAGTTTAACTTAGATATAATTTTTGCAAAGCACGAGAATATAGTACAGAATACTTTTATATAGTACGCGCAGATATATATATAAAGTATTTCTCTTAATTAAAGCATGATAATATTATTTGTTCCTATTTGTATAATTGTTATTCATGACGATCATGGGCCATGTTGGCCTTATTCGTGTTTTGTATGCTGCATTGTACAATGTACAATAAATTTGATTTGTCTTCTATTACATATAATAAAAATATGTATATGTAATGAAAATACGTAATGAAAAATAGAACAAAACAAACCTTCCTTTGCCAAAAAATAATAATTTTAATCGCAGTTTGAGCTTTATCCAGTTTAAGTTTGGACTTTATTTACACATTTTCTTCAAACTGTTCAGCTTTATCCATAAATGAGCATACCATTTCAAGATATAATTGAAATTAACCCAGAAACCACTACGGTATCAACTAATAAACGTTTGAATGCCTTTAGTTCGCTAATTTGTCGATTTAGATGCCAAATATAAAATAAATAGGTACATGTTTTGAATATGTTGTATTCTCCCCCCCCCCACCAATTTATATATTTCTTCTTAGAAAAACGTAGATTTCTGGCAATACACTTAGATTCTAATACATAATGGCGTTGGACATTACTTTATACATGTGTACAATAATTTTGTATATGTTCTGACTAAAATCTGTACATGTGTACAATAATTTTGTATATGTATTGACTAAAATCGCCAAAAAATTCAAAATATGTACCTACCTTTCAATTGCGGACGATATGTTTTCTTTGAAATTTGATTTATCGTCTGCAAATTGGTTTACCAATATAATTTTCCTTTTGTCTTTGTGAAAGTAGTAGTCGTTGTAGTAGTAGTAGTTGTAGTAGTAATCATAATAATAATAATAATAATAATAATAATAATAATAATAAGAAGAAGAAGAAGAAGAAGATTACCACCACTACCACTACTACTTCTACTACCGGTACTTTTTCAAACTCCTCGCAGCGGTTACCTGCCCTATCGGTTAACGGTAACCACCGCCATCACAAGTGAAATCCTTCCAGATTTGAAAGGATTACGTGTTTGTAACTTTTTCTCTTTTAATGCAACTCGGTGCAATTTTCTACATAATTGGACTTTTTAAATATCGTTTTCAGTCAATAATGAAAACAGAAAAATAAAATAACTAATTAAAACCATAAATAATATCTAGAAGATTTAAATCGATCATCATCACGTGGTTTGATATAACGGCAGGGATTTGATTAGAGCCATGCTCGGAACCAGTAAAATCTCTGCGCGGAGGTTAGTACTTTTTATGTGAGAATTTTCGTTTTTAGTGTTTTTATAGTGGTTTGTAGCCGGTATAACCAGACAAATTAGTGATTTGTAAATCCCGCGCCAATGTCAACTGTTGTCAACAGAAATGGAAGGAGTAGCAGAAGACATTTTTCTTGCAGGTTTACGCATAGTGTTCAGGCTTATGTTAAGTTTAGTTTTTGGAGTAATTTTTCTGTAATTATAAATAAATATAAGCTATTGGCAATATCCTGGAATACACTATATACAATCAAATGTCCGACTCGTGGCGCCAACACGCTGGACATCTTCCTAACCAACAGACCATCCCTGGTCTACAAATGCAAGCCAATGCCTGGACTCAGTGACCATGTCATGATGACATAGTCTTTGTCGAAGCCAAGATCCTAGCGCCAAGGAAGAAACAACCGTGGCGCAAATCCATCTGTGGAAACGAGCCAGCATTGACAACATGAAGTCACAAGCCCAAGCTTTCTCCATCACCTTCACACTTTAAAACACACCTAACACCGATATTAACAGACTTTGGGGCATATTGAACACCTTCTGCCAAGAAGTCATAGACTCTAATGACTACACGAGACATCGAACGGCTATCTAGGAAGAAGAAAGGCCTATCGAAGAGCCAAGCAACGAACAGGACATAAAATTTTGTAAGAAGTCCAGAAAAAGAAACCCAGTACAAGTTTAAGCAGGCCTTCAACAGGTACGTGAACAACATGGTCGCACCGGACACTGACACAAACCCGAAAAAGGTGTACTCTTTTATCAACAGCAAGAGATGCGACAGCAGTGGGGTATCTCTCTTGAGGCAGGATGGTCTCTCTTACAGCGATGCTGAAACCAAGGCCACTATTTTGAACAACCAGCTCAGCGATACCTTCACCAAAGAAGACCTGTCAACATTGCCTTCCATGCCTGGCAACTCATTGCCAAAGATGAGTACATTCACCAACAGCCGAAATGGTGTTCGGAAGTTGCTTCGAGACCTCAACCTACACAAAGCCCAAGGCCCTTATGCTATCCCATCACATCTGCTTAAAAAATGTGCAGTGGGGATCTCCGCACTAACCCTTGTTTTCCAGGCCTCTACAAGAGGGTACAGTCCCAGAGGAGTTGAAACAGGCCCTGGTCACACCCATCTTCAAGAAAGGTGACAAGTGCTCCCCGGCCAACTATAGGCCAATATCACTTACATCTGTATGCTGCAAAGTGATGGAGCACATAATCCACAGCCAGGTCATGTAGCACCTAGAAACACACAACATACTGTCCGACAGTCAACATGGTTTCCGGTAGAAGAGGTCATGCGATACCCAGCTCATCCTTACCATCCAGGATCTTGCCTCAGGACTTGACGAAGGAGAGCAAATAGACACAATTCTCCTCGACTTCTCTAAAGCCTTCGACAAGGTTCCCCAGCAGAGACTCTTGCTGAAACTCAACCACTATGGCATCAACGGTAACACCTACAAGTGGATACAGAGTTTCTCTCGAATCGCAGTCAAAAGGTCCTTGTCGAAGGACACTCCTCATCGTCTGCACCAGTGACTTCCGGTGTTCCACAAGGCACAGTCCTTGGTCCTCTGCTATTCCTGGTATACATAAACGACCTACCTCAGTAGGTGTCCTCAACTTCTCGTCTCTTTGCAGATGACAGTCTCTTATACAGGAAACTTAACTCACAGCAAGATGCTGTACCACTACAGGACGACTTAGACTGTCTGCAGCAGTGGGAGAAGGATTGGCAGATGGCTTTCAACCCTTCCAAGTGTGAAGTCATCAGGATCACCAGAAGACAAAACCCAACTGAAGCCAAATACTCCATCCATGGCCTAAACTTAGCAGTTGTACCATCTGGCAAATACCTTGGTGTGACACTCACAGACGAACTAACCTGGAATGCACACGTCGTCGACAAGACCAAGAAGGCCAACAACACACTTGGCTTTCTCTGATGGAACGTAGCCAGATGCCCCAGGGATACAAAGACCCGCTGCTACACCAGCTTGGTCAGACCCATCATCGAATACGCCTCAACCGCATGGGACCCCCACACCAGCAGAAACATCCAGCAGCTGGAAGCGGTCCAGCGAATGGCAACCAGGTTCGTAGTGGGAGACTACAAGACCACCAGCAGCACCAGTCAGATGATAGCCAACCTAGGCGGGGACTATCTACAACAGAGACGAACCAACAACAGACTGTCGATGATGCACAAGATCATCCATGGCCTCATTGACATCCCTAGTGAGCAGTTCCTGCGTCCAGCGACAATCTCCACCCGTGGCAGCACCATGAAGTACTTGTTGCCTTTTTTCCGGACTGTAGGATACCAACACTCCTTTGTCCTGCTGGTATTCGCCTGTGGAACCAGCTGCCAGAGCACATCATCACAGCCCAGAACTTGGACACTTTTGAGGCTGGGATCGCCGCCCACGGCAACTAGAGCCATATAGGGTTTTTACCATCTTTTATCTGTGCTTTGTGTTAATCACAACAACCTCGTAAATAGTTTTCATATGCGACGATGCCCCAGAGTGGGCCCTGCATATTATTGGAAGAAGAAGAAGATACTACAGGCGCATAGGAAGCTCACGAACATTGGGGCCGCGAATGGGGTGGGTGCTGGAGGGGTTTACCCTCCCGACGACTTTTTTTTTTTAATTGTCGATGTAAAAAAGGCTTTTTCATTAGTTCAAGGTCAGATAAATTATTAAATGGAATAAAGACGCAGGGTTCA
This sequence comes from Congeria kusceri, assembly GCA_027627225.1. Classification (NCBI taxonomy): domain Eukaryota; kingdom Metazoa; phylum Mollusca; class Bivalvia; order Myida; family Dreissenidae; genus Congeria; species Congeria kusceri. Next base: position 70,834,819 of record CM051031.1, on the reverse strand, counting down.
ACAATAGTATTTATTTTGATATCATACAGCATGTAACAACATTAAACAAAAAACATCTGTTTTCTAATAGCAATGTAACATTTGACCAAACACAATATCACTTTATAAAAGCAGTGTCATTTTAAAACCCAGTATTAAAAGATAAGCACTACTTTTATACTGAGCACACAGACATACATCGATACCATCAATGCACTAAAACTTCTTGAAAATTCTGACGATGCTGACACAACGATGCAAATGAATCCGCCACAGAATCTATATCCATTTCGTCGGTCAAGTCCATATGCACGTGGAGTGTCATGAGATTATTCAACCTGCACTGAGTCATGGTGGATCTCAAATATGTTTTCAGTCTCCGCAGCGCAGAAAAAAAGTGTTCGCTTGTTGGGTTAGTGGCTGGCATCACAAGAATCAGTTTCACTAACGTCAACAGTTAGAAAAAAATCACACGTGACGTCGACTTCATGTCCTTGAGGAGCGTGACAAGCTGGTCCTGTTTCCGTCCCTGGCCTCCAAAGCGTCTCCAGCTGCTTCACAGGCGCCACCCGGTCAAAATCGTTTCCGTAGATGCTCATTATGTGGCTCCTAACGTCGGCAGCCGTAGGGTCGTCGGTCAGGCTTTTGAGGAGCGTGTCTTGTAGTCTGCGATACAGGTGGAACCCGGCCTGGTCGAACATGTCCTGGATGCAGTTGACAGCCATGTCCATTGCTTCAAAGTATCGCTGTCTGTACATGTCCTTCAAAGTAGAGGGGAACTCTGGGTCAGCATCACCGTCCTTGTATCGATTAGGCATCTTCCTGCGCCTAGGAAGCAATGGCTCTTGCACGTCGACCTGGCCCATGCGTTCATTTAGAGAACTCCAGAACTTGTTCAACTTATGATCGCTGCGAAGTTTCTGAAGGGTGAGTCTTGTTAATTTGGCCAAGTCTTGACCCTCAGTGGCAGACAGGTCATCTTGCTGCAAACTTTTGCTGTCACTGTGTCTAAGTACTTCGTATGCCAAAGAAACCCTGAACAGGAAGTTGAATCTCTGCATCTGGGTCTCCACGCCGACGATACGCGCACAAGTCTTGGTGTCTTTCGTAGTCTCGTTCATGAATTCCCACAGCCTTTGGAGAACAGTGTAATTATCCTGGACACTTTTGAGACTAGCAGCTCGCACAGTCCGTCTAGTTGGGCACAACACTCTGAAGCCGGGCACTTCGGCTTTTCAAGTACACAGTCACGCTTTGGAGAATACTTCACCAGCTTGCAGATCTCATGCACTGTGTCAAGGTTATCACGGAGAATATTGCTACCGCGGATGGTGTTTCTAAGTTCAGGGAGTGGCCTTAGCAATGTGTGTAGACTGTCCTTGGTTCCTCCGCCGAGATGTTGGCAGCGACTCCGCATTTTGCACTAGACATATTACTTGCTCCATCATAGCACTGACCACGACAGTTCTTCAGGGAAACATTCATGCGAAGTAGCGAGTCCTTGATTACTTCCGTCAGGGTCTTGGCATCAATGTACGGCACCATGTACAGGCCTAGAAAGTCCTCATGCACTGTGAGATCTGCGTCGACATGGCGTAGAACGATGACGACTTGCTCCCGGTTGGATTGGTCCCTAGCTTCGTCTACCATGACAGTGAAGTATTTGTTTTGTTGGACACTGGCGGCCACTTTATGGAGGATTCCAAGCGCCTTGATCTGTAAGATCTTGTTCTGGATTTGTGGCGATATGTACTTGTCTCCCTTCTTCTTTACCCACTCTATAATGGTTGAGTCAGCCTCACCATGGAGTTTGAGTAGTTGTATGAAGTTTCCCTCCTTGTCATCTTGGCCACGAAGAGCGACTCCTTGCCGGGCAAGGAACCGAATGCTGCGCAAGATGGTTCGAAGCTGGTGACGGTTAGCTGCCTTCTCTTCAGCATGGGCTGCTGATAGCGCCTCCCCAACGTCTTTTGTCTCCTGTGGCAACGTCACCACTCGTTCGACAGCTTCCTTATGGCAGTCAGAATTTTGGTGATTCCGAAACTTTTTCGCTGCATCTTTCCAGTTGGTGAACCCGGTGGTGATGAATGCTGGTTTTGCCTTGGTGTTGCCGATCTTACCGCTGCTCATCGCCGACTTGCGTAGGATGCGGAACACATGGTCTTCAGCCTGATCATAATAGATCCAAGAATATGTGTCAAACCACTGAACATTAAATGATCTCTGCTCTGGGTTTTTAATGCCAAATTATCGTTTAGGAAATTTAAAATTTCGAGGTTGGTTTGTTACATCTATTTTAATGAACTTTGAGTTCAAGAAACAAACAACGAAATAGCTGCATGTTAATCTCAATAAAATTTCAATAAAAAGCATTTTATAGAGTAAACTTAATTACACATTTTAATTATCGGAAATTCTTTTTATCAGTATTTCAGCAGGACCGTTAAAGAAATGAACAAAAGTTTTCGCGACATTTTCTTAGCAAACTTATATTTATTGACCAAACATTACATGGTTATTGTTTGATAAATAATGGGTAGTCATGTGTAGGTTCAAAGTATAACTGTGCTAATTACCTTGTGTTTCCATTAGACGTTGAGCAGTTATCCAACAATTCCCAATTCATAATTGTGATATCTCACCTCGTGTTTTAATTAGAGTTAAAGCAGTTATCCGCCGATTCGCGAAAGCTTCTTGACACGTTGTGGTTTATTGATCGGGACTGCGGCCCCATGTTTATTGCAGCCGCGGCCCCAATCTAATTGCAGCCGCGAGCTTATTTTCTTAACAGCCACCAGTGACAAATCTTCTTTAAGTAATGATGATTTCAAAAATAAATTTTTTATGCTTCCCAAAATATTGGAGCCACGGTCCGACAACCTGGCAAAACTTGCTGAACCGAAATTAATTCACGAGACCGAAAATTCATTCATGTAATTTGTTTGTATTTATAGTGTATAGTATACATTTATACACTAGTGTGTTTTTGCGATCTCAATTTGATTCCCAAATGCGGATCACGATATAGCAAAGCTGTATTCAATCGCTCCGATATTAGGTATTTTTATCCAGTTACATATAGCAATAAGTCTTGAAAAAGTTGTCAGACAGTCAGACCGATTCTTAGTAAATAAATGTCGGACTCACTCAAAATTTGCCGTTCATGTCCAATGGACCGACTGTTTTTGGGAAGTCTGGTAATGTAGTAATGTAGGTCAGACCTTAAGAAATTTGGTTTGTAAATTTGGAAATATTTAAAATGAAGCTCATTTTAGTGTAATTCCGGAGTTTTTATAAAATTGAAAAGTATTTATTATGTTTTATAATACTAAGTACAAGGGAATGGGTGAAGTGTTGAAGTTTAAAGATGAGGAATGAATCTGTGTGGACAGTTTACAGGTACTCACATTAAATCATCACAAATTCGTACTGTAAGTCTTAATGATGTTGCAAGCTAGGACAAACATTAAAGGGACCTGTACACCGATGAACAAATTGACAAGTTTTCAAATTTTTTGTCTCCCATTCCAAAAATAAAAGAACATTACATACCAGGGAGCAAAATAGCACTACGGACCTAGAAATATACTGTCAAAAAATTATAAAGCGTTTGTAACGCTAAACGATGGAATAATTGGGAGTGTTTCTGTTGTTTTCATTGACAACACATGGAACACTTACATAAAATAAATAATGCAGGTTAATATCCAGAAGTCAAAATGGCCGAGTGGGTAAGGCAATTGCCTTTTAATCTGGAGGTCCCGGGTTCAAACCCTGGCTGGACCATTTTTTCGGCGTAGCTGTCTAAGATTACTTTTAACCTGGATTTCTTGCGATAATTATGCAGCGGGAAAATTGAATGCCAATAGAATTTGGCAAATTTTCTATTTTTAGGGAATGCAATCTTACAACAATGGTTTAATGTATACCAACAACTGTTGCATACTTTGGGGATTAAAATGTACATGATTGTTTACATAAGCGGTAAAATAAAGTTATAATCATATCTTCGACATACACTCTAGAACTGAACATAATTATGAACATATTTTCTAATTGTATGTCAAGAACAGAATATTATATTTGTTCTCATAATTAATCCACTGTTTTGTTAAGCCTAGTGGCACGCTCTATAAATAACAATTGATTCTAGCGAGTTCAACACACTAACGATCATTCTAAAATTAGCGCGCGTTTAGCTTCCGGTGTATAGCTGTTATAATATACATGCATCAATTAGCGTCCAGAGAATTATAAGAGCGAATACCGGTATTTCAATAAATGGGGAATTTATGTTTATAAACTTACTGTGCATGTTAATTTGAAATTCAATGGCGGTTACGTTCTATTTAGAATTCAATAGAATTGCACATTTCTATCAACTTCTCCAGTTGATGTTTATCAACCTATAAAAAGACATCTTTCAATAAATAAAATGTGGTGAAATAAGTAACGGAATACGTCAAACTGTTATTCATGTTACTTTTACTTCATTTTCGTAGCATTAATACATTATTTGCAATACCAATTATACACAGAAACCCTTGATACATCATATTCCTACAGAATATAATTTTAAATCGCCATAGCCAAATGAAATTTTTATGTTTGTGTTATCAAAAATGGAAGTCCTCATTATTTCAAATGCGCTGAATGTTCCCGGAAGATTGCTATTCAAAAGGATACACAGTATAAATGATTAACTGACTTAGAAATGTGTATGTATTATGCATAGATAACTTCGAAGATGAAGGTAGGGTATATAACTTAAGAACTCTACGCATCTGATACAGAATAATTTTCATTCATTCCCGCAGTTATTTTCGTACATTGTCAATTTGTTAAATTTGCTGACAGATTTATATTATAATGATGTTAACGTAAATTATTTAGGTTATTCATGTATCACTGGTGAAAACATGGGGCGGTATGATCGGTTTATTCACGGTACAAATATTAATAATTATTGAATTAATCACACATTAATTTTGGGATATGAGAAGTTTTCTTATGATGCTAAAAAATCTGGGGTCCGAGAAGTCGCCTTGTCTAGGTGGGGACCGAAAAATCTGGGGTCCGAGAAGTCGCCTTGTCTATGTGGGGACCGAAAAATCTGGGGTCAGAGGTCACCTTGTCTAGGTGGGGACCGAAAAATCTGGGGTCAGAGAAGCCACGTAACCGATCATCTTGGCCCTCTTGTATTATCTTTAGGGTAAAATGATATCTCATTATTAATGTCAACGCCGATTGTCGTTTTTAAAAGACATTTGTTGTTTCTTTTCTTCTTTTTTTTCTAAATACTTATCTTGTTACTCTACTTGAGCTTTTTAATTATTATGCTTAAATCTGTCAAGTTAAGATATTTAATGGCATATTAATTTTTTTTTCGAAAATCTGTGAATAAGTCCCTTTCAGTTTTTATTAACATTAACAGTTAAAAATACATAAAATAATATGCTATGAACCAAAAACAAGTTCTCATTTTCTTAAAATAAATGGTATTTGATGAGTTCTTATTCCAGTTTATTGTTTACATTTTCATCACAGAGCAATTAACAGACGTTCATGTTTTATCTGGAATATCGGGCAGCTTGCAGAAAGTTCACGACGCATATGCAGATTTTGTCTAAATAACAAGCAAATATGCCAATGTTTGACTTAAATGTGAGGAGTTTTGCTACATTCAATACATGCAGACTACCAGATAATTGTATTTATGGAATGTACCCTCTTCTGCGAAAGTTGATTCCACAAAACACTGTGTTCATTCATTATGGATGTTTGTCTAGTTGTGTTGTTGAGCATATAATTATAATTTATTATACCTCACTTTTGTCTACAACGATAAATTCCCATTACTCGAGAAAGAGATATTTTGAATGTCAAAAACATTTCAACCTTTTTGACACTTGACCAAGCAAAAAGTGACTGTCAGGTCATGTGACTGCGATGACATTTTGAATGTCATATAAGGGCAAGTAACTGCATCAGTTTTTTTTAGCCGCATCATGAAAATATTGCCTCCCTTGTCGTAACGTAATATAGTCGTGACGTCACTATTTAATGTTTAAACAAGCGATTCTCTTCAAAGTTAACTGCCAGAAAAACAGTTTGCCAGCATTTCTGAAGATAAAAGAAGATTTAGGCATTCTCAATCTTGTTAGGCAGAATTAAGTACATGTTTACCTTTTTTTACTCAATTTTATTCGGTATAATAAAATAAATATCATGTGGCAGCGTGTGTGACTGATATTGTTAACCCTCGAAACAGAATGTCACCATTCGGCATTTGCTTCGGGTGACATTCTGCCCTCGGGTTGACAATACATTGTATTAATGTCACACGCTGCCATATGATATTTATATAATATCACAGTGCTATCTTATTTGATGACTATTTATATTCAATGTGGATTGTTATGTGTTTTGAGCTAAAGGTAATTATGTGTGTATTTGAAATATGTTTATTTTATGAATGTAAATTAAGTGCAATATTACAAAACAATAACAACAACAAATATGAAGGAAATATAAAATCAACGGACATTGACAAAACAAAGATTGCTTCAAAAATCAAGTGCACAGACTTTTACAGTACAAAATGTTGCGAGCTTTAATGGGGAAAATGTACTCATATGCAAGTTTAAATTCGAACCCTGTATTTAACTGGTTATGTGTGGGGGGTTTTCAAGCTGATTTGGGTCTGAAATTGGGCCCCATTTACAAAAGAAAAAAGTATCTTGTTTTCACAAATTTTTCCACCAAAATTTACAATTACTAGCAAATTTGCATTTAACTTATTGTCTGCTTTATGCTTGTTCCATGCACTAGTTCCTAAAAGACTGAATATGATGTTTATGTCAAAATGCATATTCCAGGTAATATCGTACAAATTGAATTAACATTGGTAACAATATTGTGTAATCTAATCCTGATAGAATAACTTAAATAACACTCTATTATGTGAAATTAGAATAAGACATCAAACATAGAATGGACATGAATTTGTTTTTCACATAAAACTGTGTATTTGGTGGTGTTAGAGCAGGTTTGTTATATTCTGTCAACAAATATGGTATTTTTGCATTGTTCATAACACTTTCAGTAAATCTGATTATCTTTGATCATTTTTATTAGCTCGACTATTCGAAGAATAGTTGAGCTTTCCTACTACCCCTAGCGTCGGCGTCTGTGTCGGCATCCGCGTCTGAATTTGGTTAAAGTTTTTATTCAAAAGTCTTGTAACTTAAAAACTACATAAGTTATTCACTTGAAACTTGGAATATACCTTTGTCATCAACTTCAGTGTCAGGGGCAACATTCCCCAGAACTCTGTTTTGTATTTTGACCGAGTTATGCCCCTTTTTCACTTAGATTTTCTGGTTAAAGTTTATATTCAAAAGTTGTGTAACTTCAATACTACAAAAACTATGCGCTTGAAACTTGGAATATACCTTTATAATCAACTCCAGTATCAGGGTGAACATTCCCCATAACTCTATTTTGTATTTTGACAGAGTTATGCCCCTTTTTCACATAGATTTTCTGGTTAAAGTTTATATTCAAACGTTTAGTAACTTCGAAACTACATAAGTTATTCACTTGAAACTAACATTTGTCATCAACTCTATCAGGGGCAACATTACCCATAACTATTTTGTATTTTGACAGAGTTATGCCCCTTCTTACTTAGATTTTCTGTTTAAAGTTTATATTTAAAAGTTTGGTAACTTCAAAACTACATAAGTTATTCACTTGAAACTTGGAACTAACCTTTGTCATGAACTCCAGTATCAAGGGCAACATTCCCTATAACTCTGTTTTGTATTTTGGCAGAGTTATGCCCCTTTTTCACATAGATTTTCTGATTAAAGTTTATATTCAAAAGTTTTGTAACTTCAATACTACAAAAGCTATTCACTTGAAACTTGGAATATACCTTTGTCATCAACTCCAGTATCAGGGTGAACATTCCTCATAACTCTTATTTTGTATTTTGACAGATGTATGCCCTTTTTCTCTTAGATTTTCTGTTTAAAGTTTATATTCAAAAGTTTTGTAATTGCAGAACTGTATAAGTTATTAACTTGAAACTTAGAACTAACCTTTGTCATCAACTCTAGTATCAGGGGCAACATTACCCGTAACTCTGTTTTGTATTTTGACAGAGTTATGCCCCTTTTTCACATAGATTTTCTGGTTAAAGTTGATATTCAAAAGCTTTGCAACTTCAAAACTACATAAGATATTCACTCAAAACTTGGAACTAACCTTTGTCATCAACTCTAGTATCAGGGGCAACATTACCCATAACTCTGTTTTGTATTCTGACAGAGTTAGCCCACTGTTTACATAGACTTTGTGGTTAAAGTTTTTCTTCCAAAATTTCATAAACTTTACAAGGCTTCACTTAAAAGTTTTGTATTTTAACAAATTTATGCCCCTTCCACTATCCAAAATATGTGCCAACTGAAATACTTCGAATAGTCGAGCGCGCTGTCCTCTGACAGCTCTTGTTATGTTTAACAAGCTGTGCTCATGCATGCTTGTACACAGTTGTATGTTTTTGTGAAAAATTTGTAAATGCATACAAGTAAACAGATTTGTAGTAAAATCAATTTTACGGATGCAATTATATATGCAGGTGTATATTACACTAATAAGTGCAACATTTTAAGATTGCAAATGTTTAACTGCATATTAAACATTAGTGTAATAAAATAATTTATTCTATGTTTGATGTCTTATTCTAACGTTACATAATAGTGTGTTTAATACATAAAAGGTCGAAATACTAATTTCACAAAATATGGTTTTATGGTGCTTATTTTCACAATTCAAAAAGCCCCGGCCCCATTCACAAAAAACTGAAAAAAAACACTGGTTTTCAGATCCGTATCCACTACACTCTGCATGTGCACGGGGCGAAACAGACCTTGTTCAGCAGTTGTTACAGGGAAGTTGCCACGTCAATGACACGAACTTTGACCTTGTACAGCCCCTTCATGAAGCTTGTTTCCATGGCAATGTAGAATGCTGTCAACTGCTTCTGGATGCTGGAGCACAGGTACGGTATAATCGTTATATTTCATGGTGGCATAATTTTTGAGTATTTCATAATTTAAAACCCCACATAAATTTTCTTTTTGCAGGATTATTAGAAAAAAAAAGAAGATAAAAACAAAAAATGTGCAAATTGTAGACCATGAGAATTAGCTGTTTTTCACGAATGTGCGAATTTTAGACACAGCAAAATAAAATAATTTTACAGTATGTACATGTATTTCTATCTTATTAGTTAAAATTGCACACTCATCTTATTGTACAATTTTGTACACATCAATAAATGCTAAGCCTGAATAGCTCTGTACACAACTATTGGCAAAGAAAGCAATGTGATGTAAACAGACTACGGTATTTACATACATGTATGGTCACAATATACCCTGTTCTACCATTTATCATTAAATAGTAAAGATTTAGTTTGAGTTAGAAACCTTAACTGTTAAACATATTGTTTTATTCCTTCATTGTATGATGAAATAACACCCCGTGGGATAAACTTAGCCGTGTTTCCTCAATGAGGGATAAAGCAAACGCGCAGTCTAATGATGTCATTTTACGTTTTTCGTGTTATTTAGTATGTTTTCCATTGTTTATTATAACAAGAGGGCCACGATGGCCCTAGGTCGCTCACCTGATATCTATGTATGTAGTTTCATTAAAATATCTCAATAGGTTTTGAAGTTATTGAGCGAAAACTGTTTTTCTATTTTTAGTAACAGTGACCTTGACCCCACCCACCACATACATAAAGCAAGGTCTCAATATAAGGTATCTACGTATGAAGTTTCATTAAAATATCTCAATGCGTTCTTAACTTGTTGAGCGTAAACCGTTTTTTCTACTTTTAATAACAGTGACCTTGACCCCACCCACCCCATAAGCAAACCCAAGTGAGGTCTCGATATAAGATATGTGTATTAAGTTTCATTAAAATATAGCAATGCTTTCTCAAGTTATTGAGCGGAAACCGTTTTTTTATTTTCCAATATGCAATCCCAAGCTTTTCTTGATATAAGGTACTTATGGATTAAGTTTCATTAAAATAGCTCAATGCGTTCTCAAGATATTTAGCGGAAACCATTTTTCTATGTTTAATAACGCTGACCTTGACCCCACCCACCCCATATGTAATCCCAATCGAGGTCTCAATATAATGTTTCATTAAAATATCTCAATGCATTCTCAAGATATTGTGCAGGAAACCGTTTTTCTATTTTTAGTAACAGTGACCTTGACCCTCCCACCCCATATGCAATCCCATACGAGTAGTCGATATAAGGTATCTATGTATTAAGTTTCTTTAAAATATCTCAATGTGTTCTAAAGTTATTGAGCGGAAACTGTTTTTTTTATTTTTAGTAACAGTGACCTTGACCATGACCCCACCCATCCCATATGCAATCCCAATCGAGGTCACGTTATTATGTTTTTAATCTCCCGCCGCGAAGCGGGAAGGGGATGATAGGAATGCCCTTCGTCTGTCTGTCTGTCCGTCAGTCTGTCCGTAACATTTTCGTGTCCGCTCTATATTTCCTTTACCATTTGAAGGATTTTCATGAAACTTGGCTCAAATGTTAAGGTCATTGAGACGATGTGCAGAAGGCATGAGTTAATCACACCGGCACAAGGTCAAGGTCACACTTGAAGGTCAAATATTGGAGTCTAGATTTTGTGTCCGCTCCATATCTCCTATACGCTTTGAAGGATTTTCATGAAACTTGGCTCAAATGTTTAGGTCATTGAGACGATGTGCAGAAGGCATGAGTCAGTCACGCCGGCTCAAGGTCAAGGTCACACTTGAAGGTCAAATATTCGAGCATCCATTTCGTGTCCGCTCCATATCTCTATGCCTTTTGAAGGATTTTCATGAAACTTGGCTCAAATGTTTAGGTGATTGAGATGATGTGCAAAAGGCAGGGGCCTGTCACGCCAGCTCAAGGTCAAGGTCACACTTGAAGGTTAAATTTTTGAGCCTCCATTTTCATGTCCATTTTTCGTGTCCGCTCCATATCCCGTATACCCTTTGAAGGATTTTCATGAAACTTGGCTCAAATGTTTTGCTCATTGAGACCATGTGCAGAAGGCATAAGCCAGTCACGCCAACTCAAGGTCAAGGTCACACTTGAAGGTTGAATATTTGAGCCTGTATTTTCATGTCCGTTCTATATCTACTGTGCCCTTTAAAGGATTTTCATGAAACTTGCCTCAAATGTTTATTACATTGAGGCAATGTGCAGAAGGCATGAGGCAGTCACGCCACCTCAAGGTCAAGGTCACACTTGAAGGTCAAATGTTTGAGCCTCCATTCTTGTGTCTGCTCCATGTGGCCAGTTTGCACCCCAGGGGCATCAATTGAACAATCTTTGTAGAGAACCACTATACAATGTTACATACCAAATATGAAACCTCTGGGCCTTGCAGTTTCAGAGGAGAAGATTTTTAAAGTCATTTTGCTATTCAAGTCTATATAAACCATGTGACCCCCGGGGTGTGGCCAGTTTTGACCCCAGGGGCATCATTTGAACAATCTTTGTAGAGGACCACTATAAAATGTTACATACCAAATATGAAAACTCTGGGCCTTGCGGTTTCAGAGGATAAGATTTTTAAAATTATTTTGCTATTCAAGTCTATATAACCCATGTGACCCCCGGCGTGTGGCCAGTTGTGACCCTAGGGGCATCATTTGAACAATCTTTGTAGAGGACCACTATACAATGTTACATACCAAATAATAAACCTCTGGGCATTGCGGTTTCAGAGGATAAGATTTTTAAAGTCATTTTGCTATTCAAGTCTATATAAACCATGTGATCCCCGGGGTGTGGCCAGTTTTGACCCCAGGGGCATCATTTGAACAATCTTTGTAGAGGACCACTATACAATGTTACATACCAAATATGAAACCTCTGGGCCTTGCAGTTTCAGAGAAGAAGATTTTAAAAGGCATTTTGCTATTTAAGTCTATATAAACCATGTGAGCCATGGGATGTGGCCAGTTTTGACCTCAGGGGCATCATTTGAACAATCTTTGTAGAGGACCACTATACAATGTTACATACCAAATATGAAACCTCTGGGCCTTGCGGTTTCAGAGCAGCAGAAGATGTTTAAAGTCATTTTGCTATTCAAGTTTATGTAAACCATGTGACCCCCGGGGTGTGGCCAGTTTTGACCCCAGGGGCATCATTTGAACTATCTTTGTAGAGGACCACTATACAATATTACCAAATCTGAATCCTCTAGGCCTAGCGGTTTCAGAGAAGATTTTTAAAGTCATTTTGCTATACAAGTCTATATAAACCATGTGACCCCCAGGGTGTGGCCAGTTTTGATCCCAGGGGCATCATTTGAACAATCTTTGTAGAAGACCAGTACAGGATGTCACATATCAAATATGAAGGCTCCAAGCCTTGTGGTTTCAGAGAAGATTTTTAAAGTTTTCAGTTTTAAAATCTATTTTTAGCTCTGGTGACCTGCATATGCAGCGGACCGGAACGATTTGAACAATTTTGAAAGAGGGTCACCCAAGGATCATTCCTGTGAAGTTGGGTGAAAATCTGCCCGTGGTTTAGGAGGAGATGTTCTTTGAATGAAAATGTTGACACACGACGGACGACGGACAAAAGGCGATCCTAAAAGCTCACCATGAGCACGTTGTGCTCAGGTGAGCTAAAAATAACACCATAAAATGATGAGATATTTAGAATACCAGGTAACTGTTGAAAAAAGATTAGTTTATTTAGCGAGGCTTAGTAAACCTAAACCATGAGTGTTCTCTATGTGTTCTGCAGGTGAATGGCCGGAACATAGACGGTGCGACCCCGCTGTGTGATGCCTGTGCCAGTGGCAGCGTGGACTGTGTAAGACTGCTGCTGGAATGGGGGGCGAACGTGAACCCACAGCTTCTCCTCTCCTCCCCCCTGCACGAGGCCGTACTCAGAGGTGCAGAAACATAGTTTGAAATGTAGTCATGTTGTAGTGCTTAGACATGGGACATGTATTTAGTGGTCAGAGGTTGGGAAAACGGATGTCTAAAGTGATTTAGGAAGGCAGTTGAGCCTCAATGGCAGTCACATATAACAAATGTTAAACAGGTTTCTTTTTACTCTAGTGGCATTGTACAGTTTACATGTACTTGTAAATATGTACATTTAAGATGATTATTCTTTGGATAGTGTTGTTTATTTTATGTTTTTGTTTATTTAAATAACATCTTATTTTACAATTGCCCAAAAAGTAATTTGTTAAAAGTGTAGTGCAGTAAATTTTCTGCTATATTGGCAAGTTAAAGGGATCAATTCACAGATTGACGAATTGGCAATTTTCAAATTTTTTGTCACAGATTCCAAAAATAAAAGAACAGTGTTTATAAAAGAGCGAAATATACTGTAATTTCCATTTCATTAATCATCAGTTGAAATTGATAATATTATTAAGCGTTTGTAGCACTAAAAGAGGGAATAATTCGGAGTGTTTCTGTTGTTTTCGTTAAAATTGTTGAAAACACGTGGATCACTTACATAAAGTATAAAATGCAGAGGCAAATATAAAAATTGGAAGAGTGGTTTAGGTGTTAGCCTTTTGATCTGGAGGTCCATGGTTTAAACCCTGTGTGGGCAACTTTTTTTTTCTTTTTGTGTTATCCTTTTCTTGTTATTACTCTTGAGCTGTTTAGTTCCGATGTTTCAATCTGTCATGTTAAGACATTTAATGGCATACTTAAAAAAATATATAAAACTGTGAACAAGTCATTTTAAGTATGAATGTTATGATTTCATTCTGTGTCATTACACTATATGTTGACAGACAACTGGCAGTGTGCGGCGCTGCTGGTAGAGGCAGGCGGGAATCTCAACCACACAGACTGCCACTTTGGGACCCCCCTGCACGCTGCTGTGTACAAGAGCAGTGTCAACAGTGCCAAAGTGCTCTTGAAAGCAGGTGAGGGGCTTGTGTCGGGTCTGGGGTTGTATTCCAGAAACATCTTATCCTTAACCTTTAAATTTTTTATTAACATTTTATTAGACCCCCACAAACGAAGTTTAGGGGGGGTATATAGGAGTGAGCTTGTCGGTCTGTTGGTTTTTGGTTTCCGGATGATAACTCAAGAAAGGCTACACATATTCAAATAATTTTTGGTACACATGTGTAACATCATAGATTACAGGTCAGGTTCGATGTTGGTTACAAACCACTAAATTTCGACAGAGTTATGGCCCCTTTTCGACTTAAAATTCCCTAATTACATGGTTTCCGGATGATAACTCAAGAAAGGCTTGACATATTCAAATAATTTTTGGTACACATGTGTAACATCATAGAATACAGGTCAAGTTCGATGTTTGTTACAAACTACTAAATTTTGACAGAGTTATGGCCCCTTTTTGACTTAAAAATTCCCTAAAAACATGATTTCTGGATGATAACTCAAGAATGGCATGACGTATTCCAATAATTCTTGGTATACCTGTGTAGCATAATAAAATATGGGTCAAGTTCGACTTTGGTTTTAAACCGCAAAATTTTGACAGAGTTATGGCCCTTTATTTGACTTAAATTCCCTAAAAACATGGTATCCTGACGATAACTCAACAATGGCTTGACATATTTAAATAATTATTGGTACACGTGTAGTATCATAAAATACAGGTCAAGTTCGACTTTGGTTACAAACCACAAAATTTGACACAGTTATGGCCCCTTTTTGACTTAATTTCCCGAATAACATGGACAATAACTCATGAAAGGCTTCACAAATTTAAATTATTTTTGGTACATAGGTGCAACATCATACAATAGAGATCAAGATCAACTTTGGTTACAACCCACTAAATGTTGACAGAGTTATGGCTCCTAATGAAATTAATTGTTTCCCTACTGTTGACCATTCACAAATTAAAGCATTCTTTCTCTGTCCATTTCTTACGAATGGATGCCATAGTTTTGTGACAAGGCCATATTGCGGGGGTATATCTTAACTGTGAAGGGATTCACAAATTTATATGAGGCGCATTGTGGGAAAACCGGTCTTATTGCATGTGCGTAATGTGCCGTCCAGGATTAGCCTGTGCAGTCCGCACAGACTAATCCAGGACGGCACTTTCCGCCTACAGTGGATTTATGTTTAGAAGAGACTTCCATGAAACAGAAAACACCATTAAAGTGGAAAGTGGAAAGTGCCATCCCAGATTAGCCTGTGCGGACTGCACAGGCTAATCCGGGATGACACTTTACGCACATGCATCATGACCGGTTTTCCCAGGACATGCCTCATATGTAGTTTTAAAATAAATTATTAAATAACAAAAAATCTACTCAAATGAAGATAAACTTAAGATGTTTATGGAATGTGGACCATGGTCCTCGAAGGAGTAATTATTAAAGGCACAAATATGTGTGTTAGCGAAAACTGTTCAATTTACATAGCACACGTTTTGACAGAAAGCTAAATTCTTGGGACAGTTCAAAACAATTTTTCAATGAGAGATTATAAAAAAAAATCTGGTTCGTGGTATGGTGTTGTTTCATTTTGCAATGTGAACTCTAGCAATACCTGATATTGTTTGTTTCATGTTGCAGTGTGAACTTTATCAAGGTGCTGAGCACTGTTGCGATGTGAACTCTATCAATGTGCTGAGCACTGTTGCAATGTGAACTCTAACAAAGTGTTGAGAACTGTTGGAATGTGTCGAGAACTCTATCAATTTGTTGAGCACTGCTACAATGTGAAGTCTATCAAGGTGTTGAGCACTGTTGCAATGTGAACTTTATCAAGATGTTGAGCACTGTTGCAATGTAAACTCTACCAAAGTGTTCAGCACTGTTGCAATGTGAACTCTATCGAAGTGTTGAGCACTGTTGCGATGTGAACTCTATCAAAGTGTTGAGCACTGTTGCAATGTGAACTCTATCAAAGTGTTGAGCACTCAGCTACTCATGTTTGTTTCAGGCTGCAATGTGAACTCTCTCAAAGTGTTGAGCACTGTTGCAGTGTGAACTCTATCAAAGTGTTGAGCACTGTTGCAATGAGAGCTCTATGAAGGTGTTGAACACTGTTGCAATGTGAACCCTATCAAGGTGTTGAGCACTGTTACACTGTGAACTCTGTCAAGGTGTTGAGCACTGTTGCAATGTGAATTCTTATCAAAGTGTTGAGCACTGTTGCAGTGTGAACTCTATGAAGGTGTTGAGCACTGTTCCAATGTGAACTCTATCAAGGTGTTAAGCACTTTTACAATGTGAACTCTGTCAAGGTGTTGAGCACTGTTGCAATGTGAAATCTATCAGTGTCGAGAACTCCGCTACTCATGTTTGTTTCAGGCTGCAATGTGAACTCTATCAAAGTGTTGAGCACTGTTACACTGTGAACTGTATCAAGGTGTTGAGCACTGTTGCAATGTGAACTCTGTCAAGGTGTTGAGCACTGTTGCAATGTGAACTCTATCAAGGTGTTGAGCACTCTGCTACTCATGTTTGTTTCAGGCTGAAATGTGAACTCTATCAAGGTGTTGAGCACTGTTACAATGTGAACACTATCAATGTGTTGAGCACTCTGCTACTCATGTTTGTTTCAGGTTGCAATGTGAACTCAATCAAAGTGTTAAGCACTCCACTGCATGCGGCAGCCCGCCAGCAGGACTATGAGACTGTCTGCCTGCTGCTGGACTTCGGTGCGGACCCCTGCATGCGGGACAACAACGACAGGACTGCCAGGGACATGGTGCCCAGCGCCACCTGCCGCGTCCGACATTTGCTCACCTCATGGGAATGTATGCTGTAACCAGGGGTTTTACATTTAATTAATAGAAAACAGATACTGACGTATTGTCAATACTACTGCACACAGAACAAGAATTTTCTGAAGTAAAGGTTTATCAAAAATTTTGTTTTTGAAACCAGTCAGATACTTATATTGATTTCCACAGCATGCTTTGCTAATTGCTACACTGGCCCATTTTCTTACCACTTTACATGTAGTTTACTCCTACAAGTCATAGCTTAAAACAATCGTCAACATATTTACACCTCACAATGTGACTTATTTAACAGCTTTGGTAACCTTTGTATATACAATGATATAATATGTTTTGAAGATTAATGCATTTATTTTGTTGTTGTTGCAGGTGATCCCAGGTCTCTCAAATTTTTGTGTCGACAGAAAATCCGCCACATACTAGGTCCGGGGCGATTGAAGCATCTAGAAGAGCTCAAGGTGCCCACCATTTTACTCCAGTACCTGGCATACAGTCACTTGAAACCAGGCTAGCTATCAGTTCCTGGTTTTCACCATTTTACTCCAGTACCTGGCATACAGTCACTTGAAACCAGGCTAGCTCAGTTCCTGGTTTTCACCATTTTACTCCAGTACCTGGCATACAGTCACTTGAACCCAGGCTAGCTGTCAATTCCTGGTTTTCACCATTTTACTCCAGTACTTGGCATACAGTCACTTGAACCCAGGCTAGCTATCAGTTCCTGGTTTTCACCATTTTACTCCAGTACCTGGCATACAGTCACTTGAACCCAGGCTAGCTGTCAATTCCTGGTTTTCACCATTTTACTCCAGTACCTGACATACAGTCTCTTGAACCCAGGCTAGCTATCAGTTCCTGGTTTTCACCATTTTACTCCAGTACCTGGCATACAGTCACTTGAACCCAGGCTAGCTGTCAATTCCTGGTTTTCACCATTTTACTCCAGTACCTGGCATACAGTCACTTGAAACCAGGCTAGCTATCAGTTCCTGGTTTTCTTATCTCACCATTTTACTCCAGTACCTGGCATACAGTCACTTGAACCCAGGCTAGCTATCAGTTCCTGGTTTTCTTATCTGAGCTTTTTTCACCAAGGTTAGACTGTTATTGAGACGTTTCTTCGAGAACTTACAACCATCCTTACGGAATTGACTCAAGACAGGTTAATCATCTTCATTCATATACATGTACAATGATCAACCACTACAAACCGAGCTCTGTTTTATGAAGGCAGTTCTGTCTGTGGGTGTGCATTTTAAAGGAACATTAAGTTTTGCTGTATGTTTCAGTTTTTTTGGTCCTGAAAATAGTACTGACCCCTTAATCGGTAATATCCATTCAGCGTTTATTTTGAACCATTCATAGAAGTTTACGTTTATAGTAACCACTATTCAAACAATAATCTGGTTCTGTGTCCTCTGAGCCACAATTTATGAGACTACAACCAAAGAATGCCTTGAGGTAACAACCAACATGGATTTCCCATGAGGTATAAAAGCCTCTAATGAACATTTTTATTAATTGAACCCCCCCCCCCCAAAACAATCGTTATATCAGAGGTAAAAGCATACCATTGTACCAGGTAGCGTACCAGGCTGAAGTGTACCATTCGCTGGACGATGCGTACCACTATAAGGATACAGTGGATATTGCGAACAGACAATGCACAAAATAATATAATGTATATTGATAAAATTAAACGCTCTTTGCATTGTTCACCGTAATGAATGTATTTAAAATAAATGTGAAAAAACAACAACAACTTATTGCATTGTATTTGGAGGATTTATGATTGGACTTTTATTGTTAGCTCACCTGAGCACAAAGTGCTCATGGTGAGCTTTTGTGATCGCCCGTTGTCCGTCATCCGTGCGTGCGTCCGTCATTCAAACAACATCTCCTCCGAAACCACTTGGCAGATTTTCACAAAACTTCACAGGAATGATCCTTCAAAGTTTTTCAAATCTTTCCGGTCTGCTGCATATGTAGGTCACCAGAGCTAAAAATAGATTTAAAAAAGTGAAAACTTTAAAAATCTCCTATGAAACCACAAGGCTCAGAGCTTTCATATTTGATATGTGACATCCGCTAGTAGTCCTCTACAAAGATTGTTCAAATGATGCCCCTGGGGTCAAAACTGGCCACGCCCCAGGGGTCACATGGGTTAAATAGACTTAAATAGCAATATGACTTTTAAATAGCAATATGAATATGAATATGAACAATTTCTCCTCTGAAACTGCTCGGGCCAGAGGTTTCATATTTGGTTTATAACATTGTACAGAGGTCCTCTACAAAGATTGTTCAAATGATGCCCCTGGGGTCAAAACTAGCCACGCCCCGGGGGGGGGAGTTCATGTGGTTTATATATATAGACTTATATAGCAAAATGACACACCCCGGGGTCACATGGTTTCTATAGACTGATATGGAAAGTGGTCTTTCAAAATCTTCTCCTCTGAAACTGCAAGGCCCAGAGGTTTCATATTTGGCTTGAAACATTGTTCACTACAAATATTGTTCAAGTTATGCCCCTGGGGTAGAAAGTGGCCACGTCCTGTGGGTCACGGTTTATTTACACTATAAAATTCTCCTGAAACTCCAAGGCCCAAATCTTTATACTGCGGTAAGTGGTTTAGTGCCATTTGGACCTCTTGTTATAAGCCATTATGATGCCTTAAACTCAGGTGAGCGACCATTGTTTTCATGCAATTTTACAAAACAAACAATTAAGTATACTCTTCATATTGAAAATGAAGTGATTGCAATGTACATTATAATTATTATTAACAATATAGCTTCAAAATGACATTTGGCATGCAGGGCTATTAACAATAATAGTAATTGAAGTCAAAAATGTCTCCATTTAATTAACTTAGTGTAAACTATGTAATTTCCCTCCAAATCCTTTTTGTATGCAAAACATTGAATAGCTGTAATAATAGTTGCATTATGAGAAACAATAAACACGCTATTTTTTGGACAATGTATTAAACATGTACAGATATAACATGCCAGGTAATGCAAATAAACTGCCAATGCTGCAGCAAGTGCAATACTTACTTATAGTGCAATCTCATTAAAATCATCTCCAGTCTGACGTTACTATATTATCCGCTGACTGGATCTGATGACTTCGCATTAGGGGTAACGTTCAGATTACCTTTTCTGGAGCCAATGAAATTGTTGCCTTCAAAATGTATAACTTAATTATATAAACCACAAATACTATGCACAAAATTAATGTGAACTTTGGATGTTTACTCGCCGCAGGTACCACTATATCCATTGTTATCCGCATGAAAACTGTAAATGATTTATTCCCGAGTATCAGCTGGAAATGCATCACTTTTCAAAAACTGAGGCCAAACATTGCTGCGCAAAAGGCAATTTCACTGGGAGCCGCATGGCTGATATTTAATTGTTCGGAAGGTCATTTGAACGTGATCTGTCTTCAGATCCTAACAATGTTAGGATTTGATTTTAATGAGATTGCTTTAAGTGCAAAGCACCAAAATTGGTTATTATAAAGAATGTAACAAATACATGGATTTCATAAAAATGTGATCACTATGGATAATAAAAGTGAACCTTAAATTTTGTTGTGAAGACTAGTTTCCTTTGGAATAACATTTACATTTTGTGATGAGGTTTTGTTAGTGGTTTAATGTACAGTTGAGGCCTGATTGCTGTCACAGGCATCAGAAAGGAAACTTCGAGCCATTGAAACTTTGAGCTAAATTGAGTTTGAGTTTTTGTACTACATGTGATGCAGTCAGAAACATGTCAGCTTTATTTTCAATCGTCAAATGAAGGGTATTCAGATAGCCTATACAGTTATATACTTGTAGAGGATAACAAACACAAACATTATTACATATTTTTAATTTATGAAAGTTGTGCAACAAATTAATCATCCTCTCAACGATGGACATTATTAAGTTGACATTATTAAGTTGAGTTGACATTATTAAGTTGACATTATTCAAAAAGTTGAATGCACGAAACAGGTACACACTTTGAGCCATCTGAAAACTCTACCGATGCAAATTCGAGACTAACGACAGAAATTTATTATAGCGACAAAATATCTGTCCCTGGGATTAAATTTGAGCCAATGAGAAATTCGAGACAATCTAGTTCGAGGCATCTGGAGTGGATTGTATAAGCAAATAGTGTGGAGTGTATGCAAGGCAACACAGCCATATGGAAGACAGCGAGTATACAGTCACAGGCCATACATTTTGTTAGGTGTCATAATATTATGTTGGCACAAGAAAAGCATACCAGTACATGTTAAAAGTGGATGGTTATTTACAATAAATATCTACATGATACTTTATGTGGAATATCTTCATACATAATTAAAATATTTAGGTAAACAAGAACACCTCCACTGAGGTTTATGCATGAATAAAGTGTGGTTTTTACTTAAATAGTAAGTGTCTAGAAGCTGATTTAAAATCATACAAATTACTTGTCCAAAGTAAAATCAAGAGGGCCACGATGGCCCTAGGTCGCTCATCTGATATCTATGTATGAAGTTTCATTAAAATATCTCAATACGTTCTCAAGTTATTGAGCAAAAACTGTTTTTCTATTTTTAGTAACAGTGACCTTGACCGCACCCACCACAAACGTAAAGCAAGGTCTCGATATAAGGTATCTACGTATGAAGTTTTATTAAAATGTCTCAATGCGTTCTTAAGTTATTGAGCGTAAACCGTTTATCTACTTTTAATAACAGTGACCTTGACCACACCCACCCCATAAGCAAACCCATGTGAGGTCTTGATATAAGATATGTGTATTAAGTTTCATTAAAATATCGCCCTGCGTTCTCAAGTTATTGAGCGGAAAACGATTTTTCTATTTTCAGTAATGGTGACCTTGACCCCATCCATCCAATATGCAATCCCAAGCTTTTCTTGATATAAGGTACTTATGTATTAAGTTTCATTAAAATAGCTCAATGCGTTCTCAAGATATTTAGCTGAAACCATTTTTATATTTTTAATAATGGTGACCTTGACCTTGATCCCACCCACCCCATATGCAGTCCCAATAGAGGTCTCACTATAATGTATTTATGTATTAAGTTTAATTAAAATATCTCAATGCGTTCTCAAGATATTGAGCGGAAACCGTTTTTCTATTTTTAATAACAGTGACCTTGACCTTGTCCCCTCCAACCCCATATGCAATCCCATGCGAGGTGTCGATATAAGGTATCTATGTATTAAGTCTCATTAAAATATACTCAATGCGTTCTAAAGTTATTGAGCGGAAACCGTTTTTCTATTTTTAGTAACAATGACCTTGACCCCACCCGTCCCATATGCAATCCCAATCGAGGTCTGGATATAATGCTTTAACCAAATATGAAACCTCTGGGCCTTGTGGTTTCAGAGAAGAATTTTAAAATCATTTTGCCATTTACGTCTATATAAACCATGTCAGCCCCGGGGTGTGGACAGTTTTGACCTCATGGGCATCATTTGAACAATCTTTGTAGAGGACCACTATACAACATTAGATACCAAATATGAAAGCTTCGCGCCTTGCTGTTTCAGGAAAGAATATTTTAAAAGTCATTTGCTATTTAAGTCTATATAACATGTACCCGGTTATGACCCCAGGGGTATCATTTGAACAATCTTTATAGAGGACCACTATACAATGTTAAATACCAAATATGAAACCTCTAGGCCTTGTGGTTTCAGAGAATAAAAGATGTTTAAAGTCATTTCGCTATTCAAGTCTATATGAACCATGTGACCCCTGGGGTGTGGCCAGTTTTGACCCCAGGGGCATCATTTGAACAATCTTTGTAGAGGACCACTAGACAATGTTACATACCAAATATGAAACCTCTGGGCCTTGCAGTTTCAGAGGAGATTTTTAAAGTCATTTTGCTATACAAGTCTATATAAACCATGTAACCCCCGGGGCGTGGCCAGTTTTGACCACAGGGGCATCATTTGAACAATCTTTGTAGAGGACCACTTGAAGATGTCTCATATCAAATATGAAAGCTCCAAGCCTTGTGGTTTCAGAGAAGAAGATTTTTAAAGTTTTCAGTTTTTAAATCTATTTTTAGCTCTGGTGACCTACATATGCAGCGGACGGGAACGATTTGAACACATTTGAAAGAGGGTCACCCAAGGATCATTCCTGTGAAGGTTGGTGAAAATCTGCCCAGCGGTTTAGGAGGAGATGTTCTTTGAATGAAAATGTTGACACACGACGCACAAAAGGCGATCCTAAAAGCTCACCTGAGCACGTTGTGCTCAGATGAGCTAAAAACAAATTGACATCACAAAAGCAAATATAAAGCACACATCTATGAATTGTCTCAAATCTGTATCCTAACATCAGAACAGGTAACAATTGAATTCAAAACAGTCTTGTAAAAACCCTTTTACACACAACACTACTAATGTATTGATAAACAGGACAGAACACATAGAATTGTATGCTACTAATACACTGTAACATGAAAAATATATATTGAAAAATCTTATTATGATTTTGATAGCGATTGATAGTTGTCCAGGATTATAAAGTGATGCTTTTTATATCATCTGGCACATAAATAAAGGTCAAAAACTAGGTCACTAGGTCAAATAATGTAAAAAGCTTCTTGACACTTTTTTCATTAGATCAGGTTAAAACTTGCGTCAGATTGTAGTCGTCCATGAAATCTATGTTTTGGTAAATGACACAAATGCATATAAACCGACTTTATAATTTGTGTTTACTCTCTTGAATAATGGTTCCATCACGGCACGCTACTGAACCAGGTGAACCATACGTGGCCATCTGTGCCTTTTTTTAATATAGAGAACTGCACTTGAACTAAACAAGTAAGTGGGGGATTAATGCAATTCTGGAATGATTTTCATCGTGTGGTCCAAAAATGTACAATGTGAAAACATTAATTACAGAGTTTCTTATAACACAGCAAACACATTCAGGTATATTAATAAATAACTCTAGACCTGAATAAGCACTGAACAACATTATTAAAAAGTGTAAACATTCAAACAATGGATAGAAAGAAATTTCCAGTACACTTCTATATCCAAATGCAGCTACAACACTAATGTGAATGTATTACAATTTAAAAAAATCATTACTTAGTAATTTGATATTTCATAAACACATTTTCAATCAGTTTGAAAACATCAATAAAAATATTAAGTGATTGTTTATGCTGAAAAATCTCGTATACTGAACACATTTTGTAACAAACGTACATAATTGCAACTAGATTGTCACGGATATACCCCCACAATATGACCTTGTGAAAAAACTATGGCATCCATTCGAAAAAAATGGACAGAGAGAGAATGCTTTAATTTGTGAATGGTCAACAGTGTATTTGGAAAAATGTAATTTCAATAGGAGCCATAACTCTGTCAACTTTTAGTTGTTTGTAACCAAAGTTGAACTAGATCTGTATTTTATGATGTTACACCTATGTACCATAAATAATTTAAATATGTGAAGCTTTCATGAGTTATTGTCCATGTTTTTCGGGAATTTAAGTCAAAAAGGGGCCATAACTGTGTCAAAATTTAGTGGTTTGTAACCGTAGTCGAACTTGACCTGTATTTTATGATGCTTCACATGTGTACCAATAATTATTTAAATATGTCAAGCCATTGTTGAGTTTTCGTCAGGAAACCATGTTTTTCGGGAATTTAAGTCAAATAAAGTGCCATAACTCTGTCAAATTTTAGTGGTTTGTAACCGAAATCGAACTTGACCCGTATTTTATGATGCTACACATGTATACCAAGAATTAATATGTTAAGCCATTCTTGAGTTATCGTCCAGAAATCATGTTGTTAGGGAATTTTTCAGTCGAAAAGGGGCCATAACTCCCATCAAAATTTAGTGATTTGTAACCAACATCGAACTTGACCTGTATTCTATGATGTTACACATGTGCACCAAAAATTATTTGAATATGTCGAGCCTTTCTTGAGTTATCATCCGGAAACTAAAAAGCAACAGACCGACAAGCTCACTCCTATATACCCCCCCCCCCAAAGTTCGTTTGTGGTGGTATAATACAGTTAACACTGGTTTTGATTGTCAACAACAAATTGAGAAATTTTGAAGTGTAAGATATTTGCAATAGACACAAAAGACACCTTAAAATTCCTAACAGAATCCAATTCTAAGTGTTAGTATGTTTCATTGTTCAAATTTTTATGGCAAGGCAAGAAAAAGAGACATATACTCGCTACTCCTCATCTACATAGAGGATATTTATTGGTTTTGGTACAATATCTATTTTAATTCACGAGTGATCATAGAAATTTATATTTTGACAAGCGCAGCCACGAGTGAAAAAATATTTTTTCTTTGATCACGAGTGAATAAAAAGTCGAAATTCTACAGAAACCAACAGATTTTCTGTTTATATTATGCTCTCCCACCGTGCTATTTAAGTGGGTTTTATTTGAAAATATGGTGGGACTCGATTGACAATTTTGAGTCCGGCATCATTGACGATCCCTTTCATTTACTGTTTTAAACCAAGAACCATTATGAAACAGTGAAAAGTATCAGAGTGGTAATTTTCACTGTTTTAAATAGGGAATTACCAACTTAATTTCACTGATATTTCCCTATAAATTACTGGAAAGCATAAAATAAAATAAAAAGTAAATGCAGTAACCACAATGCTGTTTGCATTGTATTCTTTATTCCTCAGTGACCAGTGTCTGACAAATGCATTGACCAGAGTCCAGGAGCTATCCAAAATTTCCATTGGGCTACTTCAATTTCAAAGTATAAGCCTGCCTGCCTACTTAAGCTGTCTTATCTGTATTAATTATTGATTAAATCACACTATAAAGTATTGTCACATTACATTATTATTATTGTTAATAATAACAATATTATTATGAACATACATATTATCAAATGTACTTCTAAATGCTTATGCATAAATTATTTCTGATATTACCAAACAAAAATAATTCTAGCCCACCGGGCTACCTGCGAATTTTCAAATTTGTCAGACACTGTGACAGTCTCTAAGAGCAGATGACTGGTCCACTGGACAGGGGTGTCATCTCTCGCCTTCAGTGGTATCTTCCAGCAGGGGAGCCACACTGGAGGCAACCTGCCTCACCTTCTCATCGGAATGGTCCACTAGGCCTCGCACCGCGTCACACACACTGGACGAGACTATGTCATCTCGCAGGTGCTCTGCAATGGGGAAATCAAATCACAGTGATCATTATACATGTCTGTGATGTATGTTTATTTCTAAACCTTCAATGTATTGGTAGACTTTGGTCAACGAAATGTGGGGACATTGAATTACAGTGAACTTTTGAGCAAAATTTGTTGAAATACATGTATATTTTTATTAAACTTTTAATCTATTGGTCAACAACATGCGTTAAAAATGAAAGTTTAGAAGTTTGTTTAAAAAATAAATAATTTCAATGAACTGACAACTATACAAAGTCATATAAAGTAACTTGTATTATTGTAAAAGTGAGGTAAATCGAAGATCCCAAACATCCTACATAATGTTATATTCATTCTTCAAAAGGTCAGAAACTATGTGCTGAAACATGTGTACCAAGTTCTATATTACTAGTATTACTTTAAATATAAAGAAATAAAGAAAGGATCAAATATATATGAGGCGTGTCGTGGGAAACCCGGGCTTAATGCATGTGCGTAGTGTCGCCCGTATCAGCCTGTGCAGTCCGCACAGGCTAATCCAGGATGGCACTTTCCGCTTTTATGGTATTTTCTGTTTCACGGAAGTCTCTTCTAAACATAAATCCACTGTAGGCGAAAAGTGTCGTCCTGTATTAGCCTGTGCGGACTGCACAGGCTTATCCGCAACGACACTTTACGCACATGCATTAAGTCTGGTTTTCCCACAACACGCCTCATATAAATCTTTGGTGAAGGCTACTAGTGTTAGAATCTTCGATGTTTATTAACATGACTTGATTTAGCTTGTTTTCCTTGTTTAACTTTATTTTATTCATAAACCTGTTGAAACAAGTATGTTTGCTGCACCAATACATGAAACAGCTGAAAAGTCTAGAAGAAGCGTGCTATGGAAATAAGAGGCTGCAATCAAAGCGTCAGTAAACCAGAAGAACACATCACACTGGTTTGCTAGTGTCCCCAGTATTCCCCAACCGTGAAAGCACTGCCCCTCCTACACATTGCTCGTGCTCTCTTACTTATCTGATCTGTCAGCTTCAAGCAGAACTGACAGTGCTCGTGGAAGTGCTTCAAGCCAGTACCTGGAAACTGTGCAGCGTTTAGCTCATGTTCTGATATTTTATACGGTGTGTTCGTAAAATCCTGAGTTTCATATTGGCAAGACTACATCACATTTCATATCCGTTCCAGGATACCTAAGTGAATGCAGACTTATTAAAGGCACTAACGAGGTGATACAACGTTAAATGTTGACATAAGAAACATCATACAATAATGCATTATGAGCTAAAAACTACATACATATTTGCATCAAATAAATTGAATTTGAACAGTTTGAAGTTCAGTTTGATGTTTGCATTTTCAACACTACGAAACTAGCTAAGTTCGGCGTGTTATATGTAGAACATCGTGCAGCTCGCCGAATGTTAAAGGTGAATAGTTGGATTTAATCCCAATCACCGCGAAATTCAGCAATAACTAAAGCTAATGTTTGTAAACACTTTTACTTGGAGGACAGTGTTTTTGCAATAAACAATATCCAGCAAACCAAATGTTTCTCAAGTAGGTTATATGCTCACGTAAACACTTGCTAAGACAGACAATAAGATTACCATTTTATTGTAGAGTCTAAATTGTGCCATTTTTCACCGTAAATGAAATCAATTTTAAACAAGACATTTGATTCAAACAAAGGTCCACAACAGTAAAACATCAAAATATTATACTAGTATTGTATGCTGTTTTTTCAGGGGTTCAATTTTCTAAGTTGGTGCTAGTTTCAGTTTAAAAAACACACACTTTAAATAACAATTCTTCCTCTGACGTTGTCATAGTTCACTACTATGGACTACTGTGGTTTTCAGCAGCACAGTAACAGGTTTGTTATAACATCTAAAAAACCTCCAGCCGATGAAAGACAATGACTAGGACCAGCAAACTAGAATGACAGCATCAACAGCAACAACAACTACACTAATGGTTCATAAACAAGAGGGCCATAAGGCCCTGGATTGCTCCCCTGAGGGGCTAAGGAACTAAACTGTTGTGAGCAAGTTTCATGAAGATCTGCTAAAAATGTGGCCTCTGGAGTGTTCACAAGCTTTTTTTTGCAATTTGGCCTGGTGACCTAGTTTTTGACCTCATGTGACCTGGTTTTGAACTTTTCCCAGATATCACCGAGACAAATGTTCTGAGCAAGTTTCAAGAATATTGGGCAAAAAATGTCACTTGTAGAGTGTTCACAAGCTTTTTCTACAGGTTGACCTAGTTGTTGACCCCACATGACCCAGTTTCAAACTCGTCTGAGACAATTATCATTGGGACAAAAGTTCTGAGCGAGTTCCATGAAGATTGGGCAATAAATGTAGCCTCTAGAGTGTTCACAAAGAAAATGTTGACAACGAACAATGAACGATTCACGACGCACGACGGAAAAAAGGCGATCACAAAAGCTCACCATGAGCATGTTGTGCTCAGGTGAGCTAAAAACTAGAGGAAAGCTCATGCAAGACATAATCAACACTGGGCCCTACTGCCGATGTATGGAAGCAGGAAAGCTCATGCGAGATATAGACAACACTGGGCCCTACTGCCGATGTACGGAAGCAGAAAAGCTCATGCGAGATATAGACAACACTGGGCCCTACTGCCGATGTACGGAA
Source organism: Congeria kusceri (assembly GCA_027627225.1). Taxonomy (NCBI): domain Eukaryota; kingdom Metazoa; phylum Mollusca; class Bivalvia; order Myida; family Dreissenidae; genus Congeria; species Congeria kusceri. The sequence goes on along the minus strand of CM051031.1, from coordinate 70,806,141 downwards.
GCAGAAAAGCTCATGCGAGATATAGACAACACTGGGCCCTAGTGCCGATGTACGGAAGCAGGAAAGCTCAGGCAAGACATAGACAACACTGGGCACTACTGCCGATGTACGGAAGCAGGAAAGCTCATGCGAGATATAGACAACACTGGGCCCTACTGCCGATGTACGGAAGCAGGAAAGCTCATGCGAGATATAGACAACACTGGGCCCTACTGCCGATGTACGGAAGCAGAAAAGCTCATGCGAGATATAGACAACACTGGGCCCTACTGCCGATGTACGGAAGCAGAAAAGCTCATGCGAGATATAGACAACACTGGGCCCTACTGCCGATGTATGGAAGCAGAAAAGCTCATGCGAGATATAGACAACACTGGGCCCTACTGCCGATGTATGGAAGCAGGAAAGCTCATGCGAGATATAGACAACACTGGGCCCTACTGCCGATGTATGGAAGCAGAAAAGCTCATGCGAGATATAGACAACACTGGGCCCTACTGCCGATGTATGGAAGCAGAAAAGCTCATTCGAGATATAGACAACACTGGGCCCTACTGCCGATGTACGGAAGCAGAAAAGCTCATGCGAGATATAGACAACACTGGGCCCTACTGCCGATGTACGGAAGCAGAAAAGCTCATGCGAGATATAGACAACACTGGGCCCTACTGCCGATGTACGGAAGCAGAAAAGCTCATGCGAGATATAGACAACACTGGGCCCTACTGCCGATGTACGGAAGCAGTCCTGTACAGGCGAGGAGTCGACACGGCAGCGTCTGGTCCCCCGCAGGGCTGGCTGTAACAATGCGGGTTGCTGTAGCTGACTAGTGTTATGTATGGGGAGTCACAGAACGAGGGACCTGGCCATTTATATTTAGCAACCAGATCCAGGAGAAGAATGAAAAGGGCCAAGATACAGATAGATGTTCATGTCATATTGGTTGAACTAAGCGGGCTTAATGCATGTCGTAAAGCGGACTGCACAGGCTAATCCGGGACGACACTTTCAGCTTTTATGGTATTTTCTGTTTCAAGGAAGTTCTTCTAAACATAAATCCACTGTAGGCGGAAAGTGCCGTCCCGGATTAGCCTGTGCAGTCTGGGACGACACTTTACGCACATGCATAAAGCCCGATTTTTCGACGACGCGCCTCATATAATCCATATCATGATAAACAACCTCCTTTAATATTTACGATGTCCTTGGGAATGTTATTACAGATTTCCTTATTAAAGGTACTTAGTCACAGATTTTTGTATTTTTAGAAATCTCTTAAAATGTGTTAACATCCATTCGTAAAGTATCTGGATTTACAAATCCATGTATCCTCTGTCAAAGAACGCATTAAATACCGTATTTTATCTATGTTTTCGGACACTATGTTTTTGGACACTTATGTTTCGGACATGCTCAAAATCAGCCAATATAATTAATTTTCTATGTCTCCATGATTTTGGACACTTTTTGAAAAGGAATTAAATTGTTATCTATGTTGTTGGAAAGACACTTATTGGCAATTAAAACCCATTATCATTGAATGTTTCAAAGGGAGCAACAGTGGTTTTCACAGGTTTCCTCTAAAGTTATCTTGAGTACCATGCATGCCCATTAGCAAGTTGTATAATGGCTTCAATATACAGATACTGAATTATGTCATAAACAAGAATTGTCACATGAGTGACGGATATACCCCCACAATATGGCATTGTCACAAAACTATGGCATCCATTCAAAAGAAATGGACAGCGAGAGAATGCTTTAATTTGTGAATGGTCAACAGTGAATTTGGAAACATGTAATTTCAACAGGAGCCATAACTCTGTCAAGATTTAGTGGTTTGTAATCAAAGTTGAACTTGATCTGTATTTTATGATGCTACACCTATGTACCAAAAATAATTTACACATGTGAAGCCTTTCATGAGTTACTGTCAATGTTTTTCGCAAATTTAAGTCAAAAAGGGGGGCCATAACTGTGTCAAAATTTAGTGGTTTGTAACCAAAGTCGAACTTGACCTGTATTTTATGAAGCTACACATGTGTACCAATAATTATTTAAATATGTCAAGCCATTGTTGAGTTATCGTCAGGAAACCATGTTTGTAGGGAATTTAAGTCAAATAAAGGGCTATAACTCTGTCAAAATTTAGTGGTTTGTAACCAAAGTCGAACTTGACCCGTATTTTATGATGCTCCACATGTAAACCAAGAATTATTTGAATACGTCAAGCCATTCTTGAGTTATCATCCGGAAATCATGTTTTTAGGGAATTTTAAGTAAAAAAGGGGCCATAACTCTGTCAAAATTTAGTGGTTTGTAATCTACATCGAACTTGACCTGTATTCTATGATGTTAGACATGCGTACCAAAAATTATTTGAATATGTCAAGCCTTTCTTGAGTTATCATCCGGAAACCAAAAACCAACAGACCGACAAGCTCACTCCTATATACCCCCCCCCTAAACTTTGTATAATTAACACCAATTTTTATCACAATTTTGCAGATACTGTTTTCAGACCGATTTCAAACAATTATTTTTTCTGACTCTAAATAATCAGACACAGAAAAAACAGTTATTTTTAAGTGTCCAAAACCATATATTAAATACAGTAGAAAAACTGTCTCTGCCAGGTCTCGAACCCACGACCCCCGCATCAAATGTCTGACAAATTGACCACTAGGCTAAAGGGGCTCAATTATTTGGTTGTGTAATTTTAATGCTATGTAAATGATACATGTATTAAGATAAATACTGACAAAAAGAGTTGTATTAGCTTAATAATTTTTGCCATTTAATCAATGTTTATTCATAAACAACACATTACACTGTGTATATGGTCACCGTATACTGATGTAATAAAACTATGTTAGGCTAAAAAAAATTAATGATTTCTTTCTCAGGCAGCGCCGCAACGTATTTCTATGGCCTGCCACGAATTTGATTAAATGCCATTACTATTTTTTTACGATCGCGCCCGGGTTTTAAAGGAGCAGTCCAGAAAAATGTTTAAAAAAAATAAAACTTTGCAGAAAGTGTTTCTTATAGGCATATATATGTTTCTTATATGTTACCGAACAAAATACAAAAACTATCAATTGAAATAGGTGAATTTATAACATTTTGGTCATTTGCTATCATCTATTTTCTGTATGCGATAACTGGTGATGACTCTGGAGTAAACCAGCATGTTCATTATAGTATTCCGTTCGTACCAAGCGCTTTTGAAGAAAGCCTTTCGTAAATAAGAAACAGATTTCGGACGAATGAACACCATACACGTTCATAAGAACTTTTACTAAAATTACGATGCATTGAAGTAGATCCCATGGACAGCGGCTTAAAATTAAACGAATTCGCATTTTAACAAAGCCGAAGACGAGTTACCCGGTAGAGATTTCGGTATTTCCAGTAACTTTCTTCCTGTCTGATTTAATTATATAAATCGGATATACACAAATCGTGAAATTCAGTGAAAATTTTTAGGAAAAAAAATGTCATATTCGATTGGGAATCTTTATAAATATTGTATATTTGTTGATTTAAACTTTTGTTTCATAGATGCTGTGGCATGTGTATTAGCATTCCATATTTTTTGAATAAAATCTGTGTCAACATCCTATGGAACCAAACGAAAATGCCAGCTGCATTGGCACGTGTTGATTTTCCTTTCCAAAAATTATTGGGGATTTATTGCAAAAATAATTACTATTTTTGACAGTTATAAAAAATATTAATTACAAAAAGTTAAATGCTATAAATAGAAGTACTTTAATGCTGATGGTATATCAATTTGAAGGCACTTATGTTAATTATAAACATTCAAATTGATTGCCTTTTACATCAGCTTGCATAAATGACCATTTGTGATTAATAAATCTATATTTAGAATTTTATCAAAAGGGATGATTATGTTGTTGTTAAAACTTAAAATGGTCTTTAATCTGTACTTAGTTACTTGTTTTAATAAGCCATTACATAGTGCCAATAGAAAAGAGTAGGAGAAAAAAAAATAAAAATAAAATACTTCAATAAAAAAAAAATTCACGCCTCCCTCCTGATTTTTTTGAAAAAGTACCTGAGAAAAAATTCATTATTTTTTTTAGCCTTACCTTTATAATGAATAGATGGGCACCGCATACATACGGACAAATAAACAGAGTACATGTACAGTGCAAGAAAATGTTAATTTCTCTGGGTTTTCATCATAATATGACAATAATTTTAGTTCTACGGAACACAGTGGGTATCGCTACCAAATATTGTTAGAACATATTTTCCTGAAATTCGTCCCTCGTCATAGACGAAGTGAAAGTGTCCATGTCTTTTATTCATGATGTGAATTTTCAGATTTCTCTTCCATTTTGGCTATAATGCGTGTGATAGAAGCTCATTAAAGTTTCTGTGATCTTATCACTGTGTTTTTGTTGAAAAAATATGTTTGGAACTATAAACTTTATATTGAAACTTAAGGTTTAAATGCGAATTATGCATATCATTCAATGAAGGAACTTGTTTTTGACTGAGATCTTCACCATGTTAGCACTATTCTACTTTCAAACGTTCATGTGTGACTTAAAGCACATTTTGTTCCGCGCAACTCATGGTTTTATCATAAGAGTATATGGATTGTTAAATATATTAATTTATATACAGAAATATCTTGCATGTTCAATGACTTTTTCCACGAAGTATACGGTGCTTTCCAATTTTATCTCAGCAGTATGCGGTGACCATATTCACCGTGCATTATTTCCAGTATATTTTTCGTATCAGGAGAGTTATTTCATTATTTTATTTTGTTCAGTTTTCTTTTCTGAATCGGTGACAAAATTGTCACTTGCAAATCTGAGAGTAAGTTTCTTTAATCGAACTGGGGGAAAAAAGCTTTTGTTTGTGGTTAAGCATGGTTCTTGTTACAGGACCCAGTCAAAGACGGAATACACAACAGTTCTGACTATTCTTAGCCCTACAGCCTGATAGTGAACTCACCAGATGTGAGCACAGTCTTGACAAGGGTGAGGGTGTTACACAGGATCTCTGGCAGTGTGTTCTGATCGTGCAGCAGGGTGGAGATGGTCTCTGATAACTCCGCCTCCTTCAGGGGCAATGCTGCGTCTGCTACACATGGAACAGGCATAGAACTGTATAGAAGTTTACACAAATATCAATCACATGACATGGCAGAGACATAGAACATGATAGATGCATCCACAAATGTCAATCATATTTGAGGCATGTCGTGGGAAACCCGGGCTTAATGCATGTGCGTAAAGTGTCGTCCCCGATTAGCCTGTGCAATCTGCACAGGCTAATCTGGGATGGCACTTTCTGCCTACAGTGAATTAATGTTTAGAAAGGACTGCACAGGCTAATCCGGGACTACACTTTACGCAAATGCATTAAGCCCGGGTTTCCCACGACACGCCTCATTTATATTAATTTAGTGCATATGATAATGATACAGTTATCAAAATTAGCAGTTTTGCCAAGCAAACCCAGATTCTTATATTAGTACTTGAGAGCAAGAAAATCAAAGCCGGCCATTATAAACCTGAGATCCTGAGCACACCTGGGCCCGTGTTCACAAAACTAGACTTACCACTAAGAATCAAGAATATTCTTACAGCACTATAAATGTACAGCGTCGTGGGAAAACCGGGCTTAATGCATTTGCGTAAAGTGTCGTCCCAGATCAGCCTATGCAGTCCGCACAGGCTTATCCAGGACAGCACTTTCCGCCTACAGTGAATTTATGGTTAGAAGAGACTTCCTTGAAACAGAAAATACCATAAAAGCGGAAAGTGCCGTCCCGGATCAGCCTGTGCGGACATGCATTAAGACGGGTTTTCTCACGACACCCCTCAAATTTTGACTCTAACTTGCTATTCAACCATTCTAATTACATCATTCGTTATTTAGAACTATTTGTTAACGACATAAGCAACATTGACACCCAGAATATGTGCAAACCAAAGTATATTTTCTTGGGTCTAAGTCTATTCTTTATTCTCAAGTCTAAGAAAGGGTTGGTGAATAGAATACAGACCCTGGTTCAAAATATACCAGAGCAGGGCAGACGGGCTTGTGCTAATTTTCGAACACTGATGATAGTGTATCATTGCACTGTGGAATCACGTGTTGTTTGTTTGCTAATTTATATTTTTCGCCGTTTTTAACAGTATTTCAGTCATATGACGACGGTCAGTTAACCTACTCACACTTTTCCTGGGGCAAGCTTAGCCGATCTTAGCGGTTTACCACTATTAAGTGCACATACTTATGCCAGTAACAGACAACTGCCCTACTTGAATTACAGGTAGGGGGAGAATGGCCGTAGAAATAATTTCATGACCCATCTCCACACAAGTTATGTGGCCGGGCTGGGGTTCGAACTCACGATCCCCGGATTGACAGTCCAGCACTCTACCAACTGAGCTAGCCGGGCCCGGAAGGGATCACGAGTTTAACAGTTAACATAGCTTACACACAAGAGCATATGGTACACTACGTCTAGCGTGATTTCTGCCTAAAACACAGACCCATCGTGGACAATTTTTCGTCAGCGTGGAAAATCACCGCGATTAAAAGGTGGTTCCATCGCGATAGAATCGCGGTGATAGTGGGTGAGCACCGCGGGCGTTATCGGGAAATCAATCTCACGGTGGACCACTGCGGTCGCGGTGGGTCGCGGTGAAATACAGGTACATGTGAATGAACAAGTACAGTTCGATATTTCAGACCGTATACTATTCGCAAAGTACAAATCGTCTTCTATTAACCTATACTTACCAATTAATATAATCACAGTTTGCAACTTTAATCTTTTTTCCATGTTCGCAGTTGTGTTGTGAAATCGTAAACAAAGAGTCAAGGGCATTAATACAAGTCTCGCGAAAATTCGCAATCTGCGTGAATTGACAGTTTGATGTCTTCAAAGTACAGCCGACAAGAAACCATAAAATAACACCTTTCTCGGCGATAAAATTGGCTTCTTTTGTTTAGAGAAGCGACATGCTTAACCAATCGCGTGTTTGTTACTCAGTGGCAATCGTCCTATTATGAAAGAGCACGTGCATAGCTCCGCCTTTCGAACTTTTACAGAGAACAAAGGTGTTGGTTATGTCAATCATTGTTATAAAATCACGTTTTTTACCGACATGTTAATCAATTGTTTTGATAGTCATATTAAAAATGCAAAGATTTGTCATAGAATCGGACAACGAATTTGATGAGGTCTTTGTGATTTGACTGACGCATATTTTCATTTTCCCGTTTTTGTCATAATGTTCCGTATTTTCCGAAAACCATGTTCTTGGTCGTACCTGAAATAAAACGTAAAATATTTTTTAAAAAGCTCAATGTGAAATTATGACTCGCTAAAATCACCGCGATCCACGGCGATTTCTTATCAACAATTTTTATCGAGACTGTCACCGCGGTCACCGCGATTCGCCACGGCGACATCACCGCGTTCCACAGTGTTCCAACGTGTATCGCGGTGACTATAGTAGTGTGTCACGCTGGGCTGAATCACGGTGGTACGTCGCAGAAGGCAGAAATCACGCTAGACGTAGTGTAAGCTTGTGAAGCAATTCTTTAAGCCATGAATGCAAATTATTCCTTAAGCAACAGTTGGGCAGGAGTTTCAAATATTTGTGGCAATATTAGAAAGATCAGTTAAAATACTCCAATGTGTTCCAGGCCACCTATTCATGAACAAGTACAACATTGTAGATTTCATTTAAGAAACAAGATTCTGTGTTTGATAATCCATTTCTTAGTCCAAATTAGGTCACGGTCAAAGTCAAAGTGAGGTTGGGTGATATTGGTGGATTGGGAACGGTCATAAGTAACAACTGTGTAAATATCAAAGTGTTGTAGTAAGCGGTGTTGGTGCTAGACGAAACAGTAAAATCTAGTTAACCAAGAAATGGCAGTTTTTAATTATTATAAGTCCAGATTTGGTCAAGGTCAAGGTCAAGATGAAGTTGGGTGATATGGGTGGATTGGGGATGGTCATAAGCAACAACTGTGTAAGTATCAAAGTGTTGTAGCAAGCGGTGTTGGTGTTAGACGAAAGGGTAAAATCTAGTTAACCAAGAAACAGCCCATTTGAATTATTCTAAGGCCACAACAAATTGATCAGATGTTCATCGGATTTGCCACACCTAAAAATCATAAATCGAAAAAAAAAAAAATTTTCTTTTTTTTTTGCGCCCGCACCTACAATTTTGCCCCGCAGACGATTTTTATAAAAGAAGTTTTCATCAACGAGTATCATTTTACGTTAAACGCCGACTTCGTGGTGTCCACAAATCATAACAAGCAATTGGTACTGATATAGACGTGAATAAGGCACATGACGGCGACTGGTTTGTGTAAATAGCACATAATTTATGACCCAAACCATTATTCTCCAATAGCCAGTCTGGCACAGCTGCCATGTGTATTTCGACTCAATTTCTTATCATGTTTTATCAAAGTTGTGAAAACACAACGAGCTGTTTGTCAGCATTCATTGCCTAATTAAAGATGACTGCTAGCAAGCTCTCATAATATCAGCAGACACAACAGTAAATTAAATGATTATCTTGTGGATAAAGAATGTGTGACATTGGATGTCCGGAATATGTCAAATGGACTGATTATCGGGTATGTTTACATTTCGGACAGTTTTGACCAGCGGTTTGTCGTTGATTTCTTACTTCTAATATCCACACATATAAGTTGTTTTTGACATGTCCATTTTATAAATTCAGCGTATCTGTTTGGTGTACATTTTGTTCAGCTTTTATATATTAAGGTACATTTAACAGGGCAAGCCAGTTAATTATGTTATTTATTAATTTCAATTTATTTTTGGATATATTTTTTTAACATCTTGTAGATATTTAAGAGTGTATGTTTAAATAAAAAATAATTATCCAAGTTTACTGCAATGAACAATGAACAAAATTGTTAATATAAAAATCTAAATATACTAATGCTTTTGTTAATGCCATAATGCAATTAATATACAGCACAGTGAAGTATAAGTTTATAACAATTAAAACAATAAGATATAACCATTCCCTGACATGGAAACACGCAACAATTGCGAGTCGATTAAAATATTGGCTCAAGAAAAATAAGAGCCAGTGTGAGCCCTGGTTTTTCGTTTTTAAAAAATGAAGGCGTCCAGTTGTTTCGTCATTTCATTAAAGATACAGAACTTATACTAATCATTCCTAAATTGTTTTGTGTTTATTGTATGACATTTCATATTCATGTTATTAAACTGTTGGTAGTGAATGACTTGGTGTATCAAATATATATTTTGATAATGACAATTACCTTGTATAAGGTCGACTTTCTTATAGTTAAGATATGGCTATTTAGTATTTACTGCCGGGTGTTGATTTAATAGCAGAATCACTATTGAAGGCTTGTTGCACAAAACGCTTTGCAGGGCATGGTCGAAGAAGAAATGGAGAAAAATTAGTTGCTTAGTTTATTACATATATATTGACTTTGACAACAATTTATGGACCAGAGCAGATGAAGAGGAAATTATTGACAAGATATCAAGTTATGATGGCATTTGGCAGCAATTATTAATCACTATGGGCAAGATGGGATTTTTTTTTTATTTTGCGCTTTTCGCTCACCTCTGATTTTATCGAAAATAGAAAAAAATAATAAATATTTTTATTTCGCGCGCTCGCTCCAATTTTTTGGGGACAAAGTCCGTAGAACAACTTATCAATTTGTTGTGGCCTCAGTGCAAATTAGGTCAAGGTCAAAGTGAAGCTGGGTGATATGAGTGGATAGGGAATGGTGATAAGCAACGACTGTGTAAGTATGTAAGTGTTGTAGTAAGTGGTGTTGGTGCTAGACGAAATGGTAAAATCTACATAACCTTGTCACGGTCGGACGGAAGGACGGTCAGGACAATCACTATATGCCTCCCGCATCAAAAAAGCAACAGAAACTTTGAAATGTCAGTAATGGCATATCATGCTGGGTATAAGACGATCAATTTAAACAAACATATCTATTGAAAAGAAGAACACATTTTCAACTTTCTTCTGCTCATTCTTACATGCTTAATACAAATTCAGCAATATAGCTGTCGTTTAGTGCAACAACCAAAGCCTACAAAATGAAACTTCAATGCGAGTTCTACCTAAAACCATGGTAACAATCAAGGTTAGGCTGACTAAAGATTCGTTCTGCATCACGACGTGTTCTGATGTTGCCATGGAAACTAGGTGCGGTATCCCATCAGCCCGGATGATGTTCCGCATCACTTCCTCTGTCCGGCTGTTCTTGATCAGCCAGGCCAGCAACCGAGTAGCTTCACCTGATATTTAACATGAGCTTGTAAAACCAACTCATTGTGCACACACCGGTAAAAAACTGACCTTAAATGTCTGCGCAATGTATTTTGGGTAACTAATAGTTCACAATAGTTCACTAACTACGTCTGACTTTCAAATATGTTCATTGCATATGTGTCCGATATCGTAAAATATGATAACACGAACATGCCTGTAAAGCTGAAAACAAATGGGAACAATAGTTTGCCTTTTAAAGTTATGTATGTGCAGAAAAGAGAACAGTCTTAGTAAAGAAGTCATTGTCTGTGACGCGACCGCCATTTATAGAATGGAAACCACCGTGTAAATAATGAAACATATTTTTAAAGGTTTAAAATAATGTTTTATATAATTTTAATGGTACGAACATATGTGTAAAATTGGAACTAAAATAAACATTTTAAACCAACAATATTTATTCTGAAAGCATACTACCACAAATTAAGTACTGAATACAGTTCAAACAAATTTGCAACATATTAAGGTTTGAGTGTAAAACTGTTGTATCTGCTTATCACTACTACAGTTATACACTCAACTGCAGGGATGGCAAAAACAATTGTCCCTATTGCCCATTTGTCCCAGAGCATGTAAGGACAAGTGAAATCTTGCCAAAATTTACTGTACGGACAAGCAGCTGACGTCATAAATTGTGTCAAAAACGGACAAGTAAAGCTATCTGAGATTGCCACCTGCATGTTGAACCCTTGAATTATTATAATTGTGGCGCATCGCAAGAAAACTGGTCTTAATGCATGTGCGTAAAGTGTCATCCCAGATTAGCCTATGCAGTCCGCACAGGCTAATCCGGGATGGCACTTTCCGCTTTTATGGTATTTCTTGTTCCAAGGAAGTCTCTTCTAAACATAAATTCACTGTAGGCGGAAAGTGCCGTCCTGGATTAGTCTGTGCGAACTGCACAGGCTAATCCGGGACGACACTTTACGCACATGCATTAAGACCGGTTTTCTCACGACACGCCAAAATTGTATTATGTGTCAAGTATTGATGGTGTAACCTTTGACTAAGGGTTGAGTGTCAAACTGTTGTATCTTGTTATGATTTCTATAGTAGATACAACAGTTTCATGCTCAACACTCATATATTATTATATTATTATTATTTGTATTTGTGGTGCAACCTTTGACCCCTGGGTGTTCCTCACAAGCGCTCCATTCCACGAGTCGCGTAATGAACTCCCGGTCCTGTCCAAGCCGCAAGGCTGCATCCTCTGTAAGCCCCACCAGAGGAGGAATTAGTTAGTAGATACAGCTATGTTATAACCACACAAGGTTCCTGCAGATACTCGCATACAAAATTCGAGCACTTTTTAAGCACTTCTTTAGTTTGCCCTATTTACATTATGTGCAAGTTAATTCTGACACATCTAAATGATTGAAATCTAGTACATAGTCGCAGTCGAGTAATGGATACGGTGTTCGCCTTGCGACCCTATTTACATTATGTGAAAGTTTATTTCATCAAAACATTTAAACGCTTAAAATCTGGTAGTCACCGTCAGGGGCGTAGCTTGGGTTCAAAAAATGTATAGGCACGTGCCTATAGTGCCTAAAGGAAGCTACGCCCCTGGGCACGTGCCTATAGTGCCTAAAGTAAGCTACGCCCCTGGGCACGTGCCTATAGTGCCTAAAGGAAGCTACGCCCCTGGGCACGTGCCTATAGTGCCTAAAGGAAGCTACGCCCCTGACCGTGGGGTAATGGATACAGTGTCCACCTTGTTATTGGAAGATCGTGAGTTTGCTCCTTATTTAGGCAGCTATTGATTGAGCTTTCTTTAAAGACACAAAGTACTGTTTCTATCCAGGAAACTGGTTCGAATGTGTCTCAATATGCCTCTGGCTAGTGACAAGATCAAGCTCAAATAAATAGGTTTAAACTAAATAAATATACCTGATGTTATTGCAAACACTAAAATGTTTAAGCTTACAAACAGTAAATCAATGTTTGCTCTATATCTTGGCTATTACTCACCCTGTCCATCTACTAACATTCGTAGTACACCAAGAATTTTAAAGATGACGGCCAACATTTCTGAGTCGACACAGACCAAGACTGCCTCAATAACTCCGGCTTTTATTAGGGATGCCTTATTCCCAGCTGTAACAATAAAGACAAGCATGATTTAGCTGCATTTACATCTCGCTTTTCTGAGTGCCCTGTGATCAAACATTTCTCACATCCTACGGAAAATATGTAAAGGCGCAATTTGTTCGAGGTTAGCCTGTGGGAAAACACGGTTAAGACTACTGATACTGGATATTGTAGTGGCTATTTCTGAAAGTTTCCAGTAGCAGCTAAAGCCTTTGGTATCATGTGTTTACTTTATTTTCAGGATCTCAGCATAAAAAGCAACAACCTACATAGCAAAATTATATTACAGTAAAACCCACTAATATGACCACTTGTGGGTTATTAATAAAAGTGGTCTAACAGTGTGGTGGTCATAAAGCAGGGTTTTAGTGTTTTCAAATGACAGCAAAACTTATTGATAAATGATTGGATTGTCTTTCTCAGAGATTATGCTCCAAATGAAGAAATTTGTACCATGCACCTTGATAAGCCAAAACCGACGTTTGGAGTTAAAGAAAGGCTATACACCCTGAAGTATATTTTACTAATGACATAGCTGAATCTGCAGAAAGCATTTGTTTATCTTATTCAAGCAATGATAAAGCTGTCTACAACACCTACCTGGTACTGCAAGGTTTCTGAGGGCGCTGAGTGCAGCATGCTCCAGTGTACACCTACCTGGCACTGCAAGGTTTCTGAGGGTGCTGACTGCAGCATGCTCCAGTGTACACCTACCTGGTATTGCAAGGTTTCTGAGGGAGCTGATTGCAGCATGCTCCAGTGTACACCTACCTGGTACTGCAAGGTTTCTGAGGGCGCTGAGTGCAGCATGCTCCAGTGTACACCTACCTGGTACTGCAAGGTTTCTGAGGGCGCTGAGTGCAGCATGCTCCAGTGTACACCTACCTGGTATTGCAATGTTTCTGAGGGCGCTGAGTGCAGCATGCTCCAGTGTACACCTACCTGGTATTGCAAGGTTTCTGAGGGTGCTGAGTGCAGCATGCTCGAGTGTACACCTACCTGGTATTGCAAGGTTTCTGAGGGCGCTGAGTGCAGCATGCTCCAGTGTACACCTACCTGGTATTGCCAGGTTTCTGAGGGCGCTGAGTGCAGCATGCTCCAGTGTACACCTACCTGGTATTGCAAGGTTTCTGAGGGCGCTGAGTGCAGCATGCTCCAGTGTACACTTGGCCTCCCCGTACGTGGGCTTGACGAGCCTTATCAGGCGCTGTATCACGCCCTGCTCTGCTAGAAACCTGCAGTGCTCATCTGACACGGGAAACATACACAGGGAATGGTTATCTATGTTTGTAATCACTAAGCTACTTAAGACATTTTTAACTTCGGTTGTAATTAAGTAAACTTTTAATTAAAATACAATGATTTCTGTTTAAGAAAGTTTAAAGAGTTTTTACTAAGGAGCTTTGTGAATATGTTCCCTGGACACTAAGTCAAAGGGAACCAGGTATTTCTGAATGTGTTCCCTGGACACTAAGTCAAAGGGAACCAGGTATTTCTGAATGTGTTCCCTGGACACTAAGTCAAAGGGAACCAGGTATTTCTGAATATGTTCCCTGGACACTAAGTCAAAGGGAACCAGGTATTTCTGAATGTGTTCCCTGGACACTAAGTCAAAGGGAACCAGGTATTTGTGATTTCTGTTTCAATCTGTTTCAAACATATAGTTGTCATTATGGGAAAAATATAACTGTTTCATTATTGGAACACTGCAATTACCGTAAAAGCTCTGTTTTTGGACACTTAAAAAAAAAAAAAAAAAAAAAAAATTGTGTCCGATAATTTAGAGACATAAAATATTTCAACATTGTGGGTGTCCGAATATTTAGTGGCACTGGAAAAATATTTAAATTACGTCCGTATATGTCTGTTTTTCTTGTTGGAAAAATCGGTTTTTAAATGATAATATTCTGTTCATTTTTAAATCATAATATTCTGTTTAATAACGTTATAATGCAGTTTAAGTACCTTGGAATATGTTTCCCAATTTGAACATAATAGTACAAAACAACACAAACAAACAACAACAAAATCATCAGATTTTGATTAATAAATCCAACTTTAAACCAGTGTCAGAAAATATAGTCTCATAAATTATGGGTTTTAAACTGACTATCTGAAAATAAAGAGTTGCCAAAAATAATTATTTTGGCTAAAAAGAGGGTGTCCGAAAACTTGAAGTGTCCGAAAACATAGAGCTTTTACAGTACTTTTTTGAACATTTTGCTGCAATCTAGAATTTATATGTATCTGTGTTATCCAAATACCAACAAAGAAGAAAATTTATCAATACTACTTTTACAATTATGAGCAAGTTGTTGAAGTAAGGGATTTAACATTAAAATTTTCAATATGCTGGTGAATAAATATGAAATGTTTTGAGAAGTTTAGATGGTATTATAGCAGCACTGACAATGTTTAAATTACCCAGTATTCACAAAAGCATCTATCAAAGTATCCCTGCATGCTTACCACTCCTGGCAAAGTTGCCGACCGCCAGGGCCCCGGACAGTTGGAGGTGTTCCTGATCCGAGTCCAGCCACTTCAGGGATTCTGTGAATATCTGACCCTTGCCTCCATCATATAATATCTCCATGCTTTTCTCTGCGAAAAAAGCAATGACAATAAAATTTCCTTACCTCTATTTACCTTGCTGCAATATAAAAATTTCAAAAATGCTGAACTGTATAACATACCAATATATATTCGTAGGATATTTTGTACTTTAGCGGTCCTTGGAAATTCACTTTATTTCATTTGCACATTGTGTTTTACGTGTTAACTCATTACACATGACTTCGTCGACAAACGTTTTAAACAAAACATTTTTGTAAAACGCTGGTCAATTGTAAAGATATGCAAATTTGAGTAAATATTTTGTGAAGAAAATCACAAATTTGGGGTTATATTTGCGCTAATGGCCAATTTTTCAAAATCTGTCTCTCTATACCTGCACTTAGTCCATAGTTACATAGAATTAATGAGGCGCATCGTGGGAAAACGGGACTTAATGCACGTGCATAAAGTGTTGTCTCGGATTAGCCTGTGCAGTCTCCACAGGCTAATCCGGGACGGCACTTTCCGCTATTATGGTATTTTCTGTTTCAATGAAGTCTCTTCTAAACATAAATCCACTGTAGGCGGAAAGTGCCATCCTGGATTAGTCTCTGCGGACTGCACAGGCTAATCCGGGACGACACTTTACGCACATGCATTAAGTCCGGTTTTTCCACGACGCGCCTCATATATAGTATAACCGGGGAAAGCTAAACTGCAAGTGTTCCTACTAGCAATGTCTACACAGCAGTGGGTAGAACCTGAGTTCTGAGACCTTTACAATCTCATTAAAGTCAAATCCTAACGTTGTTAGGATCTGAAGGCATCGTATAACAGGTCACATTCAAATGACCTTCCAAACAATACAAATCTCAGCCCTGCTGCGCCCAATGAAATTGCTTTTTGCACAGCAGAGCTTTACCAGGGTTTAAAAAAAAGTGATGCCTATCCAACTGGTCCTCGGGAATAAATCATTAACAGTTAATTTTCGTTTGGATAACAATGGATATAGTGGTACCCTAGGCGACTAGACACCCAAAGTTCACGTTACTTTCGTGCATAGTTTTTGTGTTTTATATATAAGTTATACCTGAATATTTTGAAGGCAACAATTTGATTGGTTCTGGAAAAGGTCATTTGAACGTGACCCCTAATGCGATGTCATCCGATCCAGTCAGTGGATAATACAGTAGCGTCAGACTGGAGATGATTTTAATGAGATTGGAGCCTTTAATGAACATTTTGAACTTGTCTTTTATCAGATGTGAAGAACCCAGAACCCAAGTGCCTCAATTTGGTTAAACCAAGCTCAAAATAAACCTTATTTGATTGGTATTTCATTTTCCTGTGTATTTTGCAATCAACTTACAAACAATTGCGTGAGTTAAAATGGGTGCTGGAAGTTTTACAGATTTTCCACATTTTAAACTTCGATGACCTGTTTTTCGACATTTCGTCATTTTACTCACCTCCTGTTAGCAGCAGGATGAGCAGGTCGGAGGCCATCTTGACCTTCTGCAGATTTTCCTCGCTGCATTCCGCGTTCTCCTGCACGTTGGTTTGAGCAAGGTGTATCAGGTGAGCGCACAGGTCCGTCTTCGCTAACACGTCCTTCACCTCATCTGCAGTCAGGGAAAATGTATGTGCACTTTAACAGACAGGGAACATATGTGTGCACTTTAATAGTAAGGGAACATGTATTTGCATTTTGACAGTCAGGGAACATGTACATGCACTTTAATAGTAAGGGAACATGTGTGTGCACTTTAACAGTCAGGCAACATGTGTGTACACTTTAACAGTCAGGGAACATGCATGTGCACTTTAACAGTCTACGAACATGTTTGTGTACTTTAACAGTCAGGGAACATGTATGTGCAATTTAACAGTCTACGAACATGTATGTGCACTTTAACAGTCAGGGAAAATGTATGTGCACTTTAACAGTCAGGGAACATGTGTGTGCACTTTAACAGTCAGGGAACATTGTATGTGCACTTAAACAGTCAGGGAACATGCATGTGCACTTTAACTGACAGGGAAAATGTATGCGCACATTAACAGTCAGGGAAAATGTATGTACACTTAAACAGTCAGTTAAATGTATGTAAACATTAACAGTCAGGGAATATGTATGTACACTTTAACAGTCAGGGAAAATGTGTGTACACTTCAACAGTCAGAGAAAACTTATGAGCACTTCAGTTGTCAGGGAAAATGTGTACACTTCAACTGTCAGGGAAAATGTATGTGCAATTTAACAGTCAGGGAAAATGAATGTCAACTTTAAAAGCCAGGGTAAATGTTCGTAAACTTTGATTGCCAGAAAATTGATGCGAAAATGTATGCATACTTTTTAAAGGCCAATTCTATTTACTGAAAACAAGTTGAAATGTAAGTGAACTGAGAATAAATTGTAACTTTTAATATATTAAACAGTTCTGATAGATGTTTTCAAACCACATTTTTATTTACAAATAGTCATGGTTGTGAGAATAGAAATACACTGACCCCATTCTGCCACTGCTATAAGGACATCCAGAACTGACTCATAGTTCTCGTCACCCATTGGTGTACGCAGAAAGTTGACTAGAGTTGAGCACAGGTTACTTGCCACCAACTTCTCTTTACAGCGCTCTAAAAATGTACAGACTAAAAATAACAAGAGATGTTTGTAAAACATGTATGCCCCCCGACATGCAGCCAAGTCGTCAATATGTGCAATTGTTAAGAGATTTTCTAAATATTGCACGTGCACATTAACACATGGGGAGGAAATTAAAGTTGATGCTTTAGAAAGTAAATATAACGCTGAAAGAAAGATAGAGTATAATTATGGATTTATTTTTACAGTCTATTATATAAGGATACCTGTTTTCTGTTTGATTTAAACATCAAATAGGCCAAAACGTCTCTAGATATCCTGCGGAAACAAAATGGTCTACGGAGAAAACAGTTTTCATGTTACAATCCCCTGTGACCTTGACCTTTGACCTGTTGACCTCAAAATTGATAGGCGTCTTCCTTTCCTCCCATATAACCAGCATACCAACTTAAATGATCGTAGGTCAAAGCGTTCTCTTAGATATCGTGCGGAAACGAATTTCATGTTACAAGCCCTTGTGACCTTGACCTTTGACCTGTTGACCTCAAAAGCAATAGGCGTCTTCCTATGATCGTAGGTCAAAGCATTCTCTAAATATCGTGCAGAAACGACATGGTTTACGGACAGACAGACCGACCATCCAACCGACCGACCGACCATCCGACCGACCGACCGACCAACCAATGGACAGGTGCCAAGCAATATACCCGCACTTCTTCGAAGGGGGGCATAATAATACAAATTTTAATAATCATAATAACAAGAGATGTTTGTAAAACATGTATGCCCCCCGACTTGCAGCCAAGTCGTCAATATGTGCAATTGTTAAGAGATTTTTTTAATATTGTATGTGCACATTAACACATGGGGAGGAAATTAAAGTTGATGCTTTAGAAAGTAAATATAAAGCTGAAAGAAAGATACTGGTTGGCGAGTAGTATCCGTGATTTTTAGTAGTTTTTCTTTATTATCAATCGCGTAAGTAATACTTTTAAAGAAAAGCGTGTTGCAGTACAAAGTTTGGCTCCTTCTGTATACAAGGATGTTAATATCTTGTCATGACGTCATATGGTTTTTTCCATATAAGGGGCTCAAAAGGGGTAATCAATAAGCATTACTTGAAGCAATAAAACTAGTAGTATTCGTGATGTTTCCTTTCAATTGAAAATGCAAATTTTTGTGCTACAAACCTCAAGATTTTAATCACTCTATACTATTCTACATTATATTACCTACATCATAATGATGTAATATGATTAAATTCTATGCCAGATTAACGGTGATAATGCGACTACATACATAAGTGGATGCCAGATAATGGGCTTGTGATTACCCCTTTGGCACCCCTTAAAAATTTGCTGATTTTAAACGGGAGATAACAATGTTATTATCAAAGTAGACGCTTCCCCTGCATTGAAATTTTGTCAAAATGGTCCCGAAACTAGCCGTATAATTTAGTAAACATTTTAAAATTGCAATTCTTTGTTAATATTTTCTTTGAGTAAAAATTTTGCGATTGCAATTCTGGACTTTTTTAAAGAAAATCTATTTCACGAAGGATGCGTGTTGAATAAATGGATGGTGGTGTTTATTTACTAAAATTGCCGCTTTATGTGAATAACCTAGCGATCACCCTTGGTCATACAAAAATAGGAAATTACAAGATAAAAATAGGGGTCCAATTATAGATTAATGCGCATGCGCAAAGACGTGCGCGTGAATGCCCCGCGAGGCGTTAAGTTGTTTTAAGATTTTTTTTTTACAAAAATGTAAATATCTTGAAAAATATGAAGTCTTGGAGACTTCAACTTTATTCTGCATTTGGAACAGTTGCTAGGTGATGTGTGTAAACTCAATATTCAATGATGGAGAGCTTTTACATCTTTTAATATACAAATCACAGATACTGCTAGTTCACGGATACTACTCGCCAACCAGTAGAGTATAATTATGGATTTATTTTCACAGTGTATTAAATAAGGATACCTGTTTTCTGTTTGATTGAAACATCAAATAGGCCAAAACATCTCTAGATATCCTGCGGAAACAAAATGGTCTACGAAGAAAACAGTTTTCATGTTACAAGCCCCTGTGACCTTGACCTTTGACCTGTTGACCTCAAAATTGATATGCGTCTTCCTTTCCTCCCGAGTAACCAGCATACCAACTTGGATGATCGTAGGTCAAAGCGTATTCTACATATCGTGCGGAAACGAAATGGTCTACAGAGGAAACAGTTTTCATGTTATATGCCTCTGTCACCTTGACCTTTGACCTGTTGACCTCAAAATTGATAATCGTCTTCCTTTCCTCCCAAGTAACCAGCATACCAACTTAAATGATCGTAGGTCAACGCGTTCTCTAGATATCGTGCGGAAACAAATTTCATGTTACAAGCCCCTGTGACCTTGACCTTTGACCTCAAAATCAATAGGTGTCGTCCTTTCCTCCCAAGTAACCAGCATACAAACTTGAATAATCGTAGGTGCAAGCGTTCTCTAGATATCGTGTGGAAACAAAATGGTCTACGGACAGACCGACTGACCATCCGACCGACCGACCGACGGACAGGTGCAAAGCAATATACCCCCACTTCTTCGAAGGGGGGCACAATAATCATAATAATAAAACAGGAAAACTGTCAAAAAACTAGGACACATTAATTTGTATAAACATTCGACTCAGATATATTTCAAGGCTTAATGTGAAACTGTTGTAACTGCTTTACATTTCTTAATCAGACACAACAGTTTTATACTCAACCCAACATGATTTGCCTCAATCCGTTAAAATGCTATTATTAATAAATGAAATGCCTAGCACTGGTGATCTAGCATGTTACCTGAGTCCGTGAGGCTGGCGATGGTGACAAGGACCATGTTACACAGCCCGCCCTCCGTCTGGTACTGCTGCAGGTACTGGGACATCACCTCCAGAGCCCCGCCCTCCAGGGCCTTCTGCTGCAGCACGTCTGCAACACAACACACTCAGAATGTCACTGACCTCCAGGGCAGCATAGCATGTCACTGACTGCCAAGGCAGCATAGCATGTTGCTGACCTCAAGGACAGCATAGCATGTCACTGACCTACAGGGCAGCATAGAATGACACTGATCTCCATATCAGCATATAATGTCACTGACCTCAAGGGCAGCATAGCATGTCACTGACCTCGAGGGTAGCATAGCATGTCACTGACCTCCATGGCAGCATAGCATGTCACTGACCTCCAGGGCAGCATAGCATGTCACTGACCTCAACGGTAGTATAGCATGTCACTGACTTCCATATCAGCATATAATGTCACTGACCTATAGGGCAGCATAGCATGTCACTGACCTCTAGGGTAGCATAGCATGTCACTGACCTCCAGGGTAGTTTAGCATGTCACTGACCTCAAGGGCAACATAGCATGGCACTGACCTCCAGGGTAGAATAGCATGTCACTGACCTCCAGGGCAGCATAGCATGTCACTGACCTCCAGGGCAGCATAGCATGTCACTGACCTCCAGGACACCATAGAATGTCACTGACCTCAAGGGCAGCATAGCATGTCACTGACCTCCAGGGCAGCATAACATGTCTCTGACCTCCAGGGTAGCACAGCATGTCAGTGACCTCCAGGGCAGCATAGCATGTCACTGACGTGTAGGGCAGCATAGCATGTCACTGACCTCCAGGGCAGCATAACATGTCTCTGACCTCCAGGGTAGCACAGCATGTCACTGACCTCCAGGGCAGCATAGCTTGTCACTGACGTGTAGGGCAGCAGAGCATGTCACTCACGTGTAGGGCAGCATAGCATGTCAGTGGCCTCCAGGGCAGCACAGCATGTCACTGACCTCCAGGGCAGCATAGCATGTCACTTACCTCCAAGGCAGCATAGCATGTCACTGACCGCCAAGGCAGAATAGCATTTCACTGACCTCCAGGGCAGCACAGCATGTCACTGACCTCCAGGGCAGCATACAATGTCACTTAACTCCAGGGCAGCATAGCATGTCACTGGCCTCCAGGGCAGCATAGCAGTCACTGACCTCCAGGGCAGCAAAGCATGTCACTGACCTCCATAACAGCATAGCATGTCACTGACCTCCAGGGTAGCATAGCATGTCACTGACCTTCAGGGCAGCATAGCATGTCACTGACCTTGGGGGCAGCATAGCATGTCAATGACCTCCATATCAGCATAGCATGTCACTGACCTTCAGGGCAGCATAGCACGTCACTGACCTCCAGGGCAGCATAGCATGTCTCTGACCTCTAGGGCAGCATAGCATGTCACTGGCATCCAGGGCAGCATAGCATGTTATTGCCCTCCAGGGCAGCATAGCATGTCTCTGACCTCAAGGGTGGCATAGCATGTCACTGACCTCCAGGGTAGCATAGCATGTCACTGACCTCCAGGGAAGCATAGCATGTTACTGACCTCCAGTGTAGCATATAATGTCACTTACCTCCAGGGTAGCATAGAATGTCACTGACCTCCAGGGCAGCACAGCATATCACTGACCTCCAGGGCAGCATAGCATGTCACTGACCCCCAAGGGAAACATAACATGTCACTGACCTCCAGGGCAGCATAGCATGTTACTGATCCCCAGGGCAGCATAGCATGTCACTGACATCCAGGGCAGCATAGCATGTTACTGACCTCCAGGGTAGCATAGCATGTCACTGACCTCCAGGGTAGCATAGAATATCACTGACCTCCAGGGCAGCATAGCATGTCACTGGCCTCCAGGGCAGCATAGCATGTCTCTGACCTCCAGGGCAGAATAGCATGTCACTGGCCTCCAGGGCAGCAGAGCATGTTACTGACCTCCAGGGCAGCATAGCATGTCACTGACCTCCAGGGTAGTATAGCATGTCACTGACCTCAAGTGCAACATAGCATGGCACTGACCTCCACGGTAGAATAGCATGTCACTGACCTCCAGAGCAGCATAGCATGTCACTGACTGCCAAGGCAGCATAGCATGTTGCTGACCTCAAGGACAGCATAGCATGTCACTGACCTCCATATGAGCATATAATGTCACTGACTTCATGGGCAGCATAGCATGTCACTGACCTCGAGGGTAGCATAGCATGTCACTGACCTCCATGGCAGCATAGCATGTCACTGACCTCCAGGGCAGCATAGCATGTCACTGACCTCAAGGTAGCATAGCATGTCACTGACCTCCATATCAGCATATAAAGTCACTGACCTATAGGGCAGCATAGCATGTCACTGACCTCCAGGGCAGCATAGAATGTTACTGATCTCCAGGGCAGCATAACATGTCATTGACCTCCAGGGCAGCATAGCATGTTACTGACCTCCAGGGCAGCACAGCAAGTTACTGACCTCCAGGGCAGCATAGCATGTTACTGACCTCCAGGGTAGCATAGAATGTCACTGACCTCCAGGGCAGCGTAGCATGTCACTGGCCTCCAGGGCAGCATAGCATGTCACTGGCTTCCGGGGCAGCATAGCATGTTACTGACCTCCAGGGCAGCATAGCATGTTACTGACCTCCAGGGCAGCAAAGCATGTCACTGATCTCCAGGCCAGTGACATGCTATGCTGCCCTGGAGGTCAGTGACATGTTGTGTTGCCCTGGAGGTCAGTGACATTCTATATCAACTCGAACGTGAAAATTTCTTTTAGAGGTTTACAATTCGGGTGAATCAACATTCTGAAACTAGTAAAAATTTGTCTAAATTCATTGGTAACAAGTTATCCTAACTTTCCAACTCCATCTTAACATTTTATGCCCAAGCTGATTTAACCTTCAACCAGGAACTACGTACGGTCTACACTACAAGTGTTCTCACCGTTCGAGTTAGTCAAGTTGAGGAGGAATCCACACGCTATCGTGCGTAACTTCTCCGCGCCTTCGTGCTTGTTGGACAGCAGGGACAGCAGCAACGAGAGTAGCGTCTTGATTCCATCGCAGTCGTCCACAGCGCTGCGCCCCATGTCTGAAAGTAGACAGAGACATTCACTCATGGTGTAAAAGACCTTTCCAGGTTTTGCCACCAACATTTGAAACTTCTCCCAAGCTAGTGTTAACAAATTGATTTCCAGTCATTGAGCTTCAGAAACATTTCACAATCTTTACAGCGTGCTCCTTTGGTGTAAAATGGTACACCATTAAAGCAGCAGCTGGTAATGCCTCTGGTGTAAACCAGCATGTACATTAGTGTGTATTCCATTCATACCAAGTGTTTTTGAAAACAGAAATTATAAAATGCCTTTCGCAAATAAGAAACCGTTTCCAGTCGAAAAAACGTCAATAACTTTCATTAGAACTAATGCCAATTTAAGATGTATTGAATTTTATTTAAATGCTTTCCGGTGGGTTATACTGAAGTATCAGTGAAATAAAATTGGTAATTCACTGTTTTAACAGTGAAAACCACTTTGATAATTTTCACTATTTCAAGCTGGTTCCTCATTTAATACAGTAAATGAAACAGACCGTCGACGATGCATAACTAAAAAATTACGTCATTATTTTGACGTCATGACGTTATGATTCCCGCAATATTTAAGATCTAAGATCACGAGGTGTCTAAACAAAAGAGGTAAATGTGTTTATCACATGCTATACCTTGTTTCCCATGTAATACAACCATTACAAATATTTTTATCTTACACATGTGTAAAATAAAATTGTGAGCGTTTTCATTGGCTATGTATTCTTTGACTGACCAATCGCAGGACGTTATTTTGTTGAAATGACGTCGTCAACATGAAATGACGTCACGTCAATACACAACTTTGAGAATTTACCAACTTATTTTGGTAAAATTAGAAGGGTTTTATTTCATTTAAAAGCATGTGATAAAAAAGATCTGACACTCGTCATTTCATACCATATTTTATTAAACTCCTCCAGGAAATTCGTTAGTAAGCTCGCCAAAGGCTCGCTAAATAAACAAAAAACCTGAACTCGTTTAATAAATTATGGTATGAAATGACAACTCGTGTCAGATCCTGTATATATATAATTATGGTATGAAATGACAACTCGTGTCAGATCCTGTATATATATAATTATAGTATGAAATGACAACTCGTGTCAGATCCTGTATATATATATAATGAACATTTAGTGAACTAGTTGTCATTGTCATACAGGGGCCGTATTTCAAAATAATATTCAGTAAAATCTTATCCTTCAACTATCATTTTTCTTAACATTTTATTTGACGTGTATATGAAAGTTTGCTCTGTAATTATTAATTATTAACTATAGTATTTTCTCACGATTGTTTACTTACGGTAACTGTAAAGGGAGTCACTAGTTTTAGATGGATTACTCACGATTGTTTACTTACGGTAACTGTAAAGGGAGTCACTAGTTTTAGATGGATTACTCACGATTGTTTTCTTACGGTAACTGTAAAGGGAGTCACTAGTTTTAGATGGATTACTCACGATTGTTTACTTACGGTAACTGTAAAGGGAGTCACTAGTTTTAGATTGATTTACATTACATACCTTGAAAGCGATGCGTGAGTTGTCATAGAAAAACATTATTCTTGAATGAAATAATAATGGTCTTACTTTAAAAAAAAAAAAATACCTGAGACTTTCCCTGCTAATTTACGAACTTTACTTTTTATTTCATGCTGTTTCACCAAGGAAACAATGCTATGGGTGATGTTTCCTCAAAAGTAACCTCCATATCCTTCTATTTTCTATACTAAATAACACTTTAAAGTACTGCACAGTGTTATGGTAGAAAACTAGTTCATTACTTTCTAGTAGGGATGTAAACGAATATTCGATTGAGTGTTTGAATATTCGAATCTTAATTTGGGATTCGAATATTTAAATATTTTATTATGAAAATATATTTGAAGAATAAAAATGTATATATTTTTTATCAATACTAGTATGATATGAAAAGAACCAAAAGACTAGAAATGTGTCCACAGACACGGATGCCCCCACCTATGCAGCCATTTCCACATGGCGCCCCTTTTAAGTGTATGCATACACTTTATTTTGCAAATGGAGAATTGTCCTTTTATATTGTACTTTCTGCTAATGTGTTCTCTTATTCTGTTAAGTAATTTGGATATCACAAAATAGTTTTAGTCCTAACAAAAAATCAATACAGGGTAGTAATAAAAACTGTTAAGCAATTATGAGTTATGTATAGTTCTTGTATGCTTCACTTACTCTTGCTATCTTAAATCATTCTGTGCAAAATCAACAAAATACCTTTGACCATTTTTGAATTACGCTTTGCACACTCATGAATAAAGGGAAGTAATTCACTATGGAAATAGGGAAGTAATTCACTAACTTCACAAGTCAGGTTCGTGCATGCAACACATCATCTGGTGATTGTGATCATTTCTGCCAATTTATCTGAAAATCCCTGCATGCATGAAAATTATTTGACCTTTGACCTTGATTAATGACCATGACCTTTCAACTACAGACCTGGTTCGTGAACGCCACGTACCATCTCATAATGCTTACCACTTCTGCCAAGTTATTTGAAAAATGTTCATGCCAGACAAAATTGTGGTCCAGACACAATCCATGGACTTAATTCTTATACTTGACCTTAGACCTTAAGTGTGACCTAAACCTTGGACCTCGTTTTTGCGGGCGACACATCGTCTCATAATGGTTATCACTTCTGCCAAGCTGAAAATCCGTTGAAAATCCTGCAATGCTGGACATCGTTATTGCCTGGACAAATATATACATATACTTGACCTTAAAGTGTGACCTTGACCTTGGAGCAAGGCACCTGGTTCTTGCATGCAACACCACAGCATAATGCTCATCTCTTATGCCAAGTTGTTTGAAAATCCTTCCCTGCTGGACAACATTATGTTCCGGACATTGTCTATGGCTTAAATTCTTAAATTTGACCTCTGACCTTTTAGTGTGACCTTGACATGATACAAAGGGACCTGGTTCTTGCGCGCAACACACCGACACACCATGCTTAGCACTTCGGCCAAGTTAGTTTAAAATCCTTCCCTGCTGGACAAACTTATGCTTCAGACAGTAATTATGGCTTAAATTCTTATATTTAACCTTTGACCTTTAAGTGTGACCTTGACCTTGGACCTAGGGACCTGGTTCTTGCGGGCGACACACTGTCTCACCATGCTCAACACTGGTGCCAAGTTATTTGAAATTCCTCCCAATGCTAGACAAAATTATGCTCCGGACAGGGTCTATGACTTAAATTCTTATATTTGACCTTTGACCTCTACGTGTGACCTTGACCTTGGATCTAGGGACCTGGTTCTTGCGTGCCACACACTGTCTCACCAAGCTCAACACTTTTGCCAAGTTATTTGAAATTCCTCCCAATGCTAGACAAAATTATGCTCTGGACAGGGTCTATGGCTTAAATTCTTATATTTCTTATATTTGACCTTTGACCTTTAAGTGTGACCTTGACCTTGGACCAAGGGACTGGTTCTTGTGCGCGACACTTCAACATGCTCAAAACTTAAGACAAGTTATTTGAAATTCCTCCCAATGCTAGACAAAATTATGCTACGGACAGGGTCTAAAGCTTAAAGTCTTATATTTGACCTTTGACCTTTCAAGTGTGACTTTGACCTTGGACCTAGGGACCTGGTTCTTGCGCGCCACACACCGTCTCATTGTGCCAAGTTATTTGAAATTCCTTCCATGCTAGACAAAATTATGCTCTGGACAGAGTCTATAGCTTCAATTCTTATATTTGACCTTTGACCTTAAAGTGTGACCTTGGACCTAGGGACCTGGTTCCTGCGCGTGACACACCGTCTCACCATGTTCAACACTTGTGCCAAGTTATTTGAAAATCCTTCAATGCTAGACAAAATTATGCTCCGGACAGGGTCTATGGCTTAAATTCTTATATATGATCTTAGACCTCTACGTGTGACCTTGACATTGGACCTAGGGACCTGATTTTTGCTTGCGACACACCGTCTCACCATGCTTAACACTTGTGCAAAGTTATTTGAAATTCCTTCCATGCTAGACAAAATTATGCTCCGGACAGGGGTAGAAGGCTTCAATTCTTATATTTGAGCTTTGACCTTTAAGTGTGACCTTGACCTTGGACCTAGGGACCTGGTTCCTGCGCGCGACACACCTTCTCATTATGCTTAACATTTCTGCCAAGTTATTTGAAAGTCCTCCAATGCTGGACAAAGTTATTGTCCAGACAAGAATCAGAACATACGTACACACATACGTACCCATGGACAGGGTAAACTCTATGCACAATGACATTTCTCTGTTAATTGGGTGTAAATGCTAAACAATAGGTTGACGATAACAGAGTGCAAGACCCCTGAAATCACCATACCCATTAGAGGTCAAGTTTTTATTGCAATTAATCCATATACTTAAACTAATCGCACGCTGCTCGGGCAATGGTTTATAACTGAAGTCCCGAAGGTAAACAACCTAACATCATCTATTCGCACGCCGATATTGGTTAATAAATGTTTACGTAAACAGATTAGCTTGTTCTTTTGATATTTGATCCATTTTTTATTGTTTGTTTATTTGTTCATGTAAGTGCATTTATTTAAATTGATTAAAAAA
Organism: Congeria kusceri; assembly: GCA_027627225.1. NCBI lineage: Eukaryota > Metazoa > Mollusca > Bivalvia > Myida > Dreissenidae > Congeria > Congeria kusceri. The sequence goes on along the minus strand of CM051031.1, from coordinate 70,777,930 downwards.
TATATTTGAAATAAAATTACGTCTGTCGGTATAATCTAGATGGCAACGCCAATTTTGTAAATAATTTCACTGAATTCAAATATAAAATCATGCTTTTGTTAGTGCGATCATGTTGATTTATCCTTAAATAATAAAAATAAAATGTTACTGACATAGCTCTACATAATCCTGATTGAAAATAAAAAGTTTTTTCATTTTACTCCACCCACAGTGAAATGATAGGTTATCATAAACTGATATTTTTTCATGATACACGTCATTGAAATAGAAAAATAAACTAAAATAACTATTTCTTTACAATTTTTGTGGTTTCCGTTTAATAACAATAAAACACAAAATAGTGCTGACAATCTGAGATGAGAACGGAACATTTAAACAACATAAACTGTTTAACAGCAACATTTTTCCAACATCAAACTGTTCAAATTGTCAGATATTTTCCTGAAACTTCACAGATTAACTTGAATGGTTTCAAATGATCCTGCTTATAAAAAGTTCCATGAAACAATCCTGAAAATCCTTGACACCAGACTATCCATTTACATGTCATACATGTATTCTGATGTATTCTGTTACTGAAAAAATAGATAAGGATTGTTTGCAGAAAGTACAAAATAATAAAATATCCAATTATCAACAGAATAAACTGTTCTCAATTTCAAGAGATTCATGCAAAACATATATATGCGGCGTGTCGTGGGAAAACCGGACTTAATGCATGTGCGTAAATTGTCGTCCCGGATTAGCCTGTACAGTCTGCACAGGCTAATCCAGGATGACACTTTCCGCTTTTATGGTATTTTCTGTTTCAAGGAAGTCTCTTCTAAACATAAATCCACTGTAGGCGGAAAGTGCCGTCCTGGATTAGCCTGTGCGGACTGCACAGGCTAATCCGGAACGACACTTTAAGCACATGCATTAAGCCCGGTTTTCCCACGACGAGCCTCATATGTTCTAATTATATACTGATTTCAATATGTAGATAAAATGATGGGCAAAAATCTATGACAAATATAAATTATTAAGTTTTAAAACTCTTAAAGTTGAAATGTGCAATAGCTTATTTTGTGTGACAATGATGATCTACACAAGTCAGCAAGGTTCATTTATGTTGAAAAAGAATAACACAGGAGACATCAGATACAATCTGCAAATTTAGAGTCAGAACTTTTATTATTACACCATAAATCAAATTAAAACAAAACATTTTTAACACAAATTGCCTGTCACCAATATATCTAATGTAATATATGTTTTGTGACCCTTAAAATTTGCTGAAATAATTATTTGTTATGTTTTTGTTATGTTTTTGGACACTTTCAAAAACATAAATTATTTTGTGATTTATGTTTTAGCAATTGGCAATTAATACCCATTGTAATTAAATGTTTCACTGGAATGACAGTTGTTTTTATAGGTTTCTTCCCCATTATATGTCAATTTACCATGTCTATTTATAAGTTTTTTACTGTATAATTACTTTAATATACTGTCTTATTTCATAAATAATGCCTCGGGTAATAAACATAGACCATTATATAATCACAGATAACTATACTAACAAATGCGTATCTCAGTTGCAATTTTTACTACCTTAAACAATTCTGATTCTATGTTTTTGGACAATTGGCAAATAAATACTTCTAAAATGATTCTAAATACTCTGACATGGAAAAAAATTAGTTGCAAGTGTTCGAAAAAATCGATTAAATACTACAATATTTAGCATTTATTATGTCCATAAACACTGATTTCTGCTCAAGGGGAATTACGGACCTTTAACCCAGTTCCAAGTGCATGTAACTTTAGCTGACTTTGATGCATTGGAATATTTACATGATCTTATCTTTGGTTATAGATAATCCATGATATGTATCCTTCATGGGCAATCCAGACTACCTTGCAAGATTAGCTGATAAATTATTCCCTATAAATCACGCCTGTCAGATGGAGATTACACTGGTAAAACTGTTGGGATTCAGTGTTTTATCATGATACAAAATGTTTACATTAATATCACAAGCAAGTTATTCTTTCAAAAGTTTACCATTGGTAGAATCAGTGTAACACTGACCACCATGAATGTATATTATGTTAAAAATGTTGACAGGCAGAGGAACATTGAGGCCTAGATGTTCATTGAGGAACATAGAGGAACATTGAACATAGAGGAACATTGAGGCCTAGAGGTGTTCATTCCTTTGAACGTCTATTATATGTAACCATTTGAAGCATTGCAGCTTCAATTTGAATTTATAGTCATCTCTATTTTATTTTCTGTGAGATGCTTGCTTTGTGGTAAGGCGTTAGAAATAACTTACTCAAAATGTTGATTTTTTCTTTGTAATTCATAGAACCATCAGCTTTATATTAAGATACATGTACAGTGACACTTCTGTCTGAAGATTATAACAAAGATGGGTGCAACAGTACTGGATGGACAGTTTTAGTTAAGATCTCAACACAGTCCTCAAAATTAGCACCAGCTCGTCAGCTCTACATTGGTAAATTTTAAACAGGGCTTGCTCAGATTCTTAGTCTAATATAGGCAGGCTTGTAACATTTTCTTGCTCTTGGATAAAATATAGGAGGCGTGTCATGGGAAAACCGGGCTTACTGCATGTGCATAGAGTGTCGCCCCGAATCAGCCTGTGCAGTCCGCACAGGCTAATCCGGGACGATACTTTCCGCCTACAGTCGATTTATGTTTTGAGAGACTTCCTTGAAACAGAAATACCATAAAAGCGGAGTGTCGTCCTGGATCAGCCTGTGCAGACTGCACAGGCTGTTCTGGGACGACACTTTACGCACGTGCATTAAGCCTGGATTTCCCATGACACACCTTACAGCATTTCAGGCCTGCTTAGCCAAACTTCTAATTTTGATGACTGTCAACAGAATCTAAAGTGTAAACAAGAATCCACTTGAATCCTTTTCATACCCCTCAGAATCACCAGGATAATTAAATATTTCATTAAAACCTTATCAAAATGAGAATTAATCTCACAATCAACTACAGCTGAACTTTGTTATCTCTAACTTGCAAGTTTCGGGATAAGAGGGAAGTGGAAACTAATTCCAGATATTCTTCCTTCTTATTCATATAAAATAAAATACAGTTATCTCGAACTTTTAACTCAAATTTTCAGTTAGGTTTCCAGGTATCCCTAATAATATTTTCACTCTTACATCTCATGGTTTGTCTGGAAGTGTTAACGCCTGTAGCAAGACGCACGCAACCACGGTCCAAGTTTGTCACACACTGCAAACATATAACCACTCCTTTTCAAGGGTTTTAGTGATAAAGCGTACCTTTTAATTGAGTTAATGATCCTTTATTTACAGGACAGTATATGCATACACATGATATTTTATAGTACGATTTATCAATCATTTGGACCCAACAGTTTTATAGAGTCAGTATTCGTTTAAGTCGAATTTCAGTTATGCTGAAGTCATCAGGTGCGGATAGTGAGGATTTTGAGTTAGATGAGGAGGAAATATTTAGTAATTGCCAACAAACTGCTTTTGGTCTCTCTTAAATGTTAGTATGGGATAGTTAGGATATATATCGAAATGGTGCAATATCGTCAACAAGGAACAATTAAATGAATATGCCACAGGACGGGTTTGATAATTGCTATAAAATGGTTAAAGAGCACATAATTGGCAATTATATGCATACATTATTATAGTCATTATAGTATCTTATCATAGTTATCGTGATGTTTGAAAACTCGAATGTCAGACATGTTCTGAGGCGGTGTACGCCATTTCCGACCCATTCTCTGAGGCGGTGTACGCCATTTCCGACCCATTCTCTGAGGCGGTGTACGCCATTTCCGACCCATTCTCTGAGGCGGTGTACGCCATTTCCGACCCATTCTCTGAGGCGGTGTACGCCATTTCCGACCCATTCTCTGAGGCGGTGTACGCCATTTCCGACCCATTCTTTGAGGCGGTGTACGCCATTTCCGACCCATTCTTTGAGGCGGTGTACGCCATTTCCGACCCATTCTAAATCCTCATATGGTCATTTCAAATTCCCTGTGACTTTGAGATAATGAAGTTCTGCTTTATCTGACATCCACATTCCCAACAATTTCTATGAAAACTTCTGAGCAAAACCGAACTTTATCTGAAACAGACATACACTATCTTACCTGTAGTTTTTTAAGCAAAAGGAAAGATAATTTACTTTTTAGATTATCTGACACAGTACATTAACACACGATGGGCAATCATTTTGTAAGCTTTCTGGTTAATTTGCAGCTCACTTACTAGCAGCCTCGTTAAGCTGAAAAACATTCAGAACTGTTTATCATGTTCATATTCTCTTACAGGTTCAAATACTATTTTTAATAAGGTAAACTGAATGAAATAACTGTTGATCCGAGAGGTCCAGACTGCAAGACAATTAACTACAAAGTCATATAAATTTAATTAAACTTGCCTTTCCTCATAACTGTGATAACAAAGAAACTTCACTAACCATCTCTCGTATTAGGCCATACAAATTTGACTGTGTTTAGCGTCCCCATGATTTTTTTTAAACTTACCAACCAGGCAGGAAAAAACAAACAATGAGTCAATAAACAAACATTTTTCTTTCACAACTTATTCATGGCAGTGGTACAAGCTAAAACAAATGTTTACCTGCAAAACTGTTATATATATCATATTGGGAACCTACTTTAACACAGTATATTAATTGTGTCAATTGACTAGTTGCAAACTATTTCTACAAATATTGGTAAGAACGCCTAAAAGCAATTTTTCCCAATTTTTATATACGCTTTCCAACTTGATTTTTCACATTGTCGAATTTGTTTTTTTTTTCGTTCAGGCATCCAAAAACCTACCAGCCCAAGGATGCTAAACATAGAATCAAACTGGCATGGCCTTATTGATTACAGTCATTTGCAGCGTTACTTTTCCTAAAAATTCAAATCATTAACAAGATTATGTACATTTCTTGACACCAAATACAAGGAGACATATTTCCCTGATGGTCGCAATTGTCCTTGAATTTTTGTCCGTTACAACTCAAACCAAAACGTGTCATGGAAGGAAAATACTCCAAGAAATGCCAAACATAACCGATAAATATTCAAATATAGCAAAGTGATATTAAACACTTTAAATAATTGCAAAAGTGTATCAACGCTTCCAAATGGGTGAAGCTCAATGTATGTTATCCCAAACAAGCCTGGCTGATACTGATCAGGTCAAAATGATAGAGAAAAAAAGTATACTTTTGTTTGTTTTTAGTTGAAACCTATTTATTTATACTTGATTGTTTTTATAGGCCTATCAAGAAACTTTTAAATCTCTTTCCTAGGTAAAACCAGTAATCAACGTCCTTTGAGAAAGATCATTCGAACATTCCCTGTGTAGGAATCGACCTCAGGACCTGCCCATCGCAAGGCGGACACCATATCCATTGAAGCCCGCTTTGTGGGACCTGCCCATCGCAAGGCGGACACCATATCCATTGAAGCCGGCTTTGTGGGACCTGCCCATCGCAAGGCGGACACCATATCCATTGAAGCCGGCTTTGTGGGACCTGCCCATCGCAAGGCGGACACCATATCCATTGAAGCCGGCTTTGTGGGACCTGCCCATCGCAAGGGAGACACCATATCCATTGAAGCTGGCTTTGTGGGACCTGCCCATCGCGAGGCGGACACCATATCCATTGAAGCCGGCTTTGTGGGACCTGCCCATCGCAAGGCGGACACCATATGCATTGAAGCCGGCTTTGTGATTAAGCACTGGCCATTTTGAACTCCCTGTGAGTTTTATGTTTCAACATACACAGCTCTCGTGCTTAAAGTCAGTCGTTCTTTTGTAATCCAAAAAGGTTCAAAACAAACCCCCTTGAAAGCCACAAGAGAGTACCCTGAACTTATGAGTAGTTGACATGCAATTCCTGACTGCCTGCAATAAATACTCGATTGCTGCGTTGTTCTTCAGACAGCTCGGGTTTAAATGCGTCTGGACCTAGTTATTGCTGCGCTGTTCTTCAGACAGCTCGGGTTTAAATGTGTCTGGACCTAGTTATTTCAGTAGCCCTCGTATGATTAATGATGATTTTATGTAGAATATTAAGCGCACAATTTATATGACTAGCATGAGGTCATGCAGACTTCAGTGCAGTAGAATGTTTAACGGAACCGAGAATGATATCAAGAAGGCTGAACAGTGTCCATTATGACAACAATAACCGTGTCCATTATCTAACATCATTGACCAAAGAACATTGTGGAAACAAATATTGATTTGTTTCTCTGAACCATACAAGACTCCATAACATTCTGAATATAAAATAATTTAATGACAGTTACAGGACCAGCTATTAGTGATAACAAATGGTTTTCCATTTTGTCACATTTGTCCATATGGACACATACTAATTATGCAGGATTGGGACGGTAATTGTTGTTTTGATGAAAAAATACAATTTATGACGGTTTATTATAACATTTCTGCCAATGAAATACGAAGAAATAGTCAAGGGTATTATATTTGCACTGTATTTAAATTTACAAAGTCAGAATCTGGTATATAACTTATGAACCAATCAAATGTTATATTATAAGCTATCAATCCATTTTTTGTGCATAGATTAAAATAAAGGATTATTCGTAAAAAAATAATTTTAATGCTAATATACAAGTACTGCTAATTGTGTAATATATTTTTATGGAAGAAGTTAGGCAATAGCAGTTTTTTTTCACCATTGAAAGAAAAGGTGGAAAGGTGGCGGGGCCCTTCAGATGGGGAATTTTACGGCAAAAGGGGATTTTTTTAGAAAAGCATTATTAGTAAATTTACATGTTTATATTCTACTTTTTTTTATAAACCATTAATTAATCAATTGTTTTGCTACCAATGATAACTGCTTTAACTTGGTTTGATGAAAAACTGCTGGGATATTTTACGAAAATTCCTCCATCTTAGTCAATTTTTGTCTGATTTTGGTCTTTTTTTTTCAAAATACAGCTTACATTGAGGGGAATTTTAAGGTAAATATAGGGGAAAAATATATACCTTTTAAGCAGGGGAATGGGGGCCGAATTCGGCCCCAAATTGGCCATAAAAAAAAACACTGAATAGGGACTAACAGGGCAGTTTGACTTGTATTACGTACGACTCTGTGAATAGGACTGCATTCTCTCTGTTGTCCAACAAAAATATCAAAATCAAGACAAATAACATAGATACTATGTTAAATGTCCATGAGCTAGCACATTATTACTGAACTAGAATAGAATATGCTCCACAGGTAAGCACTGAGTCAGATGTTCAAGAAACATGTGCCAAAGCCTTGAAAACGAGCCAGGAGTTACTTGAAAAATTTATATTCCAGGCAATCATAACAGAGAGTGATATATGACCACTTGATAATCTGTGATGCCACAATTTGCCAAACTTGGACACAGAAGTAAATCATCAGTTGTGCCTCTTACACCTACCCTTGCCACCCCCAGCAGCATAGATCAGTCAAGGGATGTTACAAGTCAGCATGTTTATTTCCAGACAGGGTTATTTATCAGCACCCAGAAGTACTAATACATATATAAATAACGTATTATGATAAATATGAGGTGCGTCGTGGGAAAACTGGCTTAAATGCATGTGCATAAAGTGTCGTCCCGGATCAGCCTGTGCGATTTATGTTTAGTAGACTTCCTTGAAACAGAAAATACCATAAAAGCGGAAAGTGCCGTCCGTGATTAGCCTGTGCGAACTGCATAGGCTAATCCGGGATGACACTTTACGCACATGCATTAAGTCCGGTTTTCCAACGACGCGCCTCATATGGTCTCCAGACAGGGCTCACTCAATGAACAAGTAGACAACCTTTATACAAAGGTAGTTGAAAAGTACATGAGATTTAACGATCCAATTCCCACCACCACCACCAACAGCGACATAGATATGAAAACACCTTCTATTTTTTACTGATGCCAATATAATATAAGTCATTGTCTCAATATACATTTTTGAAGGTAGATTTCTATTGATAATAAAATCTGGACAAAAGTACTTCAAGGTGCAGAAATCACAAACATATCCAAGGTGACTTCAAACTGTATTTCTAATTCTACATTTGGGAAATGACAGCAAACCCAATATATAACAACTATGCTACCAGCCTAATAATACTGATATATCAAAGTTAAATACACCATCATCATCATCATCATCGTCACCACTACCACCATCCTCCTCCTCCTCCGCATCATCACCACCACCCTCCTCATCCTCATCACTATCACAATCATATTCATCCTCCTCATCATCTTTTTCATCCTCCTTATCATCAGCAGCATAACCACCACCACCACCATCATCATCACCACCACCAATGCCACCACCATCCTCATCATCACCACCACCACCATCATCATTCTCATCATCACAACCACCACCACCACCATTATCATCATCATCATCATCAACAACATAATCTTCATCACCACCACCACCACCACCATCATCCTCATCATCATCACCATCATCATCATCATAACTTCATTACACTCACACTCCACCAACTAAACCCATACTAAATAAACTTCATTTACAGGGAATCTTTTACAGCTGCGAAACGCTTAATACTCCAAGGTTGCATGCTTAATACTCCAAGGTTGCATGCTTAATACTTCAGGGTTGCATGCTTAATACTCCAAGGTTGCATGCTTAATACTTCAGGGTTGCATATGATCATCGGTTAACAGTTTGCTGTTTGTCTGGTTGTTTAACTGAACGATCCCATCCACTGGGCAGCAGATTTGCATTTAGAAATTACTCAACTTCTTATTGATTTCTGCCATGCACATTTCTGAGTGAGACAGACATATCTGCATCTGTAACAGTGCAGTAAAAAACCTACACCGGGAACCGAAAGGTTAGAGAGGAAACTTAAAGCAAGAGTCCACTGTGATGTGAATGTTCTAATCTTCATTTACACTGAATATGCAAATTATTGTTCTTTGCCTGATGGAAATGTTGTAACATAAAAACCTGGGTTATTAGACAGATTAATAAGACCCGAGCCAATATTGAAACAACTGCTTAGTAAAAACTATACTAAATTTCTAACAAGAGCTGTCTCCGGATAGCGTGCTCGACTATTCATACCTCTTTGTCAGAGTTATGGGCCTTGGTCAGTGACCTAACATAATGACCCCAAAGACATGTGTGAAGTTTCAAATGAATATCTGTAGTATTACAGAGATATGTACTTGCACACAAACTTTAACCTGAATATTTTTCTAAGTACAAAAAGGGGCACAATTCTGCTAAAATGCTGGTACCAGTTATGGGCCTTGGTCATTGACCTCACATAATGACCTTGAAGACATGTGTGAAGTTTTAATTGAAGTAGTAGTTACAGAGATATGAACTTGTTGCACCTTAACCAGAGCATTATGGCGACGCCGACAAACAGGCGAGTAGAATAGCTCGGACTATGCAGTGAATAGTTGAGCTTGAAAATCTGATCTGAAAATTCTCACTTTAAATACTATGTACAGAATAATAAAGCCGGGCCCGGCTAGCTCAGTTGGTATAGCGCTGGACTGTCAATCCGGGGATCATGAGTTCGAACCACAGCCCGGCCACATAACTTGTGTGGGGATTGGTCATGAAATTATTTCTAAGGCCATTTTCCCCCCTACCTCTGATTCAATTAGGGCAGTTGTCAGTTACTGGCATAAGTATGAGCACTTAGTACTGGTAATCCGCTTAGATCGGCTAAGCTTTTCCAGGAAAAGTGTGAGTAGGTTAACAGATCGCCGTGATATGACTGAAATACTGTTAAAAACGGCGAAAATCCAAAACAACAGCAAACAACAACAACACAATAATAAAAGAATTTTCTGGAGCTCAATGAACATGGGTTCTGTCATAGCCATACTGGTAAGCGGCAAATTGTAGTCCTAGTGGCCGGAGTAGAATTTGTGATGAAATGTTGGACATTTGTTGAATTTTTTGCCACTAATTATTTCTACATGTCAATTTTTATGTAATTTTATGACAAGGCCCCAAAGTAGTGGCCAAAATTAACATTCACAGATGGGCCTGTATACACAAGGCTACTAAGTAAAAACTTGGAAATTTTCTTAAATTCATAAAATTCCTGTCTTTAACTGTTCGATGTATAGCTCTTTTTGTACTTAAAAATTATTTAACTAGTAAAGGTCACATATATGTTTCGTATTTTACCCTTTGGGATTAGCTCTTTTTTACTTAAAAATTATTTAACTAGTAAAGGTCATATATGTTTCGTGTTTTACCCTTTGGGTTTGGTTTTTGTTTGTAATAAGAAATCATTGTATTTCTTATTACAAAAAATAGATGTATCTGAAATTTTCACTTATGTACAAAAATTAAAGTTTCTTTAGGAGCTTTGTGAATACCGGCATAGGCCCCATGAAAACGAAAGTTCTCAATTTTTGTCTTAACTTAAAATATTGACCAATGACACCGGCTGTTACGATTTTACTTTGAATTTCATTGGCTAATAGTTTAACCTGAGACTAGGTATGAGATCGAGAACTTTTGTAGTTGTGGGGCCAGGCGGTACCATTGTCAAAGCACATGTTGCCGAGGGCTCTACAGGCCTGCGTCATGCTGATTCAGGACTTACCATTGTCAAAGCACATGTTGCCTAGGGCTCTACAGGCCTGTGTCATGCTGATTCAGGACTTACCGTTGTCAAAGCACATGTTGCCGAGGGCTCTACAGGCCTGCGTCATGCTGATTCAGGACTTACCATTGTCAAAGCACATGTTGCCTAGGGCTCTACAGGCCTGTGTCATGCTGATTCAGGACTTACCATTGTCAAAGCACATATGGCCGAGGGCTCTACAGGCCTGCGTCATGCTGATTCAGGACTTACCATTGTCAAAGCACATGTTGCCGAGGGCTCTACAGGCCTGCGTCATGCTGATTCAGGACTTACCGTTGTCAAAGCACATGTTGCCGAGGGCTCTACAGGCCTGCGTCATGCTGATTCAGGACTTACCATTTTCAAAGCACATGTTGCCTAGGGCTCTACAGGCCTGTGTCATGCTGATTCAGGACTTACCATTGTCAAAGCACATATGACCGAGGGCCCTACAGGCCTGCGTCATGCTGATTCAGGACTTACCATTGTCAAAGCACATGTTGCCTAGGGCTCTACAGGCCTGCATCATGCTGATTCAGGACTTACTGTTGTCAAAGCACATGTTGCCTAGGGCTTTACAGGTCTGCGTCATGCTGATTCAGGACTTACCATTGTCAAAGCACATATGACCGAGGGCTCTACAGGCCTGCGTCATGCTGATTCAGGACTTACCATTGTCAAAGCACATGTTGCCTAGGGCTCTACAGGCCTGCGTCATGCTGATTCAGGACTTACCATTGTCAAAGCACATATGACCGAGGGCTCTACAGGCCTGCGTCATGCTGATTCAGGACTTACCATTGTCAAAGCACAAGTTGCCTAGGGCTCTACAGGCCTGCGTCATGCTGATTCAGGACTTACCGTTGTCAAAGCACATGTTGCCTAGGGCTCTACAGGCCTGCATCATGCTGATTCAGGACTTACTGTTGTCAAAGCACGTTGCCGAGGGCTCTACAGACTTGTGCCATGCCGCTTCAGGACTTACCGTTGTCAAAGCACATGTTGCCAAGGGCTCTTCAGACCTGCGTCATGCTGATTGAGGACTTACCGTTGTCAAAGCACATGTTGCCAAGGGCTCAACAGGCCTGCGTCATGCTGATTCAGGACTTACTATTGTCAAAGCACATGTTGCCTAGGGTTCTACAGGCCTGTGTCATGCTGATTCAGGACTTACCGTTGTCAAAGCACATGTTGCCGAGGGCTCTAAATTCATGCGCCATGCTGCTTCAAGACTTACCATTGTCAAGGCACATGTTGCCCAGGCTCTACATTCCTGCGCCATGCTGCTTCAAGACTTACCGTTGTCAAAGCACGTTGCCAAGGGCTCTACATTCCTGCGCCATGCTGCTTCAAGACTTACCGTTGTCAAAGCACATGTTGCCGAGGGCTCTACAGACTTGTGCCATGCTGCTTCAGGACTTACCATTGTCAAAGCACATGTTGCCGAGAGCTCTACAGGCCTGTGTCATGCTGCTTCAGGACTTACCGTTGTCAAAGCACATGTTGCTGAGGGCTCTACAGACCTGCGTCATGCTGCTTCATGACTTACTATTGTCAAAGCACATGTTGCCGAGGGCTCTTCAGACCTGCGTCATGCTGCTTCAGGACTTACTATTGTCAAAGCACATGTTGCAGAGGGCTCTACAGGCCTGCGTCATGCTGTTTCAGGACTTACTATTGTCAAAGCACATGTTGCTGAGGGCTCTACAGGCCTGCGTCATGCTGCTTCAGGACTAACTATTGTCAAAGCACATGTTGCCAATGGCTCTTCAGACCTGCGCCATGCTGCTTCAGGACTTACTATTTTCAATGCACATGTTGCCGATGGCTCTTCATGCCTGCGTCATGCTGCTTCAGGACTTACTATTGTCAAAGCACATGTTGCCGATGGCTCTTCATGCCTGCGTCATGCTGCTTCAGGGCTTACTATTGTCAAAGCACATGTTGCCGAGGGCTCTACAGGCTTGCATCATGCTGATTCAGGACTTACCGTTGTAAAGCACATGTTGCCGAGGACTCTACAGGCCTGCGTCATGCTGCTTCAGGACTTACTGTTGTCAAAGTACATGTTGCTGAAGGCTCTACAGGCCTGCGTCATGCTGCTTCAGGACTTACTATTGGCAAAGCACATGTTGCCGAGGGCTCTACAGGCCTGCGTCATGCTGCTTCAGGACTTACTGTTGTCAAAGTACATGTTGCAAAGGGCTCTACAGGCCTGCGTCATGCTGCTTCAGGACTTACCATTGTCAAAGCACATATTGCCGAGGGCTCTACAGGCCTGCGTCATGCTGTCCACGTCAGACTGGGCCTCCAGCACCTTCAATAGCAGGGGGATGAATCCCTTATCCACGCACGGCTCTCGCAATGATTCTGCAAAACATTCAATGTCATTCGTCTATGCTTGCAACTTCGAGAAATTAGATTTTTGCCTACTTTACAGAGTTTTCTCTCTTCCAAATTTAATATTTATTTTTCTCCACACACGGCTCTCATAACAACTCTGTAACAAAAATTCATCTATTCTTGCAGATTCTAGAAATGGTATTTTTACTTGGTTCAAAGAGTTTTATCCCATCCAAATTTTTTTCTTAAAATTACCATTTAACAATCAAGCAAAATGAAAATTAACATATTATTTTTCATTTTTGTATTAATAGCCAGTGGACTGTCTGAAATTACACATACATGACTACATAACAATGGACTTAGTTGGCATTCGCTAGTTTCTTGAAAGCCACCTTTTTGTATATACAAACTTTAAGATACTTATCACATTATTTGTCCACCATTTCTAAAAATTGACTAAAATTTAAGTAATAGATATATAACCACAGGGTGCAAATTTCACACTTTCTTCGGACCACAAAATTTGCGAAAATTAGACCACCACGAAATGAAACGATTTTACAGTATTTACAATACATTTTTCACCTGTCTTTGCCACCTCTGCCAGTATCTCGGCGACCCTCGTGATGTGGCCTGGGTTGGCGAGGGGTACCAGCCGGTCCAGCAGACCTTGATCTGTCATCTCCGTGGCAACCTCCTCTACTGCAAGCAACACAGTATGTACACACGGTGTCAAGTTTCTAAATTAGTATTAGTTGAAATTAAAGAGTAAGAATAATCTAACCTAACCTAACACTGCTTTTGATGTAGCTGAATTAGACAATTTCGATACTATTTTACTAGAAGATTAGTACATGACTTGTATTATTCAAGACTGGTGAAAGCATCCACAGAAAATAATATAGTTGTTATGAAAATGCAAAATGACTTCAAGAATAATCTTTTTCAAAATAAACTTTTTTCCCAATTTTCAATTTATTACTATTAGAATTTGCATTAATATTTAACCAATGTAAAAGTTCCTAGCATTATATATAATTCAAAGAATATCCGTAATTATGATTTGAGCTATCATCCAAATTATTAACAATAAAATGTTGAAAGATCATTATATCTGTAATAAGCACAAGTGTTTATTTATCCTTATTTCACAGTTTCAACTCAAGTTGTTTGATTCTGTAAGAAATTCTCACCGTTTTTGGAGTCTGTAAACTTTGCAAGAATTGCACTGAGAGCTTCATCTGTTTTGTTTGCTTCTGTCACAGTCTGTAAGCTCTCTAGCAAAGGTTGCAGGTCTGAAAACACATGAGATATTGTCTGGAAATGCTGTGCTTACTAGATGTGTCCCAGACAAGGATGGCCCCACGACACATGTCTGAACACAGACAAAGGGCATGTCGCCACTCGCCAACACTAATTTTTGCCCCACAAATTCATTTTCATATTATATTCTCTTATAGTAAAAAAGACAACGGGCCATAATCTGGCTAAAATTGGTTGCAGCCAAAATTCCTTCTTTTACGATCACCTATACGATAAGGTTCTTCAGCTGTAAAAGTTAGAGGGAAATCCGCCAAGCAGTAAAGAGGAGTTGAGTCCACAATATTGTCTACTCACTGCCAAATGACAACACTAGATATACCACATAATTGTTCATAATCAATATGGAAGACATATCTTTATTCAAGTGCCCATTCTTGTGGGATATCGAATATTTGGAAACTGTCATAGGCAGGCAAACAGAGAATTACCATTATTTGTTTTACATTATCCTAGCTAACTATCAGGGCTTTCATTAACTTTTGAAAACTGGAAGTTTGAACTTCCTGGTCACTGATTTTGGAAGTTTGCTCATAATATTTGGAAGTTTTGACAGTATTTTGCGACATAAATATGCACATTACAATGTTCACACCAAATATATTTCACAGGGTGAGAACATTGTGCGGCCAGTCCGGGACTCAAACCCGGGACCCCTCGCTATCAGGGCGAGTGCTCTCCCGACTGAGCTAACCGGGCCGCCACACAACTTCTCCCCTTTATGAGACCAAGTTCATGCCGTGACATAGACCCTCGCTCAAATATGAATTCGTCCGGATTCATGGTGTTATATAATTACCACGGGCCCTCGGAGAGTTAACCCGGGTAACGTCACGGCCCCACGTTGGGTGCCAAATGTCACAGGGTGAGAAAATTGTGCGGCTAGTCCGGGTCTCAAACCTGGGACCCCTCGCTATCAGGGCGAGTGCTCTTCCGACTGAGCTAACCGGGCCACCACACAACTTCTCCCCTTTAAGTGACCAAGTTCATGCCGTGACATATTACTACTCTTAGAATAGTTATTATTTTACTACATGCCATGTTGTTCTAAAGACCTATTGTAATTATGGAATTACTATCAGGGCTTGCACGTTTTGGAAGTCCTCACTTCCGCATGTTGGATATTGGAAGTTTTAATCATTTTTTTTAACGTTTTGATACTTCCATTGCTGCAATTTTGGAAGTCCTGTGGCAAAAACTGGGAGTAAATTACTCCCAAACTTCCCTTAATGCAAGCCCTGGAACTACTCTTTACTACATGGTAAACACCACTTTTCAAATAGCCCTATAGGACATACACAACCAACTCCTGAGTAGAACTACATTTTATTGCTAAGGCGTACAAAAAATTATGTTTGTTTCAGGTTACCCAACATACCCTAAAAATGCCCCGACCCTAGAACATGTTATTGAGTTTGTCAGAATTTGTTGTGTGTTTTATTTACCTTTTTTTTTTTCCAATAATTAAATGCTTTTTGGATAAATATGTGTTTTGTTTGGATAGCATTCACTTTAAAACAATGTTCAAGGATATTATTTGAATGATATGATAATGATATGTTTGAATATTCATTTAGTTTTTGAACCTTAAAGTTGACCTCAAATAAAAACAAAATAATCAAAAATAAGTAAATCGCTACCTACCTACCCTATTTTTGTTGGGCATGTAACCTGAAACAAAAACATTTTTTTTTTACGCCTAACTAGTGTTTTAAGGTGCTCATTTTAAATTCACCAAGAACTTAAAGTATGGAGATTTGTCAAGAACAAAATGAAATAATCCTTTTTACTAAAACTACTGGTTAGCGACCAATTTTTCGCCTGTACCAATTATTTGCCCACCACTGAAAACCTGTCAAAACAACAAACAAATATTCTTCACAATACTGGAGTCGATTTGCCTTGCAGCCGAAATTGCAGGAATCCGTGAGTATTCCGTATTATAATATCCATGTAAACAAACAATGCACCACTGGGGATGACGTCATCATGCGGGGGATGACATCATCACACACGTGCTCATTTATTTGAGGCGCTGGAAGGGGGTCTTTTTTTCCATAAGGCTTTTTATTTCCAGACGATTGTTATTATTAGGCATTATTAGGCATTATTGTAACAGGCATTATTAGGCATTATTGTAACAGGCATTATTAGGCTAGGCATTATTGTAACAGGCATTATTAGGCATTATTGTAACAGGCATTATTAGGCTAGGCATTATTGTAACAGGCATTATTAGGCATTATTGTAACAGGCATTATTAGGCATTATTGTAACAGGCATTATTAGGCATTATTGTAACAGGCATTATTATGCATTATTGTAACAGGCATTATTAGGCATTATTGCAACAGGCATTATTAGGCATTATTGTAACAGAGACTTATTGTATAACACAATCTGGAAACACTAACCTTTGTGAAACGTTTTATATATGCATAATTATTAACAGAATTCATGGGATACAGTTTGTTTTATATATGCATAATTATCAAGAGAATTCATGGGATACAGTTTGTTTTATATATGCATAATTATCAACAGAATTCATGGGATACAGTTTGTTATATATATGCATAATTATCAACAGAATTCATGGGATACAGTTTGTTTTATATATTCATAATTAGCAACAGAATTCATGGGATACAGTATGTTTTAAAAATGTTAAACTACATTTTTTTATGAAACCAAAATAACGGTATTTAGGACCTGAGGTACCAATGGAGTTTTGAGCGTTAACTCTATTATAGCAGGCAATACATTGCTGGAATATAAACTTATTGTACAGCCTTTTTTTTATC
This sequence comes from Congeria kusceri, assembly GCA_027627225.1. Classification (NCBI taxonomy): domain Eukaryota; kingdom Metazoa; phylum Mollusca; class Bivalvia; order Myida; family Dreissenidae; genus Congeria; species Congeria kusceri. The sequence continues at coordinate 70,760,779 of CM051031.1, read as the reverse complement.
TTTTTTAATCATAATGGAACTCAAGTGTGTTTAATTTGTATTGTTGTTTACAACGTTATTAGGGTGGATAATTAGCATAATAAATGTTTACATATTTCTGCGTAAGAGACATTATGCTAAAGCAAAATTACGGTTGATAAGCAGTGCTCATTACAAATTCGAGATAACATAGTTAAATGTTTACATTTGTCTTGCAAGTCATAGTAAAAAAACAATTACTGCGCTATTCGTACTAATTAGATATTAGTGGTTCGAGTACTGTTAATATATTTGTAATGAATATACTTGGCATTGTTTTTAAAGAGAATTAATTCACTTTTAAATCCCATTTTTTTATATACTAGTTTGTGTGAATTATTTCATAATAATTAATATAACAACTAGTATACTAGTAAAAAATACACAATATTTGTGAAGGTATCATGTTTATTATAAAGCATCTCATTTTACAATCCAATCAAATGCATATAATGGATACTACTAAGACATTATATAATTTTAGTGCAGGTGATTACGATTTTAACACATTAAATGTTGTGTACATTAGTTATTTATAAGTTACAAGTACCTCAAAACAATATTTTTGTACAGAACTTTTGTACACAAGCCGTACATTGTTTACGTCAAGCCACGTTTACATAAGCACTCTTTGTAAGTTTTTCAACCTCCAATTTACGAGCTAAACATCATATGTATTTTATTGTTTTGGGGGTACTTCCAGGAATGCATTATAATACAAAGTGACCCTATATTAAAACGCATATCTGCTCTCATTTGAAATACTGAAATATTTATTTATGGTTTTTTATTAAACCTCATCAATCATAGATGTAACAAACAAAGCATATATAAAAACTGTCAAAACGGGAAACAAAAATAAAATATTTCCAAATCCAACTAAACTGTAAACACAGAAACATTAAAACATGCATAACATCAGATCTTGTAACACAAACATATGTTTTAATAGAATAAGTAAAATAGTAGGTTAGTGTTAAATAACAGTGCATAAACCTAAATAAATATCCACTTTAACAAAAATACAAATTGCAACATTTAATGTCAAGGGTCTAGGGGCAAAGAATAAACGTGATGAAGTGTTAAGATGGCGAAATCAAAAGGCATTTTCTGTAGTACTTCTACAAGAAATTAACTATTTAAATACAAATGACTATCACAACATTTGGGGCGCCTGTTGTACAGGTCAATGTTTTTTAAGCTGAGAAAGTTCCAATAGTAATGGTGTCGGAATCCTAATAAATAAAGCATGCAATTGTAACATCATTGAATATAAAGAAATCATATCTGAAAGAATGCAATTTATGAAAATACAAATATCAGAATGCAATATTATACTTATTAATGTATATGTGCCAAACAATGATGATATTAATTTTTATAACATTTTAGAAAATATTATTAAAGAGCATGAAGAGGAAACAATACTTATTGGAAGGAATTTCAATGCTGTTTTAAATTACAAAACTGACAATTTAAATGGACGAGATAATTCGAATAAGAAAACATCGGATAAAATAAATAATATTATAGAAAAGTATGATCTCTGTGATATATTCCGAATAAAACACCCTTTAGAAAAAGTATATACTTGGCATTTCAACACTAACCCGCCAATATTTTGTAGATTGGACTATTTTTCAATATCAAACAATATGTTAAGTCAGGGATCATCCTAGCCCAAAATTTTAGGGAGAAGTGACTTCTCCTTTTGCCGAATTCAGGGAGAAGTTTATCGATAACTGACACTGGCGCGTAAAGCAGCTATTTAGCCAATCAATCAATTGAATTATGTATAATTAATTAATTACAAAGACTACAACCTGTAGTAATGAAAGATAAACACAAAATAGCTTAATAAGTTTTATTGGCATTAGAATCAGTATTTTCAAAAAAACAAGCACTCATGTTTATGTTTATGACAACTGATACTTACACTTCATAAGGCAGTCACTGGTTTCCTTTAAAATAATGTCATGATATAAAGAGTATAAATGTTACAATGTAAATTATTAACGCCCTTGATATTTCTCCTAATAACGCTACATGTTATACATCGCTCAGGTAGACAAGTACCGGTATTGTACACCACTTGGTTGTCAGCAAGCTGCACGTGGAAATTGTGCAACATAATTCTCCCGCCGTTAGTCGGCGCCAGAACAAAGAAACCACTGGAGAATGAAATAACGTTGTAATGGTGTCGCGTGTTGTTCATTGCGTTTGTTTGGATGACGTCATTTACTACAAAATGGGAATTGGATTATCTGTTACTTTTCACACGCGGTGTTTGTTACGATTGTGTTAATTGCGGAAATGGAAAATAATTGATCAGTGTATCGTTTTGTTTCAATTGTAAATTAATTGTTAGTTCTAAGGTCAAACATCGCAATTAAGCAAACAGCAATTATTCATAGCCTGAATATAAGTTGTTTTACAGTGCGTAAAAACCGGTAATAATACCTCTGAATGACTGTAAATTCTAGTGTAAACCGGTTGATCATATCGCCCAGCGTGCACTCGCTTTCTTGGTTCCCGGCAGCCTGTGCTAATAACAGATTTACTTTGAAAGCATGTAAGCGAAGTCGGGAACCGCAAGTGGAATAACCTTAGCCGATTGGTTGATTGATTAACACAATGCCAGGTCAGTGATGTGTAACAAACTTTTTCATGCTGTCTACAGATCGATTATGGATAACTGTAGCATCGTTATCTCCACAATCAGATAAACCATGACAGTAGTGGGCATAAGATTAGAGGAATAAGCATTAGTATTGAAATTTTTCGGCGATTTTGATTTCGCTTTGATCAGATCACAGGGCGAAGTCAGACACCATAGGGCGACGATTTCGCCCATGTCGCCCTCTAGGATAATCAGTTCCATGATTGATTGTCAAATCCAGCCTGGTCATCGTTCTGATAACTCGATAGTAATAATGAAACTAAATGCAAATAATTATGAAAAAAGTCCGGGATATTTCAATTTGAATAACACGGTATTATTAGATACACAACATTTGAACATGAAATTATCTCACAAAAGCTTTTCTAAAATGAAATAATATTACGAAAAAGATTTTAAGCTTCGCTTTTGAAAATAACACATTTTTTTTACGGCGGGTGAATAATTGGTACAGTTGTTAATTATGCATTCAATTATAGGGGTTTTTCACACATGATATAATTCGATTTGTGTGAATGAATTTTGAATAAAATGTTACTGCTTATTGTCTTAGGTGACTAACATTGCTTAGTAAGATGTGAGTACGACGAAAAAAAATCCATTTCCGGGCGAAAATGGGTTGCTAACCAGTACAGATTGCAGGTTTGATACTCAGAAATACACCAGCTAGTTTTTCTTGCAATAGTGCAACATGATTGCTAGAAAATTATTGTCTTCATACTTCGATTAAACAATATGATCGATAACATGAAATTAACTTCTTTACGAACTACTTTTATACGCTTTTAATAAATGATGAATTATAACATTAAATAAAAAAAAAATTCAACATAATACTTTAATAGTATTATACTCAAAATACCATACTATACTTAGAAGTATGATTTATTAATTTAAAAAATCCAGCTTTTATACAATAAAACTTGATTGTAGTTTAATTTAATTACCTGGTTCACGTCCTGATGCCATATGTATCCACAAATAAATATCAACGTGACACAACTCTAAAATCTCATTTCACGTTTGTAAGGAAGACAAACGTGGACCCTCCAGAAATGAAAAACAACTAATTTCTCCAATACATAGCCGACGCATGAGAATAGATGCTTAACTATGCCAGAGTATTAGAATGACTCTATAAAGAGTTACTGCTATCGACAAAAAGAATCTGTATCGATAAAAACACTAAGTTGTTAGAGTTATTGTAATATGTTAAAAGCATAATTAACAAAGGGCAAATCTCAAAGAAAAGTTATTGATGAGACTTTGTACTAACTTTATTACTGTATTGCTTTCTTTTATGGCTATGGCAAGAAATACTAATATTGATCTTTTAGACAACACACAATTTCCTTGTGTGCCAGCCCATTTAGGACTCATAAAACATGCAATTAACTGGAAGAAATCCCTGACATTTTCTGGCCAACTATCAAAATTTTCCTGACACACTAAATACTTGTTCATGCAAATGTTGTACTGGTCACAGATACTGTCAACTTGGGAAATAATCCAGGGACAGAACTAAATGGGGAGAATCTTTGTTTCATACATGACAGCCTATGAAAGAAAAACAGACAGTTTCATAAAAGCTTTTCTAGGGAATGCGTATTCTGAAATTATTAATTTATCAAACATCAAGGTTCACAGAATTAATCAATTTTTATGAATAAATGTAGCAATTTACCTGAACTAAAGCACCAATCATTTTTTATAATTATACACAATTATTTTACAAACAATTTACAGCAGACATAGGACAAGATTGCAAATATAAAGTGATTGTTCGGTACATACGGAATATTACGCCAGTCAATTGTTCAAAGAGTATGTATAAGTCTAGTGGCTTGTGTGATGATGTATCACAAGAGAGGCGGAGCCACGAGTGTCATACGAACTTACGCAAGCCACGACAAGAAGCTTTTTAAAGTTTTAAAGTTTTCAAGATAGCCATATACGGAAAACTGCTCCACCCCCTGGTGGCTATGTTTTTTAATGAATCAAAAATGATTTGAAGAAATTTGGTAGAAGGTCACACAGAGATTATTTCTTTGAAATTCTTTCGAAATCCAGCAAGTGGTTTTAGACAAGAAGATATATATAGTCATATAAGGAAAACTTTTAAAGAATCAAAATGATTTAAAGGAATTTGGTTGAGGGTCACCCAAAGAACATTTCTGCCAAAACTATTCAAATGAATTGAAGGAATTTGTAAAAGGACCATGCCAGGAACATTCCTGCCAAGTTTGGTTAAAAATGGCACAGCTATTTCAAAAAAGTAGTTTACGTAAATTGTTGACGCCAACGATGGCGACAATGCCGGACGGTGACTGACCAGAACAGCTCACCCTTAAGCACTTCGCTCTCCCCTGTTTTTAATTACCCCCCATGAGACATGTGCAGGAGCGATATCTGTGCCAGTGCAAATAAACAGTTTGTCCAAAACCTGTTTATTTTTAGAACACAACATTCTCATTACGTGCCTGTCTTGTACAATTTACATTTATTTGAAGTATGATTAATCAGTGATTCAAACACAAATGTACTGGTAAGTGAATGGGTACACTGAATAAGTGATTGTGATATCATTTTCAATAAAAGTTTCTGTACATTGTTGTATTTTTTAGTAAATGTCTGTTTTGATTTTGATACAAATACCATGTGAACATGCAGATGAAGAAAAATTGAAAAAATAAATAAATCAAAGTAATGGATCAATACAGTAATATGATTATTTCATCCTAGTTATTTAACTTTCCATCAAGTATCATTGAATGTCATATAGCAGTTCCAGAGAAATAGACATGACATAATAGAATCTTTTAAAAGTCACATAACTCCAAGAAAATAATTGAAGCGGAACATCTTGGTAATATGCATACCTTCTACTGGCAATGAAGCTTCCCACATAGTTTTATTGAAATCTGCCAGTATTTTCTGAGAAACAGCCTGAGCAAGAATTGTGCATTATAAATTAATTTCAAAAATCTTCCAAGTCCCATAACACACAGAAAAATCATTTAAGCAGAACATCCTGGTAATATGCACTATAATGCACAACTCCTCTCGGTAATGAAGCATTCCATAAAGTTTCATTGAAATCTGGCCAGTAGTTGCTGAGAAATAGCCCGGACAAGAATTGTGCACTCTATACTAATTTCCGAAATCTTTGAAGTTCTATAACTCTGAGAAGCGGAACATCCTCGTAATATGCACACCTCCACTTGGTAAGGAAGCTTCCCATAAAGTTTCGTTGATTCCCGGCTAGTAGTTGCTGAGAAAAACAGGATACATCAGCACAGTCACACTTGACTATTGTGTGTTGGGTGGTTACTGATTAAAAAAAAAGAAAGAAAGAAGTATCAGTGGGTTAGATAAAAGAAAAAGAAAAGTAAAAAAGTATTAAGATGTCGGTTAGCTGCATTATCGCCTGCCTCATCTCATGTCTCCCCCGTTATGGTGGCCGCTGCCGGTACAGCCCTAGTACAAACGGATGGTTTACTTACAGCTAACCCCTTAAATCTCAAAGGATAGAGTGGATAGCCCCAGTTTGAAGGATACCATGTCGGAGTACTCCGCAATTGTAGCAGGTAGTTGATTCCATAAAGTGATTGTTCTGGGGATAAAAGAGTTCTTGTAACAGGTATTCTTTGTTGATATTTGGTGAAATTTCTTGAAATGGTTTGATCTTGTTGTGGTAGTTGATGGAGTAAGAAGATGGATGACAACAAGGTTGTTAACAATCTTGAAGAATAGGGTGAGCTATGCCTTGGTTCTTCTTGTTTCCAAGTACTTGCTCTCCAGACGGTCAAGCATGAAGGTCATGCTGCTGGTGTTGTGGTAGCGGTTGGTAGTATATCTAGCGGAACACCTTTACTTTAGCAGTCCCAGGAAATAGAATATATATTCTATGTAACAAAGGACTAGGAGCACGTATATATAGAGAGCCGCGCGCTAGTGGGGCAGTTTTAAAAAAATCAGCAGTAAAACGCAAAAATAACCCTAAATTTGTGCTTTTTGTTTAGAGTTTTATTAATATTTTGTGAAATATTTCACAAAATATTAATTCAAATTCGCATATATTTGCGATTAACCCGCCTTCTACAAAAAGGTCGGCCATTTTGAAAATTGTTATCGATGCAGTCATGCGTAACGATCTGAAAAAAAACAACATTTGCCAATGGAATAAAGCTATTATACTCTTAAAACCACAAATTACAAAAAAAAATTAACTGAGAAAATGATAACCATATAAAGACATGCTCAATACGGCCATCTGTGCATCGATTAATTGCAAGTTTACATGTCTCAACTGAAAGCAGTAGTCTTGTAGCAGTAAACCACAAAGAAATTTGAACTGCTAATTAGTGGAATGACTGATTTTTGGGGCTGCTGCCCCCACACCCCTGCTTATTAACACTCAAACGCCGTAAAGCTCATATTTGCATCCTGTTTTGATTCAGAACAATGATTTTTTTCCAAGAAAAACATTACGAATCGAGAAAAAAATGGCAGCCAACTAGAACAAGACAAGTCATGCATAGCAACATCAACTCATACTCTAAACGTTATTTACATTTAAAATTTCCGGGGACAGCTAAATTACAAACTATCCATATCTAGCAGCCTTTTGTTGAACCATTTCTAACTTGTGTGTCTGAGCCTTGGAATGGGACCTCGATAGTGAGAACTAGGCTCTTGCTTTCACTGTTTCATTTGAGATGTGCAGATTGTGGTGCAGGAAGCCTAGGGTGCCATTAGCTTTCTTAACTATCTTGTCTACGTGGGCATTCCTTTCAGGAAAGATAACCCATCATGTGGTTTCCCAGGCAATATCAACTGGGGACAGTTTTTAAATTGCAGTCAAATTGTCCGGCTTCCTCACTATGCTATCACTCAGTATCACAGTTGTTTGCAGCTCAGCGGTTATCTGATATTTAGCGTTCAGAAAATTATGATTTTATGAAAATAATAGCTGAATACATTAACAATAATGCATAAATAAGAAAAGGTCACTCACCCATTTTCAGATTATTCATGTCAGCTAAATAAAATGTGTCTGTTATGTCAATAAACCGATGAACTGTCAAAATATCATGCTAAACAGCCATGACACCGGAAGTTTAAAAACGGTGTAAGCAACAACAGATGTTCTATTAACAAGTCCGTTCTACAAAAACTTGCAGTTTTACAAGTTTTAGACAAATGTCACACGAAAGCATGTACCCAGAGGTTCTTTTTGGTGAATAGGTATTGTGAATATTAAGAAAATACATGCCATATAATCCGCTTTAACCGTTTTCATAACACTTTAATATTGACTGTCTTGATAAATCAGAAGGATGCGTATAGGTCATATCCGAAATTAAAACTTAAATTTGTAATTAAAGCACAAATCAAAGAATATTCTATACAGTTTTACTTATTAGACAAACTTGTATTTAAAATGGCATAAACAATTTGAAACAGTCAATATTGGACAAAAATTAAACCCACTGTGGTATTCGTGTCGGAAATAATATCCACCCGAGTTTTTAAACTCCTGTCAGTCAACCAGGTGTATTTCATGGCGGTTCAGTTGATTGAGGATGGTTTTTAAAGTGACACTTAAAGGAGGATTACCCTGGGGATTTCGACTCCAGGGAGGGAGAGAATTTAATGAACCCATACGAATAGCAAAGGTTAGTTGAACTAAACCGAAGTTAATGTTTCTACCCCGTTTTATAACAGATAATAATTGGTTGTCAGTGATGTTTCTTCGAATGATTCACACAGCATACATCATACCATACATCATACATGTATATACCTCCGTTTGACAGTTATTACATATTTTAGCAATGAACGAACGTCTCTGTTAGTTATTAAAACAAACATTTGATCAATACTTACACAAGTACAGACTTTGCGTTTATAATAGACAGATAATGTAAAATCATCGCATGTTGCATGACAACATGAAGAAAAGTTTATCTATTAACACATTTTTACGAAGTTACCAGACTGTTCTTACCTGGATTAACCCTACAAAAATCATGTAACTATGGTCAATACACTATAAAAAAAATTAACATGATGACATGTTCACTCTTTTAGTAATATGTGAGTTTCAGTTATTTTATAAAACTGTCTTTTTGATTCTGAAACCTAGTAAGTAATTGAATTATAATTGATATATGCGTATGCATTAAAATAATAAAGAAAAAATCATTTAAATGCCAGCAAATCTATCAGCTATTAAAAGTCACAGTGGTGAAAAAAATATTCTTAGTTATGATACATATTAAACAGCTGAAATGCTATTATTGTTAAATTTGTTTAATTTAGTCATGAGTTTGTAATGAATTATAATTGAGTTCAGCTTGAATGAACCATTTTCTGTCATCTTTAATCATTCGGTAACTTCTGTCAATATATTATATCTTAATGTTCATTAAAAAAATCTACCAATGACTTAAATTGTTTTGATTGACAGCAGGCCTGATTGACAGGTTGTTACCCCAATAATCCTATTAAGCAAACAGTTTATGCCACATGTACAATTAATTGTGTGTTGTTAATAAAGTTTAACACCTCTTAACAAGTATGTAATGTTTTTGCTGTTGTAGATGAAATAAGGGGATGGAAACATTTACGGCATAATGAGGGTATTAATTACCCTGTTCATAATAAATTGAATGTATGCTTTGACCTAAATGACATAGCTTTTGGAAAACATCTTGAATGCAGCTAGTGCTGTAGTAGAAATTAGCACAAGCCTGTAAGCTTTGCTTTGTACTGGTATATTTTTACCCGGACTTGCTCAGATTCTCAGTTTTATATATGGGAGTCAGTGTATTTTTTCAGGCCAATTTGGGGCTGAAATTCGGCCCCATTCCCCTGTTCAAAAAGTATATATTTTTCCCCTATATTTGTCTTAAAATTCCCCTCAGATTTTAAGCTTTATTTTGAAAAAAAACCAAATTTTGGACAAAAGTTGGCTGAGTAAGAAGAGTTTTCATAGCAATGTTTCATCAAACCAAGTTAATCCAAGTTATCATTTGTAGCAAATGAATTCATTAATGTTTTATAACAAAGTAGAATGTTAACATGTAATAATGCATTTCTAAAAAAAAATTCACCAAGTAAATCCAAGTTATCATTTGTAACAAAGCAATTCATTAATGTTTTATAACAAAGTAGAATGTAAACATGTAATAATGCATTTCTAAAAAAAAAAATCACCTTTTGCTGTAAAATTCCCTATCTGAAGGGCATCGCCACCTTTCCCCCAAAGGTGAAAATAATACTGGGAGTGGGGGGGTGGGGGTGGGGGGTGGGGGTTTGAACCTATTTCTTGATGATATAAGAATTTAGGCTTGCTAGGCCAAACTGCTATTTTCAGCTACTGGTAGTGTCACTTTAAATGTACATGATTACTTATAAATAGGCTGATGAGAATTCCAATTGAACTTATTTCTGTGCTAGTTCAGTGAAGAATGTTAATCCAGTAGCGTTTGAATGTGTATCAACTGTTATCGCACACTATCTGTTTATCAATAATACATATTTAATATGCTGGATAATAGACTTATTCAAATTCAACGCAGCTGGTGTGTTCTATATTGTATTTGTACACCAGATATTTATCTACTATAAAAACAAGCCTATAATCACATGAATTATCCATAAAATGATTATCAAATTGACCATGATTACTGTTAGTATTGTGTATTACATTTTTTATCTGATCATTTTTAATAGGATCATCTATTTTTGTGACTGGGAAAGTAGTTCAATTGTATTTAAAATTGTTTATAACAATTTAAAGTTTAAATGAATTTACCCTTATTTTGTTCAACAATTTCAAAAGGAATTTATGGAATTTCTAAAGTACAAGAAGCTAAAAAATTTGTTCTGTTCTAAATTCAGGTCTTTGGTTTTAAAGCTACTTGTGCACTCAATAAACTGATTGTATAAATTGGTTTAGGCTTCAAATACTTGATAATCCTTTGAAGCTGAATATCCTCAGAAAAAAGTTAACTACTTGTCACTACTAATTAAAGCCACGGCAATATATAATATTATTAAACATATAATGTTGATATATATTACCTAATTCTCATATTCACTCAGGCACATGATTATTTCAACAATTTAAATGGTTGTACTTGTATATGTCATGATTATATTATTCACAGTTCATACAAAGTTTATATTTTGAGAAAAGAATTAAGAAGATTTCCTTTTACATGAGTCGTGATTAGTAAAAACCGTTATTACAACCTTGCGATCACACATTTAAAACTCTTTATTTCACCTGTGTGTTTTTACGGTTGTCACCTTTTGATCAGATAAACTTAAATAAACGCCCTTCTTTTAGCAATCCACCCTGAAAGGATTATTATATCTGTTACAATGAGTCGTGTGTGAATAAAATGTTGATCTTTGAGCGTGGGTACCATACTCAGATTTCACTGTGGCGATAAAACAATCGCTACTGTTTCAATGTCTGGCCAATATTTGGTTGTCGATAATTGGATTATGTAATACGTTTGAAACACAGTCCTTGAGAATTACTGTAATTATAGGCCTGAGTAAGTACAATGGTTGTTGGTAAAGTTGCAAGCGTTACAATTTTGTTTGATTCGATAATGCATTTACTTTGAATGCATTTTGTTGATCCTGAATTGGAAAAAAAATTACACAATAATGAACAGTTTTTTGACATTTGAGTTACAATTGAAATTGTCTTGTTCAAGCAGTTTGCGAACAATTTTAGCCAATGGTTTCTGGCTGCAGAGGAAGTTAAACTAAAAAGGTTTTGTATTAAATAATGACACTCAATATAATTGAAACCTTTAAATAAATACAGTGAAATAGAAAGTATAGTGATCTATGCAGAAACATGTTGCATTTTTTGACAGTTTTTCAAACAAAACATTCTCATGTCAAATAATTTAAACTGCCCAATAAGTGAACATGAACATGTATAAATGGTTTTATGCAATTTTGAATGAATAACCCAAAATGCGCTATTAAAATTATGCATTCAAGGTGTTCCAGTCCCTGAGAAGAAAAGTAAGGCTTACAAATTCAAAAGAACTTGTAGTGGGTTTTGAATTATTTAAGCCATCTTGCAATTATGGGTGAGGTAATCTTGTTGGGTAAGATTTAAACATCTCGCCTGAGTGAGCATCAACATTCTCCTCAAATTTGTTAACATACAGAGCTGTTTTTACAAATAATTGTGCTCTTTGAGGAGGTATTTTAATATTTCAAATGTTTCTTATCTTCGTTTAATATATATATCAAATACAGTGTAAATAATGAGTTATAATTATATATAATTTTGCAAAAGTGTATGTATCTGAAATGGTTTGTTGAAGTGACTATTACACAGTAGTTGAACTTGTTCAATCAGTTAAATTTCTGTGACAATTTTTACATTTAGTTATTCAGAATGCCAAGTCGTTTTTGTTGGACAGTAATGTCTTGAAAAAAAAAACTGTATTCTGTGAACAGTGTTTGTCAGACAGGGAGATGAGAAGGTCAAGTATCACTGGTTTGAGGATTTGTGCAAGTTAATGAAAGTGAAGATGATAGAGATGATGACAATGAAGAGGAGGATAAAAATGGTGTTGGTGATGATGATGATAATGATGAATATGCTGCTGCTGCTGCTGCTGCTGATGATGATGGGAATGGTGATGATGGTGGCAGTGGTGGTGATGATGATGGTCATGATGATGATGATGATAATGGATACAGTTTGATATGAATTTATTATTTATAATAATTACCTCATAAGTCTTAACTTCACAGAAGATGAAAGCCCCACTTGCCCAGGGCTTGAGCCCCACTCCTGTCTAAATGCTACCCTGCCAGGTCCCTGGGGCCAGACTATCTGCCAGCCAGCTTAGAAAGCCCAGAAACAAGCACATAATGTTGGGATGTTACACTGCTACAAAATAGTGGAACCAGCCGATAGATATATCAACAATTAACCACACTTATCTGGGGTACTATTTGAACAATGATGGAGTGGTGAAAAGTGGCAATTATGTGATATGTTGAAGAGGTTTATCAGCAGATTTATGAGCAGAACTGGCATGTGTGCACCCCTTATACCCCCCCCCCCCCCCCCGACTCAAAAAATTACATATTGGGGCAGTGTTTTTTTAGGGCCGATTTGGGGCCAAAATTTAGCCCCATTCCAGTGCTTTAAAAGTACATATTTGTCCCCTATATTGACCTTAAAATTCCCCTCAGAATGTAAGCTTTATTTTTTTTTAAAACACAAAAATTGGACAATTGACTAAGATAGAGGAAATTTAGTGAACAATCCCAGCAATTTTTCATCAAACCATCTTATTGCATAATCTAAGTTATGATGCGTAGCAAAGCAATTCATTAATTTATATTTTTTAACAAAGTAGAATATAAACATGTAATAATGCTTTTCTAAAAAAATCCCCTTTTGCCATAAAATTCCCCATCTGAAGGGCCCTGCCACCTTTCCCCCAAAGGTGAAACAAGAAATGTCTTTAAAAAAGACAATCGGCATAGAAATTAATATTGACATGTCATTTTTTTGCCCTAACTATAATACAAGAGGACCAAGCTGTGACTTCACGGACCCCATATTTTTCGGTCCCTACTAAGGAGACCTTCACGGAACCCATATTTTTTGGAACCCATATTTTTCGGACACTATAAGAATACGTATCTGCCCTAAAAATTAATTTGAGATAAACCCAATAATTATTAATATCTGTACCGTGAATAAACCGATCATATACCGCCCCATGTTTTCACCAGTGATACATGAATAAGTTAAATACTAGTAATTTACGTAACATAATTGATACATGAATTTGTCTGGCAAATTTAACAAATTAACATTGTCATAAAATAAAAGCGGGAATGAATGAGCAGTTTATGAATTCCCCATTTATTGCAATTCTCGGGTTTAGGATTCTCCAGACGCTAATTGATGCCTGTGTATTAACACAGCTTTACCACGCGCTATTTTTAGAATGATTCTCCTGCTGGAGTTGTACTCGCTAGAATTAATTCATGGGGACAACAGTCGGTTACAGCGTACAATAATATTTTTACACAATTATAAAATAATAGGAAATATAAGCTGAATCAAATTTGCTAATATTTGTTTTGCTTATTTATCAGAAAAATACCAGAAATTACCACTTTATATTTTGTGCTTGCGAGCTCAACAGGCAACATTGTTCGTTGTGACCGACTGTCGTCCCGGTGAATTGTGGCATTGTAATTGCTATTTATAGAGCGCGCCGATTATGTAGGCTAAACAATATAGTTATTTCATTATGTGAATGAATATAACATTCTGATCATGACATAACAATGAGTACGGGTAAAATAGTTCATAATTATGTTCTAGAGTGTATGTCGAAGATATGTTTATAACTTTAATGTAACCGCTTTGTAAACAATTATGTAAATTTTTAATCCCCAAAAGTATGCAACAGTTATTGGTATACATTAAACCATTGTTTGAAGTTTGCATTCCCTAAAATTAGAAAATTTGCCCAATTCTTTTGGCATTCAATTTTCCCGCAGCATTATTATCCCAAAAAATCTAGGTCAAAAGTGATCTTAGACAGATACACTGAAAAAAAAACACTGTGGGGCTCATAGGCTATCAAAGCTATCCAAGACACCACTGTGACACCATAGGCAGCCTCCTAATATTGTGTTTCAGCTGCTATCTCTTTGGGATGGAAATAATTTTCTTTAAAGTTGGCTTCCGCCAACAGTCTAAAAACACTGTGGGGCTCATAGGCTATCAAAGCTATCCAAGACACCACTATGACCAATACCATCGGCAGCCTCCAAATATTGTGTATCAGCTGCTATTTCTTTGGGATGGAAATAATTTTCTTCAAAGTCGCTGCCAGTCAGGAGGATGGACAGGTCTTCTTTTAGAGAAAGGGACACGGCCGTAGGATTAATTGCACTGTTTTCAGAAGACTTGTTAGTTGGCGTATATGGGGGATGGATCCAGAGGTAACCCGGTGTCTTTTAGTGCCGGTAAGAAGCACCTAGTACACTGCACCTCTGTTAAAGGTCTCATGCAAAAGATTAGTTAGTATGTTAGGGTGAAGCGGGGGCTCGAACTTGCAACCCCTCGGTTGTGAAGCCAGTGTGTTACCACTGGACCACAGATTTGCTACTGCTGGAAAGCTTCTCGTATATCCTTTCTTTTTGAAGTCCACCCAGGAAATGAAATCTGGTCCCATCTATTTAAATATTTTTTTTAACGTTCCCACCCCACTAGTATGCATTTATTTGTCACCTTGATTTGCATAATATGCAATATTATTAGCTACTTCTGCCATCTCGTATCATCATGTTTGATAGTAACAGAAATGTCAGTCTTTGTACAATAATTATTTTGAGACAGTAACCGTGTCTGTATTACATGTATCACATTAGCATTCTGACATGTTTTGTGAACCTCTATTTAATATTAACATTAAACATGTACTTGCCTGCACATCAGTACACCTGGCCATGTGTATGTGAATATGGTAAACCCTCTCATATCATTATTTGGAAATACAGAACTCTATTGTAATCCTTTGTTTTCATATGAGAGCACCCCTGATAAGCCTTTGGGCTTTCCTGGAATCAAGGTAACTGTATTTCACTGTTGATAACATCTCTCAGCATCATCCATTTCTTATCCGGTGTAGTTTTCAGGCACAATTAATGATGCAAATACCAGGAGAAGATTGTAGGAAATGGGGGATTTTAATGCAAATTGGCAGCAAACAGTCAAATATTTATGAGTTACAATATATAACACATGATCCTGGCTAAAGTAGTGGGAAAAAAAATGAGAAATTTATTAGCCCATCAGTTGATTGCTTAACTTGAATTAATTTTTTATTAGACATGTTTCTGATTCATATTTTAGTAGATTTTCCGTCAGTCAGTATTTTGTCAGAAAAATATGTTGGAAGGTGGTCGCAAATTATTGATAATAATATATACATATATGTAATTTTGCCAGTATTTCTAAATTTATACATTTATTTTTCATGCAAAAAGAATCAAACCACAATCATTTAAATTATATTAATTTTGATTCTCTCTTTCGTGCATCACAAGTGAAATTCCAAAAGTAGTTATTGAAACAAACAGTTTGGCCTCCTAAACACTTTGAAATAACCTTACCAACCCTGCATTTATGTGAAAGCAGTCATTTACAAGATTTCCAAGTAATGTTAGGGGAAATGCTAGAATCTCAGTTAGGTTTGAATATTTAAAGAAGTTTATCTGCAAATGTTGTAGATACCTGGACTGCCAGTAGTGGGCCAATCAGATAAAATATTTGTGCTTCTTATAAAAAAAGCTCATGCTTGAAAAAACAACAATAACTAAAATAACTACACACATGGTAATAAAAGTACCGGTGTGTCTTAAAAACAGACATCAGGTTGATTTTCTGACACGTGAAAAGCGTAAAAAGCATTCTAGGTATTCATATTTTAAGATTGAGTCCTGCTACTTGGTATTTTATCCTTACTTCAAATGCTAGAAATGTACATAAATTATGAAAAGTTGTGTTTGTTGCATTGAGCTATTAGAAGAAAAATTAATGGATGCCAGTCTTGAAAAACAACTTCTGGCCTTTAATATAAGTATATGCAATACATTCATAAATAATAGTAAACTGTGTTGTGTAACTAATTAGGCTAAAGGCCCTGGTGCTAAGGTAAACGTGCATAAGTTCCAGAATTCTGGGCGTAAAATTGACATAATTGAATCAGAATGCTCACTCCCACTTGCATCCAGGTTTCATTACATAATCATAATTTAATAAACGTACTATTGGATTATACGGACCTGCAAATCTGGTTTGCCTTGCCTGGATTTCCGATTCTTGCCATGGGGTTCCTTTGAGATGAATTGCCTTATTAATTATTACATTAGTTTATGAGGCCATTAATTAACATCTGTTATGAGAAAAATGAGTAGATGATTGGCCGACTGTTATGAACAAGTTTGTGTAGAATTGTATGTGGTATAGAACCCATGTATGGCATAAAGCATTAGCGTTTACTGAAAATGGACAAGTCCATTATCTGTGATTCAGTCTTGTTTTGTTTAGATGAAAGTGGCAAAGCTGATCTTGTTTTTTTTTCAATTTGCTTTTTTTTGTCATTAAATATCCATTAATTAGCTAGATTCTTAATGGAAGCAGCCTCAGTTAACAAGTTTTCCAGAAACAGGGGATGTTTTGGTTCAGATGTATTTTGATAAAAGTTATGAAGAGTTGAAGCACAAAAGTAATTACTTGGGCAGCAACACTACGTTTGCTTTAAAATTTAAACACAGCAATGAATAATAATAAAAAATCTGTTAAATTTTTTATCTATATGGACTTATATGTTTGAGAAAATATGATTTCTGAAGTGTGGATTGTTTATGAAGCAATCTGTAAAGAAAAAGCAAAGATATTGCATGTATATGTCCCATTTCCTGGCCATCAAGTACAAAGAAATGAAGGAAGGCTTGTCTTGGGATCCAGGTAGTTGCACGGGCAGCCAAGAATGTGTTCGAATGCATTCATGAAGTCTGCTTGGAAATGATTTATATTCCCAGTTTTTGCACCTAGAATCGGGTGTCTGTTTTGCACCTAGAATCAAGTGTCTGTTTTGTTGAAGTCAAGTCTGTAAGCCTGCTGCTGTTTACTCAATGTAGGTTGTTTGTTCTGGTATAAAATATGTTTCATATGTTTGAAATGAGATACTTTATGTATTTTCTTTCATATTTATGTGTCATAACTGTTTTTTATTGAAAACTAAAATTTACTGTAGAATGCGATATTAAAATGTTTCTGCTGCAATTTTATAGTCACCTTATGTTACCATGAAATACATGTATTAAAAGTGATGAAGAGTTTTGTAGTGTTTTCTGTCAAACAAGTTTGATTTATTCAACCTGTACATGTTTTTACATACAAGTAAGTCCCTGGCATACTTTTATATCAATGTTTGTTTCTTAAAACTGACCAACGGATTAGGCATGTATACAACCGTGTAAACAATGTCCAGCAAGTATGGGTGCTTTGTCTAGTGATCGTTTGATCAGCAATTTGTTTTAATTGCTTTTTAAAAGTGGCATTTTAGTTCCTTACTATTAAAGATTGGGTGGATAATCATAAATTGAATAAAATAATGTGAGACATTTGCAAGTTCTATTGTTGTTGATTGTAGGAATGTGGTTTTCGAAGTACATTGTACTTCACCTCCATGGCTGCAAAATGTCATATAGATTTAGGATAGGGAACGATCTAGAGCAAAATAGCAGGGTGCTGCACCTTGCTCCTTTTTGGTTCCCCCCTGCTGCACCTTTTGGGTGGTAAACACAGAAATGTGGAATATCTTTAAAAAGTAATCATTTTTTTGCAAATATTCAACTACAAATAAATAGACTATGCTTAAAAGCATAATCAGAAGCACTAGACTTATGAAAACCCTGGAGTTAGCAAATTATTAGAAAATGACAACAAACTGATCTGGCCCCCCCCCCCCTTGCTCCTTTTTATCTGCACCCTGTACCTTTTTAGAACCTAGATCTTTCCCTAGTTAGGGTGTGTTCCCTATTCCCTACCTATGTTGCCTATTTGACACACTGAAATGTGGGTCCCATTTGGAATATAAGGATTTCCAGCTGTTGGAGGAAACCCAAGTACCAGGGGGAACCCTACCTATCTGGTACGGTGACCACTTGTTTTGCTGAATGTCTACTGTATGCATGGCCCTATATAGGAATAGTACAGTACTTGCATTTTTTAACACACATGATTGCTGGGAATGTCCGCTAGGAATGAAACCAGGAAGGAAGTTGGTCTGGTGCTGCTTGTGTGCTAGATACAGCATGGGCTTATCAGGTCTAATGTGCCAATGTACAACATCTGATTGGGGCAGATAAATGTGTCAGCACATTGAGAATATATCTGCAGAACAGCTCCTGGTTAAATCTCATTAACCTGGAGTCTAGAGGGCAGAATTTGTTTTTGGTGATACCAAGTATACATATTAGACCATTTACTTCATCGTTTGTGATTCTACATAATGAAGAAATGACATGACAAGGACTAACAATTTTTTGACATGAAAAAATTCTTCCAGCAATCAAGAATCATGTCAGGAACAAAATAGATGGTGTAATAGATAATTATATATAGATTAACAGTGATAGTCCCCATAACAATCCCCCAACGTGTGCCAGCAATGTATTTTGAAAAGACAACCTGTATATAAACATTATGTTGTTATAATTGTGATAGTGCCCAGGTGCATCTCCCCAGTGGGGTGGGGTGGTCTGGATTGAGTAAAGAGCCATGTCCCGGAGGGTTTTTAAGTCTGATATCCTGAGTTGCAAGAGATTTCAATGATTGTACTCGGTTCACTGGTACATGTATAGAGTACAAGGTCACTTAGGGAAAGATCTAGAGCAAAAGAGCAGGGTCCTGCACCCTGCTCCTTTTTGGTTTCCCCCTGCTGCCCATCTTGGCTGGTAAACATAGAAATGCTGAATATCTTTTGAGATTTAATATATTTTTGCAGATTTTCTATGACAAATGAAAAGAATATGCTTAAAAACCTTAATTACAAGCATTAGACTAATAAATACCCTGGATTTAGCAAATTATTAGAAAATGTCAACAGACTTCCAGATTTCCACCCTGCTCCTTTTTAGCAGCACCCTGTACCTTTTGTGATCCCAGATCTTTCCCTAGTCACTGTTGACTGCAGTTAGATTATATCACCATACAAACTTTGTCACTATCGGAGCTGGACATGGCTGAACATTTTTTTTAGCCTAATATTCCTTACTTTGAAGAAAACATTTTTAATTTTGATTAATTTGTTTCTTTTTTTAAAGAAAGGGTAACTGTTGTAGCCCAACATATTTTCTTTAGCCAGATATTCAAATGAGTTGGAAAGCTGCCCTGTTAGAATCAGAGAGGAGAGCACTCATTCTGTAATGGAGAGGTCCTAAGTTTGGGTCAGTGAGGAGAGCACTCGTTCTATAATGGAGAGGTCCTAAGTTTGGGTCTGTCAGGAGAGCACTCGTTCTGTAATGGAGAGGTCCTAAGTTTGGGTCAGTGAGGAGAGCACTCGTTCTGTAATGGAGAGGTCCTAAGTTTGGGTCAGTGAGGAGAGCACTCGTTCTGTAATGGAGAGGTCCTAAGTTTGGGTCAGTGAGGAGAGCACTCGTTCTGTAATGGAGAGGTCCTAAGTTTGGGTCAGTGAGGAGAGCACTCATTCTGTAATGGAGAGGTCCTAAGTTTGGGTCAGTGAGGAGAGCACTCGTTCTGTAATGGAGAGGTCCTAAGTTTGGGTCAGTGAGGAGAGCACTCGTTCTGTAATGGAGAGGTCCTAAGTTTGGGTCAGTGAGGAGAGCACTCGTTCTGTAATGGAGAGGTCCTAAGTTTGGGTCAGTCAGGAGAGCACTCATTCTGTAATGGAGAGGTCCTAAGTTTGGGTCAGTCAGGAGAGCACTCGTTCTGTAATGGAGAGGTCCTAAGTTTGGGTCCTGAACTGGCAGCACACATTTCTCACCCTGTGACATTAATACTGTGGAATCACTTGAATTTGCGGGGTACAAATTTTGCGCATTTGCGATCGCGGACATATTCACACGGTCTTAAATTCGCGCAACTACTAATTTGAAGAAAAAAAAGACAGTTGGTTTATACTCAAAATATGTGTCAATTATGCAATAAAACGACCAACCAGACACTATAGGGTCCTATTCTGACAGCGTGTTTGTTGCAATAAACACGTACATTAGTACCGGATTAGGCTCTTAATTGACAGCAGTAATCACAGATTTAGGCGAGACAATAGATACAATATATCACGTTATGTCAAACTGACACCCGATTGAAATACTCTTTTCGGCTCCACATCGCTGGCGCTAATTCTTTACTCAAAAGATCTACTTGCGAAAAGTAACATCTTCATGTTCCTTATACTCATTGTATTACGAGTGGTCAAAATCACGCCTTTGCGTAACTGTGTTATAGAAATACAATTTTGTTGTTATGCGTTAAGAAATTTTTATAGAAAAGTAAAGATCTCAATGTACTCTGCGCTACAAAGTTTTTTTATGGCAATCAATGCACCCACGCTTTCCATGCGGATGACATGGCGTTGTACATATCGGCATAATTTTTGTGCGCTTTTTTTAGCAGAACAAAGGATTAACATGAAATACACGTGCAGTTTAATTGTATATAGGCCTATCTGCATATATTTACAAACGATTACCAACGTACATTTGAACGAACGTGTAAGCTCCCAAGGTGTTGCTACACTACGAAATCGGTAAATATTCATGGTGGTCGTGCAATGGCAGGACCATTAGACCACCATTAGAAAATTAGACCACCGCGAAAATTAGTGATTCCATAGTAGAACCCAAAGTGGGACAGGTTTGAATTTGAGTAGTCTCAGGTTTATGCAATCTCATTAAAATCAAATCCTAACATTTTCAGGATCTGAAGACATCGTATAAGAGGTCACGTTCAAATTACCTTCCGAACAATAAAATATCAGCCCTGCTGCGCCCAATGAAATTGCACAGCAATGTTTGGCCACGATTTTTTTAATAGTGATGCATTTCCAGCTGATCCTCGGGAATGAATCATTTACAGTTAATTTTCACGTGGATATAGTGGTACCTTAGGCGAGTAAACATCCAAAGTTCACGTTAATTTCGTGCTTAGCATTTGTGGTTTATAAATGAAGTTATACCGCAACATTTTGAAGGCAACAAATTGATTGGCTCCTGAAAAGGTCATATGAATGTGACCCCTAATGCAAAGTCATCAGATCCAGTCAGCGGATAATATAGTAGCGTCAGACTGGCAATGATTTTAATGAGATTCAGGTTGATGTGACAGTGGAGTACTTGCCCAGTACGAGAGAGATCCGGGGTTGATGTAACAGTGGAGTACTTGCCCGGTATGAGAGAGATCCCGGGTTGATGTGACAGTGGAGTGCTTACCCGGTATGAGAGAGATCCCGGGTTGATGTGACAGTGGAGTACTTGCCTGGTATGAGAGAGATCCCGGGTTGATGTGACAGTGGAGTACTTGCCCGGTATGAGAGAGATTCCGGGTTGATGTGACAGTGTAGTACTTGCCCGGTATGAGAGAGATCCGGGGTTGATGTGACAGTGGAGTACTTGCCCGGTATGAGAGAGATCCTGGGTTGATGTAACAGTGGATACTTGCCCAGTATGAGAGAGATCCCGGGTTGATGTGACAGTGGAGTACTTGCCCAGTATGAGAGAAATCCTGGGTTGATGTGACAGTGGAGTACTTTCCCAGTATGAGAGAGATCCTGGGTTGATGTGACAGTGGAGTACTTGCCTGGTATGAGAGAGATCCGGGGTTGATGTGACAGTGGAGTACTTGCCCAGTATGAGAGAGATCTCAGGTTGATGTGACAGTGGAGTACTTGCCCGGTATGAGAGAGATCCCGGGTTGATGTGACAGTGGAGTACTTGCCCGGTATGACAGAGATCCGGGGTTTGAGTCTTAGACTGGCTGCACAATATTCTCATCCTTATGTAACAACTATTTAAAAATACAAGTGTGATATCCTATAGATTAGTAGTGTGTATCAAAATGAATGGGACGTGTCGTGGGAAGTCCTGGCTTAATGCATGTGTATAAAGTGTCGTCCCGAATTAGCCTGTGCAGTCCCCACAGGCTAATCTGGGATGACACTTTCCGCCTACAGTGGATTTATGTTTAGAAGAGACTTCCTTGAAACAGAAAATACCATAAAAGTGGAAAGTGTCATCCTGGATTAAGCTGTGCGGATTGCACAAGGACGACACTTAACGCTCATGCATTTAGCCCAGTTTTCCCACGACACGTCTCGACTCTCGAATGGTTTTTGTACCACCATATACAGACTGTAAAATATCCTCGATCTTGGTCTGGCGGCTATGAGACATTGTGCACGGTGTGCCAGCGCTCGGAAACTAATGCATTTCCTGTAACAACATCTCATACTGATAGCGCAACAGACTTCTATGTGCGCTGTTTTTACTGGACCCTTGATAGAAGGAAGCTTCATTTAAAACATTCCAATGTTCATCATTATATTCAGGGATCATCCTAGCCCAAAATTTTAGGGAGAAGTGATTTCTCCTTTTGCCGAATTCAGGGAGAAGTTTATCGATAACTTACACTGGCGCGTAAAGCAGCTATTTAGCCAATCAATCAATTGAATTATGTATAATTAATTAATTACAAAGACTACAACCTGTAGTAATGATAGATAAACACACAATAGCTTAATAAGTTTTATTGGCATTAGAAACAGTATTTTCAAACAACAAGCACTCACGTTTATGTTTATGACAATTGATGCTTACACTTCATACGGCAGTCACTGGTTTCCTTTCAAATACATTATAATGTGTCAAGTAGTAATGGTATATGTAGAAAATTTACTTAACACGTTTCTTTATCGTGCACAAAAAACATTTTCAACAACAAGCATTCATGTAAATGTTAATGACAGATGATACTTACGCTTTATAACTTAAGGGACTGAATGATTTAATTTAAAATACATGCTGACATTGGTAATTAAATATGCTAGAAAACATAACTCAACAAGTTTCATTAGCATGCAAACTCAACATTTTCCAAAACAAGGTTGTTCTACATGTACATGTGCATGGCAAGTACATTTTATTTTTATTTTATTTGTACAGCTTTCTGATTTTTTCTGCCTTCCATTTTGCCAAGGCACGAGTGAAGTCAAAGTCACTGAAACCAGGCCCCTCCTCAGAAATCCTCATGAGGTCATCAAGGGTTTTGTTGTTCAGTCAGATCTTTTATTCTTCAACATTTTTACTTACAAAAGGCATGACGATCGTGGTTTGTTGTTTTGGCAGGTGTCTCGTGCCCTCGTGCGTAAGGATTTTCAAACTTAGCAGTCCTACACAATGTGCAGTGCCACAGACCATTCTCATCTTTGTCATACCAATCATACCAGCTTTGTGAATTATTCTTCATGAATTTTCGTTTGTGCGCTTCAGGTTGGGAAAATTCATCCTGTTTCCAGTTGGTACCGCTGGCCGAATCTCCCCTTAACAACGAAGCTAAAGACATTTATAATGTATTTTATTTAACTTACAGATATCGTGTGCTTAATTTGAAATGTCGGAAAATAATGACAAGTTACTACCAAACATGTGGCTGACTCAAACACCGATCACACTTACCTGGTACTCCTGAAACGAATTCGTGATGTTGTTACAACAATAAGTGCCAATTGCTTAATTGTTTCCAAAACAAAACAATAAAGTCGGCAGTCTCTCGTCACCTAGCGGATCCCCTTATACAAACATTGCCCATCTCAATAAACAAGGGGCCATATATTAATTGGCACTCTATTATTCGCGCTTCACACCGTGGGTCGCCTTGAATGGGGGAAACATGTTTGTAGGAACGCACGTGCTAGCGTCGGGCGACATCACGCTCTCATCGTTAAAAACATGCATGTGCGCAAATGTTCTGTTTTCAAAATATACACGCAAAATCTCAATTAATAACTAGAAAACATTATCTTTATTAAGACTAAAAAAGAATGTCATCATATACATTGTAAATGTGACAATGTAAATTATTAACGCCTTTGATATTTCTCCTAATAACGCTACGTTATACAGCGATCAGGTAGACAGGTATTGTGCACCACTTGGTTGTCAGCAAGCTGCACGTGGAAATCGTGCAACATAATTTTCCCGCTGTTAGTCGGCGTCAGAACAAAGAATCCAAAGGAGAATGAAATAACGTTGTAATGGTGTCGCGAGCTGTTCAATGCTTTTGTTTGGATGGCGTCATTTACTACAAAATGGGAATTGGATTATCTGTTACTTTTCATATCGCCCAGTGTGCACTCGCATTCTTGGTTCCCGACAATTGGAATAACCTTAGCCGATTGGTTGATTGATTAACACAATGCCAGGTCAGTGATGTGTAACAAACTTTCTCACGCTGTCTACAGATCGATTATGGATAATTGTAGCAGCGTTATCTCCACAATCAGATAGACCATGACAGTAGTGGGCATAAGATTAGAGGAATAAGCAATAAGTATTGAAAATTTTCGGCGATTTTGATTTTGCTTTGATCAAATCACAGGGCGAAGTCAGACACCATCGGGTGACGATTTCGCCCATGTCGCCCTCTAGGATGATCCCTGTATATTATTTTAGAGTATATTAATGATTACCGGTAAATGGTTAATGACATGTTAAATAATTGTATTGCAGTTATTGAAGTTTCTCACTGAACTATAGGTATTGCACACATACTGTCATATACAGATAATGTATCTGTTCAAAATACTTAAAACATGTTAGTAAGTGAAGATTCATAATGTTGAAGATCTAGACTGTACTCTGCTATTTCACATTCAAAATAAGATGTCTGCAGTTTGAAGGCAGGAAATTTACTCTGCAGCTTCGCTGAACACTGCTTCAAGTCATATTGCAACTGCTGTTGAGGTACTGCTTTGAACATCTGGTGAATTCCTTAATGTCTTGTACTAACTTATACAGGTATCATTGCACATCACTGGCTGCAGTAGGTAGATGTTACAAGCTAGAATGCTTTATAGCTTTATTCATAAATCCATCAAAGTTTACTGTTTTTTGAAGCAATGTTGTTCATCTCATATTCAGTTATTATTTTGGTATATATTGGGTGCAGTTGTGATGCTATTAGACATGTTTAATTGCAGAAAAATCTGTTTTGGTACAATAAAGCCTTAGTCACATTTAAAACCAGCGCCTGCCAGTGTGCCTGATTTATAGGCAATTAGGCATCGCCGGCCAGTGTGCCTGATTTATAGGCAATTAGGCATCGGTTTGCGTGAACAAATTGGATACAATATTTTGATATTGTACCCGATCTTTACCTAGCCAGTGGTGACAATATACCGACTGTCCGGGAAATGTATCTTATTTCTAAGTCCTTTTCGGGTTGGCATCTGGTTGACTCTCGTTCGATGTCTCGTCAATGCTCGTGTGACACTCACGCAGTATTCTTCATGGAGCTGGCCAGCTGGACGGTCATCTACAGTGCGTATGTCAATTGCTGGGCATACAATTGAAGTAATCTGGCTGGTGTGGGTCAATTTATGGATCGATTTAAATTGTAAAGAGGTGCTGCTTTGACCTGCTCAATTCAATTTTTACATCAATCTATAAGACAAAGAAATTTTTTCTCGGTTTGTGCTTATGAGTCTTAAGCGAAATCGTTAAGACATTAAGAGCCGAATGCGGATGAATTATTAAAACTGCGCTGTAATAGTGGCATTTTTACTTTGTATCTACTATGGATGGTGGCCAGTGTCTGCCTGATTTCCGGTTAGCTGTTAGGAGATGGGACACCTGTCTGGCAGGACGCTGCAGGCGTTTGCCGGAGCCAGTCCTGCGTCTGACAGATATATGGACACCTTCACTCGCCCATAATGCCATTGTGGCTTAATTCTTGTTCATTCCTGTAAATGATCCATTGAAACTGAAAAATAGGTTTACCTTAAACATTATTTTAAAAAACTAGGTAATTGAATGTTAAATAATGAAACTTCAGAAAGGCACATGACTTGCAAACATTAATTTAGCTGGCACACTCTGAGGATCAAGGAGAGCATGTACACAACTTTATTGCAAAAAAACTGGGAGACTAGAAATTCCTGGGAGATAATGATGCCATTGCTAATCAGGTACTCCCAGATTCCAGTGAAAATTAGCACTGGGGAATAAGTTTACAGGTACTGTACAGCCTTGGAAGGGGTGTATAAACCCATGCAAACAAACTTTGTTAAAAGGGATGATTTATATTAAGTCATGTTTTAAATGCAGAGATGGCTCAGTGCAGCAAACATTTGTTTTCACACAACCTTGTAGTCCTTAAACTCTGTTTTAGAGTTCATGTGAGTTAGAATCCAGAGTGCCTGATATTTGAATGTTTGGATTTAATAATATTTTTATCTTTGTTTACAAAAGCATATCTGTTTAATATGGATACATGTACCTTAAGCTTTTATTAGTTTAAAAAAAAGATGGAACTTGAGCTCTGTTTCTACATTTCAAGGGCTTTATGGCTAATTTACGATTGAAATAAATAATACCAGTACAATTCCATTATTTAAAATATTGTTTTATTTAAGAAATTCCTTTCATAAGATACTTATAACTTTTTTTTATAATGATTGAAATGTTGAATGCTTCTGTCATTTTCATTAATTTTGCTTTGAACATGTTTCTCCTTGATTGGGTAGTTATTCCCTTTAATATTAGCAAAAGGAAAGATCAATCTTTCAGAGATGTGTGGTAATAATGGTAATAATTATCTCCATAACAGTTGGTTAAAAAATAACTGATCCAACATTATTCTGTCATTTTATGATTCTAGCCTAAAAGCATTGGTGTTTCATGCAGAAGGAATGCTGGCATCTGCCTATGTCTGGGGTGTTTTTGCAGTCTTTCAGCAGCTACCTGTTGTCATTCATAGGCTATTTAGTAGAGTGTTACCTACCAGAGTTGATTTATTTTCCTGAAATGGATCTTTGTGGTTATTTATTTTATATTTATTGCTGAGTAGCCCGATAACAATTTTCAGTGGGAATAGTGTGAATTTAGATGTCCTGGATCAATGCCATGATTGTGCCATTCAATCAGGGTTATGCATTATCTCTCTTAAATCTTGATTCTTAGCTACCTTCTTTTGTGGGTCCTGTAATCTCATTAAAATCAAATTCTAACATTGTTAGGATCTGAAGATATCCATAACAGGTCACGTTCAATTGACCTTCCGAAGAATAAAACATCAACTCTGCTGTGCCCAATGAAATTGCCTTTTGCATAGCAATGTTTGGCAACGGTTTTTAAAAAGTAATGCATTTCCAGCTGATCCTCGGGAATAAATCATTTACAGTTAATTTTCACGGGGATAACAATGGATATAGTGTTACATTAGGCAAGTAAACATCCAAAGTTCACATTAATTTCGTGCATAGTACAATGTATTTGTGGTTTATAAATGAAGTTATACCGCAAGATTTTGAAGGCAACAGTTTGATTGGCTCCTAAAAAGTCATCTGAACGTGACCCCTAATGCGAAGTCATCAGATCCAGTCTGCGGATAATATAGTAGCGTCGGACTGGAGATGATTTTAATGTGATTGGTGGGTCCTGTATATAGTATCGTCAGACTGGAGATGATTTTAATGAGATTGGTGGGTCCTGTATATAGTAGCGTCGGACTGGAGATGATTTTAATGAGATTGGTGGGTCCTGTATATAGTAGCGTCGGACTGGAGATGATTTTAATGAGATTGGTGGGTCCTGTATATAGTAGCGTCGGACTGGAGATGATTTTAATGAGATTGGTGGGTCCTGTATATAGTAGCGTCGGACTGGAGATGATTTTAATGAGATTGGTGGGTCCTGTATATAGTAGGGTCAGACTGGAGATGATTTTAATGTGATTGGTTGGTCCTGTATATAGTAGCGTCAGACTGGAGATGATTTTAATGTGATTGGTGGGTCCTGTATATAGTATCGTCAGACTGGAGATGATTTTAATGAGATTGGTGGGTCCTGTATATAGTAGCATCAGACTGGAGATGATTTTAATGAGATTGGTGGGTCCTGTATATAGTATCGTCAGACTGGAGATGATTTTAATGAGACTGGTGTGTCCTGTATATAGTAGCGTCGGACTGGAGATGATTTTAATGAGATTGGTGGGTCCTGTATATAGTAGCGTCGGACTGGAGATGATTTTAATGAGATTGGTGGGTCCTGTATATAGTAGCGTCGGACTGGAGATGATTTTAATGAGATTGGTGGGTCCTGTATATAGTAGCGTCGGACTGGAGATGATTTTAATGAGATTGGTGGGTCCTGTATATAGTAGGGTCAGACTGGAGATGATTTTAATGTGATTGGTTGGTCCTGTATATAGTAGCGTCAGACTGGAGATGATTTTAATGTGATTGGTGGGTTCTGTATATAGTAGCGTCAGACTGGAGATGATTTTAATGAGATTGGTGGGTCCTGTATATAGTAGCGTTGGACTGGAAATTATTTTAATGAGATTGGTGGGTCCTGTATATAGTAGGGTCAGACTGGAGATGATTTTAATGTGATTGGTAGGTCCTGTATATAGTAGCGTCAGACTGGAGATGATTTTAATGTGATTGGTGGGTTCTGTATTTAGTAGCGTCAGACTGGAGATGATTTTAATGTGATTGATGGGTCCTGTATATAGTAGCATCAGACTGGAGATGATCTTAATGAGAATGGGTGGTCCTGTATATAGTAGCGTCGGACTGGAGATTATTTTAATGAGATTGGTGGGTCCTGTATATAGTAGGGTCAGACTGGAGATGATTTTAATGTGATTGGTAGGTCCTGTATATAGTAGCGTCAGACTGGAGATGATTTTAATGTGATTGGTGGGTTCTGTATTTAGTAGCGTCAGACTGGAGATGATTTTAATGTGATTGATGGGTCCTGTATATAGTAGCATCAGACTGGAGATGATTTTAATGAGAATGGGTGGTCCTGTATATAGTAGCGTCAGACTGGAGATGATTTTAATGTGATTGGTGGGTCCTGTATATAGTAGCATCAGACTGGAGATGATTTTAATGAGATTGGTGGGTCCTGTATATAGTAGCGTCGGACTGGAGATGATTTTAATGTGATTGGTGGGTCCTGTATATAGTAGCATCAGACTGGAGATGATTTTAATGTGATTGGTGGGTCCTGTATATAGTAGCGTCGGACTGGAGATGATTTTAATGTGATTGGTGGGTCCTGTATATAGTAGCGTCGGACTGGAGATGATTTTAATGTGATTGGTGGGTCCTGTATATAGTAGCGTCAGACTGGAGATGATTTTAATGTGATTGGTGGGTGCTGTATATAGTAGCGTCGGACTGGAGATGATTTTAATGAGATTGGTGGGTCCTGTATATAGTAGGGTCAGACTGGAGATGATTTTAATGTGATTGGTTGGTCCTGTATATAGTAGCGTCAGACTGGAGATGATTTTAATGTGATTGGTGGGTTCTGTATATAGTAGCGTCGGACTGGAGATGATTTTAATGAGATTGGTGGGTCCTGTATATAGTAGCGTCGGACTGGAGATTATTTTAATGAGATTGGTGGGTCCTGTATATAGTAGGGTCAGACTGGAGATGATTTTAATGTGATTGGTTGGTCCTGTATATAGTAGCGTCAGACTGGAGATGATTTTAATGTGATTGGTGGGTTCTGTATATAGTAGCATCAGACTGGAGATGATTTTAATGAGAATGGGTGGTCCTGTATA
The DNA here is from genome assembly GCA_027627225.1 of Congeria kusceri. NCBI lineage: Eukaryota > Metazoa > Mollusca > Bivalvia > Myida > Dreissenidae > Congeria > Congeria kusceri. The sequence goes on along the minus strand of CM051031.1, from coordinate 70,730,663 downwards.
TAGTAGCGTCAGACTGGAGATGATTTTAATGTGATTGGTGGGTCCTGTATATAGTAGCGTCAGACTGGAGATGATTTTAATGAGATTGGTGGGTCCTGTATATAGTAGCGTCAGACTGGAGATGATTTTAATGAGATTGGTGGGTCCTGTATATAGTAGCGTCGGACTGGAGATGATTTTAATGTGATTGGTGGATCCTGTATATAGTAGCGTCGGACTGGAGATGATTTTAATGTGATTGGTGGGTCCTGTATATAGTAGCGTCGGACTGGAGATGATTTTAATGTGATTGGTGGGTCCTGTATATAGTAGCGTCGGACTGGAGATGATTTTAATGTGATTGGTGGGTCCTGTATATAGTAGCGTCAGACTGGAGATGATTTTAATGTGATTGGTGGGTCCTGTATATAGTAGCGTCGGACTGGAGATGATTTTAATGTGATTGGTGGGTCCTGTATATAGTAGCGTCAGACTGGAGATGATTTTAATGAGATTGGTGGATCCTGTATATAGTAGCGTCAGACTGGAGATGATTTTAATGAGATTGGTGGGTCCTGTATAGTAGCGTCAGACTGGAGATGATTTTAATGAAATTGGTGGGTCCTGTATATAGTAGCGTCAGACTGGAGATGATTTTAATGAGATTGGTGGGTCCTGTATATAGTAGTGTCAGACTGGAGATGATTTTAATGAGATTGGTGGGTCCTTTATATAGTAGCATCAGACTGGAGATGATTTTAATGTGATTGGTGGGTCCTGTATATAGTAGCGTCAGACTGGAGATGATTTTAATGTGATTGGTGGGTCCTGTATATAGTAGCGTCAGACTGGAGATGATTTTAATGAGATTGGTGGGTCCTGTATATAGTAGCGTCAGACTGGAGATGATTTTAATGTGATTGGTGGGTCCTGTAGAAGGATGCATTCCCAAGCCCAAAAAAGTGTATTTTCCCAGTTGGAATGAAACAAGTTCCAAAACTGTAGTGACAAAATCCTAAAAACATACGAGGGGCGTCGTGGGAAAACTGGTCTTAATGCATGTGCGTAAAGTGTCGTCCCAGATTAGCCTGTGCAGTCTGCACAGGCTAATCCGTGATGGCACTTTCCGCTTTTATGGTATTTTCTGTTTCAAGGAAGTCTCTTCTAAACATGAATTCACTGTAGGCGGAAAGTGCCGTCCTGGATTAGCCTGTGCGGACTACACAGGCTAATCCGGGATGACACTTTACGCACATGCATTCAGACCGGTTTTCTCACGACGCGCCACATACGGTTTTAAATCATCGACCTGCATGTCTTAAGGATAAAGACAATTAAAACTTGGAGTTCACGCCATTGTGCCATTAGTTTAAATAATTAATTATTTAAATTTCCAGCATCGTGTTTTTCCCAATAAGCAAGATTTAAATATTGTCTGATTAATTCAGGAAATAAATTTAGACGTTTTGTTAAACATATATTTTAATTACAATTTTGCTGGTACTTCTTCAATCTTCAACACTTTAACTTGATGTTGAAATTTAAATAATCTTAGGAAAACAGAAGTTGCCAGAACACTACCACCTTTTACAAATATTTTCTGTTTTACATAATTGTTTGCAGTCGTTAAGTTCATAAATAATATGTTCATCTGTATGATCAAGTTTAGTGTATAAAAACCGAATTGTTTGTAGCACCAAAGTACTTTAAAGGGAAGTCTTTTTAACTTTACTCCTTAATATAGATCTGAATACGCACAGGTAGTTCAGCTTTGCAAAATCCTCACAAAAAGTTACAAAATTTATCTTTTTGACAGAGACTTCGCTAATGTAAACATAAATGCTCTTAGTCAATATTTGTCATGCAAATTCTTAACCTCATTTTTCAGACCGCTTGTTAAACATTCTTCAGGATTTCATGTAACAAAATAAAGTCATCAATCTTGTAGCTGATATTGCTATTACTATAGTTTGGCCACCCGTTCACTCATTTTAGAAAAAAAATGCAGAATCATTCAAACATGTTCAATGCTGATCTCATATGTTGGCATAAAACTTTAAAAACAAATTTAAGTATTCGTTTATGACAGTGATTTCAGATTTAAAAAGACGTGTAAAATTTGATTATTTATGACTGAAATACGTCATAAAATATTATTTTTGTGAAGTTGAACTTAAAAAGCTTTGCAAAATGAGGTCTGAAAGGAACAGAACATAGCTTTACTTCAGTTCAATTTCCTTAACAAAACAATAAGATGAGTGCAGGAAATTACCAGGTCTAGATTAGTTTACATCTACATGTATGCAAGTTATTGTCTATTGAATTTACTTAAGATTATAAAATTTATATGTGACTGTTTCCTAAAATATGAGCAATGACATTTTTTGTAATCTTTGAAAATAACAAAAGAAAAACATTGTACAAAGGGCAGCCAATAAAAGTTGCACTTTACGAAGGGCAGCAACTCTTGTATTCCTTTCAATATAGTTGCCTTAGTACATTCCCTTAGACATTAAAAACTAGAAATAAGAACTAATTCGTTGCTAGAAACATGCTTAGTCAGAACAAAAGTTTCCACAGGCATTAGCGCATTACTATGATAATAGTAAGTAACAAGAAATGTCTTTAAAAAAGACAATCGGCATTGAAATTAATGTTGATATGTCATTTTTAACCCGAAACATAATACAAGAGGGACAAGATGATCGGTTACGTGACATTTCGGACCCCAGCTTTTTTGGTCCCCACTGAGGATAATTCTCAGACTGTAGATTTTTCGGAAACCATAGGAAAACTTATCGGACCCAAAATTAATTTGAGATAAGCGCAAACATTATTAATATGAGTAATGTGAAAAAACGATTATACCTTCTATTTTTTCACCGGTGATAAATTAATAACATAAATGCTAGTAATTTACATTACTAGAACTGTTAAATGAATTAGTCAAGCAAATTTAACAAAATAGCATTGTCAGAAAATAATTGCGGGCATGAATGAAACTTATTATATATCAGACGAGTGTACATAGTTATGTGAAATAGTATACTATAAGTATAATTAGTTTTGCTATACAAATGAAGTACGGTAACTTGAACAGCATTTCGAAGTATTACGAAACTTATGTTAACTATTTTTAGAGATTGAATAACATCTACTGGAGAAGTTGATAGAAAGGTGCAATTATAAATAATTCTTAATAAAACGCAACCGCAATTCAACTATAAAACAACATGCAAAGTAAGTTTATAAATATAAATTCCCCATCTATTGAAATTCTCGGGTTTATGATTCTCCGGACGCTAAATGATGAATGTGTATTAGAACAAATATACCGCGCGCTATTTTTAAAATGATGCACCCTTTCTCTGGAGTGTGTTGAATGCGCTAGAATAAACCAATTCATACCAATCTTCGCCGAATTAATATCTTTGTTTGTTTCAGAGCACAGATATCGGTCAACCAATGGGATCATTGTAATTCTATTTATAGAGCGTGCCGCTGATGTAGACTAAACTAAATAATTATTTCATTATGTGAATGAATATTACATTCTGTTCATGACATACAATGAGTAAAATTGTTCATAATTATGTTCAGTTCTTGAGTGTATGTCGAAGATATGTTTATAACTTTATTTTAACCGCTTATGTAAACAATTATGTAAATTTTAATCCCCCAAAATATGCAACAGTTATTGGTATACGTTAAACCATTGTTGCAAGTTTGCATTCCCTAAAATTAGAAAATTTGCCAAATTCTATTGGCATACAGTTCTCCCGCTGCATAAAATTATCGCAAGAAATCTAGGTCAAAAGTGATCTTAGACAGCTACGACGAAAAACATCATTTCTTATGAAATAAACTGATATAAAAACTTCACTTGAGTGAAGAATCTAAATGAATATTAACCCTATTCATTGTCCGGGTTTAGCCTGCGCGTCGTGAGAAAACCAGTCTTAATGCATGTGCGTAAAGTGTCGTCCCGGATTAGCCTGTGCAGTCCGCACAGGCTAATCCGAGACGGCACGTTCCACCTACAGTGGATTTATGTTTAGAAGAGACTTCCTTGAGACAGAAAATGCCATAAAAGCGGAAATTGTCGTCCTGGATTAGCCTGTGCGGACTGCACAGGCTAATTCGGGACGATACTTTATGCACATGCATTTAGCCTGGTTTTGTCATGACATGCTTATATTGTCTCAGATGTGTGGACCTTTCTTATTAATCTGTACGTGTAATGCCAGTGTCAGATGTAATACTCCTTACCATAGCTTTATGACCTTCACTTGCATCCAGAACTTCCTTAAAATTTAGTACAGACTTCTATACACTTCGAAAAATTTGTTTTTTTGTGGAATTCCCATGTTTCTTATTAAAAGTTCACTGATGGGCCCGGCTAGCTCAGTTGGTAGAGCGCTAGACTCTCAATCCGGGGTTTCGTGACTTCGAGCCCCAGCCCGGCCCACATAACATGTGTGGGGATTGGTCATAAAATAATTTCTACGGCCATTCTCGCCATTCTCGCCCTACCTCTGGTTCATGTAGGGCAGGTGTCAGTTACTGGCATAAGTATGTGCACTTGGTACTGGTAAACCGCTTAGATCGGCTAAGCTTGCCCAGGAAAAGTGTGAGTAGGTTAACTGACCGCCGTTATATGATTGAAACACTGTTAAGTACGGCAAAAAAATCCCAGCAAATTAACAAAAACAAATTAAAAGTTCACTAAGAGTCACACAGTTCTCGTCTAGTAAAACAATGTCAATGGTGAAATTGGAGACTATCCAAATGTGCAATAAATATTTATTCTAAATTTATTTAACGAATTCTAAATTATATTTGTAACATTTAATTTTGACAAAACATACAGTTTTAATTTGGATTTTTTGTCAGATTTATAAAAAGAACTAAATATGAGGCGCATCGTGGGAAAACTGGGCTTAATGCATGTGCATTAAATGTCGTCCCGGATCAGCCTGTGCAATCCGCACAGGCCAATCTGGGACGGCACTTTCCGCCTGCAGTGGATTTATGTTTGGTAGAGACTTCCTTGAAACAGAAAATACCATAAAAGCGTAAAGTGCTGTCCCGGATTAGCCTGTGCGGACTGCACAGGCTGATCCGGGATGACACTTTACGCACATGCATTAAGTCCGGTTTTCCCATGACGCGCCTCATTTTTGGCCTTGGAAATGGTGAGAGCAGTAGAAAAAGGCCTGTCTGTTGCTAAATTATGCTACAAGAATACAGAAAATGCATGCCTTATTTTAAAATAAATTGAGACATTTTAGAAGCCATTGAATATTTCGGTACTGACATAGGTTTCTTTCATGAAGTCTGTGAGAAATTCAGACATGACATGATTAAAGTTGAAATCCATAACATCTATGTAAATAAATGAACCTTAAATTAATGTAAAGACTCATTTATATAAATTTTGCTGCAATTTATTTGGCACGTTTTGGCAGAAGATTTACAGTACAAAATTTATTTACAGACCTCATTGTCCAGAAATAACTTCAAAACATCAGGCAAAATTAATATTGCTTCAGGATGCAGAACTGTGCTATCTGAATTAGCGCCTTTCTATTATATTATGATATTCTTGCTCTGGTTCTTTGATTTATTTGAGAAGGGATAAACTGATTTCTAGAAGTGTTTTGATCCCTCAGAAGACAGCAGGTTTGGAGTTGGCCAGCCTCTTACAGAGATAAGGGACTTGAGAATTTCTAGTAGCCCATAGGTAGGGCCAGAGTATCTTCATTTTAGTTTCTCAGGTCTGCAGACCTGTTTTTTACAGGACTTTAGAATCTCTTGCAGTTCATAGTTAGGCCAGTCATTCTTAATTTTAGTTTCTCTGGTCCGCCTCCCCATTTTTTAATGGGACTTGAGAATCTCTTGCAGTTCATAGGTAGGGCTAGGCATTCTTAATGTTAGTTTCTCTGGTCCGCCGACCCGATTTTTAAGGGTCTTGAGAATTTCTTGCAGTTCATAGGTAGGGCCAGGCATTCTTAATTTTAGTTTCTCTGGTCCGCCGACCCGTTTTTTAAGGACTTAAGAATCTTTTGCAGTTCATAGGTAGGGCCAGGCATTCTTAATTTTAGTTTCTCTGGTCCGCCGACCCGATTTTTAAGGGATCTCTCCTAGTTCCTCTAGGGGCTAGGCTTTTAGTTTCCCAGATCTGTCAACTCTAAATTTAAAAAAAAAACAAAAAAACAAATTGGAACACGGCCAATATTGTAAAAATAAACAAACAAACAATTGATAAAGAAAAAATCTTTTATTTCCACTGATACTATATTCATTTGGGTAGTTAAAGAGTATTGAACTCACATATCATGTTAAACACAGTAAAAGAAGTACAGTTGACTCCCAATGCTGTGATCTCGCATTTCTCGAATTTTTCCTTGGCTAGATATTTCTTCCAGGGACCGATAATGCATAGCTTTGTATTTATAAAAATTTCTGTTGTTTGGCTCGAATTCGCATGGGTCAAGTTTTCGGATGGCTCGAATTGTTTGTCACGGTCCCAGTTACAGTTTTCACACATTTAATTGTTGGTTTGTCTCGAACACGCTTCGGTCGCATTGAGTCGTCAATAGATTGGATGCCATTGATTAGTGCCTTGAGTGTTAAGAGAACGCAATAATTTATTTCACATCTTTCATAAACTAAAATAAATAGCATTAATAAAATATATAAATGGATCTTTAATGTATATTAAAAACCATTATAGATACCTGAATACTCTTTATTTGGAGATTTCAAAATAAGGCAGGATAACTGCTCGCACATGACTGTATAAGTACACATTCTTGAACTCCATTTAACTCGAAGTTTCAATGGCTCGAAGTTTTCTTGCCGGTCCCTGCGACTTTGAGCCATCGGGAGTGGACTGTATATTAATTCAACGTAAATCATGTTGACTTGGTATGCATGTTTATATAACTAATGTTACATCGTATTATTATTGTTATTGTCATGTTTATTGCGAAACAAATGTTTTTATAAAAATAGAATTTTATTTTTATTATTTATTTCCTTCTCTAACTGAACAATTAGTTTTTTCCCAAAAAATGTTCGAGAAACTAACAATAAACAACCTCTGGCCTATGATAAGGGACTTTAGAATCTCCTGCTGTTCACAGGTAGTCCTGATTGGTCACTGATAAGCCTTTGGGCTGAGCTTTAGACAATTTTGTGTTTTATGACTTTCTGAATTGAGTTTGTTAGGTTTTAAACAGGTGGGGTTTGGAAGGTTAATATATTGCAGTTACTCTGTGATGTTGTGGATTTGAAATGGAAGCTAGTAGTGTCTCTGGAGCAAGGAGACAGTGGACTTTATTTTAGTTAAGTTTAAATTTGATTTAAATCGAGAGATTTGGATAACAAAGTATTAACATCAAAAAGCTTTTAAGAAGTACAAAAATACAAAATAATTTTATTTACATTTTGTGATATTAGTCTGACAGTTTCCTTTGCTTTGACTTTATATTAAAAAGAAACAGATGCAAAATACATATTAGAATTATTAGTTTTGATACAAGTGTGTATTTGTTGGACACTGGATCTTGTGCTGATTCAGTGACAGCAGGATGGTTGTTGAGGTCACCATGGTGAAGGTAAGTGTAATGGTTTGTAAGTAAGGGGCAGTTGGGGGGGGAGGGGCAAGGTGAGGGTGAGGAGCAGTCGGGGGGACATGGTAGGTGAGGGTGAGGGGCAGTCAGGGGAGGGGGTAGGTGAGGGTGAGGAGCAGTCGGGGGAGGGGGAGGTGAGGGGCAGTCCGGGGGGAGGGGGTAGGTGAGGGTGAGGGGCAGTCAGGGGGAGGTGAGGAGGAGGGGCAGTCCGGGAAGGGGGGTAGGTGAGGTGTGGATGTTTGGCAGGGGTATCCCAGTTAAATGGCCCCTCCGTGCCAGTCAGATTGACAGTAATTATTAGGGACAGATGTGTAAAACACACACTAATTTCCAAATTGACGGTCGCAGTGATATAATGGATGTGGTGTCTGCCTTGTGATCGGGAAGTCGTGAGTTTGATCCATTCTCGGCGAATATTTGAATGATCTTTCTCAAAAGACGCCAAGTACAGGCTTTACCCAGGAAACAGACTCAAAAATGTCTCAATAAGCCTCGTGCTTTTGATGAAATCGAGTTTAAATATATAGGTCAAAACTGTAATTGTATATATAATATTTATGTGTCTGTATTTTTGAAATGCTATAACAGTAATAGTTTTTTCCCAGTCATGATGCATTTTGAGCAACTTTTATTATTAACATTTTTTGGTTGTGAAAAGCAATTTGTGCAAGAAAATAATGAATAATAATAATCCGGTATGACACTTTATGCACATGCATTAAGACTGGTTTTCCCACGACACGGCTCAAATGTAATTATTTCTACAGCCATGGGGGACAGTATGCATACATGTGAAAAAATATGCAACGTGTACCCAGTTTGTTTCGACAATATTTTTAAATTGTTTATTACATTTTTCAGGTTATATACCAGTACACATTCCTCATAAAACGAAGATACAGTATTCACTGACTTTAACAAATATTACATTGAATAAATCTACAGATAACTTATACTTCATAAAACCCTTTAATAATTAACGTAATAACACTGTACCCAACCATAGCTATAGTATTAATGTAAATCATGTTGGGCTTATCTTAAGAGTTTTTCAAATTGATCTTATCTTTAAACAAGCTTTATATTACTCATGATTATTTTCCAAAAAAAAAACATACTTATCTCTCCATTCATAAATTTGGCAATCCAGTGGTGGATGGATGAGACCTGACTATGTAACGAGGATGTAACTGGGAGATAATGTTATCTGCTTAACAGCTGCCAGGCTGGTAGATTGCCTGGTAGATTGCCTGATAGTGCCCAGAAATATATTTCTGATTTATACCTGATACTGCAAATAAAGTTTATTTCAAAGTCGGCCTGTCTTGACCCAAAACGACCAGTAGCATTTCTTTCTTTATGTGGAATTCTCAGCTTCTGCCCATCTGTGGTATGTCAGTGATGTTCTTGTTGTTGCAATGGGTCCATAGTATTATTAAAAGGACCTGTTCACAATAAGGGCTGTTCCAGGAAAAAAGGTGATGAAGGGGTGGAACGCTGATGTATTAAAATTTGGTGGGTGGGGGGTGATAATGGGGATAACACATATTATCAATGACTTGCAAAAAAAGAGTTGTGTTGGTTGTACCCCATTTTGGGACTGGCGTCCCACCCCTCCATCACCTTTTTTCCTGGAACAGCCCTAACTGGAAAGCTGCCTTTTTCCCAATCTCATTCATATTGAATCATAACATTAGTTCAATTCATTTTTGCTATTAGGATCTGAAGACAATGAAGGTTTGTCGACCATTGTTCAAAAATAAGTGTTTCCACAACTGTCAAACCTACGAATTAATCCAGTGCTTTGTCCAATCAGTGCACTTGGATATCATTTGTGTGTGTATTTCGAAGTTTATGAGGTCCAATCCTAGCCTGAGGCTGCATTATGTGAGGACCCGGAGTGTGTCCCAGCACTCCTACCAATTATAACTTACTAGAGACTCATGAACATCAGGACGAATTTTGAATCATAGCTGCAATTTCCAGCTATTTATTTTTTACTGAAAGATATTTTAATTTTGGTGTGGTCTTGTGCTGTGGGGGGAAACAGGAGTACCGGGCGGAAATCCCACCTGTCCGGTATGGTGACCACAACCAAACTCACATGCGCCGGGAGTGGGAAGCGAACCCAGGACGCCTAGGTGAAAAGCGAGTGAACCATCCACTGCGCTAGCCACTTGGATATCACAATTATGTTAATTTTACACAAAGGAGCATGTGCTACAGCTTGTGAATTGTCTGTGAAGATCAGTTATTTCACGGTTTATATTAACTCTCCAACATTACTACCACAGCTCTTACCGCCGTCACTATGGGATCTGTCACCATTTTACTTTATGCTGACAGTTCTGCTCGTATAGACTAGATAAAATAGTTCATTTGAGGCGTGTCGTGGGAAAACCGGACTTAATGCATGTGCGTAAAGTGCAGTCCCGAATTAGCCTGTGCAGATGGCACAAGGGAGATACAGTTTTGAGACATGTTTTCAGGGGAGGTAAATTGTTAGAAATAATATTCATAATTTCAAGGGAGGTAATTTGTTTTCTGGACTACACAGAGTAATTAAAAGTTGTCCAGGAATGTCTGCCACTTGCTCCAAACCAGATACTGAAATGTTGCATCCCTGAAGATGTAGTTATCCATTGTACAGCGCAATAAAATAACTAGTGCCTTGCAAGTAGTTGTTCTGGTTTGATCTGGGGTAAGGTATATATTAACAGTCCTGTGTCTTCCATTGCCAATGGATTGGGGCATTAATTATACTCCCAGGAACGAAGTTTGGGGGGGTATATAGGAGCGAGCTTATTGGTCTATCCGTCGGTCTGGGTTTTTTTGGTTTCGAGATGATAACTCAAGAAGGTCTTGACATATTCAGATAATATTTGGTACACATGTAGAATATAGGTCAAGTTTGATGGTGGTTACAAACCACTAAATTTTGACAGAGTTATGGCCCCTTTTTGATTTCAAATTCCCTAAAAATATGATTTCCAGACAATAACTCAAGAATGGTTTGACATATTCAAATAATTCTTGGTATACATACAAGTTCGACTTTGGTTACAAACTACTAAATTTTGACAGAGTTATGGCCCTTTATTTGACTTAAATTCTCTAAATACATGGTTTCCTGACGATAACTCAACAATGGCTTGACATATTTAAATAATTATTGGTACACATGTGTAGCATAATCAAATACAGGTCAAGTTTGACTTTGGTTACAAACCACCAAATTTTGACACAGATATGGCCCCTTTCTGACTTAAATTCCCGAAAAACATGACCATTAACACATAAAAGGCTTCACATATTTAAATTATTGTTGGTACATAGGTGTAACATCATAAAATACAGATCATGTTCAACTTTGGTTACAAACCACTAAATGTTGACAGAGTTATGGCTCCTATTGAAATTAAATTTTTCCAAATACACTGTTGACCATTCCCAAAATAAAGCATTCTCTCTCTGTCCATTTCTGTCCAATGGATGCCATAGTTTTGTGACAAGGCCATATTGTGGGGGTATATCGGTCACTCGTGTGACAATTCTAGTTCACTAAGGTGAAGATATATTTCAGGGACCCATCCCAGAATTTTTTGGGTCTGAAATAGGAGGAAGTTAGTGGAGTGGAAATGGCAGATAATGGACCATGAGATTATCAGAGAGGGAATATTTTAGTGTTACATGATGGAACACCACATGTCTCAAATATGACTGCTTTATGGGCTGTTTTAAAATACATCTCTTTACAGGTAGATAAACAGCTCTGTGGTAAAAATTTCTAATGATCTTCAAAGGGAAGAAGTTAAGTACAGCTTAAGCAATACAAATATTGTACTCACATTCACAGAGTCTGAATATTTTATGCAAGTAATTACTCTGCGAATCTACGCAGAGTTACAGATATTGTAAGGCGAAATCACACATCGTGACTCCGCGTGCAGCTACAACTGCTAGCTGATGCAGAGACACTGACTTAGAGTAGAAATATTTTGCTCAGTACACAGGTCTTCACTAATAATTATACCCCAACAAACAAAGTTTATTTTTGTGTCACCTGACTAGGCGACATACAGGGGTTACTTATGTCGGCGGCGGTGCCCCTTTCGCTTGTCCGGAGCATAACTCTTAGACTATAAAAGCTATCAACATGAAACTTCATAGGTAGATAGATCTCATTGAGGGGAAGTGCAGTGCACAAGAACCATTACTCTGGACCTCATACTTTTGGAGTTATTGCCCTTTGTTTATTTTCATACTTAATTTTTGTCCGGAGCATAACTCTAAGACTATAAAAGCTATCAACTTGAAACTTCATAGGTAGATAGATCTCATTGAGGAGAAGTGCATTGCACAAGAACTGTTACTCTGCATCACATACTTTTGGAGTTATTGCCCTTTGTTTATTTTCATACTTAATTTTTGTCTGGAGCAAAACTCTAAGACTATGAAAGCTATCAACTTGAAACTTTATAGGTAGATAGATCTTATTGAAGAGAAGTGCTTTGCACAAGAACCGTTACTCTGCACCTTATACTTTCGGAGTTATTGCCCTTTGTAAATTTTCACACTTATTTTTGTGTCGCAGTTTTGGTTTTAATAAGTCTTTTCTTTGCAACACAAACCATTCTCCCATTATAAAAAATAAAAATAAATAAAAACAAATCTCTACCTACTATTTTGGGGGGCAGGAGACCAGAAATGGAACTTTTTTTTTTTGGCCAAAGTATGTTGAGGTCTGCAGGGCAGTTTTATTGCTTGTTATACAACATGGCAGAACATGTGCTGGCCTACAAACACACTTGCACTGGCATCTGGATTTAGATGGCAGTGTTGTGGTTTAATTAAATACTGATCATGAAACTTGTATAGAACTACTGAAATAATGCATTAATATTAGCTGTTTCTTATGAACATGTCTGTATTCTTGGAAACTGAATAGTTTATAAATACTGTGGAATCACTAATTTTCGTGGATGTCTAATTTTCACGCTTTTTGTGCTCCGGCCAATGCACGAATTTAGGACCACCGCGAATATGTAACGATTACGTAATTTAGCAATGCAACGGGAGTTTCCATGTTTGTTTAAATTGTCCAGGGTATTCGTTCGCAGGTATATGTGATTGTTGCAATGTGAATATTTTTATGAATAAAAGCTAAACCAGAATTGTCCTAGTTTAATTATTAAGATATAAATTGTCTATTCTCTGGCCTAAATATGCAGCCCCTATTTTTCAGAAGTGAATCACTGTTATCAATTAACAGCCTAATATGGTACTGGTACACGTTTATTGCAACCAGCAAGCACAAAATGACCTTTCGGTGGCGTTCTGCCAAAATTGGCACATATTTTTTGTGAAACATATCTGATGTTTTTGATTTAAGTTTTCTTTCCAAATCGGATTTGCGCGAATTTAAGACCACGCAAATATGTCCGTGAAGCAAGTGTGCGAAATTTGTACCCCGCGAATTTAAGTGATTCCACAGTAGGCGTTATTTATAAATTTAACCTTTAACCTGTTTGCCATTAGACCGATGCACCTTAGTAAAGACATCAGTAAACATGACCATTTAAAAAGTATCCTATCAGAAAGTTCACCCATGTGATTGCATGGTGGATGTGCCTTCCCCAGAAAGGGCCCGTTTTCACCAAGAAAGTTCAACTATCTGAGGATTGCATGGTGCATGTGGTTGCCCTGAAGTCAAGTGAGGGCCCAGGGCCCGTATTCAGCAACTCAGTCTTAGATTTAAGACACAAGAATATAGAGAGAGGCGTGTCGTGGGAAAACCGGTATTAATGCATTTGCGTAAAGTGTCGTCCCAGATTAGCCTGTGCAGTCCGCACAGGCTAATCCAGGATGGCACTTTCCGCCTACAGTAGATTTATGTTTAGAAGAGACTTCCTTGAAACTGAAAATACCATAAAAGCGGAAAGTGTCGTCCTGGATAAGCCTGTGCGGACGACACTTTACGCACATGCATTAAGCCCGGTTTTCTCACAACGCGCCACATTTGATCTTTGAACTGTTCTATTCTAAGGATTTGAATCCTACTGAGTATTCACCACTTATTTTAGCATACTTTATTTAGAATGTTTTATAAATGATGTAAGCAGCATTGGTACCCACCATATTTGCAAATGCACAAGTAATGTTAAAGCCGCAGTCCATAGAATATAATTCAATACGTCGTAAAATGGCAATAGTTCTTATAAACGTTAATGGCATTTATTCGGCTGAAAACTGTTTCTTATTTACGAAAAGCATTTTATAATGTCTGTGTTCGAAAATGCTTGGTACGAACCGCATAGACAATAATGTACATGCTGATTTACTCCAGAGGCATCACCAGCTATCACATACAGATAACTATACCATGAAGGTTACCAAAACATTATTATGTTACCGATTTAAATGCGGTTTTTTACATTTTGATCCCTTAGATGTCCATTAGAAGCGATTTCTGCAATGTTTTATTTTTATTAACATATTTCTGAACTGCTGCTTTAATTTAGTCTTGGTCAACTCTTTATGATTAATGGGGTGTATCCACGGTAGATCAGCAATAACTTATGCGAAAATAAAGTTCATTTACAGATAATTAATATGAAAGGATTGTTAAATTTGATGGCCTTTTGTCTATAAACAGTTGGCAGATAAACATAATATTTAAAATATAAACAGTGGTGGTCTGTGGCACTTTTGCGGAGGCTGGAAAATAAGTAGTTGTAGTAAAATTCATGATAAGCCAGGCCAGGGCTAGCTCAGTTGGTAGAGCGTTGGACTGTCAATCTGGGGTTTCGTGAGTTGGAACCCCAGCCCAGCCACATAACATGTGTGAGGATTGGTCATGAAATTATTTCTACAGCCATTCTCCCCCTACCTCTAATTCAAGTAGGGCAGTTGTCAGTTACTGGCATAAGTATGTGCACTTAGTACTGGTAACCAGCTTAGATCGGCTAAGGTTGCCCAGGAAAAGTGTGAGTAGGTTAACTGACTGTCGTGATGTGACAAACAAAACAAACAAAAAATGTATATGAATGAAATGTGCATGAAATACTTTACTGTGCATGCACAACATTGATAAATGTTATGTAGCGTCGGAAAGTTTTGATTGAAGTTGATTGAAGTTTTGTAGGCCTGGGTTTGAATCTAGCTGGAATCGTGTAAATTTTTGGCTTTATTTATTTCTGTTCTTAACAGTTTCATCAGTATATTATTGTATTATTGAACTGTCTTTCTCAAAAGACACCAAGTACTGGTTCTTCCCAGGAAAGAGACTTGAAAGTGCCTCTATAATCCTCTGTCTTTCAACACATTCAAGCTAAAATAAATAGTTTTTTAACAAAGCTCAGTGATGCAATGGTTATGGCTCTTAAATGGTGTCCAGGTTATCATCTCTATCTTTTATCAGGTTCTATCTTTGTTATTATAATAAATTGTTTCCTGATGATGGTAGATAGCATTCTCAGTTCACTCACCCAGCCATGCAGTGCTGATGAGCAATGTAATGTACCGGAAAATGTAATGGCTGTTTGTGGCTGGAATTGGATAGAAACATTTGATAGCTCAGTGCTAAAATATTGTAACTAATGAAGTCAAGTGTGAAGTTTTAGCAGAGTTTTGCACTAAGTCATTGTGAAATGGGATGGGAGATGAAGGGTAGTGCCTATGTAACTTCCTGTAATAAAATATCTTTGTACAAAATTTACTTGCTTGATTTTGCTTGTAATATTTAAGAAGAATACTCTTCTTGCTAAGGAAGCAGGGTGGTAACAGCAAAAAAAAAAAAAAAATTAAAAGAAGGGAAATAATGAATGTGGTCTGCGCTTTGCGATCGTGAGGTCGTGAGTTTGATCCCGTATCGGGGAACATTTGAATGATTGTTCTCCAAAGATACCGAGTACTTGTTCTATCCAGGAAATCAGAAAGTGTCTCAATAAGCTTCTGGCTTTCGAGATGATTGAGTTTAAATAAATGTGGCGTGTCGTGGGAAAACCGGGCTTAATGCATGTGCGTAAAGTGTCGTCACTGATTAGCCTGTGCAGTCCGCACAGGCTTATCCGGGACAACACTTTCCGCTTTTATGGTCTTTTCTTTTTCAAGGAAGTTTCTTCTAAACATAAATCCACTGTCGGCGGAAAATGCCGTCCCGGATAAGCCTGTGCGAACTGCACAGGCTAATCTGGGACAACACTTTACGCACATGCATTAAGACCGGTTTTCCCACGACGCCCCTCAAATAGGTTTAAACTTACTCAAATACTGAAGTAATGTTGTTTGAGACAGAAGGCAGTCTTAGCTTTTGACTCTCTCAATATTTAGACAATAATATACGGCAGAGCTGGGCCGGGCATCTATAATCGGCCCGCTGCCGATATAACGGCCCGAGGGCCGTTATACGGCTAGGGCCGAGTATAGACGCCCGGCCCAGCTCTGCCGTATATTATCGTTTATAATACATATTATCCTGTCACAAGAAAAGAATCATGTTACTTTCTTTATTACACAAAATGTTAACAAAAACACCAAACAAACTTTCCGTACTTGTATTTAACATTCAACTAATTACGCAATACGTGACGCAACTCTAACGAATGACGTAATTTATAAACAGAAAAACAGTGATGAAACAAACCAGTTTTCGCTGGACTCGCAGTTTTGTTGTGACAATGTTATGTCGTGTTTGCTTTTATTTTTAGTAAAATACATTACTATTAGTTTAATAAATCATTCATGGACGAATTCTGAATGATGAATGTGTCAGTTGGATAAATAATATATTCTGAGACTTTGAATCGAATAAAATCGAATGTTCTGACCAGTCATTGCGATTTCGTAAATCGTGTTTCTGGTCAGAATGGTTAACATGAAATTAATATCATGATTGTTACAAATTAAGGCTTATGGATACAAGACAATGGAATTGAAGTGCTTACAGTATTGTTGGAAGCAATGGATTGAAATTGAGGTACAGTAAAAGTTTCCGATTTGTTCAATTTTGTTCAGTGATTCTTTTTCTCAAACTAAAAGATGCATAGGCTATAGATCGTATATATATTTAATCAATTTAACTACAAACTTTCGTTAATATTCAGTATTTGCATTTTCGGATATAACCGTTTAATTTTGACTAAATACGCCATTCGTGGTCGTTGACCTCGCGCGATCGGATTCTCTTCGATTATCGAAAAATCGGCCGCGGCCAATTATAATTATATATCGGCTCAGCGGAGCCGCGTAACGGCCCGTAATCGACGTCAAAATGTTACTATTTTTAGTAACACTATGTATTATTCATATGTAACATTATTTGGGTTAAACCAGGACTTAAGGCTCGAGTCTGCGAAACTTCACTGTCTTGAATATATAATTGATTAATGGAATTTGTATGCAGAATGTTCAAGAAAAATGTAAAAGCCAAAAGCACTGAGGTATAGATAATAATGGAATAAAAAATACAGCAGTTATTTAACAAATATATGGAATACATACTTTCTTTAACAGGTACTTACATTTATTGTTCATTCATATTGGTTATTATACCGCAACAAAGTTTTAAGGGGGTTATACTGGAATCAGCTTGTTTGCCTGGCCGTCTGTTACTATGTCGTTTTTTTTCCGGAGCGTAGTTACTTTCAAAATCTTTTAGACATCAACTTCAAACTTCATACATGGATAGATGGTTGTTAGGAGGAATACAGTGTACAAGATTTATAACTCTAGCTGCTTTATTTACCCCTTTCTCAATTTTCCTTGGCCGGCCATTTTCTCAAAAACTACTGAACTGTGGCAAAATGCACGTTTTTTTACCATGGACTTCCATGGTGTACCATGGTCGACCATGGTAGTTCATAGTTCTGAGAACATGGTCAACCATTAAAATAAAATAAAAATCCTTCAAATATACTAGATACCTACACCGCAGAGTGTTTTAGGGAGATTAACTTTGAAAAGGAAGTTAAGTGGAAGTGTAGACAGCATACTGGGGCGGTCTGTTTGAACATTTGGTTCTGCTAATTCACCTTGATTCACAGGTAGAACAGGCACCCAGTCGGAAACTGGTAAAACATGGCCTGCTGGGGTAAGCCAAATACTTCTGCCACTTGAGTTTCCAGCCTAGGAACTGACAGAACCTTGGGGGTAAAATATACAGGGAGAAGAACGCTGTTCGTTTTGTTGTTTGGTTCAATTTTGGGCAAATCTTTTACTATTTTTCGATTTCTTTTAGTGTTTTCATTTCTCTGGGAGGGAAAGGAAATTAATACAGGGTGCTATCTCTTTAGCACTTGAAATTTTTAATGTTTTTGTAAAATTGGATGTGTTCTGCAGAAGATTGGATTTCGTAGTGCTGTAAAGGTGTTTTATTTGAAAACGGGTGTAAAGAAATTTGTTGGAAATATTTCAAATTACTTGGCAAGGATTCTTGCAGCCTTCAGGTAAACAGTTGCAGCAGGTTAGTTATAAAGTAGCGAGGTAATTAAGTGATGATGTCTGTTGTGAAGTTATTATATCTGCCAAGCATGTGTTCCACATTAACTTACATTACGTAGCTACGTTAATGATAGTGGTTGTTGTCCCGTTGATACCTTGGTATACATTGGTATGACATCCCTCAGTGCACAAGATGTACTTGAATGTGCCCATAGAATAATAGAACTGTTTGGAATAGCTTTGTGTTTATATAAATGGATTAAGTGTTTTATTTCAATTTTAAAGTGATGTGCTTTTGTAGAAAGTAATTTATATTGGGAATGAGAATTATTCCTATGATGCTATCAAACAAAACAACAGACAGATGTTTTATTGGTAGGTTTTAACAATTTAAACATGAAAGTGGACAATTGGCAACATAGCATTTAAGTAATTGGGGAAAAAAGGCTGTTGACTGTATTGTTAAAAAAAACAACTTCTGTTTGTTAGTTCATGTGCATATAAACAGGAAAGTAAGTGTCCTCCATTAATCTGTGTTTCTCCTTTTGAATGCCAAATTGTATATTTAAATATTTCTCAAATCTGTTGGATCTATTTTGAAATTATTAGTTTTGGTGAACCCTGTTACAGTTTCCTCTCCAGAAATCTTTCCAAAATTTGACCCTTGTACAAATCTTCATGTCTTCAGACTACTGTAGAATGTTTAAAATTTGACCCTTGTACAAATCTTCATGTCTTCAGACTACTGTGGAATGTTTAAAATTTGACCCTTGTACAAATCTTCATGTCTTCAGACTACTGTAGAATGTTTAAAATTTGCGAGGATGAATAATCCTGTTTTTTCCCAAAATTATCTCTTTTTTTAATTTGCGTGTTCTTGAATTAGTGTTGATCGTCCTGATGCGAATTAATACTGAAAGCATATTGTCCTAAAAGGAAAATTAATATCGCTTGCCACTAGCGTTATCCTACAATGGAGGAAATATATTGGCGTATACTGCTACCGTTATTGTACCATGCGGTTACTAGTAGTACCGTGTCAGTTACCAGTAAGCCGATAATTGCTTTTATGCAGGTGTTTTTGTTATAACTAAGCGTGAAAAAACGACAACGCACAGTAACAATAAGCTGATTTCATACATTTCCACACCTATGCCGTTGATATAAATTGCTTATTATAACATAATTGGACTTACTACTATATTGTACATTACGAGGTAAAAGTAGCATTTTTTCGGATTTTTAACATTCAGACATACACATTTATTCGCGCCGGTTTTGAATTCACGAGGAAATAAAATTGCGAATATAAGCGAAAATAAAACCCACGCTAATAAAACCAGTTCTACAGTAACTAATTAGTGGAGTTACATGTGTATTAGTACTGATGACATGTCTCTTGAACTGTTTCCAATTCTACAGACAGTTTGTAGGTAGCCTGCTGTTTTCTACAATTACTCAGCAATGGGTCTTTCAGCTCAAGCCCATGTGATAGACAGTAATTCTGTAGGCTAATTCCCCACCACTCTTGTTATACGTTCTCTTTATATTATATGTTATATTCTTTGTTAAATTCTTGCTCCACATTATGTGATAACATACAGAAGTTTATGATAAGAACATTATCAGAATTATGAGCATTTTCAAGTTGAAATTGAGATACTTCTTAGTAGCAGTATGTAACATTTTTCCTTAATAGTATGTTGTATTCTAAACTAAGTGCCCTGTTTCCAATTAAGGTGGCAAAATACAGTTTCTTGGGTCTTGCACACAGTCTGTCGGGGTCTGGATTTGAACTCAATCGTACAGAATCTGAAGACCTCGATAACTGGAAACGAACCAAACAGGAAAAATTGCTTTCAACAACAAATTGCAACTTTGATGCAAATACAGTCACTTTCAGTACCACCTGCACAGACTAGTAATGTACCAAATACAGTCACTTTCATTACCACCTGCTCAGTCTTGTAACTTACCAAATACAATCACTTTCAGTACTACCTGCTCAGACTTGTAATGTACCAAATACAATCACTTTCAGTACTACCTGCTCAGTCTTGCAATGTACCAAATACAATCACTCAGTACCACCTGCTCAGTCTTGTAACTTACCAAATACAATCACTTTCAGTACCACCTGCTGTCTTGTAACTTACCAAATACAATCACTTTCAGTGCTACCTGCTCAGACTTGTAATGTACCAAATACAATCACTTTTAGTACTACCTGCTCAGTCTTGTAACTTACCAAATACAATCACTTTCAGTACTACCTGCTCAGACTTGTAATGTACCAAATACAATCACTTTCAGTACCACCTGCTCAGTATTGTTATGTACCAAATACAATTACTTTCAGTGCAACCTGCTCAGACTTGTAATGTACCAAATACAATCACTTTCAGTACCACCTGCTCAGTCTTGTAACTTACCAAATACAATCACTTTCAGTACTACCAGCTCAGACTTGTAATGTACCAAATACAATCACTTTCAGTACCACCTGCTCAGTCTTGTAACATATCAAATACAATCACTTTCAGTGCTACCTGCTCAGTCTTGTAATGTACCAAATACAATCACTATCAGTACTACCTGCTCAGTCTTGTAACTTACCAAATACAATCACTTTCAGTACTATCTGCTCAGACTTGGAATGTACCAAGTATAATCACTTTCAGTACCACCTGCTCAGACTTGTAATGTACCAAATACAATCACTTTCAGTACCACCTGCTCAAACTTGTAACTTACCAAATACAATCACTTTCAGTACCACCTGCTCAGTCTTGTAATGTTCCAAATACAATCACTTTCAGTGCTACCTGCTCAAACTTGTAATGTACCAAATACAATCACTTTCAGTGCTACCTGCTCAGACCTGTAATGTACCAAATACAATCACTTTCAGTACTACCTGCTCAGACTTGTAATGTACCAAATACAATCACTTCCAGTATCGCCTGCTCAGTCTTGTAACCTACCAAATACAATCACTTTCAGTGCTACCTGCTCAGACTTGTAATGTACCAAATACATGTTTGCAACAGGGAAACGTGGCAGTCAAAGAATCAGATTTTTCAATAACTCATTATGTCTGAGTACCCTTTCAAATTTCCTGCCAGATTGGCGACAAGAGCTAGGAATGAGCCTGTTTGTGAATTTCAGACTCAGCAACTCAGTACACCAAGCTGGTTGGCAGTATCCATATTTTGGAATTTTCTAATCCTTCATTTTAAACCTCCAGCACACAAAGTTGGCATGAATTACTTACAGAACAGTCACATAGCTGCTCACGTTCACAGTTATTACACGTATAAGACATTTTTTGCTGCTCACGTTCACAGTTATTACACGTATAAGACCTTTCTTGCTGCTCACGTTCACAGTTATAACACGTATAAGACATTTCTTGCTGCTCACGTTCACAGTTATTACACGTATAAGACATTTCTTGCTGTGGCTAAAACTGCAGTATCACCTAAAGGTTGTTAGAAAGTTGTACATCCTGTATTATTGGAAATAATATATAATAAAGTCCACTTCTTGTACTTTCAGATCAATCCTAACAGCAAGGCATACAATGAGGGTATCGAGGTGGGCGACTACGTAGAGAGCATCAACGGTCAGCGAACCCAGGGTCTGGAGCACCAGGATGCACAGAAGCTAGTCAAGGCTGCCACAGACCAGCTGATACTGGAGCTACACAGGTGAGACTGCGGCTGTACAGGTGTGACTGGGGGTGGGGTCAGGGACAGGTCCAGGGGTGTGGAAATCCCATGGCCGACTTGTCCGACGCGCGGAGTTTTGCCATTGGACCAGTACATTTTTCCTGTCAAGTTGTCCAGATACAAGTACAATTTCAGGGTGTGAAAAATGATGTAAACGTTGGGTGTTAATTATTATATTATTTATCCTATATGTTAACAACATTAACAAATTGTAATTTATTGATAATTTGATGACAAATTTTATTAGGAACACCGTGAATAGGAACTATATTTTCATTTGTACAAGTGAAATTTGTTTGCTGACAAGTAGATTTATGCAATGAACTTGTCACCGACAAGTGAATAATTCTTAATTTCCACACCCCTGAGGTCAAAAAAATGTCAGTCATACCAATAGTGTAGATAAGTAGGTTATCTAGTCATTGTAATCTATTTATACAGTGTTTCCGAAAATCCTCATTTGGGGGAGTGATATCCGCAGTATTAGCGCAGTATTGGCGATGAAACCCCCAATTTTTGTGAAAAGCCCTTCAGATTTAATGTAGAATTTCCATTTGGAAGTGGTTCTAGTCATAAACATAGGTAATGCATTTGTTTCTTACTACCTGCTCCTCTTGAACACCACGCTGTACCTTTCCTGACACTAGTCTATGTGAAATCCATTAATTTACGTTAAGAAAAGGGTAAAAAATCTGAAAAATCTAAGTAATATTTACTAGTTTGAGATATTTAAATGTAAAAAGATCTCTACCTGTGGTTACCACAGACTTAAGGAATTTTATAAATTTAAGGCATATATTCAAGTTTTCCCTAAGGAGCTTTGTGAATATGGGGGGGGGGGGATTCTTACAATATGCTGTAAGGCAGGAAGCCTTTAGAAGAATCTTGGAATCTAAACAAACTGGAATCTCAGACAGGTGTCTCTCATTGACTGGAGCAGGTCATGTGACCCTGGTCAGCCCTGTTGGCAGTGATTAATGAAGCACATGCTGAAGCTACTGGTGTATTGTAAACACATAAAACACATGGTTCCCGTTATAGCATTGTATACCATTCACTGCCTAGGAAGCTACTGTAAAATCAGTATATTACGCAGAGGTCTATATTTCATGTATTCTGCGGTCCTAACAAAGCGCAAATTTAAGATCCCGCTTAAATTTTTTTTACTACCACGCTTTTTCAGTTATTCTGCAAAAAAATGGCTTGTTGCAGATTGACTTGTTACCTGGCATGTATATTTCCGTTTGGATAAGATAATTAGCTTGAAAAATATTTGTTCGTTACTTACAAATATTGTTTTATTATGATGTCGTATATTATTGTATAAGAAGCCAGTTTAAAGCTGGGAATTCAAGTTTAAAGCTGGGAAATTGAACTTCATTAAAACAAATGGTTCCTTTTTAGCAAAAATGCTCTTGTAATTGGTCAATGGTTGTCTGTTGAGACAGTTATGTGAAGTAAATTAGGCCAGTTATGGTCTGTTGAGACAATAATGTCAAGTACATTGATCAATAGTGGTCTGTTGAGACAATAATGTCAAGTACATTGGTCAAGAGTGGTCTGTTGAGACAATAATGTCAAGTACATGAGTCAGTAGTGGTCTGTTGAGTGTTGAGATAATAATGTCAAGTACATAGTTCAGTAGTAGCCTGTTGACATAATAATGTCAAGTACATTGGTCAATAGTGGTCTGTTGAGACAATTATGAGAAGTACATAAGTCAGTAGTGGTCTGTTGAGATAATAATGTCAAGTATATAGTTCAGTAGTGGTCTGTTGACATAATAATGTCAAGTACATTGGTCAATAGTGGTCTGTTGAAACAATAATGTCAAGTAGATAGTTCAGTAGTGGCCTGTTGAGACAATTATGACAAGTACGTTGGTCAGTAATGGTATGTTGAGACAATCATGTCAAGTACATTGGTCAGTTGTTTTCTGTTTAGGCAATTATGTGAAATTCATAGGCATGTAGTGGTTAAATAGGAATATATTTTCAGCTTTGTATGTCTTTTGGAAACAGTGTCAAGTGCAAAGGTCAACTGTGGTATTCTGTGACAATCATGTCAAGTACATAGGTCATTAGTGGCCTGTAGTTACAATCACATGAAGTACATAGGTCATTAGTGGCCTGTAGTTACAATCATGTCAAGTACATAGGTCATTAGTGGCCTGTAGTTACAATCATGTCAAGTACATAGGTCATTAGTGGCCTGTAGTTACAATCATGTCAAGTACATAGGTCATTAGTGGCCTGTAGTTACAATCATGTCAAGTACATAGGTCATTAGTGGCCTGTAGTTACAATCACGTGAAATACATAGGTCATTAGTGGCCTGTAGTTACAATCATGTCAAGTACATAGGTCATTAGTGGCCTGTAGTTACAATCATGTCAAGTACATAGGTCATTAGTGGCCTCTAGTTACAATCATGTCAAGTACATAGGTCATTAGTGGCCTGTAGTTACAATCATGTCAAGTACATAGGTCATTAGTGGGCTGTAGTTACAATCATGTCAAGTACATAGGTCATTAGTGGCCTGTAGTTACAATCACGTGAAATGCATAGGTCTGTAGTTAGGAACATCATGTGTTTTGTGTGCCAGCAATTGTAAGAGAATTCAATTTCAAACTGGTGTAAAATAGAAATAAATGGAAAACTAGCACTAATGGTATTAAATGGATAAAATATATAACTGTTCTCTGAGGTGTTCAATTCTGGAATCATTTAACAGCATCCAGTAACTTTTGACACAAGTTTTTCAATCCATAAAGAAGAGGAGGCATGTGGTGCAACTTGAAATCATTTCTTGGCTGCAAGGATGTGCAAATTATGAATGGAGCCATGTGGTTCACATCTGAGTGTTGCACTGTTGAAATTGGTTCATTAACCATCACATTGGATATTGGGCGGAAGAGTGTTGGACATGAACAGAACTGCTGCCCTTAAAATCTTGTTTAACATCAAACATGTTTTAATCTGTTTAATTACCTGGCGTTTGCTTTTGTTTTTTGCTTACTTTACTGATGGCCAATGGAACATGTCTTTCTCTTCAGTTTTCTTTCTTCTTGTTTGTAAGTTTTAGTTCAGGCAATGGAATAAAATGATTTTTTGTGCATTTTTAAGCTTGCACAAAGTTTAGGAATGCTTGTCAATGCTAGCTGAAACTTTAAAACATAATTTCTATGCATATTATACATATAACAACAAGTTATGATGAAGATTGAGTAGAAGATGCAACAGTAATTCAGAATATTTTTCTAGTACATACTTGTAATCACAGTTTCCTGACATGTTGGGTCTTGTTTCAGAGTGGGCTCGAAGCCAAACGGAGCCATGAACGGGGACATACACAACCACATTGACCACGAGCTGGAAGCCCTCAACTCATGTAGGTCAAAGGTCATATTTTAGGTCAACGTCATACTCAAGTAAATTTTATACAAATGTAGCTCATGTTCTTTGGTGCTAGTTCTTTATAAAACTTGTTGTAGGCATATAACTTCATCTTAGAGAAATGCATTTCGTATTGATTTGGTTTGGGTCACATTTTTTGCCCTGAACTCAGCTAGGTCAGAGGTCATATCAGGTCAAGATCATACTCATTTAAATTTTATACAAGGGTAGGTCATGTTCTTTGGTGGTAATACCGGTACATGTATGGTAATTGACTTAATGAGAGCCATGTCTTTCTTAGAGTGGTATCTTTCTACAAGGTCATATTTTTATTGCCACCCCTGATTGAAGATGTCCAGGTATATTGATTTGTTAATGTCACTCCATCTGTTGGTCGTTCGGTAGACCACATTTGTTTCTGCTTTCTAAGTCCAACAGTTTTTATGTGATCTTCACCAAACTGCATTCAAATGTTTGTGGGCATAATATATTGGAAATGTTCAATAAACAACTAAATCGACCTTGGAATTGGGGAGTTATGGCCCTTGAATTAAATAAAAATGGCCTTTTTAGCCCTTTCCGCTCAGTCCAACATTTTTCATCCGATTTTCACTAAACTGGATATTTTCAAGATTGCTTTCTATCTAGTAGGAGCATACCTGTTTTACAAACAGCTCATGTTATGGATATAAACAGAAAGCTAATGCTAATCATTCTCTTTGCTAATTAGTCACAAGTATTTTTTCATGAATTAGCAATCTTCTGGATTAGTTTTGCCAAGGTTGCGTATTGTATTGTAAAAGCGTGCAGGTGTTATGAAAAGTGTATAATTAAGAAATTAGCACATAATTTTTTTCCTGTGTAAATATTGTTCAAGGGAAATTGACAAAGTAGCTTGCTATTAGAATTCGTCTTAATGTGAAAGCTTTTGTGGGCATGTACCGTTCATGTTGCAAATTACGTGCCCTCTTTTAGGCGAATTATGGAGTATTGAGTATTTATTGTAGACATATATGAGTAAGTGTGCTATGTGGTAATTATTTCGGATTTTGACAAGAAATATTTGCATTGTCATTGATCAAAGAAGGTTTGTCATTTGTATATTTTCTGATCACATCCATTTTATCTTTATTATTTTCCAAATTCAAATTTATACTGTAATAATTAATTGAAATTTTAATTTGAGGGGCGTCGTGAGAAAACCAGTCTTAATGCATGTGCGTAAAATGTCGTCCCGGATTAGGCTGTGCAGTCCGCACAGGCTAATCTGGGACGGCACTTTCCGCTTTTATGGTATTTTCTGTTCAAGGAAGTCTCTTCTAACCATAAATCCACTGTAGGCGGATAGTGCCGTCCTGTATTAGCCTGTGCGACTTGCACAGGCTAATCCGGGACGACACTTTACGCACATGCATTAAGCCCGGTTTTCCCATGACACGCCACATTTGTATTTCTGTATTATTTTGAAATCCTAACTTAAAGCCTGAAAACGTCACTGAATAGACATGTGATATCGATATATTGTGAAGAAATGCATTCAGAAGTAAAACAGAAGAAAGATAAATAAAAACTATAATAAATTTATGAAAGTCTTCAGGTGTGTATCTTTCCCAAGATTAAACTTTCTATGTTCTGATCTGTTGCCAAGGTATTTCTCAGAATTCTGGCTGCCCAAAATGTTTTTGTTTCAAATTTATTTGCTTTGTATAAAAAAAAATTGGAAAGAGATTGAATTGTTTAGGCAGAAACGCATTTGTTTATCAGTATTTGTCTAGTTGAAGAGTGTGCAGTTAGGAAAAAAATATTTGTTTGATAATATTTGCATCCTGAAAATAGTTCTTAATTTGTGTTTCTGGAAAATGTGTTCATTTTTGCTTTTTTGTTTCTTCAGACTTTTGTTTTGTTACGTAAACAATTATGGTGTGCTAAGAATTCTTATAATGGTATGCCATATCTAGGTTGGTGCTAAGAAATAAAACTGTAGCAAAATGTTTCAATTTTGCAAAAGTACCTATAATTTTAAAATATTTTCCCCAGAAAATGTGAATGTATACCTCATTTTGAATTTTTGTTTTAAATTTTATAAACCATTGGCAATTGTCTGCTCAGTGGTAACACTAACATGATAACGTTGTACGCTCAGTGGTAACACTAACATGATAACGTTGTACGCTCAGTGGTAACACTAACGTGATAACGTTGTACGCTCAGTGTAACACTAACATGATAACGTTGTACGCTCAGTGGTAACACTAACATGATAACGTTGTATGCTCAGTGTAACACTAACATGATAACGTTGTACGCTCAGTGTAACACTAACATGATAACGTTGTACGCTCAGTGGTAACACTAACATGATAACGTTGTACGCTCAGTGGTAACACTAACATGATAACGTTGTACGCTCAGTGGTAACACTAACATGATAACGTTGTATGGTATTTAGTTACTGCTCCTAGCACCCTTTGACTCAGCGTTTTTTAAGGGGCCAATTTGGGTCGAAATTCTGCCCCATTCCCCTGCTAAAAAAGTATATAGTTTTCCCCGTATTTGCCTTACAATTCCCCGTAGAATTTCATTTTTTTTTTTATTTTTTTTTTTGACCAAAATCAGACAAAATTTGAATAAGATAGAGGCATTTTCGTAAACAATCCCAGCAATCTTTCATCAAACCAATTTAGTGCATAAACTGTTATAATTTGTAGCAAAACAATTGATTAATGTTTTATAACGAGGTAGAATATAAGTATGTAATAATGCTTTTCTAAAAAAAATAGAATTCCCCTTTTGCCGTAAAATTCTCCATCTGTAGGGCCCCTCCACCTTTCCTTCAAAGGTGAAAAAAACACACTGTGACTCGAGTAAAATGTACCTGTGTCTTGTACAAATATAATACTTGATTTTCTTAGGAAAGAAGTAATATATCGCTCAAGATAAATTATCCTTACATAGACCATTATGAATATATAAAAAATTGATTATGTTGTATATATAAGTTTCAATATAGGAATCGTGTTTAATCGATATAAGAGTATTTCACTAAAAATACAGTCCTGATATAAATAAGCACGTGTAGCATGTACATGAAGGAAACCAGGTAGAAAGAATTAAAGTGTTAAATTATGCTTATAGAGTTTATGAGTGTCAGGTTAATTGGTCCTGCATATGCCAGTTAGGCCAACCTTAACAAATTGTTTGTAGGTAGGCATTATTAGCTCGACTATTCGAAGAACAGGTGAGCTTTCCTATTACCCCGACGCCGGCGTCCGCGTCTGAATTTGGTTAAAGTTTTTATTCAAAAGTGTTGTAACTTCAAAACTACATAAGTTATTTGCTTGAAACTTGGAATATATCTTTGTCATCAACTCCAGTGTCAGGGGCAACATTCCCCATAACTCTGTGTTGTATTTTGACAGAGTTATGCCCCTTTTTCATTTAGATTTTCTGGTTGAAGTTTATATTCAAAAGTTTTATGACTTCAAAACTTCATAAGTTATTCAATTGAAACTTGGCACTAAGCTTTGTCATCAACTCCAGTATCAAGGGCAACATTCTATATAACTCTGTTTTGTATATTGATAGAGTTATGCCCCTTTTTCACATTTATTTTCTATGCACTTGAAACTTGGAATATACCTTTGTCATCAACTCTAGTATCAGGGGCAACATTACCCATAACTGTATTTTGTATTTTGACAGAGTTATATTCAAAAGTTTTGTAACTTCAAAACTGCATACAGTACGTGCCACGCGAAACCCTCAAAGATCGCGAAATGCGACGAGCCGATTTGATCGCGAAGTGCAGATCGTTTGCTCGCGATGTCACGAATTTTCGCTAATTCCTGTGACGAAAATTCGCTCTTTTTCGCGAACTTCCGTGGCGAATAATATTGTCCCGCCACGAATCATGACGAGAAAATAATCAGTAAAATGCATACCTGTAGGCAATATTTGCACTTAGCGGTGAATAAATAATTTGTGTCAGAAAACTTTGCGTAATTGTTATTTGAATGTATTCCTTTGGATTATATTAGCTAAATATGAATAATTATATGTACTTAAAGGGAACATTAATCATTGATCGACAATAATAACATTCATTATAAATGTACAAACTGTACTACATGTATGACTTAGAGCGACTTTTTATGGAAAGTTATTGGTAAGAATAATTAGGTTGTATCTCAATGTATCGGGTCATAATATACAATAATTAAAAACGAAACAGTAGTAAAAAGGAATACAATACTACAATATATGGTGTTTGTTTTACAAAAGATTTTAGTTTGTTGATAAAAGGTGTTAAATGGTTGCTCGTTTTTAGTGCCTACATTATATCAACAACAACAACAACGTTTATAGTGTAGTTTATTATCAAAATAAATGAAAGCGCAAATATAATGATGTGCTTATTGACAAAAATATGTTCTAACTCATAGTTTCACTGTTTGTCTTTTTACGCAATTAATTAGAACCAATACAGCGTTCGTTGACAAAATAAAAACAGATAGTTGCAAGAGGTGTTTGCTCCTTTTAGGCTTTCACGACCCCTGCCATTTTAAACAATTAAGAACCGCTATCGCAGATCAGTCCACTGTTGCACAACATGTGCCTCCGGGTCGGTAATTGACACTGATTAGCGATAAGATAATGCTGATTAGCGACGCAGGAAGACTTTTTGAATCTATATTTTGTTCAACAAACAGCCCCGTTGTGAACGCGAATAATCGAATATTCAATGTATTACCAGTTAACTGCCTTAATAATCGGAGAACTGGTTTTTCGTTGCCATCTTAAAAAAACTTATAGTATAAAGACTGAATAAACTAGTGCTATGTACTGCTATCTTATGTAGGCTATATGTAGCTTCATTATCATTCGGGATGTGAACTGCAATTTTAAATGCTATATTGACACGGCAGTTAACACATTGGGGCCTGTATACACAACATGTGAAAACACAGAAAGGTAGCTATGGTCAACACGCCCTCACCCCCACCCCACATCGGGAACCGGTAGTTTGTAGAGCAAATGATGTTTTCTTTAGCAAACACAAAATTTAGAAGAGGCTACAATAACCGTTGTGATGGCTTTCATTTGATATACATTTGTATTTACATTTATTTAGTTTACCGATGAGTAAACAATAAGTAAATTTTATAAATACATGTTACAATAAAACCATACATTACAAATAATTATAGACACTTACGTGTATATAGCCACCTTCAATACAACTCACGTACATGATTATTATAAAAATTAAAAAAATATCGTGTCAAAACGTTGGTGATTTGCATCTTTATGATTATTATAAATACGATAAAATTAAATATGCCGGTGGACGGGTGAGGATGACATATATTATGTACATGTAAGCAAATAAACTGAATGGATATTCTAAAAGAAGGAATGTTTGAAATAATCACGCCCCAGAAGAATAAGATAATAATTTGTTTTTATAGTCATCACAAGAACCCCGTATACACATTCACATAACAATTGAAACAATTAATCAACAAATAACTAATAAATCATTTAAATGGACATCAGTTCATATTATTGTAAAAGTGACATCAAATTCAAATTAAGCGAATTAGTGAACTGTTACATGTACGTAACAGGGGTGATTATTTGTAGTGAACAAAAGAAATCAGTGATTTATAATTTTAAGTTGATTTTAATGATTATTGTCCGAATTTTAAATGTAAACTTAAACTTATATACACACTATATACGTTTTCACTGTTTTCATTGATTAATACTGTCAAATAATAGTGCTTTATTATATAATTATTTATTAATTAACCGTAATATGAAGGATACAAAATAAATATATCGACATTTAGCATACACTGTCCGACACACAATGTAGAATGTTGCGAAAAGACCGTAAAAACTGTACAACTCTAAATTTTTAAAGACCAGATGCACATATACCTGTAAAATTGCCGCGAATCGCGACGAAATTTCGTGACGTATTCGTTGCAAAATCTCGCGCTGGGGCCGCCCACTATATATCGCGAATTGTTGCGAACTTTCGTGACGTCGCTTTGCGAATGTTGATCGAAGGCTCGTCACGACATCGCCAATTCCGCGGGTTTCGCGTGGCACGTACTGTAAGTTATTCACTTGAAACTTGGAACTAACCTTTATCATCAACTCTAGTATCAGGGGCAACATTACCCATAACTCTGTTTTGTATTTAGACAGAGTTAGCCCACTTTATACATAGACTTTGTGGTTAAAGTTTTTGTTCCAAACATTTATAAACTATACAAGGCTTCACTTAAAAGTTTTGTATTTTAACAAATTTATGCCCCTTCCAGTATCCAAAATATGTACCAACTGAAATACTTCGAATAGTTGAGCGCGCTGTCATCTGACAGCTCTTGTTTATTTTTTCGGCGTAGCTGTCTAATATCACTTTTTACCTAGATTTCTTGTGATAATTATGCAGCGGGAAAATTGAATACCAATAGAATTTGGCAAATTTTCTATTTTAAGGGAATGCAAACTTACAACAATGGTTTAATTTATACCAACAACTATTGCATACTTTTGGGGATAAAAATGTACATGATTGTTTACATAAGCGGTTAAAATAAAGTTACAATCATATCTTCGACATACACTCTAGAACTGAACATAATTATGAACGTATTTTCTCATTGAATATCAAGATCATAATATTATATTCAATTAATCCACTGTTGTGTTTAGCCTAGCGACACGCTCTATAAATAACAATTGATTCTAGCGAGTTCAACACACTCACGATAATTCTAAAATTAGCGAGCGTTTAGCTGCCGGTGAATTAAATACAATTGCACATTTCTATCAACTTCTCCAGTAGATGTTAATCAACCTATAAAAAGATATGTTTCAATAAATAAAATGTGGTGAAATAAGTAACGGAATACGTCGAACTGTTATTCGTGTTACTTTCACTTCGTTGCATTTATACATTATTTGCATACCAATTATACACAGAAACCCTTGATACATCATATTCCAACCGAATATAATTTTAAATCGCCATAGTCTAATGAAATTTTATGTTTGTGTTATCAAAAATGGAAGTCATCATTATTTGAAATGCGCTGAATGTTCCCGGAAGATTGCTATTCAAAAGGATACGCAGTATAAATGATTAACTGACTTAGAAATGAGTATGTATTATGCATAGATAACTTCCAAGACGAAGGTAGGGTATATTACTTAAGAACTATACGCGTCTGAAAGAGAATAATTTTCATTTATTCCCGCAATTATTTTCGTACATTGTTAATTTGTTAAATTTGGCAGACAAATTTATATAATAATGATGTTAACGTAAATTATTTAGGTTATTCATGTATCACTGGTGAAAACATGGGGCGGTATGATCGGTTTATTCACGGTACAATTATTTATAATTATTGAATTAATCACACATTAATTTTGGGATATGAGAAGTTTTCTTATGGTGCTCAAAAAATCTGGGGTCCGAGAAGTCGCCTTGTCTAGGTGGGGACCGAAAAATCTGGGGTCCGAGAAACCACCTAACGGATCATCTTGGCCGTCTTGTATTATGTTTAGGGTAAAATGATATCTCATTATTAATGTCAACGCGGATTGTTTAAAAAAAAAAAGACATTTCTTGTTATTTTTTGGAAGACAAAAGTTAATTTATGAATGATACATTTAGCGTCAAAATATAACATAAAATATAACATATAACACAGACATTGCTGTTAATAATATAATCAAGTGTCTGTTGATATAACAAAAGCTTGCTAGCAATCATCTTTAATTAGACAATGAATGCTGCCTGTTGTTTTCACAAGTTTGATAAAACATGATAAGAACTGCATTTTGATATGGCCAATTATAAGCAAGGGTTTAGCTGATACGGTTAATTTATTAACCCAATGGAAAAGACCGAAATGAAAGAAGAGTGAGCTTTTATTTAACCCAAAGAAATAATAGAATATTCGGCATTTAAAAAAACCTGGTTTGAAATAACAAAGAAAAAAACTTTGGAGTAGGGGCCTTTTTGTCGGGGGTAGGTAGGCAACGGCAAACAAAATTAATTTTAATTTTGGCCTTAATACTATTTAAAGTAAGAACTGAATTCTCTAGTTTCCTACTATGTGTATTGTAATGTAGCTGTTGGATTTGTATGCAGTATAGAACTGTATTGAAGACATTTGCACCTTATCACATGAGATACAACTGCTCTGTCTGCTTTTGTAGTTATGGTATGTTTTCGTAATTACCTGGGAGCATAATGATAGGTTAATAATTCTCAAACATGGTAGAGTCGTTAAATAATTATGAAACACTTCAGAAATAGTCTTTGTTGAGTCAGAGGCATGCATTTCATTGAAATGTTTATTTGAGTCGACTGTGAGTTATTTATAACTGCAGATGGGTGCACGAAGCGCAGGGGGGGTATTATACTGCACGTCAGGGTTTGGTAAATAGGTGATGGAGATGTATGATTGAGATGTATGATTGAGACTTATGATTGAGATGTATGATTGAGACGTATGATTGAGATGTATGATTGAAATGAAATGGATTCTTGTACCAATGATTGTTCTTGATATCGTGATTGTGTTGTGAGATATGAAATCAAACTGTATACATGAAACAATTTCCTACCAAATATTTGTTTTGCATTTGTGCAAAATCAAGTCAGGAGCCAAAATTGTTCCTCAAAATGATATTGAATTTATTAAATGCTTAATTAATATTAAATAATAATTATTTATTAATATTAAGTATTGTTCAATGCACCTTTACTTTAATTTGATGATCATAACAACAGTCAAATACAAAAAAATCTTAACAAAATGTAAATAATGTCCCACTTGAATTCAGTTTTACATATTTTCATGTCTGTGTTATGTTTTCATTTTTCACCGGTGATGCAATGGAGTGTAACTGGTTGCAGATCTTACATCATTAAAATGACAGCCTGACGCCCTGAAGGCTTCAGTGATACACTTCCAAACTACTCATATTACCCAAATACACAGTCATTACTGGATAGTTATCTCTGCATCTTTCACCTGGACTGTGGTCATCCTAGTAATTAAGTGGCTGCTGTAAAAATGACCAGAGGCCACTTTGAACTGGCCTTAAAAGGGGTGCTTTTGTATTGAACTTGCTTGTTATTTAATTGTGTGAAGCATGGGTTACATCTATAAATATTGGTAGGAAATAGTGTGCACAATTAGGCTAGTGTAAGACCAAAGCCATTCAAAATTATTCGTTTTACCCGAATGAATAAACCCTGTTAAAATGCTAATTATAATTTTGGTTTATATGCGTTTTTATTTCTATATAGTTTCACTCGTTAGTTACAATAGTTTCACGCTCAACCCTCGATATATTGGAATGTGCATTTACTTTGTTTTCCTGTTCATTTTTATTGCATTACAAAGAAAACATAATTATCTTCAAAATCCTTCATACCTATGGATGATTTTACCTTCTTATCTCTATATGAATTATCCCAAGTGCTCGTTACCTATGAATTATTCCACCTCTTTATTATCTAAGAATTATTTCCCCTTGTTTACTACTAAACGAGTACCGGCCCTTCTTTACTAGTCATGGATAGTCTCCATTACTAACTATGTATTATATCTCTTTTTCATTACTAACCATGAATTAAATTATCTCCCATTTCTTTGCAACACATGGAGTAGGTTTTCCAAATTACTATCTATAGATTAACTCTCCTTCATTCCAACCCCAGACTTTTATCTCCCATCCTTTGCTACCAATGAATTACTTCCCTTCTTTGATTAGGATTTTCTCCCCTGTGGGCTGATCCTCTTCACCATTTCTCCTGTGAACATAGAATTATTCCCAGTCAATTACCAATTTACCCTTTTAAGTGGCCCGCGTTGTGATCTTTTTTTCCTGTGTGGAAAACAGCCTTTAACGATTTGTCAGTCATCTATGCAGAGTAATCATTGATGAAGCATGCCTCTGTAAGATACCTTAAATCACCCAAAATAAACCAGTACAAATGTATCTATTCATGATATGTTGTGCCAAGTTCAAACAGTGACTTATCAGTTATTGTTGCATAAAAAACCCGGATTACTTGGATTTATTGCAGGCTAACAACCACTAACAGTGTTTGCCAATAAACATTCTTTAATGTATATGTGATAAAACTTTCAAAGGGCTTTGACAGAAAAGGTACCTTGAAATATTTGGACATAAGGTAAAATTCTGGACTATTGCACGTAAGGTAAGCACTTTTCAAAATATATAAATACTTGACAAAACAAGAGTAGCAAACAAAAAAAACAATATCTGTCAAAAATTGTTCACTGGTGTAGCACAATGATAATTTGAAAACATTTTATAAACAAATATATGGAAACATTTGTATATTTCTATATATAAAAACCATAATATGCAAGCTTTCCATATATCAAATTCAGCCATAGAAATGTTCAGTCTCCTCGCTCAACTTTTTGGAATTCTTATTGATCATAGTAAACTTATAAATGTCCTTCTAGCCTGACTATGTGAAGTTCAGAATTTCTACTTGCCCAAATTCAACTTCACTAGCCACCAGCTTCGAGCTAGTACTTTGCCATGAAGACTGACGCTTTGAGACAGTTATTTCGAAGAAAACTTGTCAGACACTTTTTCTCTGTTATAAGTTAAATCATTGCTAAAGGTCACTCACCTCTCGTACAAGGCAAATATTTGGAAACTTGTTGAATGCCCAGATATATTATCTACCTGTTTGTCACAACTTTAGGTTCATTAGCCTTTACCTGAAAAAAAAAGCTTGTATTCACAGAACTAGCATTGCAAGAACTTTGATCTTACCCAGGGCTAATTTAATGAATTGGTACCTAAAATATATTGCTCCATGTGCTTGAATGTTGATTTCTGTGTACTTTTACTTGCTGAACATTTATGAACATAATGCTAGACCAAAAGTCGTAGAATTCATTGTTCTATTGAATATGAGTTGTTTTTGCCAGGTGTAGAAAATTCCAAGAATTTAGGCCTACTATCAGCACTATCCAGTTAACAATATTGTGTCCTTATACATGATTAAAATGGTCTATAGTAAAACTGAAATATTATTTTGAATTACCCTTTGTAATAATTGGATATGATATTGAGAGTGATTTCTTTAAATAAATGGCACCTAAATTTTGCAACTTTAACTCTGCTTATATTCATGTTCGGTCTAAACCCCCCCCCCCCCCTGGCCAGTGCTGCTACCTGTTGAACCTCCTAAATTGGCAAATTTTACTCCAGATACCCCCACCCCTACCGCTATTCCCAGCTGAATCTTCTATCTGTTGCCAGTTTTAATGTGAATCTTGTGTAAAAACAGCTCTTCTTGATTTCTTGGAACCCACCATGACAGCTGCTGTCATCCTCAGCTGTTCTCCTCTCTCGTACTTGTGGTTCAGTGGAGACAGCGAGTCTGGGCCAGGAGATGTGGTCTTGTAGTACCCAACAATGGTGTATCTATGCCATGTCACCCTAATTTCATGGGTCTTATTTACGATTGTGGTGCATGGGCATTAATACATTCTGTTATCTCACCTCTGAGTTGGATAAAACAAAATTTGCAATGTGCTCTTTGCAAACGAAGTAATTAAAATACAGAATTTTGTTGCTATTTCATGTATACGTTATGTTATTGTACCTGACCCTACTGATCTGTATCTTCTGGAAGCTTCTCATAATTTCGTGGGTTCTGATTGGCTGGCCTACTTTGGTTGGGGAAGAGTGTTTACAGCATCAATTTAGTTTCACTTCGTTTGAGCTGGAGCCTGTGCTGATCAAAGAACGAAAACTTAATGAAAACTAGTGTTTTTGAAAATTTTGGCATTATAAATACACAGTCCTTATCATATTTTTAAAGGTAACAATATATGCCTGACGAAATCTACACACTTGTTCAATTTGCTTGTGCAGGTTTAACTTAAGGCTTCATGAATCTATAAATATTTCTATTGTGTTAGTTTTTGTTCGTAAATATTAAATACATGATAAAATTGCACTCAGCGATTGTGGGTAGGAATGCTAACTTAAAGTTAAAAGTTTGAAAATTTCAGTCAAATTTAGGGAAGGGGGAGTGTTTATGTATTTTTTTTTACCGAAAATAGCAAAATTCCAGTGAAAAATAAACACAAGGGAGATAATCATACATGCAATTATTCCTGGAAAACTGGACTAAATATACAATTTTTTTAAACGAAATTTCATGATTTTAATTCCAAAATAGTTGTACGATAGTGAATAATTTGTGTATTTAATGTCATTAATTGGTGATTTAAATGACCAAGTCACTTACTGGTTGACATTTAATAGGATTTCCTTTTCAGATACTGCAAAAATATACAATTCACTGAACAGTTATAGTAATTCCGACAGTTTTCGGATGCACGAGCAAAAATTCTATTAGTTTTAAATGGCCACGAAATTATGGTAAAACCACGAAATTATGGTAATAAGGCATATATTCCATGTCATTGTACTGAAACATCATGTAATGCTAGGTTCCCACTGATTGAAATCGTGGTCTTAATCATGGACCAATCGTGGTGATCGTTTCATATCTTATCAGATCTTGAGGTCAGTCGTGTCAGTTGTGTCAATCGTCGAATGGTTAAAAAATTCTCTACGATCAACTGGGATCAACAGCGATCAATTGTCCATCCTGATCATTGTATCAGGTCTTATTGCATCGTAACAAAGCGCATCAAATCGTATCTAATCGTGCATCAAAATTGTGGTGATCAAGAAAAAACACCACGCTCTGTTAAGATGTGTTGCGATCTCAAGAAACAATGAATCAGTAGTCAGTCAGGCTGTATTTATATCATTTGGGTCCAGTTGTAGCTCAAATCGTGAAAGACTTCGCGAACACAATCGTATCCTATCGTAACAGAGTGCATTTATTCGTGATAAGCGCTTCGTAACTTATCTGTACGTACTAGAACGTCTTGATACGGGGAACCCGATCGTGATGATTGTATCAGATCAAGACCCAGTTGTGGACTTGATCAAAACAATCCCAACGGAACGTGTGTAATCATATCGAAACTGGAGATCAGACAGTGACAGATGTAATTGACAGATCATGACCAATTCGCAACAGGGTGCAAAATATCGTATAAAAACGTATGGACTAGCATCACATCGTTTCCAAGCCTGAAATTTCAGAGTTATACCACAATCAGTTACGAGTGGTAAATCGTGGCATTCGTAATGGATTACACAATAGTGGGAACCTAGCGTTACATTGCTGAATTGTGTTGCAAGTGGTATGATGGTTTCAATTTCAATTGGTGACAGGTCAGTGGTTACCATTTTACACAGAGTTGGTTGGTGCGTTATTTGTTAAACTCCAAGAAGTATTTATATGAATTGTTCAATGGCATTATAAATTATAATGATTAAGATAATGTATCTATTCCTCCTACATTGCATTGAAAGAACTGTTGAAGTCAGCAGTAAGATACAGCGAGGAGTGATGGTCCATTGAAAGAACTGTTGAAGTCAGCAGTAAGATACAGCGAGGAGTGATGGTCCATTGAAAGAACTGTTGAAGTCAGCAGTAAGATACAGCGAGGAGTGATGGTCCATTGAAAGAACTGTGGAAGTCAGCAGTAAGATACAGCGAGGAGTGATGGTCCATTGAAAGAACTGTTGAAGTCAGCAGTAAGATACAGCGAGGAGTGATGGTCCATTGAAAGAACTGTTGAAGTCAGCAGTAAGATACAGCGAGGAGTGATGGTCCATTGAAAGAACTGTTGAAGTCAGCAGTAAGATACAGCGAGGAGTGATGGTCCATTGAAAGAACTGTTGAAGTCAGCAGTAAGATACAGCGAGGAGTGATGGTCCATTGAAAGAACTGTTGAAGTCAGCAGTAAGATACAGCGAGGAGTGATGGTCCATTGAAAGAACTGTTGAAGTCAGCAGTAAGATACAGCGAGGAGTGATGGTCCATTGAAAGAACTGTTGAAGTCAGCAGTAAGATACAGCGAGGAGTGATGGTCCATTGAAAGAACTGTTGAAGTCAGCAGTAAGATACAGCGAGGAGTGATGGTCCATTGAAAGAACTGTTGAAGTCAGCAGTAAGATACAGCGAGGAGTGATGGTCCATTGAAAGAACTGTTGAAGTCAGCAGTAAGATACAGCGAGGAGTGATGGTCCATTGAAAGAACTGTTGAAGTCAGCAGTAAGATACAGCGAGGAGTGATGGTCCATTGAAAGAACTGTTGAAGTCAGCAGTAAGATACAGCGAGGAGTAATGGTCCATTTCTAAGTTGATGACTCAATTGTTTGCCATATTAGTATATATATACGTTGCAGTAGGTATTTAATCATAGAGCAGTTAGTATTTTATCTTAGTAATGTGATGTTATTGCTGTAAATAGTTTCAAAGCTGTACACATTAAAGTAATTTAATTTGACAGTTGTGGAGAAGTTATGATGTGTACTCATTAACGATGCTGACCAGAGGTCAGTCCAATTAGACCATCAGACTCCGGCCAATTTGAGCTGCTGACCAGAACTGACCACTAAGTAGCTAGTGTGTCCCCTGGTTGACATTTTAATGATATTAAGATTGAAACTGCAATTGATTGCCAGTGATTAGCAATAGATGATACAATTTCTTTCACTTGTGGAGTAAGAAAAACCTATACCATAATACTGCTAAATGGCATACAATGATCACATCTTATTACTGACTTCATGAACTCAAATAGTTACATATGGCCACAAATCTCTTAACAGATATGTTTTAACACTTAGCATATTGAGTATAATTATATCTGCCCAGTAAACAATATGCAGAAGTGTTGTTGACAAAACAGCATTAGTTCTTTTTCTGCATGTAAGATTTTTACGGTTTTGTAGGTCTGGACTGATGCTGAAAGACAAAGAAGTACCAAAGATACCATAATTTTATCAGTATTGTATTTATTTATCTTTTCAAGCAGGTAATTATCAACCAGTTCCACCCAAAAAACCAAACCGGTCATCCGGTCCAGAGTCTGGTTACATAGCATCACTGCATAGCAACAAGAATTCTGGTCTCCTTGGAAATGGTTTCCAAGGAAACAAAGGCCCCCAACAACCAGCAGTGTGGTCGCCAAATGGTTGGTTTCTGTTGGAGGATGTAGATATTGTCAATATTACCACTGTTACCCTCAAGTTATCAGTATTGTGACGTTAATTTGAATTGTCCATATTTTTATGAATTTTTTTTTTTTCACTTTAAATTTTCCACCTGTCGATGTTGTAACCTCACGTCAAGTTTGGGTTATATTTATTACCCCCAAGTTTCGATGTTGTGGCATATATCATTAGGCCATACCAATATGATTATATGTTTAGCGTCCTCGGGCTGGTAGGTTTTTGGATGCCTGAACGAAAAAAACAACATTTTTGACAATGTAAAAAAAGCAGAATGTTTATAAAAAATTTGGAAAAAAAACAACAGACTTAGGTGTAATACATGCCATACCTCCTGGTCTCGCGGGGATTGTCCCGCTTTTGCGAGGTTTTCCCCGGCATCCCGCTCAGATGCATTTTGTCCCGGTCAATCACAAAAATCTATGTTAATATGCAATAAAAGTTGCATTCAGCCAACAATTAACTTCTTATCGTTAAATCCTTAATTGGTCCCTATGACAACAATGCCCGCTAGCAGCACGTCGACGAAAAGCAGTTATGATGAACCAAACAGTGGTTTATTAATCCTTTGTCACGCTTTCGCGGGACGGTGGTCAGATAAACTGCGGTCGCTAATCGCTGTTAGTCATCACGTGGAGGGTGTATACAGTAACTGTATGTCCTAGATCAATACTGACCTATCTGAATGACAATTACGTTATCGATTCGGCTGTTTTGTTTTTCATTGTTAAAGAGGAAATGTCAACTGCATATGTTCGCCATACAGATACCTAATTTTCATGTTATGCGCTATGAAACTTTTATTCAAAAGTAAAAATCTCACAGTTCTCTGCGCTACAAAGTTTTTATATGGCAATTAATACACCAACGCTTTCCATGCGGATGACATGACGTTGTACATGTCAGCATAATTTTCTCGCTTTTCTTGCAGAACAAAACATTTACACAAAGTGCAAAATGTATAATGTGCATTTTAACATTTGAGGCACGTTGGCATGACGTGCACGAGGAAATTTTCCCGCCGTTTTTGCCAGAACAATGCATATATAATATACATGTTTTTATATCAAGATGTTTATACTTCATTAATGATCCAATCAGTACAACAAGTTCAACAGTGGTAACAATTAAAAACAGGTGAAGCACTAAACAACTGCTCGTAAGAACATTATTTATCGAATAAAAAGGCCCTGTAACTAGATTGAGTTTAACCTTATGATTCGAGAACAACGAGAAAAAGTGGGTTTGAATGTGACGTCATTGCGCAAAATGGATGCGCATTGGATATAAACATCCGGAAAGAATGATAACTTTCAGTTTCGCAACAACAATGACGCTTTTGCTTTTAAAAGGCTATTGTATACCGTGTAATCGGTGACGTTTCGTTTATTTTATTTTGTTTAAACGTTTTTAAAAAATGAAAACATGTTAGCCTCAATTAGTGTATCCATGTATTATGTACATGAATGATATGACAATTTTAATACGAACATTGTGATCCATGGACCATGCGACAAAATAACAATATTAAGGTGTCCCGCTGAAATGTGTTCTGCCGATTTTTTGTCCATGTCCCATTTTGGCCTGAACAATTATGGCATGTATGCTTAGGTGTCCATACCAAAGTTTGTAATAAATAATGTTGAACTAGTCAATTTACACAGTTAAAAGAATGTGTAAAAGTAGGTACCCAATATGAAGAGGATATATAAGAGTTTTGCAAGTAAACATTTGCTTTAGCTTGGACCACTGCCATGAATAAGTTGTGAAAGAATAAAAAAATTTATCAACTTGTTTGTTTTTTCCTGCCTGGTTGGTAGGTTTCGAAAAAGCATGGGGATGCTAAACATAGAATCAAATTTGTATGGCCTTACCTTTGTTCACTAGTTGAACTAACTTTAGCTGGTGTTACTTACTCACAGTATGTGTGAACATTTTGACTGTCATACAGTGAATTTAGATTATATGTATTTGATCCCAACTTGTAACTTTTAGAAAAACTTCATTCTACATAATAAATCGAGGCGTGTCGGGTGAAAACTTCATTCTACATAATAAATCGAGGCGTGTCGTGGGAAAACTTCATTCTGAATAATAAATTGAGGCGTGTCGTGGGAAAACCGGGCTTAATGCATGTGCGTAAAGTGTTCCGGATTAGCCTGTGCAGTCGGCACAGGCTAATCCACGATGGCACTTTCTGCCTACAGTGCTTTTATGTTTGAAGAGACTTCCTTGAAACAGAAAATAACATAAAGCGGAAAGTGCCGTCCTGGATTAGCCTGTGTGGACTGCACAGGCTAATCCGGGACGACACTATACAGACTTGCATTAAGCCCAGGTTTCCCACGACACGCCTCAATTATATTTCATCCCAGTACCTTGTTAACTCCAGATGATCAGCTGTTTTTACTCTTAAAGGAATCGTTGCTAGTGTGCACTCAAAATGTGACAAGCCTCAATTATATTTCATACCAGTACCTCGTTAACTCCACATGATCGGCTTTTTTACTCTTACAGGAATGGTTGCAAGTGTACACTCAAAATGCGTTTTATTGCACAATAAATGTATTGTTTGCAGTATGCTGCTATTTTTGTTCCACATTGCTATCAGTTTTATTGCAAATGCAAGCGTATGATAGAATTTACTACT
The DNA here is from genome assembly GCA_027627225.1 of Congeria kusceri. Classification (NCBI taxonomy): domain Eukaryota; kingdom Metazoa; phylum Mollusca; class Bivalvia; order Myida; family Dreissenidae; genus Congeria; species Congeria kusceri. Next base: position 70,687,638 of record CM051031.1, on the reverse strand, counting down.
CTCTTCCAGGCACATTTATTATATTTTGAGGAAAACCAGAAATGCTTCTTGGTTTACAACAGAGTATAGTTAGTATTAATATGTATACTGGAGAAGTATTTATATATTTTGAAAATTGATATTAGATGCATTTTATTATGCTGGAAATGCAACACAAAAACATGTATAATAGATTTAATGCTGGCCGGTAGATTAATTTCATCTGTTGTTCCTATAAGTACAGTTTTCTGTAGCTGCCAACAATGATGATGATTATGATTCTGCTGCTGTTGGTATTGATGATGGTGATGATGACGTTGATGCAGGGCCCTCTCTCTGTTTTGCGGGGAGCCACCCACAGCCGTTAGATGGGGGAATTTTGGCGTCATTTTCTTATAACGGGGAATCTTTAAATCACATAAATAATACTTTCAGTGGTCTGTTTCATTTAATAAACTATTCTTAATATGTCAGTTGCTAAGGAAAATAAAGTCACTCTAATTGACCGTCTTACTTTAGCTAAAATAAATGATAATGTTATTTTTTGTTTAAAATGTTTACTTCTGGGGGAATTTCTGATCTTTTATAGGGAAAAATGGGTTTTTGCTGGGGTCAAGCAGTTTTATTTTGGCTGTAAAAATGATGATTGAGGGCCCTGTGATGATGATAATGATTGTGATGATTGTGATTGTTGTGGTGGTGTTAATGATGATGCTGATGATAATGATGGATGGTGATGATGATGATGGTGATGATAATGATGGTGATAATAATGCTGATGATAGTGATGATAATGATGATGTTTATGTTTATGACGGGTGATAATGATGATGTTGATGACCACGATGATGATGATTATGATGATGATGGAAAGTTGAGGCGATGGTGATGATGATGTTGCCAGGGGGTGTTGTATTGGTTGCTCCTACTAATGCTGCTGTTGCTGGGAATGAAGTTGAAGATGTAACTGGGAACATGTGACATGTATACCTTCAGGATACCATGGTAGTAGATGTGTGTTTTGTTGCACAAAATATGTAATGAAACTTGGTACAAAGCTAAATATAATACAGCCAGTGCACGAGTCATTTTAAGCCTCATTGTGATACAGTTAGTTACAATATGCAATGGAAAACATATGAGACATGGGCTTATCAGTGAAAAGGTTTTTATTTTGTCTTAGAGGTCCAGAAAAAGTAATTCCAGACTAAAATCGAAGTGACAGCTGTTTGATAACTGACAGACACATGGAATCTATCTTTGTTTATAAATACTTCCTCAGAATGTTACCTGCATGACTCATCATTTGGGTTTTGGAAAAAATTAACGAATTACAAGAAAGTCAAGGAGTGAAATTAAAATTTCCTGAATGAACTGAGAGGTGTGTGATTGCATAGAAGTAATTACATTTTCTGCTGTCAGAAACGGTTGCAAGAGAGCTTACATGTGCTTGGATTGAGACATCAGATCGGGGCATGGGGCATGGATAGAGAAGTTTTCGAGCTTTGGCTATTAACGTGATATATTAGTATATAAAGGGGACATGGATTTGGTTATTAATGTGTATTCAAGTGACTGGGAACCTGATGAGCAGGATTCTGAGAGGGGTTTGTTGTGCTTTAGTGTTTACATTGTATAGTCAGATCAAGGTACTTTAATTGAGCAGTTTGCAATAGCCGTGACAGGTGTCTGTTATTAATGCTGTTCATGGGTGATGGGTTGCCTCATGGAAAAAATTAGTTTTAATACGGGATATGACTGAATTCAAACTGTTTGTCTGAATGTAGGTCAGAATGTTAAAATAGGACTATTTGATTGTGATGATGAGATCAAGCGATTTACAGGCGTTGATAGCTAATAAAGGCTGCTACCCCGGGTGGTTTCCTTGTGTCTGTTGTGTTGTGGGCAGAACTTGCCTTAATGTTGGGTGCAAGCATTAATGATATAAGGCATGTCGTGGGAAAACCGGGCTTAATGGATTTATATTTAGAAGAGACTTCCTTAGATCAGAAAATACCATAAAAGTGGAAAGTGTCGACCCTGATCAGCTTGTGCGGACTGCACAGGCTGATCAGGGACGACACAAGTGCATTGAGCTCAGTTTTCCCACGGCATGCCTCATATATCTATATTGTCTCTATTTATATTGACCTCTATGTGTGAGTTGGCCTTAATTGTTATTGAAAGCTTCACTAGCACTATTGGCGATGAAGGTGGACCCTCAGTCTGCTGTTAGTGCTGATTGTTATTATTTTGGCCATGGTGCAGCTGTAATGCTGCTGGTGTTGCCAGCAGTTACACTTGGTGCAGCTGTAATGCTGCTAGTGTTGCCAGCAGTTACACTTGGTGCAGCGGTAATGCGGTTAGTGTTGTCAGCAGATACACTTGGTGCAGCGGTAATGCGGTTAGTGTTGCCAGCAGTTACACTTGGTGCAGCTGTAATGGTGCTGGTGTTGTCAGCAGTTACACTTGGTGCAGCTGTAACGCTGCTGGTGTTGTCCGCAATTACACTTGGTGCAGCTGTAACGCTGCTGATGTTGTCAGCAGTTATACTTGGTGCAGCTGTAACGCTGCTGGTGTTGTCGGCAGTTACACTAGGTGCAGCTGTAACGCTGCTAGTGTTGCCAGCAGTTACACTTGGTGCAGCTGTAAAGCTGCAAGTGTTGCCAGCAGTTACACTTGGTGCAGCTGTAACGCTGCTGGTGTTATCAGCAGATACACTTGGTGCAGCTGTAACGCTGCTAGTGTTGACAGCAGTTACACTTGGTGCAGCTGTAATGCTGCTGGTGTTGCCAGCAGTTACGCTTGGTGTAGCTGTAATGCTGCTGGTGTTGCCAGCAGTTACGCTTGGTGTAGCTGTAATGCTGCTAGTGTTGCCAGCAGTTACGCTTGGTGCAGCTGTAATGCTGCTGGTGTTGCCAGCAGTTACGCTTGGTGCAGCTGTAATGCTGCTAGTGTTGCCAGCAGTTACGCTTGGTGCAGCTGTAATGCTGCTAGTGTTGCCAGCAGTTACGCTTGGTGTAGCTGTAATGCTGCTAGTGTTGCCAGCAGTTACACTTGGTGTAGCTGTAATGCTGCTAGTGTTGCCAGCAGTTACACTTGGTGCAGCTGTAATGCTGCTAGTGTTGCCAGCAGTTACACTTGGTGTAGCTGTAATGCTGCTAGTGTTGCCAGCAGTTACACTTGGTGTAGCTGTAATGCTGCTAGTGTTGCCAGCAGTTACACTTGGTGCAGCTGTAATGCTGCTAGTGTTGCCAGCAGTTACACTTGGTGCAGCTGTAATGCTGCTGGTGTTGCCAGCAGTTACACTTGGTGCAGCTGTAATGCTGCTAGTGTTGCCTGTAGTTACACTTGGTGTAGCTGTAATGCTGCTGGTGTTGCCAGCAGTTACACTTGGTGCAGCTGTAATGCTGCTAGTGTTGCCAGCCGTTATACTTAGTGCAGCTGTAACGCTGCTGGTGTTGTCAGCAGTTACACTAGGTGCAGCTGTAATGCTGCTGGTGTTGCCAGCAGTTACACTTGGTGCAGCTGTAATGCGGTTAGTGTTGCCAGCAGTTACACTTGGTGCAGCGGTAATGCGGTTAGTGTTGCCAGCAGTTACACTTGGTGCAGCTGTAATGGTGCTGGTGTTGTCAGCAGTTACACTTGGTGCAGCTGTAACGCTGCTGGTGTTGTCAGCAGTTACACTTGGTGCAGCTGTAATGCTGCTGGTGTTGTCAGCAGTTACACTTGGTGCAGCTGTAATGCTGCTGGTGTTGCCAGCAGTTACACTTGGTGTATTTGTAATGCTGCTGGTGTTGTCAGCAGTTACACTTGGTGCAGCTGTAATGCTGCTGGTGTTGCCAGCAGTTACACTTGGTGCAGCTGTAATGCTGCTGGTGTTGCCAGCAGTTACACTTGGTTACAATTGTAATGCAGATAGTGTTGCCAGCAGTTCATCTTGGTGCAGCTGTAATGGTGCTGGTATTGCCAGCAGTCAAATTTGGTGCCGCTGTAATGCTGCTAGTGTTGCAGCAGTTAAACTTGGTGAAGATCTTGTTTGAAATGTCTCTAGAAGCAGCACTAGTGATATTGGTCTTGGTGTTTTCCTGTAGAAGGACTTGATATTGTTGATTGTACCTGGTAGTGAATGGAATGTATGCTGCCAATGATATTGCTGGTGCACTTGGAATGTATGCTGCCAATGATATTGCTGGTGCACTTGGAATGTATGCTGCTAATGATATTGCTGGTGCACTTGGAATGTATGCTGCCAATGATATTGCAGGTGCTCTCATCTGTGACCTCCTTGATGCAGTATTGTTTCTAGTATATTGGTGAACTTGAAATCTGGCAGATGCCTTTGCAGGAGATTAACATAAAACTCAACACTGCTTTGATAGCTCATTATTGTAACACAGCAGTGAAATTGTCCTTCATGTATAAATCTTTAACAGTAGATGCCCATATTTTACCAACCATAGGATGTTTTAGCTGATTTCTTTCTGTTGACTTTGATTGCCATTTGTTTTATATGCTTTATGTTGCTATGTTAAGGTTGCTTTGACACATTTTGGAAGTAATTTTCATTTGCTGACTGTTAAACTGACTGAAAAATTAATAATAAATAAATTTAAGACCATTTTGTTGGTCCACTTGTATACTGGCAAACTATGACAAATATAATTAATTATAGCGGTATGTGCATTCAATTACTATGGTCCAGTTGATTAATATCATCTTAAAAAGTCATGGGGGAGGGCCTTGATTATACAATGCCAGTTGTCAAATAGATATTCCTGCTTTCTAACAATGGTGAGCTCTATGCCAAGTAATGAGTACCCAGAATTGTTGGGTGTCAAGGGGAACATCTAGTATCAGACTATACTGATGGTTTGGAGCAGGTAACAGAATGCAACATTAATACTGGAACCCAGAATAGCTCAGTATTTTTGGTGGCATTCATGTACATCTGTTTCTACAACCATATCATTGTTACTGTGGCACAGGTAGTTCCAGTGAAACTGTCTTACTACAGAGAATTAAAGCAAAACAATACACGCGCATCGTGAGAAAACCGGTCGTAATGCATGTGCGTATAGTGTAGTACCGGATTAGCCTGTACAGTCCGCACAGGCTAATCCAGGGCGGCACTTTCCGCTTGTATGGTATTTTCTGTTTCAAGGAAGTCTCTTCTAAACATAAATACACTGTAGGCAGAAAGTGCCATCCCGGATTAGCCTGTGCAGACTGCACAGGCTAATCCGGGACGACACTTTACGCACATGCATTAAGTCCGGTTTTCCCACGATGCGCCTCACAATGTGGTTCATGGTTTTTTCACCAACCAATATTTCTGACATGATGAAATCAGGATAATGCTGCTGTTTATTTCACTGTGTATCCACTTCTTTGTCATTCATACATGTTCGTCTAAATTCTTGCACTGAAAAAGGAAACTACTGTAACAACAAGAAAAGTGTAAATGAGGCGTGTCGTGGGAAAACTGGGCTTAATGCATGTGCGTAAAGTACCATCTCGGATCAGCCTGTGCAGTCCGCACAGGCTTATCCAGGACGGTGCTTTTTATAAAAGTGGAAAGTGCCGTCCTGGATTAGCCTGTGCGGACTACTATTTTACTATTGAAAACTTAAGTAAATTTCTTAAATTCATAAAATTCCTTAAGTGTGTGTTTATTTCATGCATAGGTCATTTTACATTAAAATGTTTTGAGTATTTTAACCTTTCGCAAACACAATTCTTTGCATTTCACATAGAAAATAAGATCTGAAAATTCACATAAGGCGTAAAAGAAAATATGTTTTTTTCAGTTTACCCAACCTACCCTAAAAAAATGCCCCGACCCTAGAACATTTTATCGGGTTTGTCAGGTTGATTTTTGTTTTGTTTACCTTTTTCAATAATTAAATGTGTTTTTGGATAAATAAGTGTTTTGTTTTGATAGTATCCACTTAAAACAATGTTTAAGGATATTGCTGATATGTTTTGAATATTTATTCAGTTTGAGAATCTTCACGTTGACCATTTACCAAAAAAAAAAAAAATTATAATAAATCCCGACCTACCTACCCTAATTTTTTTGGGCATGTAACCTGAAACAAACATAATATTTTTACGCAGTAGAACTGGGCCCAGTTGCTCAAAACTTTAACGGATAATTAAGCTAACAACCGTTAACTTTTGGATGAGGTTTTTGATGTAAATTAAATGTGAAAATTTTCAAATTTGCATTTATTTTAAATAAACTGATATGCTCAAATAATTGTCAAATGCTTCATAAGCGAGATGCTTGCATTATTAGTTTTATTTACATCTAAAGTTAACAGGCCGTTAGCTTAACCGGCTGTTAAAGTTTTGAGCAACTGGGCCCAGTTTAGATTTTTCTTGGGTGCTTTGTGAATACCAGCCCACCTGCAGGCCTGTATTCACCATTCTCAGATTCTTAGACTTAGAATAAAGACTTCACTTAGAATCAAGAAAAAAATACTTGTGCATTTGCAAAATGCTGAGTACCAAGTTTCGAGGGTTGAGTGTGAAGCTATCGTATTTGCTTAACATTTGTGTATCAGACCTTATGTCATTAATCAATCATTCTAAATGAACAATGCTAAAATATGCATTTGTAAATACCAAGTAAGATTCAAATTAAAGGGACTTGTTCACAGATTTTCGCATTTTTTGAAGTATGCCAATAAATGTATTAACTTGACAGATGTAACCATTGGAACTAAAAACTCAAGTATAATAACAAGCAAGGTATTTAGAAAATAAAAAAATTATGCAAAATTGGTCCCACCGGGATTCGAACCCGGGACTTGCGTATTAAAAGGCTATCGCCTTAACCACTCGGCCATTCCGACTTCTGTATTTCACCCTGAATTATTTAATTCATATAATTGTTCCATGTGATGTCAACAGTTTCACTGAAAACAACAGAAACACTCCAAATTATTTCCATCGTTTAGTGTTACAAATGCTTTATAATTTTATAAATTTCAACTGATGATTACTCATGAACGAAACGGTTTTTAGCTCGACTATTCAAAGAATAGGTGAGCTTTCCTACTACCCCCGGCGTTAGCGTCCAAGTCCATGTCTGAATTTGGTTAAAGTTTTTATTCAGAAGGCTTGTAACTTCAAAACTACATAAGTTATTCACTTGAAACTTGGAATATACCTTTGTCATCAACTCCAGTGTCAGAGGCAACATTCCCCAAAAGTCTGTTTTGTATTTTGACAGAGTTATGCCCCCTTTTTCACTTAGATTTTCTGGTTAAAGTTTATATTCAATAGTTTTGTAACTTCAAAACTAATTTAAGTTATTCACTTGAAACTTGTAACTAACGTTTGTCATCAACTCCAGTATCAAGGGCAACATTCCGTATAACTCTATTTTGTATTTTGACTGAGTTATGCCCCTTTTCACTTAGATTTTCTGGTTGAAGTTTATATTCAACAGTTTGTAACTTCAAAACTACATAAGTTATTCACTTGAAACTTGTAACTAACCTTTGTCACTTTGTCATCAACTCCAGTATCAAGGGCAACATTCCGTATAACTCTGTTTTGTATTTTGACAGAGTTATGCCCCTTTTTCACTTAGATTTTCTGGTTAAAGTTTATATTCAAAAGTTTTGTAACTTCAAAACTACATAAGTTATTCAGTTGAAACTTGGAACTAACCTTTGTCATCAACTCCAGTGTCAAGGGCAACATTCCCCATAACTCTGTTTTGTATTTTGACATATTTATGCCCCGTTTTCACTTAGATTTTCTGGTTAACGTTTATATTAAAAAGTTTTGTAACTTCAAAACTACATAAGTTATTCACTTGAAACTTGGAACTAACCTTTGTCATCAACTCCAGTATCAAGGGCAACATTCCACATAACTCTGTTTAGTATTCGACAGAGTTATGCCCCTTTTGCACATAGATTTTCTGGTTAAAGTTTATATTCAAAAGTTTTGTAACATACTACAAAAGCTATTCACTTGAAACTTGGAACTAACCTTTATCATCAACTCTAGTACCAGGGGCAACATTACCCATAACTCTATTTTGTATTTTGACAGAGTTATGCCCCCTTTTCACTTACATTTTCTGTTTAAAGTTTATATTCAAATGTTGTGTTACTTCCAAACTACATTAAGTTATTCACTTGAAACTTAGAACTAACCTTTGTCATCAACTCTAGTATCAGGGGCAACATTACCCATAACTCTGTTTTGTATTTTGACAGAGTTAGCCCACTTTTTACATAGACTTGTGGTTAAAGTTTTTGTTCCCAAAATTTATAAACTATACAAGGCTTCACTTAAAAATATTGTATTTTAACAAATGTATGCCCCTTTCACTATTTAAAATATGTACGAACTGAAATACTTTGAATAGTCGAGCGCGCTGTCCTCTGACAGCTCTTGTTAAAGTGTATTTCTTGGTCCGTAGTGTTGTTTTGCTCCCTTGTATGCACTGTTCTTTTATTTTTGGAATCGGTAACAAAAAGTGAAAAATTGTCAATTCATCAATCTGTGAACAGGTCCCTTTAAGAGCAATTTTAGACTATAGCAGTTTCACGAATATTCTTTATGCTTACGTCTTAAGTCTCAGAATGGGTTGGTGAGTGCGGACTCTGGTGCAGGTAGACTGTGCAGGTGTATTGACTGTGCGTCCTGTCCGCTGTTTGCAGGTGATCTGAAGGCAGGCAAGCCCTACAGGTCGGTCCCGTTCTCCCAGCAGAGGTCTCAGACGTCCCCCATGACTGTCACCGTGAACAGAAATATCGGTAGGAGCTCAGAGTCTAGGCAATATTCAGTTATTTATTGATGTTGAAATATTTCTTGGAGACTTCTTAGTGCTTTTTATAGTAAGATGTTTGTTAGTAAAGTATAAAAAAAAGTTAAATTACAGCTGCATCAGCAGTGGAGAACAGAAATATTAATAGTAACAGATTTGAGGCATGTCGTGGGAAAACCGGGCTTAATGCATGTGAGTTAAGTGTCGTCCCCGATCAGCCTGTGCAGTCTGCGCAGGCTAATTTAGAATGGCACTTTCCGCCTACAGTGGATTTATGTTTAGAAGAGACTTCCTTGAAATAGAACATACCATAAAAGCTGAAAGTGTGCACAGACCGATTGGGGACGCATTAAGCCCGGTTTTTCCACGACATGCCTCATTTATCTTTTCTTCAATTGTTTATTTATATATATATATATTGGAAATTGTATTTATTGTATAGGAAACAAATGCTTACATTTTGCTCAGATGAGAATACGAAAATTAGTAATTTGATTGCTTATTTAACTGATAATTAAACCTGGATAAATTATGCTACCAAATATAATGTTCTATTTAAATAAAAATGTATTTATAAAAATGTTTTATTTAATCTGTGCTTACGCATTGAAAAATGACACCAATCTATATTGTTAAGATAATTTTGCTATCTATAGTCTGTAGAGGTAGTCTCCCTTTATATATGCTGTGAAGTCAATGTGGTGTCTTGATAGAAAATGGATTGTACAAGCATTAGAATAAGTTTTACACATTCTATGGCTTTAAATATTGTGCTGTGTTGTGGTAACCTAGACATGTAGATACTGTTGTGTATAGAAATAATATTTCTCCCATATTGTTGATGAACAACAACAAAATTTCAAAGCAGGGTTCCCACTTCTTTTCATAAACGGGGGTTCACCAAACCCCCAGTGAACCCTTTCCATATCGGAATTAATTCGTAAAAAATCTGAATGTAAAAGTGTTTTTCTAAAAATTGGAGGTTTCATTGCTAAAACAGAGGGTATTATGTATGCAAATACGGGTTTTTAGGGACTGTAATTTTAAAAGAAGAATTACACTGTTTTTGATGAAGCTTCTTATACACACCGCTTGTTGAATTTTTCCGTCCAGTGCGGTCTCGTACTGCCCCCGCTAGTCCGGTACTTCAACCCCGATACCGCACGGCACCGTCGAGTCCAACCATGTTTCAGTCAGTACTACGGATACCAGTACTATCGCCTCGAACGGCCCATAAACGCATCGGTAATTGTGCATGGCCTTATAAGTTACCCATTTGACAAGCCCTGAGAGTTGAACCTAAGCACATTTTATTTATTTATTAAGTTTTCATACATTTGAATGCAATACTGTTTAGAATTAAAGATATCAAGTCAAAATTTAAGTCTTGAATTAGTAGCTATGTTATTAATAAAGAATTATTTAAACTGTCTTTTTTTATAAAGGGCGCATGTTGCATAGTTTTGGACTTTCAACATATATGATAAAATGTTGGACATAGAAATATGTCCAGCAATTTATAATCATAGCCAATGATCTTAGCCATATTTCTAGAGTAAACAGGACTTTTTGGTGTTAGTGACAATTTTACGTTTGAATTAGTTTTTAAAGCCTTCAGTCTAGTTTTTGCTCCATGTTTTTGTTTCATTATTGATATATAATCAGTTCGGTTAATATGTTCAGTGGCAACAAATAGTTTTTATAATAGATTGCATGCAAAAACACCTGTTGTAAATGCTTCATAGTGTTTGTTATTTATTTGTGTTAAACATCCTTTAAAATGATTACATTCCATTGCCAGTTATGTATGTGTTTCTTTTGTTGTAGTAAGCACATAATTGCAAATCTGTAAAGCCATAGGCCCTTTATACTTCATGATTTACTAGCATGTAACCGAGTAAAAGACATTAGTTGTTAGTGTTTATACAGTTAGTTATAAACAAGAGCATAATAATTCAGTTAAACAACAACAAAATAATCAGTTTTGTAGTTTTACATAATTCTTTGTACTTCCATTTGAAAGAAAAAAACACAAGTTTTTGTTTTTGCTCAGTTTCTAGATTGCAACATTCATCCGCAGCCAGCTGTCAATCAACAGAAGAGACTCCTCCTACACCGCCTAGTTACCGTGGTTACTGGTCGACCACGCCCCCTTCCTCCTGCACCTCAACACCCCCATCTAGGCCCCGCCTACCAAAGCATTTCAAACCCACCCCTTTCCTGCCCCGAGACCCTGATGACGACATTGATATGAACGGCAATGTTAAGAATCATTCAGTTACCATGGCAACTAGGCCACCCTTCTCACCAAGAATGGAGCATCGTATCCGGGTTGCACTGCGGGACCTGTCCCCAAGTAGTGAGGAAGGGGGTGGGGAGCTCTGTGTGTCTCCGAGTGCTGGAGATAAAAAAGTGGCCCCTCTAAAAAAGTCAAAAGGTCTGCGATTATTTCAACGAATGCAGAAACGTCTGCGGGCGCTTGGCATATCAGGTATCACAGGAATGCCATAGTTTGAAGGTTTGAGAAGTTGCCGTGTGCCACGTCTGTTGACATTTTTGCTTTCCAGTCTTGTAAATATGCCTTGGATACGTCCATGTCTGGGACTTGAGATGTTGGTTGTGCTCAGTTTGGATGTGTGTTTTCGTCGGGGTTTCTTTCCCTAAAACTTTAAAGTCTTAAATCCATTTCTCTAACAATTTGTCTTTGTTATGTTTGTCTTGTCTGTCTTCGTATTGAATAAAATGTCTTCTACGTTGGGTGTAAAAAATCAATAAACCATGTTTCCATATTTATACCCCCACAAACGAAGTTTAGGGGGGGTATATAGGAGTGAGCTTGTCGGTCCGTCGGTCTGTTGGTTTTTGGTTTCCAGATGATAAAAGCTTGACATATTCAAATAATTTTCGGTACACATGTGTAACATCATAGAATACAAGTCAAGTTTGATGTTGGTTACAAACCACTTAATTTTGATAGAGTTATGGCCCCTTTTCGACTCAAAATTCCCTAAAAACATGATTTCCGGATGATAACTCGAGAAAGGCTTGACATATTCAAATAATTTTTGGTACACGTGTATAACATCATAGAATACAGGTCAAGTTCGATGTTGGTTACAGACCACTAAATTTTGACAGAGCTAACGCCCCTCTCGACTTAACATTCCCTAAAAACATGATTTGCGGACGATAACTCAAGAATGGCTTGACATATTCAAATAATTCTTGGTATACTTGTGTAGCATCATAAAATACGGGTCAAGTTTGACTTTGGTTACAAACCACTAAATTTTGACAGAGTTATGGCCCTTTATTTGACTTAAATTCCCTAAAAACATGGTTTCCTGATGATAACTCAACAATGGCTTGACATATTTAAATAATTATTGGTACACATGTGAGCGTCATAAAATACAGTTTAAGTTCAACTATGGTTTTTACAAACCACTAAATTTTGACACAATTATGGCCCCCCTTTTTGACTTAAATTCCCGAAAAACATGGACAATAACTCATGAAAGGCTTCACATATTTAAATTATTTTGGTACATAGGTGTAACATCATAAAATACAGATCAAGTTCAACAGAGTTATGGCTCCTATTGAAATAAAATTTTTCCAAATACACTGTTGACCATTAACAAATTAAAGCATTCTCTCTCGGTCCATTTCTTTCGAATGGATGCCATAGTTTTGTGACGAGGCCATATTGTGGGGGTATATCCGTCAATCATGTGACAATTCTAGTTTTGATTGGTTTTGAAGGTATTTGTTATTTTGGTCCCTACCTGAATGTCCCACCTCCTGCCCCATACATTAACACTTGGTCTCTCATTGGTTGATTGCAATGAGTAAGACATTTGAATGACACTTTTAAGATTACAGATTTGCAGTTAGGCATGGGCATGGATGATTTTTATGGACTTGCTTTGCATGAACTCCTTCAAAGATTTTCCTGAATAAAATTGACCTATGAAAATATTTTTAAAATTTCATGCATGTTTTGTTGCACAACTGTCGTGGACATTTATTTCGATCAGAAGCTTTATTTTGCTAAACATTTGTTCGAGCCATGATCACTAGTTCATTTATTTGCTGTCTTCTACATAAATATATTTCACCAGAAGTAACCTTTCCAACATGTAAACTAGAATGCATGTCCGAACACACATTTCAACGAGCAAACTTTTGCCAACTTAAATTTATTTAAACACAGAAAAATATTCATCTTAAATTTATATTTACATAGAAATATATCCATAAAAAATTTACATTCTTACAGAGAAATAACACAATGAAAACAAATATTCATTAAAATGATAAAATCCATGTAGCAATTTTCCCCATAATGTAATTTTATGAAAAGCTCCCTCCTTGTTCTGTTGTTTGTGGATGTGTGATACTGCTGTAGGACTGTCTTTGAGCTTATTACATATTTGTGAGCAGCATTTGCATGGCAGTACCTGCGGTCCATTTCTCGATCTGAAAGTTTCAGCCTTCATGCTTATCTTTCTATTACTAGACTCGGGTGACCGTGACTCCAAGCAGCCGTGGCAACCAAGGCCACCTGACTATCCCCCGCCTTCGTACGGCTCCCATAGCTATAGCTCTGATGATAAACATGGCTGGACCTTGCCTATAAGGGTTGAAACTGACGGTAAACGGGCCCAAGCCCCGGGTTCTCCCCAGTTACGCAGCAGCAGCCTTGATTCCCCTAGATCAAGGTCACAACCACAGCATGAGGTCCCCCCTCCCAGAGATTTCGCCTCAGGTCACACGGACCTTCCTCGGGAAATACCGGTAGTCTTTGAAGGTTTAACTCAAGGTCTTCGCAGTTTAAGACATGTGCCAATAGAACTTGATGCTAAGAAAGCAGATAATTACGAAGATCGCATGGATACAAGGCCTGGACAGGAAATACCAGTTGATCGTGGAGATAAACAGCAGCATTATATGACCTCATCTTCCAGGCTTGAAGGTCAGAGGTCATTTGATCAAGGTCAAGGACAAAGAGAAATACCAATCTACTACCAGGCAGGAGAGAGTACTTCTCATGAGTTTGGAGAAACACCTAGATCAGAATCTGCACAGCTGACAAAGTCTGAGCAAGACAAGAAGAAAGCTGACCTTGAACGTCGCAGGCTTGACCTTGAGAGAGACATTAACAATGTCATCAATGAGGCCATCAAACAGGTGCCCATATACAACAAGCAGGCAAGACAGGATTCAGCTAAAGACAGAATGGAGCCGTCAGGTTCGAGAACTGCTCAGCAGGAAGCGAGTGGAGAGGAGGTCATTGAGAAACAACAAATGGCCGACAGGAAGCAAGCAATGCAGACGTTCTGGCAGGCCATGGAGAAAAAGGATTCTGAGAAAACAGCTGCCCTGTCCTTCGGCAGTGGTTTGTATGCTACCTTGCCCGTGAAGAGTAGAACTTCAGAAGATCATCAATCAAAGACTTTCTACAGTCCTGACCCAGGAAGTTACTCAACATTGCCATCTTTCAGGCACAAAAGTAAGGAAAGCCCGATTATCTCGAGGCGGGAAATGGTTGAAAAAGACTATGACTACAGTTTCAGTGACGTGGAAGGAGGAAGGGGAAAATCTGGGCCATCTTGGCGACCATCAGACTCCCCTCTTCAGTCCCGCCATATCTGGAAACCTATCATTCCCCCTAAGGAAATCCCTCAGCAAGAAACAAAGAGCCCTAATGACCCTGGGTATCATGTGCCCGTGAAAGATTGGAAACCTTTGCAGGCACCTACCCCACCCAGCAGAAATGATAGTCAAGGTCATGTACTCACCTCTACTCCAAAAGAGCGTACGGTGACACAGGAAGGTCAAGGTCATGTGATAACCTCAGCAGGTCAAAGTCATGTGATGACCTCTATAGGTCAAGGTCAAGGTCATCTGATGACCTCTACACCCCATGGTCAGCCAGTGACCCCAGAAAGGCAAGGTCAAACGTACATACCCATACAGATCAAGCATGAGCAAAAGCCTCAAAGAAAAGGTAAAAATGCATGATGCATTGAGTTAGGCAGATGCAACTGAATGCTGGTATGAGTTAACAACAAATGTCTGTGGACTTACAATACCCCTGTCTGCTGACTTGACCTAACTTTGCATCATTACTTTTTAACAAACTCTGCTCTGATGAACAGTTGTAGCAGTAAATTGATGTAGTTAGATCTCTGCATTAGCATGACGGTGCATTGGGAAAAAATCATGTTATATTTCTTGTTAATGTTGCTTGTTTATTTTTGCCTAAGATAGTACAAACCAGATGTACATCCCTCCATACCTATGTTGTCTGTATTGTGTCTGTATTGTTGTTGGTTAATGCTGATTCCTGCAATGACACAGCAATGTGTGCATGAACTGGTAGATCAACTGACCACTGGGTTTTGTAATAGCATGGCATAATAGTTATATTTCAGTTTTGAATTGTTTTATCAAATATGAGAACAAGTTTTTCCATCATTTGTTGGAATTCAGTAGTAAAAATGTTCATTCAATGCCATCTCACAGTTTGCTGCTGTGTTCTCGATGCAAACAGAATTTACAGCAATATTTAGAAAATAAATGCTCTCATTGTCAATTATTTACTTGCAAACATTTGTCTTCTTTTAGAATATTAGTATATTAGACTGCCTGGTAATACAATGTCAGTGTTAGTTGACTGTTACCATGCCAGAAGAAATGACGAATGTGTGACATGTCACTGACATTACTGTTGTCATTTCCTGTCATTGAAAGGCTCGGTCACTGACATTACTGTTGTCATTTCCTGTCATTGAAAGGCTCGGTCACTGACATTACTGTTGTCATTTCCTGTCATTGAAAGGCTCGGTTCCAGCTGTGCATCATTCCGTGTCAATTTAGAAAATTTGAAGAAAATTGATGGCATGTTTTATTGGCTTCATTATCATAAAATCTTAATGTAATCCTGTTTGACATGCAATGTCACAATTATTGCCATAGTGATCAAATTTTTTTATCCATCAGTGTACTGCTGTCTTGTTTACAATGGAACAACCAGACAATTGCAGTGATAGATATTATATAAATATTGACTTCCTTGAGGGTGACAGTGTGTATTGTCAACAGAGGCAACACTGTCGACTGAGGCTTTAGCCGAGGTCGACAGTGTTTGTCGAGGGTTGACGAGATGCACTTTCACACTCAATGAAGTCAATATTTTTTTATTATATCGAACAATCCAGTATCATTTGCGTACCAGGCGACATAGCGGTAGCGGGCGTCATTGCCGGGTGACATATCAAATTGTTGCCCGCTGCAGTTTATATGCATTATATGGAGAAATAATCAAGTGAGGTATAATAAAAGATGTTATCTTTCAATTGATCATCATAAGCTTGGTTGGTGTTCACCATACCGGACAGGTGTGGTTTCCTCCAGGTACTCCGGTTTCCCCCCACAGCACAGATCACACCACAATTAAAAAACTAATTTCATTAAAAAAGTACATTTGACTGGATATTGCAGCTATGATTCAAAATGTGTCCCAAATTTCTCTAATAAGTTAATAAGGTAGGTGTGCTGGGACACAATAAGGTAGGTGTGCTGGGACACAATAAGGTAGGTGTGCTGGGACACAATAAGGTAGGTGTGCTGGGACACAATAAGGTAGGTGTGCTGGGACACAATAAGGTAGGTGTGCTGGGACACAATAAGGTAGGTGTGCTGGGACACAATAAGGTAGGTGTGCTGGGACACAATAAGGTAGGTGTGCTGGGACACAATAAGGTAGGTGTGCTTGGACACAATAGGGGTCCTCACATAATGCAGCTTCAGTGCAGAATGACCTCATAAATTTCGAAATCAAAAGATCATCTGCAGTCTTACAGGAAAGATGACCGGTCCATTATTGTCCACTTATTGCTGTTTGACCACAACATCCCATGTCATTAACAAAATGTGCATTTGTTGTCTGCAGCAGCATGTTTGAGACTGGTTTAGACTGGTTTAGAAAATCAATACTGACCAGTCATACACAATGCAGAAATGAACCAATGGCCAATTTTATTGACCAATTTTGATCCAATCCATGTTTCATGTTTTTTGTTAGTTGATTTCCATTACGGTTCCTTCGCCAAACACCAGAATGCCTATTGGCTAATTGTCAAGCTGTTTCCCAGCTTTCTCAGTTTGCAGATTAACAGCAAACCAGTCACTGGACTGTGATGTAGTTTTAATCACATTCATAACATTGCCTTTTCAGATGTAAAAATAAATAACCAGACAAGTGGGAAAAAGAGAAAAGTGAAACTAGATGCTGAAATTGAGTTTTAAGAGTATTGAGACAAAGCTGTCAAATGTATTTGATCAAAATTGATCGTACCACAGTTGGAAGGCAAGTTATCTGTGTATGGGTGGGGAAATGTGAATAATTTAATATACCGTTACTAACACATGTATTGGGTTCGATGGAAATACAATTGTTATTAATATGATGCTGTGTGTGTAACAGACTGGGTAACTGTTTTGTATAACAATAATATTTAAATCTTATAAGGACATGTGGAATGTAAGTGGGGCGAGTTCTATGGAGGAATCACAGTGAGTGTATTCATGATTTACAATTCAGCTTATTGAAAACTGTTTGCGTTAGTAAAATAATTCAAGCATTTAAAAGATAATGCATACAAGTTTGAATGTTGTATTTTGTTTTGCAAACTTAATGGTGGTAAATATCCAACATAAGTTTACTGCTGAAGGTAGCTGGGGGTCAGTGTAGGTGGTAGGGGGTCAGTCTTTGTGGGTATTGTATGTACATGTACACATTGCTGGTTGATGCTGTTGTATAGTAGTACTCGATGTTCTGTACATGCTGTGCAATCCGTCATATTCTTCTAATTTACTTGTTATTATTCTCGTTTTCTTCTTTCCTTATCTTCATCATCATTACCTTCAACATCGTCAGCATTGTCATTTAGTAATAATAATGATGCTAATAGTATAATGATAATAATAATAATTTCTTCCTAGCCATCATCCTGTTTGTCTCATTGAATCCAATGTTTTCCTATCAATTCATCAATGCCTTTAATAAGTCAGAACAATAATTTATTTAGGAGAACAAGGCCTCGATGCAACATAATATTGTTCTGGCGTCCTCATGTACAAGAACAAGGCAGGTCTACCAGTATTTCTGCTCCTTCAGAGTAGAGCAATTACTGAATTATTCAACTTCACAAGCCATTGCTCATTGGCTGTCTGTAAATGCTGGACGGTTAATGCTGTGTGTCCTTCATTTCATGACAAACCTTGACAAAAAGATGAGAAGTAGGCAGTCTTGTTAAAATTAGTATATTTCATACTGTGGTTTTGTCTTTCATCATAATTTAGTGCTTTTTGTATTCTTAGTTTGACTTGAGAGATATAGTTACCAACAATTTTATGATATTTTATATGTCTGTATAACAAATTACCACGGTATCACGGGTGTGGAAATACCAAAATTATTCACTTGTCTGTGGACAAGTTCATTGCAAAAATCTACTTGCCCTCAAACAAATGACACTTTTCCAAATAAAAATATAGTTTATATTCCTGTTGTTCCTAATTTAATTTATATGAATAAATTACTATGTGTTAATGTTGTTAAAATATATATGATTACAGCATAATATTATAATTAACTCCCAACTGTTAAATTATTTTCACACCCTGAAATAGCACTTGGCCACGGACAACTTGACAAGAAAAATTTACTTGTTCGATGGTAAAATTACCCATTTTGGACAAGTTTGGCATGGGATTTTCACACCCCTGTGATGTAATCAAATTTCTATGCAAATTAATATGTATTGGCTTGAATCAGCTGTGACAGACAATATGTGGCTATATTGCCAGGAAATTTAATGTACTTTGCTTTCTAGAAGTTCCTAACAATATAAACTGAAACAAATAAATGATAGGGGTGATATGCTATCTCAACACAGTATCATTTTGGAGGGCCATAATGGTGATTCACTACTCAAGTAACAAAATACCAGCAATTATATCAAATTGTTCAGTAATTATTGTCTGTGTCTTTTTATCAGTCAAATTGAGATATCTTCTGCAAATGTGTGTCTTTGTTCACTTTTGCTGCCAAGATGTTATCCATGTGTCGGCCATTTTCATGGTTTATAGAGTGTCTGTAGTTTCCACTGCTGGAGAGTATCCAAGAAGCAATTTCCTGTTCTGTGTCTGCCAGGCCAGATTCAAGCTTCTGAAATACTTGAGTCATTTTGATTTTCGCTTTCTCCTGTTATTTGTTATTTCAAATCAAACATATATTTTTCAGACATGATAATGTTGTAAGTTTGACAAGGCAGTCTCAATATTTCAATTTTAGCAAGTGGGTTCTGAAGTGATTTAAAATGTCTGTGACTTTAATTGTCAGTTGGCTATTGAAATTCTTGTGTACATCTTTTTATTTTAAGAAAATTCAATGGGCAAATATATATTTTATGATTTTGTAATGTCTTTGCATAAGGATGGTTGCAGAATCACAAATGGCAATGTATTTTGGGCTTTAAGTGTTTAATCTAGACGTCATAATTGAAAACATAAACAAGGCTGTAATTATCATTATTTGGATATTTTTACCCTGTTAAACTTTGTTTGACTGTAAAAATGCTTTGGCCGTATAAGAAAACTAGCATACATATTGCAGCTTTAACATCTCTAATTCTGTTTAGTAATGCCACCATGAATAAGAATGTAGCGAGGCTCATGTATTGACTGCTCGATTTGAACAGTGAGCATTAGGTTAATTAGGAATCAACATGCCTCCCCCAGCTATTAACGTGTATATTAGTCTAATCCGGATGACACTTAACGCACATGGATTAAGCCCAGTTTTCCCATGACACGCCTCATATGGTGTCCGGCTTTTGTGAGTATGAACTCTACTCTGAGGTGTATGAAGGCCCGTTCTCAAAAGACACCAAGTACTAGTTATACCCAGGAAATGGACTCGAAAGCGTCTCAATAAGCCTCTGGCTTTGGCACAATCCAGCCTAAATAAATAGGTTTTAACTAATAAAACAAAATGTTGCTGGCCATGATCAGCTATCAGAACTGCGCTAATTTCCAAATTTCGATAACTGTGATGTGCACTTGGTAATATCTTCAGTCCCACTCTCCAATACTAATGTTGTTGATTGAGGATTGGAAGTCCAGGAAATCTTAAGGCTGTCCAATTGGACTTGGTATTTGCATTGTTTGCCGTAATTACTGCCTGGAACTGACATGGGAGTGAGAGAGAGACCTGTGTTAGCACTGTGAAATGCAAGTCCTTAGTGTTCCCAGTGAGAGAGAGACCTGTGTTAGCACTGTGAAATGCAAGTCCTTAGTGTTCCCAGTGAGAGAGAGACCTGTGTTAGCGCTGTGAATTGCAAGTCCTTAGTGTTCCCAGTGAGAGAGAGACCTGTGTTAGCACTGTGAAATGCAAGTCCTTAGTGTTCCCAGTGAGAGAGAGACCTGTGGTAGCACTGTGAAATTGCAAGTCGTAAGTGTTCCCAGTGAGAGAGAGACCGGTGGTAGCTCTGTGAAATTGCAAGTCTTAAGTGTTCCCAGTGAGAGAGAGACCTGTGTTAGCACTGTGAAATGCAAGTCCTTAGTGTTCCCAGTGAGAGAGAGACCTGTGTTAGCACTGTGAAATGCAAGTCCTTAGTGTTCCCAGTGAGAGAGGGACCTGTGTTAGCACTGTGAAATGCAAGTCTTAAGTGTTTCCAGTGAGAGAGAGACCTGTGTTAGCACTGTGAAATGCAAGTCTTAAGTGTTCCCAGTGAGAGAGAGACCTGTGTTAGCACTGTGAAATGCAAGTCCTTAGTGTTCCCAGTGAGAGAGAGACCTGTGTTAGCACTGTGAAATGCAAGTCCTAGTGTTCCCAGTGAGAGAGAGACCTGTGGTAGCACTGTGAAATTGCAAGGTTCCCAGTGAGAGAGAGACCTGTGTTAGCACTGTGAATTGCAAGTCTTAAGTGTTCCCAGTGAGAGAGAGACCTGTGTTAGTACTGTGAAATGCAAGTCCTTAGTGTTCCCTTATGAGGGTCAGGCTCTTTGTTTGTTAAAGGGGCGTATTGACAATAACATTTCCAAAATATAGTTCATGTACAGAGAATTAGTTGTTAAATACAATGGCCTTGTTTCTATAAACAGTTGACAAACATATATAAGTTTAATATATAAAACATGATAATTGGTTGTTGTTTACTTGTCATATAAACTTTGAGGGATGAGGCCTTCCATAGAAAAAGACAGTTTTGTATTGATTTGTCATCCAATCCTTGCCATCTGTTGCGATACTGTGTGTAACATACTGTTAACGATGCATCATTTATTAGGGGTCGACACAATTTTAATACTGTTTTCACTAAACTGAAATTTATAGGATAAGATATCAGAAAATTGCCCACTGGCTGGTTCTTGTGAAATATGTTGGCTGTGATATTCTTTTAACAAATTGTGATTGTAATTGATTTTATTGAAACAAATGTGTATTATTTGGACAGATGCAATGGGACTAATCATTTGTGACATACAGTACATTAAACCATGTTCAGAAAATATGATATAAAAAATTTACTTATATATTTTTATTCGTTAGGTAGTTGGGCATCAAAATATTCAAATAAAGCATTATTAGGATTTGTTTGGATTACAGTATTTGATTGCAGATGTTAGAAGTGTTGTACAACAAGTTTCTGTTCTTATGCATGTATCACACAGTTGCAGACCTGTCTATGGAACAGACGGCTTTGATTGCAAAGTTCCTAGTAACCCACTAGCCCCAGGCTGGTGCTTTTGTTTTTTCGGCGTAGCTGTCTAAGATCACTTTTTACATAGATTTCTTGCGATAATTATGCAGCGGGAAAATTGAATGCCAATAGAATTGGGCAAATTTTCTAATTTTAGGGAATGCAAACTCACAATAATGGTTTAACGTATACCAATAACTGTTGCATACTTTTGGGATTAAAATGTACATAATTGTTTACATAAGCGGTTAAAATAAAGTTATAAACATATTCTCAACATACACTCTAGAACTGAGCATAAGTATGAACATATTTTTTCATTGTATGTCTTGAATAGAATATTATATTAATTCCATAATTAATCCACGATTTTGTTTAGCCTCGCGACCCGCTCTATTAATAACAATTGATTCTAGATAGCGAGTTCAAAACGCGATTATTCTAAAAATAGCGCGCGTTGACCTGGCGGTGTATAGCTGTTATAATATTCATTCATCAAATAGCATACAGAGAATCATAAGAGCGAATATTTCAATAAATGGGGGAATTCATGTTTATAAACATACCGTGCATGTTAATTTGAAATTGAATTGCGGTTGTGTTCTATAAAGAAACAATTATAATTGCACATTTCTATCAACTTCTCCAGTAGATGTTAATGAATCTATAAAAAGATATAATATAACATGTTGTGAAATAAGTCTCGCCCGGAATACGTCAAAATGATATTCATGTTGCTTTTACTTCATTTGTGTAGCATTAATACATTATTTGCAATACCATTTATACACAGAAACCGTTGATACATCATATTCCTACCGAATATTATTTTAAAACGCCATAGTCTATATAGTTTAATGTAATATTTGTGTTATCAAAAATGGAAGTCATCATTATTTCAAATGCGCTGAATGTTTTCTGTAGATTGCTTTTCCTTAGGATACACAGTATAAATCATTAATTGACTTCGAAATGTGTATGTATTATGCATAGATAACTTCCAAGATGGGCATATTACTTAAGAATAACTATACGCGTTTGACACAAAATAATTTTCATTCATTCCCGGAATTATTTTCGTACTTTGTTAATTTGTTATATTTGGCTGACAAATTTATATAATAATGATGTGAACGTAAATTATTTAGGTTATTCATGTATCACTGGTGAAAACATGGGGCGGTATGATCGGTTTATTCACGGTACAAATATGAATAATTATTGAATGAATCACAAATTAATTTTGGGATCCGAAAAGTTTTCTTGTGATGTCCGAAATAGCTGGAGTCCTCTTATTTAGGTGGGGACCGAAAAATCTGGGGTCCGAGAAGCTTGGCCCTCTTGTATTATGTTAAGGGTAAAAATGATCTGGGGTCCGAGAAGCTTGGCCCTCTTGTATTATGTTAAGGGTAAAAATGATCTGGGGTCCGAGAAGCTTGGCCCTCTTGTATTACGTTAAGGGTAAAAATGATCTGGGGTCCGAGAAGCTTGGCCCTCTTGTATTACGTTAAGGGTAAAAATGATCTGGGGTCCGAGAAGCTTGGCCCTCTTGTATTACGTTAAGGGTAAAAATGATATCTCAATATTAATGTCAACACCGATTGTCTTTTTTAAAGACATTTCTTGTTTTGGCTAGTTGAGAATTGTAGACACTAGCCTGATAATGCTAGTGGTTTTCTGAGTTATCATGACACAATGACAAGTTATCATGACACAATGTTATGAACAATTCATGATCCAAATATTAACAGTTAATAACACAATTTATTACAAGTCAGTTACAGTCTTCCTGGTGTGAATTGCAATAAAAATCAAACAAATGGAAAAATAAGATTTATGTCAAAGAATACACCGATACTTTCATTACTATTCTCAACAACAGAATTCAGTGTACATGTATTTTATTACAAGTATTCAAAGTGATTTCAAAGTAATTTTTTTGCAAGACTTTGGGCTTAAGTATAAAACCTTCCGTGCTTCTGATTTTCCTTAGCAGCTAGCCCGAATGGGCGAGTGCTTCATAAAAATTAAGGCAAAGACTTTGTGTGTCTGCTGTTCAACACCCTCTTCCTGCCACATATGGAAATTATGTATTATGTAGTATCATATTTGAGGTGTTTCGTGGGAAAACTGGGCTTAATTAATGCATGTGCGTAAAGTGTCGTCCTGGATTAGTCTGTGTGGACTGCACAGGCTAATCCGGGACGACGCTTTATGCATGTGCATTAAGCCCAGTTTTCCCACGACACACCTCTTATATTAACTGCATAATTATTTGCTCAGTAAAATTGATTTATGACCACAGTTTCGTTTTATACGAAATTAACATTACTATTTATTTAGGTCATTTGTGTTTTGGAATTTATCTGAAATTTTCTATGGTGATTTATATCCAATTTTGTATCAGCCCTTAGAAGGCATAGGTATTTTGTTTGATATTTTAAAGTAGGCAAATATTTGAAGAAGATTTTCTACTTATCCCATTTAACATGAAATCTTGACAGAAGTTTTCTACTGGAAATGTTTGTTCAAAGTTTTAAGGAAATATTTTCTATTTAAAAAATTTGCCAACAGTTACTTTTCAATCTTGACGCCTTAAATACAGTTATTTCAATGAGATTTTATATCTGTTGTTCCATTTTCACCAACAGGGGGTTTTGGTATTAAAATATTTAGTAAAATGTTCATGACCTAATGCTGTTGCCCAACATAAAACAAAAAATTATTGTGACATTTCACATAATTTTATGTTGATAGGAATGATTTCCTATGGTAATGTTATTAACACAGTATTCAATGAAGTTAGAATTAGACATCATACATAGAATGGACCTGATTTTGTTTCTTTTTTCAAATAAAACTGTGCATTTTATGTTGTTTATATATGTTTGTCATTTTTACTGTATTTATAAACTGTGTTCATGCACGCATGGACAAAGTTTCATTTTTTGTGTGAAAATTTTGTAAAGCCAATAAGTATACAGTTTTGTGGTAAAATCAATTTTACTGATGCTTATATATTTACAGGTGTCTATTGCACTAATTACTCTGCAAAATTCTTTAATTACAAATGGTAAACTGCATATAAAACATTGGTGTAATATAACAGTTTATACTATGTTTGTCGTCTTATTATAACTTCACATAATAGTGTGTATTATTGAAATTGAAAACACTATCATGCAGCTTTAAATCATAAATTTTAATCATAAATTTAAATTTGCATCAGACAAGTGTTGCTATATATGCAGACGTATTCCACCGTATTAAAATGCATGCATGTCAGATGAGGTGCATCCGAGCCTGCGATGTTACGATGTGTCGGCTGCATGTATTCCTGTCCACGTCAGGTTGAGAGTGAATAAGGCCAGAGTTTGTAGAGTTTTAGTTTCGTAAATTCTAATTCCCCAACCAAAATCCAAACAACAATCCAAAGACTATTGCAACTATACCAATGTTATCAAAATAATAAACCCAAAAATTGATAAAAATTTGAGACGCGTCGTGAGAAAACCGGTCTTAACGCATGTGCGTAAAGTGTCATCCCGGATTAGCCTGTGCAGTCCGCACAGGCTAATCCAGGACGGCACTTTCCGCTTTTATGGTATTTTCTGTTTGCAGGAAGTCTCTTCTTAACATAAATATACTGTAGGCGGAAAGTGCCGTCCCAGATTAACCTGTGCGGACTGCACAGGCTAATCCGGTACGACACTTTACGCACATGCATTAAGTCCTTTTTTCTTACGACACGCCTCATTTATTTCCACTGATGCAGTATTCGTCATGAATTTTTAAAGATAGTTTTCTACACACGGTTATAGCATTAAACAGTGCAACATATATTAATTCAACAGAAGTCAGAATTTATATACATTTTATATAATAAATGGTGCATTTTATTATTATTGTTATAGTCATGTTTATTGCAAAATAAATGTGTTTATTGTAGAATTTTATTTATTTTATTTTCGCCTCCAACTGGACTGTTTTTCCACAAATATCCGAGAAACTAAAAAAACCAAGTCTCTGGCCTTACAATGAAGTGTGGAATGCATGTGCATTGTACAAGTGTCTATGATTCTGTTTGCGAAGGTTTAATATGTAACGATCAGTTGAAAAACAGGTAATATTAAATGTAGGTGCATGTATAGATAATGTAGTCGAGTTCACGACTGTGAAGATTCTGTCAGACAGTGATAATCTTGGTGATTAGGACGATATTGGATTATGATATGGATTGATATTGGATTATGATATGGATTGATATCGGATTATGATATGGATTGATTAGTGTTGTATTTGATATCGATGTTTTTTTGTTTTTATTAAAAGCTTTTAAGTTATATTGTAAAATCTTTTTATTTTGCGGTGTCTATGTTTTGCACATTCTTGAAAAACGACCAATTCGCACGGTCTTCAATTCCGGCATTCTCATGTTCATGCATATATTTTTATAATCAGCGGGAAAAAAAGTTATGGGGTTTTTAATTTTTCGCTCTGTTCTGACCGCAAAATACCCAAACATTAGACCACCACAAAATAAAACAATTTTACAGTATGTGAATTTAACTATTTGAGTTGGTATTGTTAAAGTGTTAATGTATTTATCTTGTGAATTACTGATAATACCTCGTTTCTTATTTGAATGAGGGTGCAACATGTGATAAATTGTGAATTTGAAAAAGCAGTTTGATATTTTCTTGAATAAATAGAAAGTAGAATATACTGAAATGTGTATAGACGAAGACATTGAAGAAATCAATACCACATGTTTCTAAGTGTTAGATAATCAAATGAAAAGTGAACATATTTTCTACTTTTTTATCGACACGATTTTGATAAAATAGCTTCAACATCATGACTTGAAGACTGAAGTTTGATTATAATTGTTTGTATACCCTAATGAATGTTTACATGTCAAACAAAGTAATAGTTCTAACCATTATATAGACTTGAGGGGTATTTATGAAGAAAACAACTTTTGAAACAAGTTGGTTGTTGTTTATGAATATACTTTAAGAAATAAGTATTTAAAGTCGTTGTGAAGTCCTTCATATGGACAGAACTAGTACATGGCGTCTCAGCTAAGTCAATCTCATTAAAACCATCTCCAGTCTGACGCTTCTATATTATCCACTGGCTGGATCTGATGACTTCGCATAAGTGGTCACGTTCAGACGACCTTTTCATGAGCCAATCAAATTGTTGCCTTCAAAATGTTGTGGTGTAACTTTATATATAAACGACAGAAACTATGCACAAAATTAACGTGAACTTTGGATCTAAGGTACCACTATATCCATTGTTATCCATGTGAAAATTAACTGTAAATGATTTATTCCCAAATATCAGATGGAAATGCATCACCTTCAAAAACCATGGCCAAACTTTGCTGTGCAAAAAGCAATTTCATTGGGCGCAGCAGGGCTGATATTTTATTTTTCGGAAGGTCATTTGAACGTGACCTGTTATACGATGTCTGCAGATCCTAACAACGTTGGATTTGGTTTTAATGAGATTGCAGCTAAGGATGACTAGAACTGTCCCATGTACATCAGGTTTCCAAGGATGGCTAGAACTGTCCCATGTACATCAGGTTTCCAAGGATGGCTAGAACTGTCCCATGTACATCAGGTTTCCAAGGATGGCTAGAACTGTCCCATGTACATCAGGTTTCCAAGGATGACTAGAACTGTCCCATGTACATTCAGGTTTCCAAGGATGACTAGAACTGTCCCATGTACATCAGGTTTCCAAGGATGGCTAGAACTGTCCCATGTACATCAGGCTTCCAAGGATGACTAGAACTGTCCCATGTACATCAGGCTTCCAAGGATGGCTAGAACTGTCCCATGTACATTCAGGTTTCCAAGGATGGCTAGAACTGTCCCATGTACATCAGGTTTCCAAGGATGACTAGAACTGTCCCATGTACATCAGGCTTCCAAGGATGACTAGAACTGTCCCATGTACATCAGGTTTCCAAGGATGGCTAGAACTGTCCCATGTACATCAGGTTTCCAAGGATGGCTAGAACTGTCCCATGTACATCAGGTTTCCAAGGATGGCTAGAACTGTCCCATGTACATCAGGTTTCCAAGGATGACTAGAACTGTCCCATGTACATCAGGTTTCCAAGGATGACTAGAACTGTCCAATGTACATCAGGTTTTCAAGGATGACTAGAACTGTCCCATGTACATCAGGTTTCCAAGGATGACTAGAACTGTCCTATGTACATCAGGTTTCCAAGGATGGCTAGAACTGTCCAATGTACATCAGGTTTCCAAGGATGACTAGAACTGTCCCATGTACATCAGGCTTCCAAGGATGGCTAGAACTGTCCCATGTACATCAGGTTTCCAAGGATGGCTAGAACTGTCCCATGTACATCAGGTTTCCAAGGATGACTAGAACTGTCCCATGTCCATCAGGTTTCCAAGGATGACTAGAACTGTCCCATGTACATCAGGTTTCCAAGGATGGCTAGAACTGTCCCATGTACATTCAGGTTTCCAAGGATGACTAGAACTGTCCCATGTACATCAGGTTTCCAATTGATTTCAGAGTCCCAGTGGTGCAATGGATATGGTGTCTGCCTTGTCCCTTATCAGGGAGTGTTCGATTGATTTTTTGCAAAACACCAAGTACTGGTTCTACCCAGGAAACGGACTCAAGAGTGTCTCAGTAAGCCTCAGGGTTTCGACAGAATCAAGCTAAAATAAATAGGTTTAAACTAAATTGATTTCAGAAATATGTGAAAAACAGCTGCAGAATATATTTGGAAAGTATAATTTTTATTTCAAAGCAGTTAATTTTGGATTAAGTGTTGTTGTTGTTGTCTCTGTTCACAGTGGGAGAACCAAGTGATGATGGGAAGGACTCAAGTCTATCAAGCTTCGATAATACAGGTAAGGTACTGGTTTTACCCACAATTCAAATGTTCAAGCTTCAATAACACTGGTGAGGACACTGGTTTTACCAGTAGTTTCTGTTCAGTAAACCACACCTTCTTGTTCCTTGAGGCAATACTTCAGCTTAGATATGTTCATTCTGTCAGTGCTGACATAGGCAGTAATAAATGCAATAATTCACAGACATAGATACAATGTAGGAAATGTCATTTGTATAACTCTATTGGAAGTCCCATTTTCTCAGTTCATCAAGATAGTATCAGTGAATTCATTTTTAACCACCTATATTTGGTGAATCTATACAACTTTAACGATTATCATAGTTGTCAGACATACCAATTATAGGAAAGTGCTTATAATTGCTCGTTTCAATGACTGTAGTATAACCAGAGTCATGTAATTTTCTTTCATTAACATTTGTGTCATTTTGGTTTAATAAAATTATTTTAATGCTATGGTGTCCTTGATTCGTTAAAGACGGCAACAAGGGGTGCCTTTCTACTGTAACCATTTAGTCTATTCCACTGTTTGAGTGAGATATGTACTATATTGTGTTTGCAGAATCCACATCAGAAGTGAATATGAATGGAACTGTCACATCCCCAACTAAAAGTCCGAAACCAAATACTAGTGAGTATCGCAGGCACTGAAGAGGGGTCGCGAAAGTGCTGTAGGACTGCCTCGTCACAGAATGGGACTTCATTATTCACAGATAATCTGGAAGCTTGTTAAAATAATATAGTTGATAAATTCATAACCGTGATTGCTTTAGGTTATGAAACAATAAATGACTAGTTGCGATTTAGATTGATAGGAGCACAAAGATAATTATTTTTGCCAAAAAGAGTCATTATTTTTAGCCCGTGCACCAAATGAACGATACCTGAGTAACCCAGGAATCTCTCTTACAGAAAAATGTTACAGACTGGTTTGCATAATTTACACCTGTTTCTTTTCAAACACAGAACTTGAATGGAAAACCAGTCAGTCAAATTTCTCTGTTTTAAAATAAATGTAAATTGTCATAGTTGCAAGTAGTTGCCGTAGTGTCCTGTATTGCATTAAAGAGGCAAAATCCCAACATCCATAAAAATACTGCAGGAAAATTTAATTACATTTACAGAACAAGGAATGTAAATGATGTACTAAACAGTTAATAATGTTCAGTCATGTTTAGAAATCTGTTATTATCCAGTTAAATAACATTAAATATTGACAGTTTGGTTTCAATGGTGTCCATAAAATCGACAGTATATTTATAGCATAAAAAAGAGACGTCTCATTGTTTTTCACAAGGCTCTGAATGTAGAAGCAACACAAACATGAAGTTGTTTAGAAAGTGTGTCTGTAAACATTGGGTTCACAACCATATTCAAAGACAATTTTGAATACAGTGCATACCGTTAAAGTCACACAGTCTCCGTATGCGGCAGAAATAGGAACAAGGGCACTGAAAAGTGTAAAAGTATTTTGTTTTGTTTTGGTAAAATATCCTCATCGGAAACCACTGTATACAATATTCTGTTACCACTGCATTAGTGTATTTAAGCGAACGTGGGTTCCCTCTATGGTAAATACAAATATTGCTTGTATTTCTTTAAATCACTAGAGTGGTTAAGGAGCTTAAATACCCGGTAATACAATTATAAAGGTAAAGGGAAAGGTAAAGGATAGGTTTATAGTCTGATATTGATATACATCTTCAGCCGACTTTCACATTTACCCCCCGATCACTGGGTAATAAGTCGTCCGTTAACACTCGGCGCAGGATTCAGCCATGGCACATTGGCTTATTTCCCTCACAGGTACCCATTTATACACCTGGGTGGAGAGGAGCAAACGTGGGAAAAATTCCAGTGGTCTGGGCGGGATTCAAACTAGGGACCTCACGATCTCAAAGCCAGCATCCTACCACTAGACCACTGCTCCCACAATTATTACCATACCAGGTTTGGTAATTGTATTCGCCGGAATTGCAGTTATTGCTAACCCAGTTATCAAGCTCCCTGGTGCTGGCGTTGTCTAGAAATGCCCGGTAGCTAAGTTGTACTGCTGGCGTTGTCTAGAAATTCCCGGTAGCTAAGTTGTACTGCTGGCGTTGTCTAGAAATGCCCGGGTAGCTAAGTTGTACTGCTGGCGTTGTCTAGAAATGCCCGGTAGCTAAGTTGTACTGCTGGCGTTGTCTAGAAATGCCCGGTAGCTAAGTTGTACTGCTGGCATTGTCTAGAAATGCCCGGTAGCTAAGTTGTACTGCTGGCGTTGTCTAGAAATGCCCGGGTAGCTAAGTTGTACTGCTGGCGTTGTCTAGAAATGCCCGGTAGCTAAGTTGTACTGCTGGCGTTGTCTAGAAATGCCGGGTAGCTAAGTTGTACTGCTGGCGTTGTCTAGAAATGCCCGGTAGCTAAGTTGTACTGCTGGCGTTGTCTAGAAATGCCCGGTAGCTCAGTTGTACTGCTGGCGTTGTCTAGAAATGCCCGGTAGCTAAGTTGTACTGCTGGCATTGTCTAGAAATGCCCGCTAGCTAAGTTGTACTGCTGGCGTTGTCTAGAAATGCCCGGTAGCTCAGTTGTACTGCTGGCGTTGTCTAGAAATGCCCGGGTAGCTCAGTTGTACTGCTGGCGTTGTCTAGAAATGCCCGGTAGCTCAGTTGTACTGCTGGCGTTGTCTAGAAATGCCCGGTAGCTCAGTTGTACTGCTGGCGTTGTCTAGAAATGCCCGGTAGCTAAGTTGTACTGCTGGCGTTGTCTAGAAATGCCCAGTAGCTAAGTTGTACTGCTGGCGTTGTCTAGAAATGCCCAGTAGCTCAGTTGTACTGCTGGCGTTGTCTAGAAATGCCCGGTAGCTAAGTTGTACTGCTGGCGTTGTCTAGAAATGCCCGTGTAGCTAAGTTGTACTGCTGGCGTTGTCTAGAAATGCCCGGGTAGCTCAGTTGTACTGCTGGCGTTGTCTAGAAATGCCCGGTAGCTAAGTTGTACTGCTGGCGTTGTCTAGAAATGCCCGGTAGCTCAGTTCTACTGCTGGCGTTGTCTAGAAATGCCCGGTAGCTAAGTTGTACTGCTGGCGTTGTCTAGAAATGCCCGGTAGCTCAGTTGTACTGCTGGCGTTGTCTAGAAATGCACGGTAGCTAAGTTGTACTGCTGGCGTTGTCTAGAAATGCCCGGTAGCTCAGTTGTACTGCTGGTATTTTCTGGGCAAGTGATTCAGATTTATGGTTGTCAGCAAAATGCCATTGCAGTAATTTTCTGGAAAAGGTGGATTTGCTATATATAGAAGTCCAATATGTAACTTTGCCATAACTTATGATTAATTAATGTACTGATATATTGCCCTGGTGATATATTGGATGTCTCAGTCCAAGTATGGGTATCCTCTGACAGTTTCTGGGGATGAAATCATACAAACATTTCTTAAAATTCACAAGACCAATGAACTCCCATTATACAAGGAATTAAAAAAATGCAGACAGTTGGTGCAACTGCCATTCTTATAAAACTAATATAGACTGTGTCTGCCCGTCACTGATTCCCGACAATGTGTCAATGTCTGCACTGCTGATGGAAGATTTCCCGCGGCCGTCTGATTGATTGGCGAGCTGCATCGGTCTTACAGATGAATATTTTATTTTTTGTCATTGTGCAGCTAAGGACACGTAACTGTTAACAATTCCCTGGGACATTGATCAGAATCAATAGGGCTGTCATGTGCCTCAAGTAATCAGACTGGGTCTTTGGTAAACATGTTTTACAAGATGAAATTCAGGTAACATTGTTCTAAATGTGTGATTGCGCAATACTCTTGTCTGATAAAAGAATATGTTTGTTAAAATATGGAATAAAATTGCATTAATATTATAGACTGCATATAAACGAGGGGCGTCGTAGGAAAACCGGTCTTAATGCATGTGCGTAAAGTGTCATGATGTTTCACGTATAAAAAGCATATGCATGTGATATGCTTACTCACATACATGCCGACAATTTATGTATTGTTTTATTTTTACGCGTTACTCTGCTTTAAAAAAAAATACTCGCATGCTGCAGATTATCATAATATTGCTTACAATATATGTTCAGTATATCTTTAATCGGGATAGTGAAACATTTTTGGGATATACTATTTTCTCATATTTAATAAAGTCAATGTTTCAGCAACAGGCTGTATATTCTTATATTAACATCGTCCTTTACAATCTGGTACAATTTTATTAGACGGGCTTCTTATGTAGCCATAATTCTGAATTATCTACAACATTTGTATTGAAATAATTCAGTAATAGGGCTTTGAAAAACAATAAAACACTACATGAAAAATGCTGTTGTTTTTTATTACATTTACAACAAAACACTGCTTTTTTTTCTTACCGTTTGATTATAATGATAGTTGAATTTAAATTGCCAATGCATAAGGCTGAACTACTGCAACAAATCAGATTACGTCTAAGTCAAGTATAATTATGATTCGTATTCCTATTAACCAATCAGCAATCAGGATTTGCCATGCCCACAACTTGTCAAACCTTCATATTAATTTTGACACGTTATTGTGTAGGAATACACAGGATATTGTCATCGTTGTTTGTTGGGGCCATACAGTTTATGATCTTGGTTGTGGTGACAGCAGGAAGCCCAGACTACTAAGGATCCATTTCCATTGATCTCAAAGATAAAATATTGTTATCATTTGTCTAGTACTGAGAAGTTGATAACACAAAGTGGTACTAAGTAAACGATCCCTATAGCAGATGTCAAAGATGAAGAAAGTAAGGACTATGTGTAGTCTATTTTTATCAAATGTAGCCAAATACTTACATTAGATTATGTTTTTATAACCTTCATTTATCTGACACATCCTACTTAATATAAATTATGTCTTAGGTTATTGTAACTTAATGAAATAACGCGAGTTTTGAAGTAATTTGTACAGTCTATATATCAAACAATTAACGCGTTGGGAAGAATATACGTCACTTCCGGTTTGAAACAAAATGGCGTATCGATAGAAATATGCGCAAAATCATGTTGTCTTTTATGCTATACTCGCTTATAAAAGCGTTATTTATGAAAACTGATACGAGAAGTTGATTTGTTTTGGCTAAAACTATGTTTCTAAAGAATAAATAACATTTGTTAGAAGCGTGGCCTTTCACCTTTAAGCCCAGTTTTCCCACGACACATCTCATATATAAACAAAGTGAAACTTCAGTTGCATCAGCAGGAGAGAACTCGTATTAGCAGCACTCGGTCCGTTATTTATTTATTTATTTACTCACATTAGCAGCACTCTGTCCTTTATTTATTTATTTATTTACTCACATTAGCAGCACTCGGTCCGTTATTTATTTATTTATTTACTCACATTAGCAGCACTCTGTCCTTTATTTATTTACTCGTATTAGCAGCACTCTGTCCTTTATTTATTTACTCGTATTAGCAGCACTCTGTCCTTTATTCAAGGCAAGCCATGTGTGGTTGATTGCCATAAGGAGTGATGTGATCTAAACTGAGGTTATAAACAGTCATTACAGATATTGCTAATTTTTTATACCAGACAGATTCTGAAGATGTATATGCAGTGGTGGTTTTAGTATCTAGATGGGATGTGGGGTGTAGAAGAAAACCAGTATCTTGTATAAAATATGGAAAATTCATATAAATCAGTGGTCTCCGAGCCTTCTTGGAAATGTTTTATTGGCCAGATACTGTCTTGAATTTGCTTGCCAATTTCATACTATTAGAATGTGGCATCATAAACAGTATTGAGTGGATGGAAAGAGCTTATAATACTAAAAAATTTCAATCAAGACTTTGAATACAGATCAGCAACTAAATAATCCCAAGTGACTGATAAGCTTTAGGCAAGTGACTGATAAGCTTGAGACAAGTGACTGATAAGCTTGAGACAAGTGACTGATAAGCTTGAGACAAGTGACTGATAAGCTTGAGACAAGTGACTGATAAGCTTGAGACAAGTGACTGATAAGCTTGAGACAAGTGACTGATAAGCTTGAGACAAGTGACTGATAAGCTTGAGACAAGTGACTGATAAGCTTGAGACAAGTGACTGATAAGCTTGAGACAAGTGGCTGATAAGCTTGAGACAAGTGGCTGATAAGCTTGAGACAAGTGACTGATAAGCTTGAGACAAGTGGCTGATAAGCTTCAGACAAGTGACTGATAAGCTTCAGACAAGTGACTGATAAGCTTCAGACAAGTGACTGATAAGCTTCAGACAAGTGGCTGATAAGCTTGAGACAAGTGGCTGATAAGCTTGAGACAAGTGACTGATAAGCTTCAGACAAGTGACTGATAAGCTTCAGACAAGTGACTGATAAGCTTCAGACAAGTGACTGATAAGCTTCAGACAAGTGACTGATAAGCTTGAGACAAGTGACTGTTAAGCTTGAGACAAGTGACTGATAAGCTTCAGACAAGTGACTGATAAGCTTCAGACAAGTGACTGATAAGCTATAGACAATCTTCTGTTTGTTAAATTTGTTGAACGGACAGCAAATAAAAAAAACTTTGACAGTTTATTGCTAGCACATACAGGTATTGGGCGTTAAATTGAATGATATGTTATTGTATTAAAAAATGAAATTTGTATAGAATATGCCTTATTACTTGTAATTCTGATTACATATTGATGTGTGGAATAATTGTTAGGTATGCCTTGTTCTTCAAGTACAGACGTGTACAGATAAGGCGTGTACATGCATAATTTACGCAGGGAATATCACAAGATGCGCAAAAAGATCAAATAATGGTGTACACCTACGCACACGTTTTCAAATTATTGTGTACAGACTAACAACTGTTTCCCGACTGTTGTTGGTGTATAGAAAGATGTGGATGTGTCGTCATGAAATTCCTTATTTACAAAAAATTTATTTATCTTCTTGAAATGTCTACTCCATTATTCATGGATGCTCCATTGCATTTCTTGATCATAATTATAAGCACACCATTTTCCAACTTTCTGTATTACTTCCCTACACAAAATACCCCCATACTTTCTGGACTGAGTATACATTTACCCCCATACTTTCTGGACTGAGTATACATTTACCCCCATACTTTCTGGACTGAGTATACATTTACCCCCATACTTTCTGGACTGAGTATACATTTACCCCCATACTTTCTGGACTGAGTATACATTTACCCCCATACTTTCTGGACTGAGTATACATTTACCCCCATACTTTCTGGACTGAGTATACATTTACCCCCATACTTTCTTGTTTTAGTGCACATTTACCCTTGACACAAAAACATTATCTGTAGCTCTGAAGTATAAGATTGCTGTCGCCTGTTTCAGCCATGTGGAAGCCAGGGGTCAACCTCTCCTCTCCGGAGCCCCAGCCCCTAGATCTTGGCCCCAGGATGGGGTCAGACGGCCCCTCTCTCAAGGACATACCCCAGAAGTGGACCCCAGGGGGCTCGACTGTCCTGGGGCCGAAAGGATACCGACCCATCAAACCAGACTTCGTCAAGCCACCGGAACAATCACATGTATGTTCCGTATTTAATCTATGTTTTTGGACATTTAAATTTTTTATCAGTGTCCGAATATTTAGAATTTTAAAATAATATTTGTGTGGAATCTGTCGAAAACATAGAATCCAAAATATTTCACGGTCGTAAAAATCACAAATAAGGGACACTTTTGTTTGTATAATTACCTGCGATTATGGTCTATTTTTATTGCTGGAGTAATTTATGACAGGAGATGGTTATTGAAATCGTTTTACAATTAAGACTTACTAATTGGCATGCAAATTGACAAGCAATAGGGAAGGAAACGGTAAAAACAACAGTCGCTCCCTGTGAAACGTCTAGGTTAGATACCAGTAATTCTAATTCCCATAGGGTCCCATTATAAAACGGCACACTTTCCAAGCATTTTTCTAGCATTTCCTTTATTTCAGATTGTGCAAGCCTGGTATCAAGTTAAAGATCATTCTGTCCTCTTCCAAAATTTGCAATAAAACGATATGTCATGTTACTTCTAAGAAAATGCATCTCACTTGAATGCAGGCACCGGTAGACAACAGGGTTTCGGCAGTCATATTTCGACAAAAGCCCCATACCACAGTAAACACACCCCAAAAGTTCAGCTTTCAAGTTAGCCTCCAAGGAAATGCACCAAAATGTTGCGGACACGCATAGGCTATTAGAAATAACCACAAAAGGCATGTCTGAGATACCTAAATGGCTTTTATGCCAGAAGCGAAGAGGAACTCTTTAGTAATAGGCACTACTTTTGAATGGACCACGGAGGGATACACAATGATTTACTGGTATCTAATCTTAAATTTAATTATAATGGTGCTTTCTTGCCAATTATTATCAATATGAAAACAAAGATAGCAAATTAATTCCTTTTATTAATGTGTCAGAAAAACATAGGGACATAAAAAATTATTATTTTGGCTGGTTTTAAGGATGTCCAATCACATAGTGTCCAAAAACATATAAAATATGGTACACTGGCAGCAATATAATACTATATAATATGTGTAATATGTCATATACAGTAGGAAATAGTTACATGAAGATTTTATGCTTAAAGACATTAAATTTGGATGAAGTCATGTTAGTTTAATAAAATTTCTCTTACTGTAGACAAACTAGCTTGATTGTAATCAAATATTGTGTGTGCACACTGTAGACAGTTTGTAATGAAATTGAAACCTTACACTAAGGCGCAACACAATTAAAACAATACCATCAATATAATTGAGGTGTATATACTACTAGGAGCTGCTTCTCTTCCTATCTACAGGTCTCCAGTCCTACAGTTGCCAAGAAGCCCACGCCCAAACCAGAAGACAGTTTTGCCTGGAAACCCTCCGAGCGCCCGGAGACCATTGGGCAGTCTCTACCCACAAGTGCTTTCTCCTACAAACCCCCCTCCCCTGCCCATCAGACTGACCCTTCAGATCACAAGGTCAAAGGTCAGGATCTAGGTCAACCGGATGTAATTCAAAATGGCAGTTATGGATTATCTCCTGTACAGAATGACAGATCTACTGTGAGTGTGAACTCCCCATCACTATCGCAATCTAATGTGCAAAATTCATCAGCATTTTCATCATCACCCTCGCAACAACAGCAAGTTGAAGGTCAAGGACATGGACATGTCTCAAGGTCGTCACCGTGGCAACAACGAACTCCATCACAGACTTCATCTTCTTCCCAGAATGCATTTCAACCCAAGGGAGAGCACCACGTCTCAACCAGCATGGTGCACTTGAAGGACGAACCCAGTCGTCTCCCCCAAACACAGAATCCATACATCACGCTACTGCAGAAAAACAGAGGTAAGGCTGTAGGGAATTGGGCAAACTATTAAAGTAACCAAGCATGTATATAGTTTTCAAATTTTGTACAAATTTTCATTATTATTTAATCAAAAAAACAAAATAAACTGTGGCTTAAATTAAGGTCAAAATGTATATTTTTTGTGAACTTTAGGTGTTGGGAGTTTAATTGTGTCAGATATGGAGTGGAGTGTTTTGCCATGGCTATTATGTTTGCCCTTTACACGCATGTTGTTGGTGGAGTTTGTTGAATGTAATCATTTTGTTGATATGTGAATATTAAGAGTTGTTGAAGATGCCTTTTCTGCAAAAATCATTAATTTTTTTTCAGGTTTTGTTGAGAAATTAAACATTTCAAGAAAAGTCAAGTCCATGTTTTTGCAAATAAATCCACCCTCTTTCTTAACCTCTGCTTTAATACCAAACTGATTGACTGGTAAAGAAAATTATGCCAAAATAATGCACAGGTAAAGAAAATTATGCCAAAATATTTGACTGGTAAAGAAAATTATCCCAAAAAATTTGACTGGTAATGAAAATAATGCCAAAATATTTTGCTTATGTTAAATGATAATTTCTAGATGAAGAACAGGAAATAACTTTTCCCGGGTCAAAACGACCTGAACAAGGTCAAGGTAAGAGGTCATTGCCATGGCAACCTGTCTGTTAGTCAAATCTAGATCTACTGTATTACATCTAGACTTGTATGCGTGAAACTCTCGTCTGAAATTAGTCATGTTACTGTAAAATTATTTTGTTTTGCGGTTGTCTAATTCTCTTGTATTTGGCGGTCTGATCATTGTGCAAATTTAGAACCCCACATAAATACATCATTTTGATGAATGAGCAAATTGCACCTGAATACACTGTTTAGTAGTCAGTCGTTGGTCACAAAATTATAGTTTGAAATAGAAAGATTAAATACATAATTTCCATTTTGCAGGATAATTAAATAATTTACAAACAAAATAAAAATGTGCTCATTTTGGACTGCACATATAAGCCTTTCTCCGAGACTCTGCGAAATAAAATGATTTATAAGTAGATTCTGAAGTATTATTTTCTCTTTCTTCTTTTTTAACGAAATATTGTACTGCAATTTTGTTCAGTTTGTACTTTGTTGCTCGAGTTTTGGATTGTAGTCTTTTTTGTTGCAAGTTGTTAACTCAAATTATGATTGTTGTTGTTGTTGATTGTGTGATACGGCATTCTTGTCAGCATGCTGTGTTGGACAATAATATAAACCTGCAGTTATGAAAAGACGCAAAGTGTGATGCTTGGAGTCTTGTGGTAGCATTCACTTAAATGTACTCTCAAGCTGGCATTGCAGTATGACTTAATGAAAAAATGCATGCATTTAAATAACAAAAAACTAATTTTTTTCTAATATTTATTTATCTACTGCTACATTTTTTTCAGAGAAAAACAAATTGGTGACTTGTATTTTGGCATTTCTTATTGTAATTTAGCAAAATGGAAAAAATATATACAACGTCTAATATTCAAACATTCTTTCATTCAGTTGAATTTTGTAATTTTATTGCTATTACATTCTTTTGTTGTCACTAGTGATACTTAGCAAGCATAAGACCACTAAACATTTTGGACTCATCTATTTACAAAATTGTTTATTGTCTTGCGCAGTTTACACCTCTTCTGTTTTGTAATGTACTTCTTTTGATACAAACTTATTTTCTGCACATTAAAGTTTTGTTCTTTTGCATTGCCATATGTATGGAGACTTACTTAATTCTCTCATCTTTTGGTCACCTCCGTTTGTAACCCACCCACCCCAAATGTGAATATTATGTGAAATATGTGAATATATAATATATATAATGTGAATATAATAACCATAATATTATTAAGTCTGTTTCAAATCTTTGTGCTTTTATGTGAAGAAAAATAATTTAATGCGCATCGTGGGAAAACCGGCCTAAATGCATGTGCGTACAGTGTCGTCCTGGATTAGCCTGTGCAGTCCGCACAGGCTAATCGAGGACGGCACTTTCTGCTTTTACGGTATTTTCTGTTTCAAGGAAGTCTCTTCTAAACATAAATCCACTGTAGGCGGAAAGTGCCGTCCCATATTAGCCTGTGTGGACGCACATGCATTAAGCCCGGTTTTCCCATGACACGCCTCATTTGTTTGTTTTTTCTGATGTAGTAATGATCACAACTCTGAAGTAAAATGTCAAGCCATACTGTCCATGTAGAAGTCCACGCAACAAAAAGGCATGTTAAGAGGCATTTTGTAAATTGTGTGTTGTTAAATAATCAGTTGTTAACCTTTTAGCGGGAAAACATACATTGTTTTCAATGGAAATCAAATATTTTGTATTGTTAAAACACCTTAATGTGTTTTGCCTATTGACCAGTTAAGCTGTCAAAAATAACTTTCAATTAAATCCAATTTGAAATAGTATAACAGATTGTTCACACAGCAAAAGTAGTTAAATATGCTACTATTATTAAACGAGGGCTTCAAGGTTTTAGACCAAGATCTCCACATTTCAGATGTCAAAAATTAACTGACAACTTAAATTAAACATATTTGACAAAAGTACACTTAAAGCAGCCATTTTGTTGGCTTGTCACTTTGTCCAAAGGGTCTCAGATATTTGTAAAATAGATAATTACGAAAAATAGCTATCCAACTTAAATAAAATAGTGCTCTGTGTTAAAAAACTGGAAGGAAAAAAAAAAGAGGTGTGTCATGGGAAAATCGGGCTTAATGCAAGTGTCGTCCCAGATAAGGCTTTGCAGTCCGCACAGGCTAATCCAGTACGACACTTTCCGCTTTCTGGTATGTTCTGTTTCAGGGAATTCTGTTCTAAACATAAATCCACCGTAGGCGGAAAGTGTTGTCCCGGATAAGCCTGTGCTGACTGCAAATGGCTAATCGGGGACGACACTTTCTGTCTACAGATTAAGCCCTGGTTTCCCACTACATGCCTCACATTATGTCACTTGCAATGATCTTCCGATTGTTAGATAATTACAAAGAAACATGATAAGAAATGGGAAATGTTGTCAGTTTGTAACTCAGACATGACATTCGTACATTCACCTGCACAAATTTGTTCTGTTTGGTGATAGAAAATGAAGTTTAGTTACCAAGGCTTTGTAATGAGATTTCTAAATTTAAATGGTAGAACAGTTGCTAGGAAAACAATAAACCACAACAGCAATATATTTAATTTTATTTTTGATTGCAATTTTTACCTCTTAAACGTTGCTGTATATCTATTTAAATTTCTTTCCTTCAACATAAATTACTGAATGCCAAATGGTAATCCAATATTGGCCGACTGCCTTTAAAATTCCCTCTGTCAACAAGGCGGCGTATGTACATAGGAAGAATGTTTAAAATTTACTGCACTCCATTCTGATCAGTCAGATCGAAATCGTTGAAAACTAGCTGACAACATGAACAAATGTAGCTCTGTTTATCTGTGTAATAACCTCATGTCTTTCGTATTAACTTGTAACTTTGTAAATATGTGATCAACAGTTGCATCTTTTTCACATATTTCATTACATTGCAATTCAGTTCTTCTATCATTTTCATATAATTTTAAGTGTATTCATATTTTTAGTATTTGTCAAGCATACTGTTTCAAACCCAAATTCTAAATTTGACTCATTTTCAACTTAAGTTAAGTATAACATAAGAATCTTTACAAATATGGGCCCTGAACTGTGAACGGTCACTTTCTATACTGCATACAGTTTTCACATACACGATACAGGTTTTACAATGTTTCAGTATTTGATATATTAATCACATTCCAAACTGCGCATTAGACCTCTGTACATGACTGCATTATATAATTATCTTAAGGTTATTCAACGACAACATTATTACGGAATTGTTTATAACAAAAACAAACAATGCAGTATTAAACCTTAGCACATGTATTGGTCTGTTACATTTAAGCCGACTCGTTTGGGATGATTAAGTGTCTGGGCTGTAGCGATGTGTATATTCTTCCATTTAATCCCCCATTCATCTTGTCATTCTTTGACAGAGTTGTCTCCCATTATTTGTTTAGTAATTTGCCGTATTGAAATTATTTCTCCTAGAGCTACTATCGGAACTTAAGGTAGATACGAGTTTATTACAACTGCCGGGGCTTTAACTTCAAAGATAAAATTGTGCTTATAAGGTTTAGACTGAAAGAATTAGCAAGGTTGTAGTTAATTGGTATTTAATTCTTTAAATTTGGTAGTAGCGTAGTAATTGAAACTGTGCCCATATGAGATTACAGTAAAACTGACTATTTTGGATTGTAATCCATGAAGTGTGTAGCCGCATAAAGTGTCAGTGAGAATTATCCTGTTGCATGTAAGAGGTAGCTTTATTTGGTGATGAAAAGAGAAATTAGTGGACTCTCAAAACCATGTTGAAAGATTAGGAGTGTACTTTGCTTATTTACCTGTTGGGATTATGTGCGTCAGAGTGTTGATTTATTAATAACATAAACATATTTGTCACATGACATTGAGTGATTTGTGAAATGTTGCATCTTATTGGATACCTTTCATTTTAAATTGAATCAACTTGAGCCAAATCTACAAAGTTTATTGATTACTTTTGCTGCAGATTTATCGGGACGAAAGAAATTGTTGAATGGATTTATTTACATTTCCACGATAGGTAGGATTTATTTTAAGTTGTTTAATTCAGATTGATATTACTGTTTGACGGGTTGAAAGTTGTATACAATGAGAGCTCTCATAAGATTTTGATGGCTATTTTACTAAAAATTTAATTTTATAAAAAAATCCAGTTAATGCTTTAATTTGCAAGTGCTGTCTATAAGTTATGAATTTTAATTTATAAACTGTTTTCAGAACTGTTCAAATTGGTTACATAATTGAAACATTGTCTTTTCTTAAAATATTGTTTTTGTATACAACAGCTGTCCATAATGGTATAATAAAAGATAAATATACCCATATTCAGAACCTTACTTGCTTACAAATTAAAGTGATTAGTTCACAAATTGAAAAAAACAACAATGGTCGTGTATTAATGTTTTACGTTCAGAATGACACATTGTCGATTGCTTAAGTTTAAAACATATCTGAGTCCTTTACTTTTCATTTTACAGTGAATGTAAAGGTTAATTCCAATTAATGATCATAAAACAAGTTGTCATGTTGTATTTACTAAAACTATTTGACACGAATACATAATTGTTTACCCAAACCGAGTGTGTGCGGTAGTAAGGAAACAAATATTTGCTCTAACCATAGTTTGCAAGTTCAGCAGTTACTGAAGTAAAACTTAGTAGCCTTTCAATCTTTTTCTTGCCAGAAGTCACAAATTATCAGATGTACACAGTTCACCCACAAAAATGCATAACTTCTGCATGAGTGAAAATGTTCACCTCATTTGGGTTTTCATGTTAAAGGGACAGCTTTTCAAAACTAATGACTGAAAAGTGAAAATTTGACAATTTCTGTACATATTTTATTGGTAATGTGTGTTAGTGTTATTTAGCTGTATATAAAGTAATATACAACATCAGTAACGTTATATTTTTAACAAAAATGTGGCGCGTCGTGGGAAAACCGGACTTAATCTTTAAGTGGTTTGTACCCAACAACAAACTTGACCTGTATTCTATGATGTTACACATGTGTACCAAAATTTATTTGAATATGTCAAGCCTTTGTTGAGTTATCATCCGGAAACCAAAAACCAACAGATCGACAAGCTTACTCCTATATATCCCCCTAAACTTCGTTTGTGGGGGTATAACTAGTAGTTTTACATATTATTAATTATTTTAGATGTTAAGCTATAAAACTGGATGTGCTGTAGCATACTGTTGACAACACTATGCTTGCTTATACACCACAACCTGTTTAAAAATTTCTTCAAATTCTTGCCCACAATTCAAGATGTACCATGTATCCTCCATTTTGAATATTTAATTACCATAGAGAAACGGAATAAAACAAGAGTTATAAACGAAAATGTAAAACAGAAAATAACACCATTCATGAAAACGACATCTAAAGGGATTACCAAGCGCAGTAATCGTGTTTTTCAAAACGATAACATTCAACACAACATCCCAAACCAAACGTCTTTTCCTCATCGCACCAATACACAAGATGACCTAAATTCAACGTTAGCCTCGTCTACACTGTGTTCTATTTTTGGAC
The DNA here is from genome assembly GCA_027627225.1 of Congeria kusceri. Taxonomy (NCBI): domain Eukaryota; kingdom Metazoa; phylum Mollusca; class Bivalvia; order Myida; family Dreissenidae; genus Congeria; species Congeria kusceri. The sequence continues at coordinate 70,643,674 of CM051031.1, read as the reverse complement.
AAGTTATGTCGGAAAAAACCACTGCCAGACAACATAATATGGTCGAAGAATTCCATCAAAATTCAACGATTGAATGTCGCATAACGACGTTAGTTACTACAATAATGAGTAAATAATAATATTTTGTTAAGAAACCAATCGTTGTGAAAATATTTTTCTTACCTCGAATCTCGGAATTCGCCGAGTTGCTACCCTGGAACGATTGCACTTTTATCACAGATTGCTTTAGATACATTAATAAGTAATACATATTTTAAGAAAGCACCGGTTACGAGACATTGCTATTGCCGAAATATACAATTCGTTTTCAATAAAGCTGGCACAGGCTAATCCGGGACGGCACTTTCCGCTTTTATGGTATTTTCTGTTTCAAGGAAGTCTCTTCTAAACATAAATTCACTGTAGGCGGAAAGTGCCGTCCTGGATTAGCCTGTGCGGACTGCACAGGCTAATCCGGGACGACACTTTACGCACATGAATTAAGACCGGTTTCTCACGACGCGCCTCAAATATATTAACAGAACAGTCGACTTCCAATGACTCGAAGTCTCAGGGACCAACTAGGAAACTTCGAGCCATCAAAACTTTGAGCGAAACAAAGTTCGAGAATGTATACTTTTATGGGTGAAAATCGTCCGCCTTATTTACAAATATCTAACTGAAGAGTATTCAGATATAGATATGTGGCGTAGCGTTGGAAAGTCGGGCTTAATGCATGTGCGTAAACTGTCTTCCCGGATCAGCCTGTGCAGTCTGCACATGCTAATCCGGGATGGCACTTTCCGCCTACAGTGGATTTATGTTTAGAGGAGACTTTCTTGAAACAGAAAATACCATGAAAGCGGAAAGTGCCGTCCCGGATTAGCCTGTGCGGACTGCACAAGCTAACCAGGGATGACACTTTATGCACATGCATTAAGTCCGATATTGCCACGATACGCCTCATATATATATACATGGTCAATCAAAGTCCTTGAACATTTATTCATATAATAAATGTATTCATATTATTTATTTTAAGTTTGTGGAAGCAGTAAAATCAATTATTGCGTTCTGTCAACACTTGACAGGCATCAAGCGCATACACTGTACACTGTACTAACGAATCAATGTGATCCAAGTGTGTTCGAGCCAGACAAAACATTTAAATGTGTGAAAACTGTAACTGGGACAGTGACAAACAGTTTGAGCCATTTGAAAATTTGACAATCGCAAACTTGAGCCAAATTACAGAAATTAATGTGAGTATAACAATAAAATATCAGTCCCTCGAAGAAACATTGAGCCAACGAGAAATTCGACACAAGCGAGTTTGAGGCATCGGGCGTCAACTGGATGTAAAAAAAAATACTAATGACTTCTTATTTTAAAATTTATGTCAACACTAGACTTTGATAATGAAATTAACTTTGAAAAAGGAACCATTCTGATAGTCACCTTTGACAGGGGGTCGTGTCCGAAGTCGGCTCAGTTTTGGCATCATTTAGAGTGCCCGTACTTGACATCTGTTTGATGTCGCTGTCCCTTTAAGTTAGTTAACAATGTGGTATTTACATTTGTTTAGAGGCAAACTTTACCTGATGTTTTGTCCTTGTCCCTGATAAATTCATCATATTATATCCCCAGTTTTGGGAATGTGGTCTTGAAATTCGAATCCTGACACAATACACTCTTCCTTCTGTTTGTTACATGGTAACTTTTGTAACTTTTGTTCCCATAGAATTTAAAGATCTGTACTTTTGATAAAGGAATGTCCTTGTCAGATTTTAAATTTTAGGGTAGATTTGTATGTCAGATTAAGATATGTTTTCAGTGTTTTGAAGATACCATCGATCTGTAGTATGATTGTATTATTTCTGTGTTGTATACCAAGGTTTTTGTTTTTTTGTGCAATGAAATCTAACATGCTCAGTACTTTTTTGTTTATGACTTTCCAAAACGCCTACTAACTGTATATATTAAATCAGTGTACAGACTGTAATGTTTGTATCAAGCGAATCTTTAACTTAATTATCTGTACATTATAATCTAAGAATCATCAGTTTTCCTTTTTCTGGCATTTGCCAAGTTTTAACACTATTTGAGGTGAATAATTTTATTATTAATGGTCTGCATCAAATTGATTTTTTAATACTTCCAGTAATAGAATTATAGGAAACCCTTCGATAAGTTGTCATCAAATGCTCATCAACAATCACTTTTATCTACTTACGTTAGTTTTGTTGATAAAAATTCTTTCATGAAATAATATACCTCAGCAACTTTCATTTTCACTTTAACTTTGAAAGGCCAGTTGCTGTCATGTCAAATCACATTTAGTGCACATTTCTATTCATAGCCAATGTTTTGTAACACTCATTCCTTTATTGGAACGTATTTGTCATACAAAAACTTCCGACTTTTTTGGCACACTTAACTATAAACACGAAATCCTGCGTTTAAATTTTCATTCATGTCAGCTGCCTTTGAAGAGTTAATGGATAGATGTTTCCTCTTAAATATTGGATGCAGTGACAAAGTTTTGTAGGCGTTGATAGGAAAAATTGGAGACATTGAATAATCTTTTTAAAACTGTTTTCAGTTTTTGACAGTTTCATGTGAAATCTTGTGTTTTGATTGAGGTGTCAAGATTATTTTCGAAGTGACAATATCTGACCGCAATAAAGTTGTGGTGGGCGAATTAAAGTGTATTTATACTGGAGATTATCTTTTTATGATAACTTCGTGGTATGTAATGGCTGTATAAAATAAAGTGAAATGAATTAAATCTGGATTAAATAAAATGCAACACCACTCAAGGCATTTTACCGCAGGTAATACTTCTGTTCTTAATTGTTTAAAAGTGAATGAAAAAAATTGAGCATATCGTGGGAAAAGCGGGCTAAATGCATGTGCATACATTGTCACCCAGGATTAGCCTGTGCAGTCCGCACAGGCTAATCCAAGACTACACTTTCTGTTATTTCTGGTATTTTCTGTTTCAAGAAAGTCTTTTCTAAACATAAATCCACTGTAGGCGGAAAGTGTTGACCCAGATTAGTCTGTGTGGACTGTCACAGGCTGATCCGGAACGACACTTTACGCACATGCATTAAGCCTGGTTTTCCCATGACACGCCTCATATTTTGTATGTAATTGCAATATTGTTAAAAGGGTAAAATGTGGGAACACAAAATTAGAAGTTTAACAATTCTAAAATGCGTTGAGATTGGTCTAAGCGGTACTGAAGTCTTTATAAAGTTCCTATTGATACATTACTACTGGTTTCATGAATCTTTTAAAAAGTTTTAGGCATATAAATTGGACTTTGATTTTCAATCGCAAAATATGCTGATGTTCAAAATAGTTTCTTGTGTTAAAATATATGTCAAAAATTGTACATTTCAGTAAAGTGGTATAGACCATGTTTTCGTCATTTAGTGTTGGATATACTTAACATAACGTATAACGAGTTTTGGTATGTCATGTGTATAAACGCAGTGGCAGTTTTAAAAGCTCATGTCAGACTGGCCAGATTTGATGGACACTGATAATCAGCTAAACCAATTTAGGAATTAATGGCTTGAATAGAAGCCTAATCAGATAAAATTGGGGATAAATTGTGCCCTATTGTAATAAAGGGCATTTAATGTTTAAATAGAATGTTTCTGGTTGAAGAATTTGTTCATTTCAAGAAGCATGGGTAAATGCTGCCTGTAAAGTTTTGTGGATTGTTCAACAACTGGGACCATCAAACACATAAGGAAAATCTAAACTTAAGTCATATTTAAGTGGAAAATTAAAATACATGTTTCCATTTGAAAATCAGTGATTTTTGTTTCAAATGTGGTAAAATAAAAAGGATTTGTGAATTCTTTATCAGATTAAAACCATTTAAGACAAAATAAACACTGAATGAACCATCCACAGACTTAAAAAATGTTACGATTTTAAGAAATTTACTTGTTTTCACTAAGGAACTGTATGGATATCAGCCCTGGGGCCATATCCACAAACCTCCTAAGGAAAATCTTAGCTTAAGTCTAATTTAAGCGAAAATTTCAAATAAAATTTTCTAATATTTTTATATTTTAAATATGGTAAAAAAAGAAGCATCTATTTATTCTTTACCAGGTTAAAACCATTTAAGAAAAAATAAACCTAAAATTAAATTGAGGGGCGTCGTGGGAAAACCGGACTTAATGCATGTGCTTAAAGTGTCGTCCCGGATTAGCCTGTGCAGTCTGCACAGGCTAATCCGGGACGGCACTTTCCACTTTTATGGTATTTTCTGTTTCAAGGAAGTCTCTTCTAAACGTAAATTCACTGTAGGCGCAAAGTGCCATCCCGGATTAACTTGTGCAGACTGCACAGGCTAATCCGGGACGACACTTTACGCACATGCATTAAGACCGGTTTTCTCACGCCGCGCCACAATTTAGTTTTCCCTTAGGAGCTTTGTGGATACAGCCCTGGTCTCAATGTGTTTTTCAAATTTCACTCAAATCCTGGCTGCATCTAAGAGATTATACACACACAAACAAACATCCAAAAGAAATTGTGTGTAGAAATAAAGAAGTATTATGTCTAGGAAAATTGTTGTATAAGGACAACAACCAATAACTATACAATTGACATACTTTGAACAGGATAATTCACTTGTTCTTAATTATAGTGTATTATTGTAAGAGTCATGAATACTTGGTTAATACAAATTTGTTTTATCATGTATACTCCATATACCTATTCCCGGGATATCCCTTTTACCCGGAATTCCAAAAGACATAAATAACGCCCACACGGCGCAAACAATTTTTGTCAAATTCCATCCCTTTGTTAAAATGTTGCTGCTAGCTGCAGTCAACTTTGATTTCAATTCAATTATGTTGTTTTTAAAGGTAAATAAACTCAATTAAATGTCTAAATCTTGTTAAAGTTTGTTTTCAACAGCATTTTTAACATAAATTATCAGTTACTATAAATATGTAAAGAAAATAGATTTAAAATGTTAGCAAATATAATGTAATATGACTGAAGTTGTGTACATTGTCATTTGTTTAACCCTGAACATGATTTTTCTGAATTCTGATTAGCTGATATTCAGATTCACGGTAATAGGTGTATTGCCAGAACATAGATGGCTAATGACATGCACAATTTGTTGACACAACAGTTGTTTAAACTTGTGCTTTTTTTGTATAAATTTGAATTATTTTGATAGAAGAATGTTGTATTGTTACAATACGCCAGCATTCTGTATTCATTTCTTTTTTGTTATATGTTGTAAGCCAGAAAGAAAATTAAATTCCCGGTAATTGGTATACCCAGTCTATATATCTGTCTAAAATTATGTTAACTGTAACCAGTTTCAATATTGGGTGTGTGGATAATTATTATACATATATTTTATACTAGTATTAATACTTACATATTATACACTAGCTATATAAATTATGCACTAAAAACTATGTTGGATCTTATTACTTATTTAAACTGTAAACTGCCCTCATAATATTAGCATAAAGTTTAAAACGTGTTCATTTCTCTGTCAAGATTCTGTGAAGTGCAGCCTCTCTATGGAGTTATGTAGGCAATAATTTCATAAAAGGTATTGTTTTCCCTAATAAAAAATGCATGAAGGCAATAGGCTAGAACTTTGTGAAGTTATTGTTGGTCTTGAAATGAATATTGTGGAAACATTTCAACGGGCAATCAGAATATTGTGGAAACATTTCAACCGGCAATCAGAATTGTTGATCTAAAATGAACTTACAATTAGTCCTTATTGAATAATTGTCCGACCCGGGTGGTACAATGGATCTGGTGTCTGCCTTGCTATCGGGAGAGTATGAGGTTGTGAGTTTGAGCTCAATCCAGTGAGCATTCAAGTGGTTCTACCCAGGGAAAAGACTCATTTATAAGTCTCGAGCTTAAATAAAGTGGTACAATCTTAAGTAGTCTGCACATTGTCTTGAGTTACTGCATTGTGAAGAAGGTTCCCATAAAAGCAGAAAATGTCCGCGGACTGCACAGGCTGATCCGGGACGACACTTTACGCAAGTGCATAAAGCCCGCTTTTACCATGACATGCCTCATATATTGAATATTGATCAGTTGTTGTTTCAAGGGTTAGAGAACCTGGACATTATGCTGCATTATGTGTAATATAAAACCAATTCAATGATTGTTACAACAAGAAATGTCTTTTAAAAAAGACAATCGGCATTGACATGAATAATGAGATATCATTTTACCCTAAGCCTCATACAAGAGGGCCTAGATGATCGGTTAGGTGGCTTCTCGGACCCCAGATTTGTTGGTCCCCACCTAGACAAGGCAACTTCTCGGACCCCAGATTTGTTTAGCACCATAAGAAAACTTCTCATATCCCAAAATTAATGTGCGATTAATTCAATAATTATTATTATTTGTACCGTGAATAAATCCATCATAGCGCCCCATGTTTTCACCAGTGATACATGAATAACCTAAATAATTTACGTTATTATCATTATTACATAGATTTGTCAGCCAAATTTAACAAATTAGCAATGTACGAAAATAATTGCGGGAATAAATGAAAATTATTCTGTTTCATACGCGTATAGTTATTCTTAAGTAATATACCCTACCTTCATCTTGGAAGTTAATCTATGCATAATACATACTCATTTCTAAGTCAGTTAATTATTTATACTGTGTATCCTTATGAAAAGCAATCTTCAGGGAACATTCAGCTCATTTTAAATAATTATGACTTCCATTTTTGATAACACAAACATAACATTTCATTAGACTATGGCAATTTAAAATTTTATTCAGTAGGAATATGATGTATCAAGGGTTTCTTTGTATAATTGGTATTGCAAATAATGTATTAATGCTACGAAAATGAAGTAAAAGTAACATGAATAACAGTTTGACGTTCTCTGTTACTAATTTCACCACATTTTATTTATTGAAATATATCTTTTTATAGGTTGATTAACATCTACTGGAGAAGTTGATAGAAATGTGCAATTCTATTTAATTCTTAATAAAACGCAACCGCCATTCCATTTCAAATTAACATGCACAGTAAGTTTATAAACATAAATTCCCCATTTATTGCAATATTCGCTCTTATGATTCTCTGGACTCTAATTGATGCATGTATATTATAACAGCTATGCACCGGCAGCTTAACGCGTGCTAATTTTAGAATGATCGCGAGTGTTCAACTCGCTAGAATCAATTGTTATTTATAGAGCGTGCCACTTTGAGGCTAAACAAAACAGTGGATTAATTCTGAGAACGAATATAATATTCTGATCTTGACATACAATGAGAAAATACGGTAATAATTATGTTCAGTTCTAGTTTGTATGTCGAAAATATGATTATAACTTTATTTTAACCGCTTATGTAAACAATCATGTACATTTTAGTCCCCAAAAGTATGCAACAGTTGTTGGTATACATTAAACCATTGTTGTAAGTTTGCATTCCCTAAAAATAGAGAATTTGCCAAATACTATTGGCATTCAATTTTCCCGCTGCATAATTATCAGAAGAAATCTAGGTCAAAGTGATCTTAGACAGCTATGCCGAAATATAGGGCAAACATTGCTCCCAAGTAAATCAAGATAAACATGGACTGAACCAATAGGATGTTTAAATGCATGTGAGAAGCATTATAACAATGGACAAGTCAAAACAGGTAAATCAGGTGATTGAAATGTAGACGATTGCAGGGTGTTTATAAAGAGAAAATCAGTATTCCCCCTATTTGCAGTAGCAGTAAATGGATAATGCCCTCCTTTTCACCTAAATTTTAATTGACAATACAGACCTACAATACACTGCCTTCAAAGTATTTCAAAATCAGTTGAAGATACTGACTGTGCCTGACTAGAGACAAATTCTTCCTCCACAGCCCTCTGTTCTCCACAGCTTTCACAACTTCAGCTGTACAATGATCTCTAAGTGACAGACTGAAATGCTTCAGGTCAATATCTCCCCATCTAAGTGACAGACTGAAATGCTTCAGGTCAATATCTCCCCATCTAAGTGACAGACTGAAATGCTTCAGGTCAATATCTCCCCACAATTATAGCTGCTCTTTCACACCATTCTAGAATGACATCTTTTGATGCTTTTAAGTCTCTGTCTGTCTTTTGTGGATCACTATTTATCAGTTTGAACGAAGTATTGTTAAGTATTTTTGTAACTAATGTTTGTATATGCCCTTTTTAACATGTCATATATTTAAATATTCTAGTGGCAGTTCATTGCATGCATACTATTTTTGCATTGATTAGTATTATAGAACTCTATACTTCCACTTGTATTTTTTGCAGTGTAGGGCCCATATTCACCAAGCCATTCATAAATTAGCATCGGTGAACATCATGTAACATTAAAAATGATAGCGTTCTGCAAATAGAACAGTTTCAATAATATTGTGTATTCTTACTACTTAAGACTCATTAAAATCATCTCCAGTCTGACGCTACTATATTATCCGCTGACTGGATCTGATGACTTCGCATTAGGGGGTCATGTTCAGTTGAACTTTTCAGGAGCCAATCAAATTGTTACCTTCAAAATGTTGTGATATAACTTCCTATATAAACCCAAATACTATACACGAAATTAACGTGAACTATGGATGTTTACTCGCCACTATATCCATTGTTATCCCCCAAAAAATAAACTGTAAATGATTTATTCCCGAGGATCAGCTGGAATTGCATCACTTTTCAAAAACTGTGGCCAAACGTTGCTGTGCAAAAGGCAGTTTCATTGGGCGCAGCAGGACTGATAATTTATTGTTCAGAAGGTCATTTGAACGTGACCTGTTATACAACGTTTTCAGATCCTAACAATGTTAGGATTTGATTTTAATGAGATTGGACTAAGAATAGGTTGGTGAATACGTGGGGGGGCCCAAGTGCATGTGTTGCTTACCCAGTTATACGGCCTGTGTATGCATATGTTATAGTGTGTATGGTAGCTGCATGTTGTCATTTTCAGAGAACGGCTACCCGCGCGGCATAGAGTTCGTGGGCGAGCCAGTCTTGGTCACCGAGGGTAAGACGTACTCATGTGATTGCAAACGTGTTGAGGGTTTACGAATATTTTTATCTTACACATGTGTAACATAACATTTTGAGCGTTTTCATTGGCTACGCATTCCTTGACTGACCAATCGCATGACGTTATTTTGGTGAAATGAAGTCGTCATCATGAAATGACGTCATTTCAATACACAACTTTGAGGATTTACCAACTTATTTTGGTAAAATTAGAAGGGCTTTATTTCATTTAAAAGTATGTGATAAAAAAGATCTGACATCATTTCATACCATATTTTATTAAGGCTTGTCTAGCAAATTTGTTAGTGCTCGCCATAAGCTCGCTTTCTAAAAAAATTCCTGAACTCGTTTAATAAAATATGGTATGAAATGACAACTCGTGACGGATCTTATATATCTTACATAGAAATGTTATGCAGATAAACAGTTTCAAGTTCAACCCTTGGCGTGTATTTTGAAGTTGATGAGGTCCTTCATCGCTGAAGCTGCTTTTTGAGGACCCAGGGTGTGTCCCAACACCGAAAGTTGGGACCAAGTTTAAATCAAAGCTGCAGTTTTAAAGTACATTTTTGTCTTTTGGAGTTTATTTAAGGGATAAATATTTGTTTGGTTTAAAAATCATAAAAAACGTGTTAAGTATAATAATACAAGTTATGATGACATATTCATTAGCCGTTTTAGCTTGTTTATTATTAAATTTTGCTGTAAGCTGTGAAATTGTCATAATTTAGTTAATGTCTGGAAGGCCTGAAAAATATTTGGAAAAATGAAATACTTAGCCTAAAAATAGTAGAATTTTTCCATATTTCCATTATGAAAATAGATATTCTTCAGGATTAAAAAAAAAGTAGGTCATGTTTTAAGCTTTTTCTGATTGCAAATTATCTAGGTGGTTCTTGTAAAATACATCCCATCTGTGGATGATGTAAATTCTGCACCTGTGGTGTGTTATATGCTAATGTAGTGATAACAAGTATCTTGTGTGATAATGCACCCCTGAAATGTGATAGCTGTGTGCATCTTTATGGATTTTATAATAAAATAAGACAAATATTAATAAAAATCCAATTCTTGAAACGCATTTGTTTCATTCTTCAGAATGGCTGTGCGTTATTTTGTTGTGTATGCATGAAACTTCGTGCTGTGCATTATTAGGTGATAGTTTGTCATACCTTTATCGTTATACGTGTGGTTTGTGTGTTCTACCAAATGAGTCATTCAAATATTATGCTCAGTTTCAGAAATGATAATGAGGCAATCTTCAATCTCTGTATAATTAAATGATTTATGATATTTAATAATTTTATGCATAGTTGAACAACCGAGACTGCAGCATATTCTGATTTATTTTAAGATGTTCTTTAAAAACCACATTGGTATTATTTGAAACCAATGTACCTATAATCTACATGTATTTGCATATATTATAGTATAATATATCCACTACCTATAACCTTGTTGTGATAGTTATGTATCACAAGGTGTAAATATCACAGCTGGTTGCCAGATATTTACTCTCTTTTCTTTCAAGGTGGTCAATATTTTAGCTTTTCCTTTAGATCAGAGGCAAAAAATATGTTATAGTAAATGACAAAAAGACAAAACTGTTCTACTCGGTACATTGTCTTTACATTCTGTAATTCATGTTATTAATTTTAATTGAATTTTTTAGTAAACTTTTTCAAGAGTAAAAAATTATAGTAAACTAAAATTAGCCACCACTATAGTTTTAAATATGATATGTTTGTCAGGAATTCAGCCAATTGATCTTCAAATTAGTTCTTAAAAAAGTTACTACATTTACAATCAAAATATGACCATGCTTGTCATATAAAGATACACAGTTCAGAAAATAAATCAAAACGATATATATAACATAAAACTATATGATAGTTACAAAATATGACTATGCTTGGTACAAAATATGAGTGATGTCATTCCATGTATATTTCAGATGTTAAATAAAATATATATTTTAGTGGTTAAAATGTATGTTTCAGAGGGTAAAATCCCGAAGGGTGCAATATACCTAGGCCAGAGTGAGTCGCTGGCGGGAGGCGTGAAGCACACAGACACGTATTACGCCGTGCCGACGGAGGAGAGCCCCACCCAACACGAGATGAAGGTCAGCAGTCCCAAGCGCTACGAGGACATTGGGCCTATAGACCAGGAGAGCGGCATGCCCCTCTCTTTCAGACAGGTATAGGGCCACTATAAATAGACCTTTCCAGGCGTTAGAACAACATTTTTCAAACTCCTCCCCAGCGTTTGTTATCGAAGATCACTAGTACATCACATGCTTTGCCATGTGCTGTTTTGTGTAAAATAGGTTACACATGAAACATGTGATATCCAAGGGCAATGATTGGATAAAATTGCAGATTAATTTGCATAATTTGGGCATTGGTGGAAACGTCTATGGCTACAGGAGGGCAATTGTCAATGGGAAGTTTGGTGCACGTCAGTAGTAGATAGGTGTTGTTCCCTTTGTAAGGAATGTCTAGGGCATAGTGCACTTGTACTTACAATCTGTTTGTTTGTTTGGATTTTTTGCGGTTTTTAACAGTATTTCCGTCATATCACGGTGGTCAGTTAACCTACACACACTTTTTCTGGGCAAGTGTAGCCGATCTAAGCGGTTTGCCAGTACTAAGTGCACATACCTATGCCAGTAACTGACAACTGCCCTACTTGAAAATCAGAGGTAGGGGAGGAATGGCCATAGAAATAATTTCATGACCAATCCCCACACAAGTTATGTGGCCAGGCTGGGGTTCGAACAAACGATCCCCGGATTGACAGTCCAGCGCTCTACCAACAATCTGTTATCTATATTGTGGTACATATATTGAGCAGGAAGCTATCGTTACACATCTAAGGATGCTGTTGACCCTTAATTCAACTTGTTTCAAACATTATGTAAATGGTATGTGTCTGTAATTTCATTTGATATAAATACTTTTGTCATAATTTTTGTCAACAAACATAAGATATCTGTTAAATCCTTACTCTGTTGGTGTCTCGCGTATTTGCATGTTAAAGCAGCAGTTGCAATATATATGAGGCTTGTGTGGGCTTAATGCATGTGCGTAAAGTGTCGTCCCGGATTAGCCTGTGCAGTCCACACAGGCTAATCCAGGACGGCACTTTCCGCCTACAGTGGATTTATGTTTAGAAGAGATTACTTGAAACAGAAAATACCATAAAAGCAGAAAGTGTCATCCCGGATCAGCCTGTGCGGACTGCACAGGCTGATCTGGGACGACACTACGCAAGTGCATTAAGCCCGATTTTCCCACGACATGCCTCAAATATATTCATCTTCCATTGACCTGAAATATGTATCTAGGCATGCTCTGGTTGTGCCTTTCAGAACGTGGATGAGGAGAAGCAGCATGACTGGTACAAGCAGATGTACAAGAGCCTGCACAGGACCAAGAAGAAGGAAGGTGAGGCTGGTTGCCGTGGAAACGACTTGTTTTGAATCTCAGTCATGCAGTTGTTCTCACTGGGCCTTGTCTGGTGGTCTGAAGAAAATGTTGTTGTATGAGTTTCATGGGGAAGGCAATTTTTTTAAATTCAAAACATTGCCAGAAAATAATAAAAGCTTTATTGTTAGTGACTCCTCATTCAATAATTGAGGCGTGTCGTGGGAAAACGAGGCTTAATGCTTGTGCATAAAACCAAGCACAGGCTAATCCAGGATGGCTATTTCCGCTTTTATGGTATTTTATGTTTCAATGAAGTCTCTTCTAAACATAAATCCACTGTAGGCGGAAAGTGCCGTCCTGGATTAGCCTGTGTGGACTGCACAGGCTAATCTGGGACGACACTTTACGCACATGCATTAAACCCTGTTTTCCCACGACACCCCACAATTATAATCTAAGTTATTGCCAACTTTTGCAAACGTACATGTTACATTTTCTATATACCACATGGCAAGGTTTTAACTTGTATTATGTCTGTTACATGTCAGCCTAAACACAACGTTGGAGTTGCTAGTAGTCTTAATGGTGTGAATGTTTTGCAGTGGAATATTCGTGTTTGTGATTGGTGTTCAGACGAAGTCAAGATTGCATTTCCCGGACAATATTTTGTCTTTATTTTTTTGTTAATATACATTTGGTTGAAATGATATAATCAGATCTGCCTTTAAAACCCCAGTCGCTCTGTCACGATTTTTGCTACGATTGTCCACGATTTACAATATATTGGTGAAGCGTGGTAAAGCGTGAACACATACGTACTGGCATCTGTGTAAATCTTGAAGATTCTTGGGGGATCCTTATCGATGGGGAAGCGCTGTGGCAGTTTTTAACATGTTCAGAACATTCGTGGTTTATCGTAGCGCCGCCACGCTTGTTCCAAAATGTTGGAAAATCCTAGTGCCATCTATCTCAATCTGGCTTATTCTTACAGCCATCGTAGAGGCCTTGGTGGCCTTTGGTGATTAATCGTGACAGATTTTATGACATATAAAAGACTGAAGTACGTTATGGCACGTATATGTTCTACGCTTGCCCTATGGTTCAGTTACGATTCAAATAGTATCTTTAGTGGCAACTATCATGACTACTCACGAATATACACGATGAACCACGACAACGCAACGATTGGGTCGTGTTGCCTGTACGGTTTATCGCTATTTCTACGCACTCACTACGTTTGCCTACATTGGTGTCACGCCGGGCCGGCTAACTCAGTTGGTAGAGCTCTGGACTACAAATCCGAGGATTGCAGGTTCGATTCCCAGCCCGGCCACATAACTTGTGTGGGGATTGGTCATGAAATTATTTCTACGGCCATTCTCCACCTACGTCTGATTCAAGTAGGGCAGTTGTCAGTTACTGGCATAAGTATGTGCACTTAGTACTGGTAAACCAGCTTACCCAGGAAAAGTGTGAGTAGGTTAACTGATCGCCGTTATATGACTGAAATACTGTTGAATACGGTGAAAAATCCAAACAAACAAACACATTGGGGTCAGGATGATGCACTAGGCATCGTGAAGCCTTGAAGCATGAGAATTATTGACTGCTAGTAGGTTTATCGTGATGCCTTGAAGCGTGAGAATTATTGATTGCTAGTAGGTTTATCGTGATGCCTTGAAGCGTGAGAATTATTGACTGCTAGTAGGTTTATCGTGATGCCTTGAAGCGTGAGAATTATTGACTGCTAGTAGGTTTATCGTGATGCCTTGAAGCGTGAGAATTATTGACTGCTAGTAGGTTTATCGTGATGCCTTGAAGCGTGAGAATTATTGACTGCTAGTAGGTTTATCGTGATGAATCTTCTTTAATCTTACTACAATCTTAGGAGAAACGTTAACAATTGCCTGTAATCGTTTGTTACAGTAGCGCTTACCTGACACTAGCATATTACAACCGTAACAGATTGCGTCATATCTTGGTAAAACCGTGGATAATCGGCTTCGGAAACCTTTAAGTGTCGTTGATATTCGTAGTCTCATCCTACAACAACCGTAGGTATACGTATAAAGACACAATCGGGACACTGTGCATCTGACTTATCACAATTAACACGTCCACGATCAATCGTGGGCTATCGTCGCCAAAATCGTGACAGTGTGACTGGGGTTTTACCTGTTTATGTTGTTACTAATAATTATGATTTCAATTATTTTTAAGCATATTTCAAAATCTACCAGAAAGTTCAAGTACTAAATATCTTGTCACCTTAGATCAATAACTCAATATCTGCTGTGCAAAATATTAGGACTTATTGAGTTCTTGAACTAAGGCGACACAATTTATTCTGTTTGATTTTCTGCTGTCTGTTAGCCATTTAATTGTAAGGTCATATTCAGGTGCTAAAAAAAATAAGTGTGTGAATTTGGTTGGAGTAATTTTTTGCCTCAACCCCCAAAAAGCCACAATATGAAAGAAATGACATTATGACTGTGCTGATTATCTTAATAGCTCATTGACTCATTTGTCAAAAAGATCAATATGTCAAACTTTATTGCTGTCAATTGCTGCTTGCAGATTAATTTCACTTCCAAATGCTGGGAGAGCTGTTAAATTGTCCACATTTTATGACTTTGAAACCACCAATGTTTAATCACTAGAAAAGTTGTAATTCCTTCTGTCAAATTTGTAGTGTCACTATCAACTGTTAATTTTGCTGATTTTTTTTATGTGGGTCATTTTCTTGCATTAGATTCTTACAAAATATATGTTATTGTGAAGTCATTTTAGTAGTTTTTAAGGTAGCATTTTTTTAAATCAAGAACACCTCTGCTTGAATAATTTCAGTTATGATCTTAATCTGTTTGAGGTTTTTCCTCAATGTCCCTATTTGTTCTAGGGAAAACTTGTAAATATTTAAGGGGTTTAAGCCAAAACTGCAGCAATGTAATGGGTCACACAGGCAAGTTAAGCTGGAAAGCAACCGAAATGCAAATTAAGCTGTTGTTTGATGTCTACATTTTGTAGAAAACATGTCTGGTAGTCTGTGTTTGATAGCAAAAATCCAGTGTTGTTTAATTATGCTTTTTGAGTGTTCAAACATTGAGCTGTTGGTCACACATTGTATTTTCGTGCGGATATGTTAGTGTTAAATAATGAACATTCTAAACTTCTTGAATCGCATATCGATATTAAAGTCCACAATGTCAAAGGATTTCACAGACATTTTATAGCTATGTTAAATATGAATATGCCTGTCCTGCTTGAGATAAGAATGAAATTGAGAAACATTTTGGTCTGGTCGGCTGAGGGGGGAAGTACTTTATGCAAACTGAGTGACACAGGTAATCAAGGCTATTTATGAAAATGCAATAGGTTGAATCTGTGAAAAAGTCCAGTGTAACGTGTTAGAACGTGTCCATTCTCCAATTAACTGTGCTTTAAAAGTATGCACTTTGAAAAACAATTGTAAAACATTTTGGTTGAAATTGTAGACTTAATAGTTGTTGTTTTTTTGCATTTTGCGAGTATATGAGTCCAAAATGGATGCCTGTTCGTATATTACGTAACAGATGAGGAGCCCTCTGTGTTATTTGATCGTTTACCAATGCATACTGACCATGACTGTTGTTTACCAATGCATACTCACCATGACTGTTGTTTTTCCTGTTCAGATTCTGACGCTGGTATGTGTTTTACTAGCACGGTCAAGCCTCTAGCTCTCTCTCTCTTTTTTTTTTTTTTTTTTTTTTTTCCTCTCCTAGTTCCAGGAGTTTTCCAGTGTATGTAATCTTGAAAATACTGGGTTTTTTAGGATTAAAAGGGCATATTGATGGTAATTCTCATAAATATAGATACATATAAAAACAAGATTATTTCCTATTTTCTCTCGAATTTATTATTCGCGAAGCAACAATATATTGATGGAATAGTTAAGAAAAAATATATACAAAGAAGAATTTGTGGGATACACGGTTTCAGTAGGATTCAAACTCTTTTCTACACAATCTTGCACTTGAATAAATCTTCCCTTCGCCATGTAATGTTTTTTCAATGCATGTAATGGTACATCGTGTACATTTAATTCATATAAATTGTACTACTTCTAGTGTTCCTGCGCCGGCAAAAGTGTCATCGACGACCACTGTTTATATAAAATAATACACTGGCTTATTTGTAGAGACAAGACTATAATATTTAACAATCCTTCAATATTATAAAAAAAATGTAATCAACTTTAATTTGCAAATGATCTTGTCAATCGTCGATACGCCCCTTTAACTGTTACAAGGTTACATTTTGTTGCATTACAAAATTGCCTGATTGTTCCATGGGGAGGACACAAGTACTGTCGAATAAATAATATGCTTATTAAATTATTTGTGGGTTATTTTTGTTTGGTGTATTTTTTAGGCAGTTTCTAAGAACAATGAGATTTGTATATTTAACTTGACCTACAAGGAAAAGACAAATTGGAAAACTAATGGAAGACTTTGCTTATTGTTATCAATTACTAATACTTTGTTTGTACTTCCTATTCAGATGTAATATCAAGATTTCTTTAAATCGTTACTGAAACTATATATTATGTACACACAAGTCATCACATAAGTTTCTATAAATTATTGGTAATAATTATCTGCTTAAAATGTACTTTCACGTTCACCCAAATGTATTTTATTAATCCATTTATGTAATGGATATATACAATAAAGCTAAAATCTTAAAACCAAACATTAGTACAAAGTGGGTGCAGTGTTAGTTGTCTTAGTCCACATTCATTTTGTGAACACAGTACAGACTCCCTGAACCAGAGCAGACAAAATTGCTACAAAAAAGACAAGATTTGTACTTGAGCATCTTGTGTTAGAAGAGGTCAAGAATTGGCCAAAATCTGGCAGTATTTTCCCCCCTGTACTGTGGATAATGATGTCTTTATCCTTAAATTTGAAGAAAAATGAATTATTTTGCCAACCTGAACTAAACTAGTTCATACAATAACCATACTATCAAGGATGATAAGTTTAAGTTTAGCCGTTTGTTCGCTTATTACATGTTGTCACGGAAACGAAGAGCCTGTTTGAATGTTGTCATGCATGCATGCACTTCTTGGAAATTTCATCATTCAAATATATTTGTTTTTATTCATCTGAACTTTGCTGCTGGGAATATGCTGATATTGTTGCTATGAAAATCACATTGAGTGTTGCTGCTATGGAAACCATTGCTATGCACTGTTGTCACATGATCAGTGTTGCTTTCAGTCACAGTTCAAGGAATTATGGCCATGATGGATCGATTGTTTAAGAACTCAGGTGCTTACAAACCACCCGTCTTGTTGCCCTGGGCCGATATCCGCAAAGCTCCTAAGGGGAATGTTCAGTTGTATTTAAATGAAAATTTTCGATCATTTTTAGCTCTAATTTTCGTAGAAAAGGAAGCCATTCTACTCGCCCCGGCGTTGGCGTCGGCGTCTGCTCTAGGTGTAAGTTTTACGGTAAGCTAGTTTCTCAGGAATGGCTTGAGGGATTTCATTCAAACTTAAAACAATTATTCCCCATGTTAAAATTAATCTACAGGCCAAGATTGGTAACTCTAGTTTGAAATTTGTCAAAATTATGGGCCTTTTTATACTTAGAAATTTTACATATAAGCTATTTGGATAGGTTAAAGTTTTATGGTAAGCTAATTTCTCAGGAATGGCTTGAGGGATTTCATTCAAACTTTAAGCATTTATTCCCCATATTAAAATGAACCTATAGGCCAAGTTTCATAACTCTAGTTCAAAATTAGTCAGAGTTATGGGCCTTTTTACATTAAGAAATTTTACATATAAGCTATTTGGCTAGGTTAAAGTTTTTAGGTAAGCTAGTTTCTCAGGAATGGCTTGAGGGATTTCATTCCAACTTAAAACACTTATTCCCTATATTAAAATGAACCCATAGGTCAATTTTGATAACTTTAGTTAGAAATTTGTCAAAATTATGGGCCTTCTTACACTTAGAAATTTTACATATAAGCTATTTAGATAGGTTAAAGTTTTTCGGTAAGCTAGTTTCTCAGGAATAGTTTGAGGGATTTCATTCAAACTTAACACACTTATTTCCTATATTAAAATAAACCCATAGGCCAATTTTAATAGCTCTAGTTTGAAATTTGTCAAAATTATGGGCCTTTTTACACGTCTTAGAAATTTTACATAATTATTAGCTATTTGGATGAGTAGTTTTTTTTTGTAGGCTAGTTTCTCAGGATTGGCTTGAGGGATTTCATTCAAACTTAAAACACTTATTTCCTATATTAAAATAAACACATAGGCCAATTTTGATAACTCTAGTTTGAAATTTGTCAAAATTATGGGCATTTTTACACTTAGAAATTTTACATTCCCGTGGGTGGGGTGGCGGCGTCAACTTTTGATTGCCACTCTCGCATTCGAGAATGATTCTTCATACATAGATAGCCTACAGTAATACTTTACTTGGGATTGCATTTGTGGTGGGGTGGATGGGGTCAAGGTCACTGTTACTAAAAATAGAAAAAACAGTTTCAGCTCAATTACTCTAGAACAAATTGAAATATTAATAATAATGAAATAATAATAATTTATAGATACCGTATAGCTAGACATCGCATGAGATTGCATATGGGGTGGGTGGGGTCAAGGTCACTGTTTGAAAATTAGAAAAATGCTTCTCTTTCGGTAACTCGAGAACGAAATTAACTTTGTTTAATTGGCCCCCACTATCGATACAGAAAAAAAAAGTAAGAAACTCTGAAAAGCACAAGAAAAGTCGAGTGCGCTCTCCTCCGACAGCTCTCGTGTTATGTGAAACGCAATTATTTCTGTTCCAAAAAGGGTAAAATATAAGTGCGTAAGCAATATTTACCAGTTAAAAGCTTCTTATTAAAAACTTCTTAAAGTTTTTAAATGTTCATATTAAAGTATATGGCTATTAAAGTCATTTTTGTCTTAAATGGTTTTATTCAATAAAAGAGTCAACAGTTGCTATTTATTGTACCATATTTCAAAGATAAAATAAGGATTTTAATATGGAAAATTGAGTTTAACATTTTCACTTCAGTATGACTTCCCTTCTCGAAAAAGTGTATTTAATACGCATTTAATGCATATTAAATGCAGCGGTATTGGCACCGTATATTTTCTGCGTTTAATACGCATTTAATACACTTAAAAATGCAGAAAACATACACTTACTACCGAAATTAAGTGTATTTTTTCTGCATTTTTCCTGTATTAACTTAAGTGTATTTTTCTCCTTGAAAAATACACTATCTTAAAAATATACACTTAAGTGTATTTAAAGTGTATTTTCTAGTGCATTAATACACTTTTTTGTAAAAAATGCAGAAAAAGTACAGAAAAAATACACTTAATGTGCTAAAAGTTTATTTAATACGCATTTAATGCAGAAAAAATACAGTGCCAATACCGCAGCGTTAAATTCGCATTAAATGCATATTAAATACACTTTTTCGAGAAGGGTTAAATGAAGATTGTTCGTAAGGAGCTTTGTGGATGTGGCCGCATATGGTTGTAGCATGCTGTCCAGTGTACGAGGCTATACAATCACCATACCCTGCATTTCCAGTATTGCATTGTACACTGCAGATCCGTTATATCGCGATTCGCGGAGTCCATGGATCGAGATCGCGATATAACGGATCTGCAGTGTAAGTACTTGGAAGAATGCATGACACATTAGTATGTCTGCTGCTCATATGCTGCTCATATTCTAAGATTGCCCTTTTGTTATGTTAGACTATGTTTTTACAAATGTTAAGTTTATTTCAGTTCATTTAATTGTTGTTCTACGTTTGCTGGTAATAAGAAACAACAAACAAGACAAAAGTAATTTTTTGAGCAGGCATCATCAAGAAAGTTTATTCTGATATTCTGTTTGAAAAATATATCTTTTAAAAAAAGTAGCTACATTCATTGGTTGAAAGAGTCACTATGTACATAAAGGGACAGTGGACCCAATAAAGGTTTAGTGATCACCACGCATGTTGCTGGTTGGGGCCAGGGAATTCCTTACGCAGTGTCCCATTATAATGACCCCATGTTTATTTCATTGTTCATTTAACTCTAGGAAAGAGCAAATGGTATCCCTTTAATCTGCCATTGTTCTTGGTTCATTGCTACAAGAAATACACAAATAGGACAGTTTAATAATGCCATCTACAGAGCTGTTGTGAGTTTTTCAATAATTTTCCGTATTTCTTAGTTTCTTAATTGTTCATTTGAACATTTTGCTCAACACGGAATGGGCTATTTATAGTTTCTCAGTCTTGTGTGGACCTCTTCTCAATCGCTGTACCTATGTTTTTGCATTAAATGTTATGATTTAGATTGTGTTGTATGTTAAAAACCATTTATCAGCATGTTTGTATTGTATATAAGGAAAGTAACTCCTGCCACACTGAAATGTACTTGCAAATGAGTTCTCTAACTTAATTTACATTTTCCAGGCATCTATATAAAGTAATATTATCCAGTAAAACAAAAAATATAAGTAGATGCAGAGTTCAAATAAGCTGCCTTTATTATAAAATAAAACATTATATTAAATACCAGACAGTAACTGATATTACTTATTAAAAATTCAATAAACATGTTTTATCAATCATAACAGTTTTAAACAATTGCAATGCAAAGTTATTGAACATAAAAGTTCACTTGATTTTTAAAGAACACATCCAGCATCTGCGGATAAAAAATAACAACATATGGGCATTGCTCTACTTGAAATCTGCATTGATTTTGTTTAAAGGGACTATGTTAACAAAACATTGGCTTCCTATTGCACTTTACATTATATTATTTGATAGAAATGCTCTTTACTAAGACATGTGCATTAAATAAATAAAAATAATATAATACCCAGTAAGATGTTTGATAAAAAACAAATTAGCAAGCAAGCCTGAAAAAATTTAAACCCCAAGCGAGTATCAAACTAACGACTTAGGAGCCATACAAAGTGATGACAGTAGGCAGCGCTTTAACCAACTGCGCTATCATGCTTGGTAAGGAGTCGTGTGTAAACTATGGTTATACAAAATACTTACAATTCTGACGTCAAAATGTAAACAGGAAAAGGGCCAAACAAACACAACCCATATTATAAATTGATTTTTATCTCAGAATGCGTACACTCTTTTTCGATTATATATACCCCGTTTTAATTGTTATTATATACCAGTATAAATATCTAAATTTCAGATTTTTTTTAGAAATTGCCCCCTTGAGGCCCTTTTCGATGACATAGTCCCTTTAATTGCACCAGAATATTTAGATGTGGGTTTATTTATGTAATTGGTTATTCCAAATATTAATATACGCACAGATATGTTTAGAAACATTAATGTTTATATAATTAACTTAAAAGGCATTGCTTGCTCTAAAAATAAAGTTCTATGTCATGAACTGTATAAAAATACATTGTACTTAAGATTAATATGTATATTTAAAAAAAGATACTTTTTTTCAGCTGTATTAAAACCACATTAACATGTACTGTTCACTTCTTTTTCAGCTGTATTAAAACCACATTAACATGTACTGTTCGCTTCTTTTTCAGCTGTCAATAACTACAAGCCCACTTACCAGTTCCCTGAAGATGATGACAAGTCCGATTCGAAATCAGTCGACGGTACGATCCACATAAGTAACTTACCCCACCCACGGTCTGCAGTACATATGTGTAGCATTTCCGAAAAAGCAGTTTGTTGTAAAATAATGTTAAACCTGGTAACAACACACGTATGAGTTTAAAGACTTTAATAACATTTTTAAAGGCAATAATGGTCACAACTGTTTTCCAACTGATGTTTTCAGGATTATGACAACAAACATATTTGTATGCTTCTCAAAAAGTCCATTTTTTGTGCTTACCCAACATGTATTGACCATTAAAAATTTCTGGCTTCCGTTTATTACTTTCATGTTGTCAGTAGACTAATTCAATATTGATTGGTCAGTCATGATGAGGATTGCATGCTTAGATGTTTTCCATGTACAAAATGTTCGATTAGAATTAACAGGTTTGTTCCGATGTAGCTGTGTGAGAACATCGAGTTTGGACCTGTGTATTTTCCACTGATATAACTATTTGAACATAGACGAGACATGTATGGCATTTCTTGTAGATGGGTCTGACTGTCTGACCAGATTTGGTCTAAAGTTATAGCAAACAAGAAAGCTATGATATTTGAATGAGATAACAGTACATTAATTGCAATGCCTGTTGGTTGTGGGAGAAATCCATGTTGTATGTCACAGATCACACATTTCACTGTTTGTATATTCATGTATCTTACTTGGAAATGTTTGACCTTACCCTGTGTCGGATTTGACCCTTTGTAAACGCATAATTCGTCCTTTGAAAGCCAGAAGGGTTTATCAGCATATGTGGCTTTCAGAAGACAATATCCGATATACCATTTTGGTCTATTGGTCCCATTTTTGAGCGGTCTGGTATTGCTTTCCCGCATATAATGCATGATTGCGTGTTGTGTCCGCAGTGACGTCTGAAAAATCTCACGTCCGCTCGACCTCAAGATCAGAGTCACTGTCACACATGGATGATGACACAGACAGCGCGTTCACGAGCAGAGTGGAGGAAGCTAGAACGTTCTTTCAGCATGCATCACCACGAAACTCAGCCTTGTCCTCTGGATCCGTGGCCTCGCCCTTGTCACCGAAATCTCCCACTGACTCCACGAACACAACATCCACCATGTCCAACAGTTTCACCACCTCACCTCACAGCGTCGTTAATGCAGAAAAATCATCCCCATTGAGCGCGAGTTCAAAATCCCCCGGTGCAATTTCTAACAGTTCAAAATCCTCCACGTCTAAATCAGAAGAAAACTCTGAGAAACCCAAGTCCTCCTTAACTAGCGTCTCTGAAGCAGTACGAAGGGATGCCAAATTCTCCAGTGGGAGGCAAACGAAAACTTATGATGATATTGAATTTCGAGCCGTTCCTGCAAAGGCGGTAGAAACGGAAGGTATAAGTGTGCTGTTGGGCACTGCCTTAGATGCAATGGGTTTTACCAGTGTTTATTCCTAATCCCACACCCTTCTGTACTAGCTTTCGTACTTGCTGCTTCCTAACTGTTGCGAGGATAGTTTCTAGCCACAACTGATCTACTAAACAGTTTACAACTCACATATTTGGAGGATTTATTTGTTGTTGACTACATTTGTAACATGTTTGTCAATTTTATAACTACCTCACATGATGCTATTTTTATGTTTAAATACTTGCATTCATTTTTTGTGATCATATTTATATGGGACGGTATTAATTGGTTTCTGTAAGTCTGTGTTATTCTGGAAGTATTGTGATGTGCAGTTAATTCCACTCTGTCGATTAAATTGTATTAATCCTGATGTTGTATTTTAGTAAATCAATGCTAGCACTTTTCTTTTCGTTGATAACTAATTAAAATATGTATAAAAATAGTTTTAAAAAGCATTGTTTAGAAATGTGTAAAGTATTCCTTCGATCTGAGAGCTAAGACCCGTAGTTAATTTAAATATTCTGCCAGCTCCTTGCCATTCCCATCCTCGTTAATTGCCCCGTAGAAATTATCTCTTTCCTGTCTCCGTTCATCTGTTGTTGTTTTTTATCAGATACTGTTGTTTTTTATCAGATACTTTTTAATACAGAGAATGAAATCTTTAATCGTCTACACAGAACAAGGCTTTTAATCACACAGCCATTGAATGCATTTTATTAGTACACCAGTATTTCTAAAGACACATGTGATTTAAAGCCGCAGTCCAGAAATATGTTAATAAAAATACAACTTTTCAGAGATCGCTTCTAAAGGACATTTTACCGATCAAAATAAAAAGAATCGCATTGAAATCAGTAAAATAATAACGTTTCGTTAACTTTTTATCTTATAGTTTCTGTATGCAATAGCTGATGATGCCTCTGGAGTAAATCAGCATGTACATTATCGCCTACTCCGTTTGTACCAAGCGTTTTCGAACATAGGCATTATAAAATGCCTTTTGTAAATAACAAACAGTTTTCAGTCGAATATATACCATTAACATTCATTGGAACTATTGCCAATTTACGATGTATTGAATTATAATCTATGGACTGCGGCTTTAATGTTATTTTTAGCTCAATTACCCCCTATGTTTTCATCAAAAACCAACTTGGAATTCACAAAAGTTTCTAACCTGCATTGCTGAAAACTTTGTTGTTATTTTTGGACGGATTTTCCTGAATTAAATCTCATTTTTGATGGCAATTTAAAACTTAACACAAAGAAACAAAACGTTTGATTATTTCTAATATTTCTAAAGATATTGGTAAATGAGACTTTGTGAGATTTCAGTTTGGGGCCGTGAGATCTTGGGATGTTTTGTATTGATTCCAATCTTTTCTTAAATCTTCAGTTTCATGGGTTGATTCCAATCTCTGTTACATAATAAATGTTCGGTTTTATGGAGTGAGATGCTTTGTGTGATACACAGATACTGTAGCAAGGTACCAGAGCTATTTTTAATGCTTCGGGATAGATTGTCGTATTATTGTGCTTAGTTTTCGATAGTCAGGTACATGTCGAATGTTCAGTTCATGTTATATTTTACATGCTTAATACACAAGTTATGTGTAATTATTAACATTAATACATAGACTTCTTGCTAACAATGTTAAATTCAACTCATTTTAGAATGTTATTTCATCACTTTACTATTTCCAATACATTGTATTCCACTAACAGTTTATAATCGGTTAATAATACACATATATAACGTTGTTGCAAGGTTATCACATTGACTCTGAGTCAGCAGTCATGAACAAACTTTTAAGTCATTATTTGTAAAAACATAGAATAAATACTGCATCTCTTTGAATTTTATGGATTTTTTGTGATGGTGAAATTTGTTTCATCTAAATATCTCGAGATTGAATCCAGTGACGTCTCGAGAATATTTTCATTTTTGGCACCAAGCACTGGTTCTACCCAGGCTACACTCTGCAGTCTTTCTGCACACAGTTTTTGTTCTGTCAAAATCACTGACCACCTAGCGTCACATTCAGTTAATGTGCCAACTGAGGCGTAAACAAAATACATGTTTGTTTCAGGTTGCCCGACCTACCCTACAAAAATGCCCCGACCCTAGAACATTTTATTGAGTTTGCCAGATATTTTTTCGGCTTAGCTGTCTAAGATCATTTTTTACCTAGATTTCTTGCGATCTACCGGTATAGGTTTACCTCCCTTGGCAAATGTATATACATTTGTTTAAAGAAAACACATGATAAAATTCAACAAAAATATAATTTAGTGACAACGATACTCAAATCATGGCACTTTTTTCCCACCATACTTATGATAAACTATTTTAGAATCATTTATGACATCATTTTTATGACGTCAGAATACACAAACTTGTTTTTATTTATTTATTGTCCAAAAGCATAAAATAAAAAGAAAATTTGTTGATTTCAGTAAATGATCAAATACTTATTTCACTCGTGGTACGCCACTCTTTAAAATATTGTTTTCTTTGACCACCAAAATCAACAAATATCCTCTATATCTTCGACATACTATAAAACTGAACATAAGTATGGACAATTTTACTCATTGTATGTCATGATCAGAATGTTATATTCATTCACATAATGAAACAAATATTTTGTTTAGCCGACAAAATCGGCGCGCTCTATAAATAGCAATTACAATTATCTAATTCACGGGGACCACAGTCGGTTACAACGTACAACGTTGCCTGTTGAGCTCGCGTCACGTCTGCCTGTCAATAGTGTTATGGTTTGTATGAAAAGCACAAAATATAAAGTGGTACGGTTCTGGTATTTTTCAAAAAAATATCAGCAGATTTGATGGAGCTTATATTTCCTATTATTTTATCATTGTGTAAAAATAGTATTGTACTTTATAATTGACATCAGTCCCCGTGAATTAATTCTAAACAACACACTCCAGCAGGAGAGTAAATCATTCTAAAAATAGCGCGCGGTAAAGCTGTGTTAATACACATGCATCAATTAGCGTCCGGAGAATCCTAAACCCGAGAATTTCAGTAAATGGAGAATTTATATTTATAAACTTACAGTGCATGTTAATTTATATTTGAATTGTGGTTGCGTTTTATTAAGAATTATTTATAATTGCACCTTTCTATCAACTTCTCCAGTAGATGTTATTCAATCTATACAAATGTTAAAACATCTTTCTGTAAGTAAAATGTGGTGAAAAAAGTCTTGTAATACGGCGAAATGTTGTTCATGTTACTTTAACTTCATTTGCGTGGCATAAATACACTATGTGCAATACTAATGATATATAGAGTATATTATTTAACATATCTGTGTACACTTGTCGGATATATATAATAGTTTTCATTAATACCCGCTATTATTTTCTAACAATGTTAATTTGTTAAATTTGCCTGACAAATTCGTGTAGCAATTATGTTTTCGTAAATTACTAGTATTTAGGTAATTCATGTATCATGTATCACTGGTGAAAACATGGGGCAGTATATGATCGGTTTATTCATGGTACAGATATTAATAATGATTGAGTTTATCTCAAATCAATTTTGGGGCAGATAAGTTTTTCTTATGGGTCCGAAAAATCGAGTGTCCGAGAAGTCTCCTAGTAGGGACCGAAAATTTGGAGTCCTAGAAGTCACGTAACCGATTATCTTGGTCCTCTTGTATTACATTTAGGGCAAACAAATGACATATCAATATTAATTTCAACACCGATTGTCTTTTTTAAAGACATTTCTTGTTTGTTTATGTACTTTTTTCCAATAATTAAATGTTGTTTGGATAAATAAGTGTTTTTTTATAGTATCCACTCCAAAACAATGTTTAAGGATATTTCTGGTACGTTTATTTAATATTCATTCAGTTTTGAAATTTTCAAGTTGACCATTTACCAACACACACAAAAAATAATAAAAAAATCCCTACTTACCTACCCTTATTTTTTTGGGCATGTAACTTGAAACAACATATTTTTTTTGTATGCCTGATGATAGTTTGCTTTATAAAAAAGTACTGCTGGATATTTTCAGAGTATAAGAATGCATGCATATTGCGTAATGTGACGTTCCGAACATGAAACCGATGGTGCTCAATCTATCACTATGATATATCCATTTGAGGCGTGGCGTGAGAAAAACGGGCTTACTGCAGCTGCGTAGAGTGTCGTACCTGATCACACCAGGACCACACTTTCAATTTTAAGATATTCAAGGAAGTCACTTTTAAACATAAATCCACTGTAGGCGGAAAGTGCTGTCCCGAATCAGCCGGTGTTGTCCACACAGGCTGATCCGGTGCAATACTTTACGCTCGTGCATTAAGCCCAGGTTTCCCACGACCCGCCTCATTTGTCATGTCGAAAATATACACCGATTTCTCACCCTAATATAGATTCAAAAGAGTTAGTCATACACTGCAAATGTAGACAGTAAAAATAAAGTATAGATTCATAGCGTATTTAGTATTTTGTATAGTTGTTTATTTGTTTATTCTATGTAATAATTTAGATGATTTCATACATCTTTATAATCTAACTGTAAATGCACTACATACATTGTCTAACCAACAATAACAATTGTATTGCGTGAAAATAATATATAAAAAGTACTATTATGCATAACAACTTTACATTGGAATTTACATTTCACAATTTTGTAATGGTTTTAATTTCTAAATTCATTATTAGTTTTATTTCAGAATCAACATTTTGTAATTATGTTATATTGGATTATTATATGTATATTTTCATATATATTTAACTAATGTAAGTTACATGTTCCACATGTAAAATTTGTGGTTAATGTATTGCTGAATGGTTTCATACTTTTCAGAACTTTTTGAACTTTTTGCATACTCAAAAAATGAACAGCATTTTGCTTACTCAAAAAATGAACAGCATTTTGCATAGTCAAAACATGAAAAGCATTTTGCATAGTCAAAACATGAACAGCATTTTGCATAGTCAAAACATGAAAAGCATTTTGCATAGTCAAAACATGAACAGCATTTTGCATAGTAAAAAAATGAACAGCAGAAAATATTACTCTGACATATACATTAAATTTGAAGCTATTTTCATACCTGTTACAATAATGAGCAGAAACGTTTTCTATCATGATTCAATATGTTAACACATTAAATGAAGTTCACAGACCATTTAGTTCCATGGCGTATGAACATTTTAGTTTCTTCATTCTTTCATGTATATACATGAGGCACGTCGTGGGAAAACCGGACTTAATGCATGTGCGTAAAGTGTCGTCCCAGACTGCACAGGCTAATCCGGGACGGCACTTTCCGCATACAGTGTATTTATGTTTAGAAGAGACTTCCTTGAAACAGAAAATACCATAAAAGCGGAAAGTGCCGTCCTGGAATAGCCTGTGCGGACTGCACAGGCTAATCCGGGACGACACTTTACACACATGCATTAAGACCGGTTTTCTCACGACGTGCCAAACATGTTGTTTCTGACCACATTTCCTCTGGTTTCAGATGTGAATCCCTACAGACCCAGTTATGAAGTGCCGTTGCGGTCAGTTAAAGGTACGGCAATGTTTAAAGGGACAGTCTTTGCCATTAAAAGATCACAAGTCTACAAAAAAGGATAAATTTTAATGTCATTTCTAATTTCAACATCCTGTTCAAACATTTAATAATGTTTAGTTGAAAGATACTTATTTCTTTGCTTATATTGTCCATATTGTGTGAAGTTCTTATAAATATTGAATCCAGGCTTTTATTATTCATATTAAATGATATTGATATTGGATCATTAAAAAATAAAGACAAACTGTTTAGTAAGAAAAAGTATGCTCAACTTTGCTTTAATTAGCAGTGACGTAGTTTTACTCTATTTAAAACCAAGTGACTTCTCAAACAAACGCTGCACTACATGTTATTATTGATATGTTATGCAGGTGACATTGAACATGTTGGTATTATTGTGCAGGTGACATTGACCATGTTGGTATTATCGTTTTCAGGTGACAGTGTCCATGTTAGTGTTGTTTTGCAGGTGACATTGACCATGTTGGTATTGCTGTGCAGGTGACATTCACCATGTTGCTATTGTTTTGCAGGTGACATTGAACATGTTGGTATTATTGTGCAGGTGACATTGACCATGTTGGTATTTTCGTTCGGTGACATTTACCATGTTAGTGTTGTTTAGCAGGTGACATTGACTATGTTGGTTTTATTGTCCAGGTGACATTGACCATGTTGCTATTATTATGCAGGTGACATAGACCATGTTGCTATTGTTGTGCAGGTGACATTGACCATGTTGGTTTTATTGTGCAGGTGACATTGACCATGTTGCTATTGTTGTGCAGGTGATATTGACCATGTTGGTTTTATTGTGCAGGTGATATTGACCATGTTGCTATTGTTGTGCAGATGACATTGATCATGTTGGTTTTATTGTGCAGGTGACATTGACCATGTTGGTTTTCTTGTGCAGGTGACATTGATCATGTTGGTTTTGTTGTGCAGGTGACATTGACCATGTTGGTTTTATTGTGCAGATGACATTGACCATGTTGGTTTTATTGTGCAGGTGACATTGACCATGTTGGTTTTGTTGTGCAGGTGACATCGACCATTTTGGTTTTATAGTGCAGGTGACATTGACCATGTTGGTTATATTGTGCAGGTGACATTGACCATGTTGCTATTATTATGCAGGTGACATTGATCATGTTGGTTTTATTGTCCAGATGACATTGACGATGTTGGTTTTATTGTGCAGGTGACATTGACCATGTTGCTATTATTATGCAGGTGACATTGATCATGTTGGTTTTATTGTGCAGATGACATTGACCATGTTGCTATTGTTGTGCAGGTGACATGACCATGTTGGTTT
This sequence comes from Congeria kusceri, assembly GCA_027627225.1. Classification (NCBI taxonomy): domain Eukaryota; kingdom Metazoa; phylum Mollusca; class Bivalvia; order Myida; family Dreissenidae; genus Congeria; species Congeria kusceri. Next base: position 70,613,241 of record CM051031.1, on the reverse strand, counting down.
TATTGTGAAGGTGACATTGACCATGTTGGTTTTATTGTGCAGGTGACATTGACCATGTTGGTTTTATTGTGCAGGTGACATTTACCATGTTGGTTTTATTGTGCAGGTGACATTGACCATGTTGCTATTATTATGCAGGTGACATTGAACATGTTGCTATTGTTGTGCAGGTGACATTGAACGTGTTGCTATTGTTGTGCAGGTGACATTGACCATGTTGGTTTTATTGTGCAGGTGACATTGATGCAGGATACCGGTCTGAGCCCGAGTATCGCTCTAAACAGCGCAGCAAGAGTACGTCCAACGTCAGCAAGGCTGCCCGCGCTTTGTAAGTCATAACCTAATATCATTAACCTTGCGGTATCACTATTCGCAAAGAAATTGTTTACCTTTCCCGTGCTGGCATGGTGCATCGAAAAAAAAACAACATAATTTAAGAATGAATAATACACTTCAAAACATTTAAAATATTTGTTTAAATGTTAAATACTGCAAGATTACATATATACCACATTAAGCCTCTGTGTCTACTGGGTGCTACTAGATACGTTCAAAAACTCAAAATACACAAACATGAGTTGTGCAGAGTCATTTTTTGTTATCAATGAAGTTTTTCTTACATTGAAATAACATGATAATAATGATTGCAGTTTTAGTTAATTATAACCTATACATTTTTGCAAAAATAATAAAGTTATAATGTTATCAGATATTCACAATTTTAGAATCACTGTAAAGTCATTTCAGTTTTTTGATGCGTACATTTTGATAAAGCATGGACATTCTGTCTTTAATCTGTTTGCACTAGATAGGCACAGATACACCTGCATGTGTGAATCAGTACATGGCATTGCGAAATGAATTGTTTGTTTTGAAACCCTGCACACTTATTGTGTACCCCAACCATCTCCAATTCAAAATATAACTGTCAATGTTACTGTTTTACTGTAGAATCATCTAGAATGGCTACTGTCAAGTCATTTTATTTTGCGGAGTCTAAATTTTGTTCATTATTTACAAACTTTTCATTTTTTGTTTGTTTAATAATGATGCAGATGAAAAGTATATTAATTTTAATGTAAAATATAGAATCATGTACAATAAAATGTTAAACTTTCTGAAGATAAATTTTCAACTAAAAACTGCTAAAAAAACCATACATAACAGACATATAGATATAGTTTGATAGCTCTTAGTATTAAATATATCAATACATGACAAATGTATGCAGGGTCTCGAATTCATGCTACAATTGGACTGCAAAATTTAATCCACCGCAAAATAAAACGATTTTACAGCATGTGATTATTAATCATGAAACAATATTCAGACTACATTCTACAATCATTTCTCTGTCAACTTGTTGATGTGGGAACATTACTTGAACATAACACACCACTACTTTATTTTTTCATAAAAATTAATAAAATTAAAATTGGTAATTGTTAGCCTTAATATAAATGAGGTGTGTAAAGTGTCGTCAAGGATCAGCCTGTGCAGTCCGCATAGGCTGATCCGGGATGACACTTTCCGCTTTTATGGTATTTTCTGTTTCAAGGAAGTCTCTTCTAAACATAAATCCTCTGTAGGCACTTTACGCACATGTGTTAAGCCCGGTTTTCCCACGACACACCTCATATATATTAAGGCTAGCAATTACCAAGACGATATATGTTTAGAAGTGCAGTCCGGGACGACACTTTACGCACATGCATCAAGCCCAGTTTTCCCACAACACGCCTTGACTACAGGTTTAATGCCCCCATTAATGCGGTCCGTAGAGATATATTGTCACATTCCTTGCAATCATCTTCCTTCATGTTAGGTCTGAACCATGTGTTGATAGGTAACTGCGTGTATTTGTATTTTGTCTAAGCATGAAGGTGTTGTTTTTTTTTTAGATTTTGTGTTTCAAATGCCAAAACATAATATTGCCATGACAGTTATATGCATGAAGCATAAACTGCATGAAGTCTCTTTTATCACTTTTGTGTTGTGCAATCTTATTGCCATGTTTCCTGTTTACGTTGCACATGGTTGTTCGGCATTAGGCCTGTGTCTGAGTGATTTGCCATGATTGTGTCAGATTTGCTTTAGTTCTTTAGATTATTACCTCCTTGGAATATGGCAGTGTTTATTCGTTTGCTAATGCCAAGATTGATCATCATCTGTGAAATTGTCCCAGGAACTGCAGAGTGATGGCCCTTTATGTAAATGTGGCCTTTTTAGCTAGGATCTGTAGAGTGATGGCTCTTTATGTGAATGTGGCCTTTTTAGCCAGGAACTGCAGAGTGATGGCTCTTTATGTGAATGTGGCCTTTTTAGCCAGGAACTGCAGAGTGATGGCCCTTTATGTAAATGCAGCCTTTTTATCCGTTTCCGCTTTCTTAGTCCAACAGTTTTCATCCGCTGTTCACCAGACTTTATGAAAATGTTTGTGGGCATAATATCTCTATCAAATTCCGATACTCAACCAAAGTGCCCTAGAAACTGCATAGTTATGGCCCTTGAATTATCTCAAATTAGCCTTATTAGCTGTTTCTGCTCTCCAAACCCAACAGTTCTCATCCAATCTTCACGAAACTTGATATTTTAAAGATTGCATTCGGCCTACCTGTTTTACAAGCAGTTCTTGTTTCTTTCAATCTTGGCAAGAGTCCGCTTTCTGGATGGTGTACGGCAATTAAATTTGCTCTTCGTTAAAAATTGGACCAAAAAGTATGTTCTTTTAGATTATGCAGATTATTAAAATCAATTCTTCAAGGACCCTATGAAAAAAATCTTATGGGAACTTAAATAAATTGTCTTCAAATATTTTGATTTAAACTGGACTTTATTTAAGCTGTTGGTGTCACTGAGTCTCTAAGATAATTGTGACAGAAAATAATGAAACTATGACAGGTAATTACTCTAAAATGGAATTGTGACAGGAAATAATGCAACTGTGACAGATAATAACTACAATGGAATTGTGGCTGGAAATAATGAAACTTATGACAGATAATAACAACAATGGAATTGTGACAGGAAATAATGAAACTATGACAGGAAATAGCTCTAAAATGGAAATATGACAGATAATAATAATAATGTTACAGTAAATAACTCTATAATGTAATTGTGACAGGAAATGGTTACTTGATATCATGGTGGCATGAAATGGTATTTAAATGAATTATACCAGGAAATGGGTAATGAATTGTTATTGTATCAAGAAATGGGTCTTAAATTGTTATTGTACCAGGAAATGGGTCTGGAATTGTTATTGTATCAAGAAATGGGTCTTGAAATGAATGGTATCAAGAAATGGGTCATGAATTGTTATTTTATCAGGAAATGGATCTTGAAATAAATGGTATCAGAAAATGGGTCTTGAGTGGAATGGTATCAGGAAATGGGTCTTGAAATGAATGGTATCAAGAAATGGGTCTTGAATGGAATGGTATCAAGAAATGGGTCTTGAATAGAATTGTGTCAGGAAGTGGGTCTTGAATGGAATGGTATCAAGAAATGGGTCTTGAATGGAATGGTATCAGGAAATGGGTCTTGAATGGAATGGTATCAAGAAATGGGTCTTGAATGGAATGGTATCAGGAAATGGATCTTGAAATGAATGGTATCAGAAAATGGGTCTTGAATGGAATGGTATCAAGAAATGGGTCTTGAATGGAATTGTATCAAGAAATGGGTCTTGAATGGAATTGTATCAAGAAATGGGTCTTGAATGGAATGGTATCAGGAAATGGATCTTGAAATGAATGGTATCAGAAAATGGGTCTTGAGTGGAATTGTATCATGAAATGGGTCTTGAATGGAATTGTATCAAGAAATGGGTCTTGAATAGAATTGTGTCAGGAAATGGGTCTTGAATGGAATGGTATCAGAAAATGGGTATAAAATGGAACTGTGTCAGGAAATGGGTCTTGAATGGAATGGTATCAGGAAATGGGTCTTGAATGGAATTGTATCGAGAAATGGGTCTTGAATGGAATGGTATCAGGAAATGGGTCTTGAATGGAATTGTATCCAGAAATGGGTCTTGAATGGAATTGTATCCAGAAATGGGTCTTGAATGGAATGGTATCAAGAAATCGATCTTGAAATGAATGGTATCAGAAATGGGTCTTGAATGGAATTGTATCATGAAATGGGTCTTGAATGGAATTATATCAAGAAATGGGTCTTTAATGGAATGGTATCAAGAAATGGGTCTTTAATGGTATGGTATCAGAAAATGGGTCTTGAATAGAATTGTGTCAGGAAATGGGTCTTGAATGGAATTGTATAAAGAAAAAGATCTTGAATGGAATTGTATCATAAACTGGGTCTTGAATGGAATTGTATCAAGAAATGGGTCTTGAATGGAATTGTATCAAGAAATGGGTCTTGAATGGAATTGTATCAAGAAATGGGTCTTGAATGGAATTGTATTAGGAAATGGGTCTTGATTGGAATTGTATCAGGAATTGGTGTTGAATGCAACTGTTACAGAAAAGTTGGGTCTTTACGAGAAATAACGGACATTTGTTTTCTGTGTTCATCCAAAGCAAATGGATCATGAAGAAAATGTTGCAGGAAAAAGGACTTAAATTGCATATTGTTAATTATGGAAGCTCCATAAACGAACAATTTTCCTGTAATTAAACAGTTCCTGTAGTCCCCAGTGTATTTCCCAATATAGTTGTATGGCAAATGGAGGCTTGATGTGTGTATTTACCTGCAGATCAATATTGGATATTGGAAGCCCAGTAGCATCATTATCACCCTTTTAAGGTGCCATATCTTCTAGGAAATCACCATGTGAAATCTTGGCATTTTGAATTTCCTGGTTTGTTTTCATTCGGTACATGCTTGATTGGTATAGTTCTTTTTGTTGAAATTTCCTGATTTCTTTTACTGATTAAATGCAAAAAGGTTTTAATCTGAGTTTTGAAATGAAAGAAAAAAAGAAGAATCAAATTAGTATTTCATAGTTGGTTCTTTAAAGTGGTATTATGTTTTTCCTAACTTTAGCTGAAAGTTTGATCACCTTTACTCATGAAATGTGGGAGAAAAAGGTGAAAAGAATGTAATTGAAATCAAGAAATGAAAAACAAAAATTAAATGATTAGTTTTTCATAATGATAATCATTTGTTCATAGTAATTTATCTACGTGAAGCATGGATGACTGTCTTCCAATATGTCTGCATTACTTGGTGACAGTATGGAGAAATTGTGTGGTTGCTATGGAAATGTTTATGACGAATTAATGAAACTGTTGCAGTTTGTGATTGTGTTGTGGGGCTACCTGAGCTGGTATTGATTCATGTTGCTTTGATGTTGCTTTGATGTTGCTGATGTCCAAACAAAACAGGAGTTTAGTATAACCAGCTATTTTTGTGTTCTTTTCTGTAAATGACCAGAATTCCAGTGGATTGGCATTATATGTAAGAATTAAGTTTTGTGGCTACAAGAGGAAAATTAGTATTTGTTGTACTTTGTGGTAATTTTCTTATGTTCATGGATTGGTTTTAATTTTCGATTTATCGATGTTTATCGGCCAATAAACAACGATTTGGAGTTCTGATGCGCAGGAATTAAACCACTAGGGCGTTAGCCCGAGTTGTTTAACAGCTACCGGTATGCATCAGAACGACAAAGAATTGTTTATTGGTCGATAAACAACTATAATGCAAAAATTATTTCGATTCTAACATGATTTGACATATATTTTTGCAATTGTAATTTGAACTGCTTTTTACTTTGCTTCGCTCAGAATCAGGACTTCTTTTTGCATTGTTTATTGGGTAGTTTAACAATGATAATTTTCTTTGTCTTTAAAAAAATTAGCGAGTAACAGTATCATGTTAGAATTGTTCTTTTACAGTTGTTGGTGAATTGTCATTATATGTGAGAATTAAGTTTTGTTAATATAAGAGGAAATTTAGTATTTTTGTTGATGTTCCTGTGCTGTATCTGTACTACTTAATTGTTTACTTAATTGTTATTTTACAGTGCTTTTATATTTTTTTTATGTGAAGGAAAAATAGGTTATGTTGGTTGTAATAATAATTTAACTTTGAAGACAAGAGGAACATTAATTTTGCATTGGTGTAAATAATCCAATGTTGTTTCATGTTTATTTTTTGTGTTAATTTACTGTACTTACTGGTTTGTGTCAAGGAATCATATGTTTTGCCCATTGGATTCCTTTTTTTTAGCCGGATTTTTCAACGAAAAATCTCGGCTTATAGATTAGCGAAAACCAGTCGGTTGGGCGGGCGTTGCGATGTCGTTAACATTTTGAGTTAAAGTTTTGTATTCCTGTCATATTTTCACAAGTTTTTGGTCAGTCTTCCTGAAACTGTACAGAAATGTTCCTTGGATGGTCCTCTACCAAACCTGTGAAATTGGTTCCGCTTCACTGCACAAGATGGCCACCAGAGCTAAAAATAGAAATATGTCTAAACGCCATTTTCTTCTTAATATTTGGCTAGATTTTCCAATAATTTTACATAAATGTTTGTTTAGTGTTCCTCTACCAAAGTTATTCAAATGGTTCCGCCTCACTGCACAAAATGGCCACTAGAGCTAAAAATAGAATATGCGTTAAAGTTTCGTATTCCTGTCATATTTTCAAAAGTTCTTGGTCAATCTTCATGAAACTTTGCAGAAATGTTCATTGGATGGTCCTTTACCAAACCTGTGAAAATGGTTCCGCTTCACTACACAAGATGGCCACCAGAGCTAAAAATAGAAATATGTCTAAACGTCATTTTCTTCCAAACCTATGGCTAGATTTTCAAGTAATTATACACAAATGTTTGTTTAGTGTTCCTCTACCAAACTTATTCAAATGGTTCTGCCTCACTGCACAAAATGGCCACTATAGCTAAAAATAGAATTTGCGTTAAAGTTTCGTATTCCTGTCATATTTTCAAAAGTTCTTGGTCAATCGTCATGAAACTTTACATAAATGTTCCTTAAATGGTTCTCTACTAAACCTGTGAAAATTGTTTCGCTTCACTGCACAAGATGGCCACCAGAGCTAAAAATACCAATATGTCTAAACGCCATTTTCTTCCAAACCTATGGCTAGATTTTCAAATAATTATACACAAATGTTTGTTTAGTGTTCCTCTACCAAACTTATTCAAATGGTTCCGCCTCACTGCATAAAATGGCCACTAGAGCTAAAAATAGAATTTGCGTTAAAGTTTCGTATTCCTGTCATATTTTCAAAAGTTCTCGGTCAATCTTCATGAAACTTTACATAAATGTTCCTTAAATGGTTCTCTACCAAACCTGTGAAAATTGTTCCGCTTCACTGCACAAGATCTACCAGAGCTAAAAGTAGAATTATGTCTCAACGCCATTTTCTTCTAAACCTATGGCTAGATTTTAAAATAAATTTTACACCAATATTCGTTTAGTGTTCCTCTACCAAACTTATTTAAATGTTTCCGCCTCACTGCACAAAATGGCCACTAGAGCTAAAAACAGAATTTGCTTTAAAGTTTTGTATTCCTGTCATATTTTCTAAAGTTCTTGATCGATCTTGATGAAACTTTACACTCTACCAAACTTATTCAACTGCACAAAATGGCCGCCAACGCTAAAAATATAAATACATACATGCCATAATTTTTTCAGGCCAAAACGGGACATTGACAAAAAATGGCCGGGACATTTGACATTTGAGCGGGACACCTATGTAAACACTAGCCTGTTTTCACGACATAAAAAAAGTTACTGATATTTACTCACAACGACGTTTTTCATTGTTGTCCAGTATGTGTAATAACATATTTTCAACTATTCAGTATTGATTTATGACATACAGTTACTGTAACCGCCCTCCACGTGTAGCACGTTTTTCATGACCCATAATCAGAGCGACAGCCAATAAAAGACGTTGCCATGGGTGGCACACGCGATATTAACTGATGACGTCAAACTATTACACTCTGATGTTGAGCGGGTCGGTTGATTGATTTTCGCACAATACAGGTGTCAATGACTAGCATTGCAGGTGTGAAAATCCGGACCAAACCCGACAATCATTACTGCTCCTTTTTTACATGCGGCTGACGGGTTTTGTTGTCATAGGGACCAATTAAGACATTAACGATGTGAAGTCAATTGTTGGCCCAATAAAGCACACTAACATCGATTTTTGTGGTTGACCGGGACAAAATGCATCTGAGTGGGACACCGGGACAAACCTCGTGAAAGCGGGACAATCCAGGCGAGACCGCGATGTATGGCATGTATGATCAATATGTCTAAACGCCAATTTCTTCTAGATCTATGGCTAGATTTTCAAATAATTTCACACCAATATTGTTTAGTGGTCCTCTATCAAACTTATTCAAATGGTTCCGCCGCACTGCACAAAATGGCCACTAGAGCTAAAAATAGAATTTGCTTTAAAGTTTTGTATTCCTGTCATATTTTCTAAAGTTCTTCATCAATCTTGATGAAACTTTACTGCATACATTTTAGATCATTGACATGAAACTTCCATTCTTCTTTACCAACGTTGGCTTGTACATGTACCCCCACGGGCAAAATTAAAATCCGGCTTTAATGCGGTTTCTGCATTTTTCTCTTGTTGTGTATATATCTGGCATGTTGCTGAAAACAAACTTTGCATGGTATGCATTTTGGTTGTTTTCAATGAATCGTTTAATGTTTTTAAAATGCAGTAAAAAATAATGAAAATAAAATAAGTATTTATTAATTTCAAGTGAATTGGTAAATCGTATTTATTTACCTATAATGTGTATTACTTGAAAATAGTGTGATTGTAATATTTAACATGTTTTAAGTGTGATATGTTACATTGGATCCTGAATTACAGAGATATAGGGTCGTTGCCCAGCGATTTGGAAGAGTTCATCCAATATTTGGAGTAGGTGTCGAATTTGTTCTTACCCCACCCACATTTTGTAAACAGGTTACAAACAATATGTATGGGTTTTTTTTGTTTCGTTTAGAAACACGTTGTAACCACATTTTAATATTTATCATTAATGATTGATGCTTGAAAAGTATATATTGCTAATGTATGATAAATATATATAATATTACAAATTATATTAATATGATAATAGTTTAATATTGTTCTAGTTTTGTATATCAGGTCATGCAATTCTGCAATAACTTTCACTGCTTGATGATATATTATGTAGATCAACCAGTATGATGTCACTTGTTACCTTGCATTGAAAACATTATTATAATCACATATTGTGACCCATGTAAAATATCTGTTCCCATGTTCCATTTATGCAAAAAGAAAACAAGGGAGAAAATTTAACTTTTCTGTAAAAAATTCGCTGTCAAATTTGACTGAATTTTTTTCTTTACAGTTTTTGGTAGTATTTCAGAATTTTGTGTAACTATAAAAAATATAAGTGTAAACTGCCAAGCAAGTTTTATACACTTGATCTTGAAGGTTTTAACACATTTTTTTAGAAAATATGCAAATATTCAATAATAAAATATTTTTTAACCTCACCTTTGAAATTACTGAAGTTTTTTTGTTAGATTTTAAGTCTTTAGCCTTCAGTGTCACATGGAGATGTATTTCCACTAAGTATGCTATACAACATTCACGATATGAAATGATTGTCAATTTCTTTTATTGCCTCTTTTTGGAACAGAAAGTTAACAAAGTGGTATGTCATGTGTATTTGTTAACCTCGTTGTTTTGTGTTGTCCTTCCATACGTCCGACATGCATAATTTGTGTGTAATGTTGATAACAGTTTTGTTCAAAGTACGGCTTTTAAAAATATTTTTGTTCTAATTTTTGGCATGTTCTTGACTTTTGTTTTGTCAAACACGATTTAAACATACAGTAAAATTAATATAATATCAATTTGAAATTTTGCCAGGTTCATTTTATCAGAATTTATTTAACTTTGTTCTGTATTTGTTTTTGGACTGTTAAATCAGTATTTGTTTAAAAAGCCCAGTTTTTGTTCCAGTTTTAATAATGTGTTGTTTTACCATTTTACAAGAATTTTATGTTCTAGTGTTGTTCTCTTGGTTGTCAATTTTGGTTTGGAATATTAAATCGTTGAGGCGTGTCGTGGGAAAACAAGGCTTAATGCATGTGCGTTAAGTGTCGGCCCGGATCAGCATGTGCAGTCCACAAAGGCTGATCCGGGGTGACACTTTCCGCTTTTATGGTATTTTCTGTTTCAAGGAAGTCTGTTCTAAACATAAATCCACTATAGGTGTAGTGTTTTACCGGATCAGCCTGTGCGGACTGCACAGGCTGATCCGGGATGACACTTTACTCACATGCATTAAGCCCGGTTTTCCCACGTCACGCCTCTAATGGACTTTTAAGTCACTTCCTGTTAAATTCATGGCTTTTCTTAACAAGTTTTCATTGATCCATGAAACTTGAGGTGTCACATATTGTCTGTACATTCATAAGGCCAAACTAAATAAATATTGTGGCTCAAATAACATGCCAGAACAAGTTCAGATTTGTAGGTAGGAAAAACTTTAGTTTGCAAAAAGTTAATTTTTTGAGTAGGCCCATTTTACTAGTTTGACTTCTGCTTTTATTACGTATATTATAATTCCTATTTAAAATGAGCTCATCTTAATACAGAATCAGTAACAAAGATATTCTTGAGCAAGAATTGAAAACTGAAACTGAACACTTTTTCTAGCTAAAGCATGGTGTCAAATCTACATACCACCCCATTTTATCGATTCATACTCAGTCATGCTTCGTAAAATGATATTTTTCTGAATGGTTCATATGAGGCACGTCGTGGGAAACTGGACTTAATGCATGTGCGTAAAGTTTCGTCCCGGATCAGCCTGTGCAGTCCGCACAGGCTGATCTGGGACGACACTTTCCGCTTTTATTGTATTTTCTGTTTCAAGAAAGTCTCTTCTAAACATAAATCCACTGTAGGCGGAAAGTGCCGTCTTGGATTATCCTGTGCGGACTGCACAGGCTAATTGGGGACGACACTACGCACATGCATTAAGTCCAGTTTTCCCACGACGCGCCACATATAGTGTTTTGGGGTCACCAGAAAAAAATAAGTCAGTCAGGTAACTGGAACCACAGCAAACTTCTTTACCCAGCCTAATGTTACACTTAAATCTTTTATTATTTTTATCATTTATTATTTTTTTCACAATCTATGTTCATAGGCCTATATATACATAGAATGCCCAGTCATTCATTGTATGTCATCAGATATTTGTATGTCTTTTGGTTCGTTTTATTGTTCTGTTGTATCGTTTGCTAAGAATGCCATCTGGTCAAGATTTTTGAATTGGGTTTGTTGGAAGCTACGAAACACAGACAAGTTCACTTTGGGCAGTAAACAGTTATGGAAGTTATATTTGACTGCAAAGGCATAGTTATTTTTTGTTTGGCACATGCAGTGGGCCAAGTCATCAAACCGTAGAAACAAAGTAGAACTAATTCTCAAAATGTGATGGTGAGTCATCAACTCTAGGTCCGAAACACTCAATGACGCTGGCTTCCAAGCAGATGATGTTGGTTGATGAGCGGTCTATTGACTGTATTCTAGAAATGGTTGTTGAGAAATTAACGTTTACAAGCAAATATATCTTGTTTTAGTTGTGCAATACTATGCATGTTACAGGTCATATTAAGACTAAATGTCCCACAATTTATTTGAATACAGTCTGTAAATATATATATCATGAATACTTAGTCAATTTTCTATATATTGTTAAACTATAAAAAAAAAATAGTTGAGCGCAATTTCAGATGCATATTTAAGACATGTATGTGACATGTTAGTTTAGTGTTTTAAGATATCAGGTAGAAATATGTGCATTTGTGTGCCAGAAAATATGAGAAGAATGATAGATAGAAATAAATAAATGAGGAATGTCGTGGGAAACCCGGGCTTAATGCATGTGTGTAAAGTGTCGTCCCGGATTAGCCTGTGGAGTCTGCACAGGCTTATCTAGGACGACAAGTTCCGCTTTTATGGTACTTTCTGTTTGAAGGATGTCTCTTCTAAACATACATCCACTGTAGGCAGAAAGTGTTGTCTCAGACTAGCCTGCACAGGCTAGACTGGGACGAAACTTTAGGCACATGCATTAAGCCCAATTTTCCCACAGCACGCCTCAAATGTTGCATCAAATGTGGCTTACACTTGCCACAGCCACTGTCACTGTACCATTGTCACATGCTGGAAATATTGACAAACATATATTAACAATAAACGATCCTAAATTCCTATATTCTTCATTCTAAAACAAAATTTGGCAGTAACTTCAGAAAAAAATATAGACAATTTTTTGACAAAAACAAAAATCTATAGACAATTTTTGGACAAAAACAAAAATCTATTATGTAACAATAACAAATGCAACATTTTAAATAACTCAGTTTATATAAAAATAACATTATTAAAAATGTACTTAGATGCATATGTGACAGAGGTAATCGTAATTAACTGAAATTTTGAGATGTCACAACTTCACAAAAAGCAGTTATCATAGTATAGTTTAACGAAGCACACACCAGTATTTGCATTATTCTGCACTCGTTCATGACTGACTGGAATGCGATAATTTTAAATGTAGACATCGTTTCAATAATGTTGACAATAGATGTCGCACTTATTTATAAGGTTAATGATGTTGGTTTTGGAAGTTTAAAAAGTTCATTTTAATCTTGTTTGACCCTTTTAAGTGAATGCAAGATTCCTGGTATTATAAGTTGACCATCGTTTGAGTTGCAGTAGAAGTTAAAGGCCCGTTGTGTTATTATATTGTGTACTTAATTCAAAAAAAGTTTTAAACTTAAGGATTTGCTATTTTTATAACAAGAAAACAATGAAGTATTTTAAACTTATTTAGAAAATGAAAGTAAAATGTATATAAATAGATATTGACAATTGCACTATATAGAGAGAATAGGTTAAGAATGTAGAATGTCCCCCTAGAGACACTTTAGTGATGTGTTTCTCTTTTTGGTGGATAAATGAGAGAGCAGTGATAGAAATGATAGAAACTTAATGCAATTTGTTCCATGTGGGTGTTCATGCAATTATACATTTGAGGCGTGTCGTGGGAAAACCGGGGTTATTGCATGTGCATAAAGTGTAGTCCCGGATTAGCCTGTGCAGTCCGCAGTTCGCACAGGCTAATCCAGGATGGCACTTTCTGCCAACAGTGGATTTATGTTTAGAAGAGACTTCCTTGAAACAGAAAATACCATAAAAGCTGAAAGTGTTGTCTTGGATTAGCCTGTGAGGACTGCCCATGCACGGGCTAATCCGGGATGACACTACGCACATGCGTTAAGCCCGGTTTTCCCATGACGAGTCTCATTTATATATTTTGTCAATGACAAACAAACACTTCTGTACTACATAATGGGTCTTTCGTTCCCCACACCCTGTCATTCTACAGTCAACCCCATGTGTGTAGACACCCTTTTGGTGCATCTGTACATCGTTGTTTTGACGACATATCATTTCTGCTGCTATTACCAATGTTAAAATCATGTTTGCCACACTTAACTCCCTGTCTGTTGATAACAGAGTTTTCATTACAGATAATGTTGAAATAATACATTTGCAAATTAATCATGTTAATGTATTATATATTTAATGTAAACAAAAAAAAAGAGGTATAAAAAAAGTTGAGAATTTAGGAATAAAATGGATGCATGCATTGTTTCTAGGTACAACAGTTGCATGCATTATTTCTAGGTACAACAGTTTTCATTGTGCAACACTTTCTTGCAGCGAATGGTCGCCGGCTAACGCCAGGTCAACTCTTGACGTCTACCGCGTCCAGCCACGCAGTATCATCGATTACGAACCGGGTTTCTCGTCCATCGCTTTCCGGGAATCAAAATCGGTAAGATTCTTGTCATTGCGTGATATGAGTTCCCTCATGTATCGAGTGATCACAGTTGTACTAAAGTCTTGTGTTTTGAGCATCTTGGAGTGAAGTATTCCATCATACCCAGCTTTTAGTTCAAAGGTCATGTGTCTAAAAATAGATTTCTAAAAATAGACGTCATGTTTATAAAAATAGATTTTTCAGTATGTAAACTCTGATTCTTTTGATTTACCAAATCAATATCATTGCACGAAAATATTTAATAGTTGTCCTGACATTCTGTTGTACCTTAGTGAATGCATGCTGCGATGGTTAATAATGTAGGTTCTATCATTTTATGGCTGTCATTTATGACATTCATTCATTTATGAAGGTTGAAATGACTAGAAGGGTTAATGTTTGGAGTTACATGAAAATAAAATAGCCAAGGTTTTGATACAGTTTTGTGTTGTTCTTAAGAACTGGACATTTTCATTTGGTCCACTGGTTCATTTTTTTGTGTAAAAGCAGTTGTCAGCATCTATTGGGTAGGGTTGCACTGGGAATTGACTTGCAGCATTGTCAAAGTTAGTGGGCGTGGTGCAAACAGCGGACATTTGGTATAGCGTGGACACTTTAACCTGACACTGACCATTATGCATGAAAATATTACATATCCATTACATGATGTATGATATATTATATATATAATGAATATATTAGTTTCAGTACTGAAATCGAGTTAAAAGATTAAAGATTAGCCCACTGAAAAATACAGTTATGGTATCATTAAGCTCGTGAAACACGTGCACGAACAAAACCGGGTATAAATATAGGAAAGTAATCGAGCGCATAATTTATGCTAGTAGAGTTCACGAGTGTCAGGTCAATGTGTCCGAACAATTGTCCCCCATTGCAGACTTGCAAACTGGCTATGGTACTTGAATGGTTGATCAGTGTGTTAGCATATATTGTGTAGATGGTTTTAACCATGACAAAAAATACATCCAAAAAAGTTTTTTTAAAAAGAGGCACGTCATGGGACTTAATGCATGTGCGTAAAGTGTTGTCCTGGATCAGTCTGTGCAGTCCGCAGTCCGCACAGGCTGATCCAGGACGGCACTTTCCGCCTACAGTGGATTTATGTTTAAAAGAGACTTTATTGACACAGAAAATACCATAAAAGCGGAAAGTGCCGTCCCGGATCAGCCTGTGCAGACTGCACAGGCTGATCTGGGACGACACTTTACGCACATGCATTAAGGCCGGTTTTCCCACGAAGCGCCTCAAATGTATTTATAATTAAAGTTATTCCTTTTGTATTTATGCTATACAGCTCACAAAGATGTGAGAAGTTCTTAAACTAGACTGGTTATGTCAGACAAGCAAATCCATCATTCAGGGATGATATGTGACACATGTTCTGTCAGGGCGTGATCAAAATTACAGATTGATTAAACCAAGCAATTGATTTCTCCATTAACTTGAAAATGAGCAGTCAAGCGTTTCTGATCCAGTTGCATAAATCATGCAGAGGCTTGAAAATGCAGCATCTGTTTGGAGCTGTAACACCTTGTCTGTCAATACATCTGGCCATGCAGTTTTATGAAGCAAGATGAGGGATCAATAGTGTAATTAGCTGACATTGTGTAGGAATATAGTAGGCCATAACTCTTTGTGAGCGCTGGATTTCGGTATTTATTGAGATATATTTTTAAATACAGTTCTTACTTCTGATATAGGTAGATTTACCTTATTAGTTTTTATTATTTTATAATTAATTTAAATTAAAAGTAATTTGGTTCATTTGTTCAATGTTTCTCATAATGTTTTTTGTGTGAATGTAATACAAGTTCACAATGCAGTGCTATTATGTGGGAAGTACGTGTAAGTAAGACACAGTATGGAAACTTGAGACAGATAAACCAATCCGGTTTGAGATAACAAATGATTCCATGGTGGCTCATTGACCAATCAGATGGCAGCTTACTATCTTGACTTGAAGGAAACATGATGACCATATAAAATAGGGACTTGTCAGTAGATAATACAGATATTAAAGACTGACATAATAGGAGAAATTTATTGTAGGAAAAATCGGTTAAACGTATTGTATTTTGGGTAGGAAAAACTCTCAAAGCATTACCACAGTAAGTTTGTGTATTGTTTTGTTGCTTCATAAAATGTTATCACAATTTACTTTCCTTAAGATAAAGGTTACAAACAAATCTATATAGTATGTATTCATGTATTGTAGTAAAAAGTAAAAAGAAAAACTATAAACCGTCAACTTACTTATTATTTTACCTGTATTTTTTAAATAACAACTGATCTCTCGCCTTTCATAAAATATGAATGCAATGGACTTATTTATGATATTGGTAGTCTCATGTGAACCAATAGATGTTTTCCCTGTGAAAATAAAGCCATAGATTTACCTATCAATTATACATAATTTGCCATTCATAATTGAAAAGGGAAAGGCAATTGGCCTTCAAGCACCATATTATTTAGTAACTACCGGTAATTGGGTGGGTTGATTTTCCTGATGATATCCTTTGGCATCCATTTGGGTGTGTTGGTGTGATAAGTAGACAAGTGTTTATTGTACATACATCAATGCATTGTTTTTTGCCCGCATATTGAAGTAAAAAGTTGAAACAATAAAACAGTAACGTAATATTTTGAATAAATTTGCCAGACCATCATACCAGTATTCTTTTTAAACTACCCACCCTCGTCCAAGGTGGGGCATATAGTTGTCAGTGGGTCCATCCATCTGGCTTTCTGTTTCTGCTCTGTAACTCTTGAATGCATGAAAGCGATGATGATATAATTTGGCATAGATGTTCATTAGTGCATGAAGGTCATGTGTCATGAACAGGAACCAGAACTCCATCTTCAGCGTACTGAGTTACTGCCCTTGGTGCATATTTTGTTTAGAGTGTTACGTTTTTCCAAATAACTAGAACTACTAAAGTTTAAAGAAACAAGGACCGCTGATCTTGCAGCTGTAGTGGTTGCAATATTGTAACATCGTTTTATTTTGCGATTGTCTAAATTTCACATCTTTCGTGGTCCAAGCATAGCCTGAATTTCATACCCCATGTAAATTTGTCATTTACTGATATTGATTAATGGTAATCATACAGCTATCAACTATAGAACTATACTTTTGCTATGCCTGTTTTCTATAGATAATTTAATTAATATTATGGTATTTAACTCATTGATTATCATTTCGGAAAATTAAACATATATTGACATATGGACTTGATTCTATCACTTAGTTTTAAATAATATTATTGTCATTTTGCAGGATTATTAAAAATATATGCAGACGTATAAATTATATAGAAAAAGAAAAATGCGCAATGTTAAGAGCCCACATATTAGTACTTAAGAATGCGCAAAATTTAGACACAGTGAAATAAAATGAGGCATGTCGTGGGAAAAGCAGGCTTAATGCATGTACGTAAAGCATCGTCCTGGATTAGCCTGTGCAGCCCGCACAGGCTAATCCGGGACGACACTTTCCGCCTACAGTGGATTTATGTTTAGAAGAGACTTCCTCGAAACAGAAAACACCATAACAGCGGAAAGTGCCATCCTGGAATAGCCCGTGCGGACTGAAAAGGCTAATCCGGGACTATACTTTATGCACATCATTAAGGCCAGTTTTTCCACGACACGCCTCAAATGATTTTACAGTAGTAGCTGTATTCTATAGAGAACAGCATGATACAGGAGGCTTCCCAGTTGGATAGGCTGTTTATCTATAGGCCATTCTCATGTCAGTATAAAAATACATAAAATAATGGTTATTACATGGTAATCACTGGTCCCAAGACTACAAAACTACTTAAGTCTAATCTTAGTTTTAAACATAAATACTGACCAATGAAACTGCATTCTGATTTGTAACAAAGATTTTCATTGGCTGATATTTAAGTGGAAGATTTTGCTCAAGTGTTTGGAAGTTATAGGGCCTGATTCTAAAGAATGTATACAATGATTCCTAAGAAGTAATACTCTGTAATAAGTTCTTTAAGAAGTTTAATTTTTTCTTTCGATTGCTTATGATTCTTATTTGGTTATTTTATATTTCGCTTGCATTTTGTTTCCGTAAATATGTTTCTGAAAACATCAAAAGGGCAGCCAGTAAATGAATACCCATCCAGCTAGGAAATTTATGTATATGTATATGTTTTGTAGCATGCAGCAATTATTTGTGAGCATGATTTGTTATGATTTGAATGTTTCCGTTTAGCTCCTTTCCGTGCCACCCAAATCCTATACGGGATTGTCCCCAGCGGAACGGGTAAAACACGACAAGAGGACACTACTAGCTATAAAACGAAAAATTAAGAAGGTAGCACCCCCCTGTAGAAAAATGCTGTCTTTTATAACATTTTTGTGTGTGGAGTGGTTATTTTGTATTTGTAATAATACGGTGAAACCTACAGAACTGGGGATTTATGCAGCTTCCGTAACATTTAAACCATTTAAAATTCAGAATGTAAAAGTTTCTGCATGTTGTTATACATAAAACATATAAATATATACTACTTCGGTTTTGAAATGTGGAAGAACATATTGAGAACAAAATCATGCTTAAAGTATAAAAGTTGTATCCAATTTCTTGTTGCATAGAAATTTTTACATTCTGTTGGCTTAAATTGCTCTTATTTGGCAGTTGTGTGGAATTATAACATATTTTGTTTCTCTGTAAGGGAGACAACTCTTGTACTAAACAATTAAAAAAAATTGAAAAATGGGAATTTACTCCCTTTGTGCATGACTACACTAAAATGTGAAATATAATGCAAATGAGAATGCAGTTATGATTCTACATAGACTTAAAAGAGTGACTAATTCTTGCCAATTTTAGCTTTCTTTTGTAGAATTATAGCATATAAAGATATACACAGAATCAGAGCAATAATTTGCTTATTTTAGCCAATAGTTATTGAGAACACAGCACGACTGTCTTGATTATATCAAAGTACACCTTCTCTGTACCCATTGTGTGACCAGTTAATCATAGCCCTCTCTATTACAACAATTTTAGTATATTTTAGTAAATAAGAAAATACTGATGCCTTGTACATGTAAGATTTGTTTTTATGCCCCCCGTTGAAGATGGTGGGTTATATTGGTTTATATTGGTTTGCTAATGTTGGTCGGTCTGTCTGTCGGTTGGAAGACCACTTTCCTTTCCGCTCTCTAAGTCTAAGTTTTCATGCAATGTTTACCAAACTTCATTTAAATGTTTATGGGCAAATATCTAGACCAAGTTTGATCATCAGCCAAATCACCCTAGGAATTGTGGAGTTATGGTCCTTGAATTATCTAAGATTGGCGTTTTTAGCCATTTCCACTCTTTAAGTCCAAACAGTTTTCATTTGATCTTTACCAAACTTGATATTTTAAAGATTGCTTTTAACTTAGAGGGGGCATACCTTTTTCACAAACAGCTCGTGTTTAATATTAAATTTACAGGAAATGTTTTAGAGTTGTTGTTTGTTAATGTTTTGAAATGTTTGTTGTTTCTTAATTTTGTTCATTTTTTTTGTTCTTACGTTGTGCATAGACTCCCTCCAATTTTTGTTTTAACTTGTGGAAATATAATTATTGTATCCACTTTATTTATTTCCTATTTATTCTGTATTTTGTAATATTTGTAATTCCATGTGACTTTCTTATGAAAGTAGCGATATTGACTGTTACAATTCAGTGAACATGTTGCTAAATGATTGTCTGGCTTTGTCTTTATAAACAAGTTCAAAACGGTTCTCTGGATTTGCAGTTGAAAACCAATCGTATACAGAACAAAATCTGATGATGACTGTTTTCCCAATATGATTTCTGTTTTTTTCCTTAAAAAAAAAACTAGCCACATTTTTTTAGTGTGCAATATTAGTTTGATGGTTAATAATAAGTAAGAACTTTGGGGGGTGTATATAGGAGTGAGCTTTTCGGTCTGTCGGTTTTTGGTTTCCAGATGATAACTCAAGAAAGGCTTGACATATTCAAATAATTTGTGGTACACATGTGTAACATCATAGAATACAGGTCAAGTTCGATGGTGGTTGTAAACCACTAAATTTTGACAGAGTTATGGCCCCTTTTCGACTTAAATTTCCCTAAAAACATGGTTTCCGGATGATAACTCAAGAATGGCTTGACATATTAAATAATTCTTGGTATACATGTGTAGCATCATAAAATACGGGTCAGGTTCGACTTTGGTTACAAACCACTAAATTTTGACACAGTTATGGCCCCTTTTTGACTTAAATTCCCGAAAAACATGTACAATAACTCATGAAAGGCTTCACATATTTAAATTATTTGTGGTACATAGGTGTAACATCATAAAATACAGATCAAGTTCAACTTTGGTTACAAACCACTTAATGTTGACAGAGTTATGGCTCCTTTTGAAATTAAATTTTTCCAAATACACTGTTGACCATTCACAAAGTAAAGCATTCTCTCTCTGTCCATTTCTTTTGAATGGATGCCATAGTTTTGTGACACGGCCATATTGTGGGGGTATATCCGTCACTCGGTATCCCGACAAGAGCCCCTTGCCCAAAAGCCCCTTGGTCTAAAAATGCACACAGGGACATAAGCCCCTTTATATATTTTGGACATAAGCCCCTTGGTAGATTAAACAGGGTGGACAAAAGCCTCTTGGTAGATTTGACACAGTGGACAAAAGCCCCTTGATGATTTTAATGTTGTGCTTGCATCCCTTGTATTCCTTGATATAATATATATATATTGTTTTTATTTATTAATATTAAGTCCATCTGCAAATAAATAGATGGAATAAAATGTTGTTGTTTTAAGTATAGCTGTACTTAAATGCATTTAATAGTTTGTGAAAAATTAATTGCAATTAATGAAAAATTTCCCGAAGATGGGACCAGGAGTTGTCTATTGAACTGCATACACAATATATCATGTAAGAAAGCGGTTTTTGTCCACTATTTCATAATCATCGAGGGGCTTTTGTCCACCCTGTTAAATCTACCTAGGGGCTTATGTCCACTGTGTTAAATATACCAAGAGGCTTATGTCCTTGTGTGCATTTTTAGACCAAGGGGCTTTTGGGCAAGGGGCTTTTGTCCACCCTGTTAAATCTACCCAGGGGCTTATGTCCACTGTGTTAAATATACCAAGGGGCTTATGTCCATGTGTGCATTTTTAGACCAAGGGGCTTTTGGGCAAGGGGCCTTTGTACTATACCCCGTCACTCATGTGACAATTCTAGTTGAAGAAAATTAAATCCAATATCTAGTGTTTACAAGGACATTAAGTTGTTAATTGATGGTCCTATGCCCAGCTCGTTTATTCTCCCAACTTTATATAATTAGAACTATATAAGTATTGTGTGCCCATGAGATGATCACCCTTGTGCATAGTGTGAGCTCTATAACACAGCACATTTGAGCTTGTGTTGCCAGTATTATTCCATTAATGCTTCTTTGTTTAGCGATTCAAGAAATATTAAATAATACAAGGAATGGCTGTTTGCTTGCTTCATTATTTAGTTTTTTGCATGTTTGTTTTGTTTTTTTTATTTATTTATTTTTTTAGTTTGTGAATATGACAATTATTTGTTTATTTAAAATATTTAAGAAAGATAGAAGCAAAGATATTTAGATATTTCAATTGGTTTGATATAAAACATTTGTCCAGGTGTATATGAAATTATGAACTGTAAATGTTCATGACTCGTGTATGGAATTTGGAATATATGGGAATTTAGTATTATATAATATTCCCTTACACAATTACTTATACAACAAATATATTCATGATATAATCTCGCATTTGTTTATTCACAGTTAGGAATTTGATTGATGTGTGTTTGTTTAAGAAATAATATTTTTCTATCATAGTTTGTTGCCTAATAACCCATGGTAAGGAGTATAGATGCATAGGAATTACATAATTAGTGCTTGTCAGTGACGCCAATTAATCATAACAATTCAATATGAAGTCAGATTCATTGATAAACATTAAACGAATGACGTCAGCTTCGTTGGTTAAAATCAAAGAATCAATGTGACGTCATCTTTATTAATAAAACAGTGAAAATATAATGTTAACCAGCACAAACTAAAAGCATATTACCAAAAGATCAACATTTTTAAAAGTTGTGGTTTTATAGTGCAGAATTGATTGTTTTGTTACGATATTTCCAGAACTATATTTAAAAACATTAGGCTCCACCCATAATTTGTTGCAGAATAATTTATACTGGATTACCTTCTTTGTCTATGGAAAATTAGATGTGTGTTAAAAGGGCCATAACTCCGCAAAAAATCCGCAGACAACGCCTTTCGACGATATGAATTGAAGACAAACTTGTAAGGGTTGTCTCTCTTGCAAAGTGTTCTATTGTTCACCCATACTTGTAAGGGTTGTCTCCCTTACAAAGTGTTCTATTGTTCACCCATACTTGTAAGGGTTGTCTCCCTTACAAAGTGTTCTATTGTTCACCCATACTTGTAAGGGTTGTCTCCCTTACAGAGTGTTCAATTGTTCACCCATACTTGTAAGGGTTGTCTCCCTTGCAAAGTGTTCTATTGTTCACCCATACTTGTAAGGGTTGTCTCCCTTGCAAAGTGTTCTATTGTTCACCCATACTTGTAAGGGTTGTCTCCCTTACAAAGTGTTCTATTGTTCACCCATACTTAAAGGCCCATTATGTTATTATAATGTGTTCTAAATTTGAAGAACATTGTTTTACAACTTAAGGATTTGCAGTTTTGTAACTAGAAAACAATTAAATATGCGAATTTTAAGTGATTTCCTTTATTAGACAACGAAAGTAATACATCTATAAATATATATCGCAATGGTTACTGTATGGAGACTCTATATAGGTTGGTGAGAAGAACATTGTTTTCAACTTGTGGATTTGCAGTTTTATAACTCAAATATGCGAATTTTAACTGATTTCCTGTATTAGAAAATGAAAGTAATACATATAAAAATATATATCACAATGGTTACTCTATAGAGACTCTATATAGATATATATATATATTGCAATGGTCACTCTATAGAAACTCTATATAGATATCAATATATATCACAATGGTTACTCTATAGAGACTCTATATAGATATACATATATATTGCAATGGTCACTCTATAGAAACTCTATAAAGATATCAATATATATTGCAATGGTTACTCTATAGAGACTCTATATAGATATACATATATATTGCAGTGGTCACTCTATAGAAACTCTATATAGATATCAATATATATCACAATGGTTACTCTATAGAGACTCTATATAGATATACATATATATTGCAATGGTCACTCTATAGAAACTCTATAAAGATATCAATATATATCGCAATGGTTACTCTATAGAGACTCTATATAGATATACATATATATTGCAATGGACACTCTATAGAAACTATAAAGATATCAATATATATCGCAATGGTTACTCTATAGAGACTCTATATAGATATACATATATATTGCAATGGTCACTCTATAGAAACTCTATAAAGATATCAATATATATCGCAATGGTTACTCTATAGAGACTCTATATAGGTTGTAATGTACAAAATCCCCATAGATACTTTAGTGATGTATTGCTTTTTTCAGTCGATCAACGAGCGAACATCTTGAATCTAAGTACAAATTGTTCCATAGGGATGTTCATATAATACATTTATATTTTTCAACAACAGACAAAAGTGTACTTCTATATTACACAATAGGTCTTTGATGTAACACATTGTTCAAGCGTTCAGGTGTTACTCCATTGCTAGCTGCATATTTTGTTCCGCTACTGAACTGCTGTTGTCCATTTCAGGCCCACAATCCTCCCCCAGACCTGCCCGGCCAGTACAGCACATAGTAAGTAGTCACGATACAAATCTCATTAAAATCAACTCCTAAAGATCGCTCTAAACCTTTTTGCTGTTAGGATTTTGTTAAAACCTATTTATTTAAGCTTGATTGTGTCGAAAGCCTAAGGCTTATTGAGACACTTTTGAGTCCGTTTCCTGGGTAGAACCTGTACTTGATGTCTTAATGAGAAAAATCCTTCGAACGTTCTCCGTGTAGGGATTGAACTCACGATCTCCCTATCACAAGGTGGACACCATATCCACTACACCACTGTGACCTGTTAGAATTTGAAGACACTGGAAACAGATCATGTTCAACTGACCTCCGAAGAATAAACACGTGGCTGTTTTGCATCCAATCAAATAGCTTGTTACCAGCAAAGTTTGTCAAAATTACATTTTGGTTGTTTGTTTACAAAGTTATACCACAGTATTTGAAGGCAGCAATTTGATTGGCTCTTATACTTTAGGTAATCGGAACGTGACCCGTAATGCGAGGTCATCAGATCCATTCAACAGATATTTTGGGTTATTTATGTTGTCACTTGTGTTCTTTCGAGTTAATACCTTGATTCTGCAATTTCAACATTATTTCAGTTATGTTCATAGATAATATAATAATCTACTAAACATCAAAGATGGACAAGAGTTTGAGATTGCTATTGTTATCAGTTTTGGTCAACTGTCTGTTACTTGTTTGTTGCTATTGTGGTACCTGTCATCATCATCAGAAAATATTAATCATAATCAACATATACAATACATATACACAATTACATTCAGAGAAAGGTGTCGTAAGCATCTTAAGTACATTTACAGAAAGGTGTCGTAAGCATATTAAGTACATTCAGAGAAAGGTGTCTTAAGCATGTGAAGTACATTCAAAGAAAGGTGTCGTAAGCATATTAAGTACATTCAGAGAAAGGTGTCGTAAGCATCTTAAGTACATTCAGAGAAAGGTGTCGTAAGCATCTTTAAGTACATTCAGAGAAAGGTGTCTTAAGCATGTGAAGAACATTCAGAGAATGGTGTTGTTAGCATATTAAGCACATTCAGAGAAAGGTGTCTTAAACATATGAAGTACATTCAGAGAAAGGTTTTTAAGCATATTAAGTACATTCAGAGAAAGGTGTTGTAAGCATCTTAAGTACATTCAGAGAAAGGTGTCGTAAGCATCTTACGTACATTCAGAGAAAGGTGTCGTAAGCATCTTGAGTACATTCAGAGAAAGGTGTCGTAAGCATCTTGAGTACATTCAGAGAAAGGTGTCGTAAGCATCTTAAGTACATTCAGAGAAAGGTGTCGTAAGCATATTAAGTACATTCAGAGAAAGGTGTCTTAAGCATCTTAAGTACATTCAGAGAAAGGTGTAGAAAGGTGTCGTAAGCATGTGAAGAACAATCAGAGAAAGGTGCCGTAAGCATATTAAGTACATTCAGAGAAAGGTGTCTTAAGCATATGAAGTGCATTCAGAGAAAGGACTGGTGTCGTAAGCATATGAAGTACATTCAGAGAAAGGTGTTGTTAGCATATTAAGTACGTTCAGAGAAAGGTGTGGTAAGCATATGAAGTACGTTCAGAGAAAGGTGTCTTTAGCATATGAAGTATGTTCAAGGAAAGGTGGTTTAAGCATATGAAGTAAGTTCAGAGAAAGGTGTTGTTAGCATATGAAGTACATACAGAGAAAGGTGTTGTTAGCATATGAAGTACGTTCAGAGAGAGGTGTCTTAAGCATATGAAGTACATTCAGAGAAAGGTGTCGTAAGCATATTAAGTACGTTCAGAAAATGGTGTCATAAGAATATGAAGCAAATTCAGAGAAAGGTGTCGTAAGCATACGAAGTACATTCAGAGAAAGGTGTCGTAAGCATATGAGGTACATTCAGAGAAACGTGTCGTAAGCATATTAAGTACATTCAGAGAAAGGTGTCGTATGCATATGAAGTACATTCAGAGAAAGGTGTCGTACGCATATTAAGTACATTCCGAAAAAGGTGTCGTAAGCATGTGAAGAACATTCAGAGAAAGGTGTCGTAAGCATCTTAAGTACATTCAGAGAAAGGTGTCTTAAGCATATGAAGTACATTCAGAGAAAGGACTGTTGTCGTAAGCATATGAAGTACGTTCAGAGAAAGGTGTTATTAGCATATGAAGTACGTTCAGAGAAAGGTGTGGTAAACATATGAAGTACGTTCAGAGAAAGGTGTCTTTAGCATGTGAAGTACGTTCAGAGAAAGGTGTCTTAAGCATATGAAGTAAGTTCAGAGAAAGGGGTTGTTAGCATATGAAGTACATACAGAGAAAGGTGTGGTAGGCATATGAAGTACGTTCAGAGAAAGGTGTCGTAAGCATATGAAGTACATTCAGAGAAAGGTGTTGTAAGCATATTAAGTACGTTCAGAAAAAGGTGTCATCAGAATATGAAGCAAATTCAGAGAAAGGTGTCGTAAGCATATGAAGTACATTCAGAGAAACGTGTCTTAAGCATATTAAGTACGTTCAGAAAAAGGTTTTGTAAGCATATGAAGTACGTTCAGAGAAAGGTGTCTTAAGCGTATGAAGTACACTCAGAGAAAGGTGTCTTAAGCATATGAAGTACACTCAGAGAAAGGTGTCTTAAGCATATGAAGTACATTCAGAGAAAGGTGTTGTTAGCATATTAAGTACATTCAGAGAAAGGTGTCTTAAGCATATGAAGTACGTTCAGAGAAAGGTGTCTTAAGCATATGAAGTACATTCAGAGAAAGGTGTCTTAAGCGTATGACGTACACTGAGAGAAAGGTGTTGTTAGCATATTAAGTACGTTCAGAGAAAGGTGTCTTAAGCGTATGAAGTACACTCAGAGAAAGGTGTCTTAAGCATCTGAAGTACATTCAGAGAAAGGTGTTGTTAGCATATGAAGTACGTTCAGAGAAAGGTGTCTTAAGCATATGAAGTACACTCAGAGAAAGGTGTCTTAAGCATATTAAGTACATTCAGAGAAAGGTGTCGTAAGCATATGAAGTACACTCAGTGAAAGGTGTCTTAAGCGTATGAAGTACACTCAGAGAAAGGTGTCTTAAGCATATGAAGTACATTCAGAGAAAGGTGTGGTGAGCATACTAAGTACGTTCAGAGAAAGGTGTCTTAAGCGTATGAAGTACACTCAGAGAACGGTGTCTTAAGCATATGAAGTACTTTCAGAGAAAGGTGTGGTGAGCATATTAAGTACGTTCAGAGAACGGTGTCTTAAGCGTATGAAGTACACTCAGAGAACGGTGTGGTGAGCATAGGAATTACATACAGAGGAAGGTGTTGTTAGCATTTAAGTACGTTCAGAGAAAGCTGTGGTATTCATATTAAGTACATTCAGAGAAAGGTGTCTTTAAGCATATGAAGTAAATTCAGAGAAAGGTGTTGTTAGCATATTAATAAGTACATTCAGAGAAAGGTGTTGTTAGCATATTAAGTATATTCAGAGAAAGGTGTGGTGAGCATATTAAGTACATTCAGAGAAAGGTGTCGTAAGCATATGAAGTACATTCAGAGAAAGGTGTTGTTAGCATATTAAGTACATTCATAGAAAGGTGTCTTAAGCATATGAAGTACATTCAGAGAATGGTGTTGTTAGCATATTAAGTACATTCACTGAAAGGTGTCTTAAACATATGAAGTACATTCAGAGAAAGGTGTTGTTAGCATATTAAGTACATTCAGAGAAAGGTGTTGTTAGCATATTAATAAGTACATTCAGAGAAAGGTGTTGTTAGCATATTAAGTATATTCAGAGAAAGGTGTGGTGAGCATATTAAGTACATTCAGAGAAAGATGTCTTAAGCATATGAAGTACATTCAGAGAAAGGTGTTGTTGGCATATTAATAAGTACATTCATAGAAAGGTGTTGTTAGCATATTAAGTATATTCAGAGAAAGGTGTGGTGAGCATATTAAGTACATTCAGAGAAAGGTGTCTTAAGCATATGAAGTACATTCAGAGAAAGGTGTTGTTAGCATATTAAGTACATTCACAGAAAGGTGTCTTAAACATATGAAGTACATTCAGAGAATGGTGTTGTTAGCATATTAAGTACATTCAGAGAAAGGTGTCTTAAACATATGAAGTACGTTCAGAGAAAGGTGTTGTTAGCATAGTAAGTACATTCAGAGAAAGGTGTCTTAAACATATGAAGTACATTCAGAGAAAGGTGTTGTTAGCATATTAAGTACATTCACAGAAAGGTGTCTTAAACATATGAAGTACGTTCAGAGAAAGGTGTTGTTAGCATAGTAAGTACATTCAGAGAAAGGTGTCTTAAACATATGAAGTACATTCAGAGAATGGTGTTGTTAGCATATTAAGTACATTCAGAGAAAGGTGTCTTAAGCATATGACGTACATTCAGAGAATGGTGTTGTTAGCATATTAAGTACATTCAGAGAAAGGTGTCTTAAACATATGAAGTACGTTCAAAGAAAGGTGTTGTTAACATAGTAAGTACGTTCAGAGAAAAGTCACAATGTTTCATACTAAAATATCATGATAAATTACTTAATATCACAATATATGTATGCAATATGGTTTTCGAACACTGTAACAGCCCAACTAGCCAGGCAGCTTGTACTTGAATGCTGTTCTCTAAGTACCAATATATAACATGCCCTGATACTCGGTGTACAACTTCCGCCTGTGTTTTATTGTAGCTTATCAGCTACAATACATGTCTGGGAGATAATGTCCAGACAGTATCATATTTTAGCACTAACATTTATTATTCCATTGTTTCTGGAATGTGTAAAACCTCCATGATTTAGGGGTGGATGTCCGCAGTTTGTTTCCCCAGATAGAAATATTCAGTGCCCTTACTATTCCTAACAGTTAACTTGCATACATGGCACACAATACTAAAACAAATGGCAAATTTATTTGGTACAAAGTTTAAAGCAAAATTATAAAATGGACATAAGTAACTATGGTCACGCCAAGATGACTTACAATAAAATGTTTGGGAAACTAATAAAATCTTAATTCTGTCTTAAAGTGTTTTCATTTAATATCTTATATATGATAAGCAATTATTATTAGGTCTAGCAATAATTAGAATGTGTTATGTGGGCAGTATGGATGGTAATGTATACCAGCTGTTTCTGTCAGGCATAAAAGAAATATATGTTTGTTTCAGGTTACCCGACCTACCCTAAAAAAATGCCCCGACCCTAGAACATTTTATTGGGTTTGTCAGATTTATTTTTGTTTTATTTACCTTTTTCAATAATTAAATGTGTTTTTGGATAAATAAGTGTTTGTTTTAGTTTAAACCTATTTATTTTAGCTCGATTGCATCGAAAGCCGAAGGCTTATAGAGACACTCTCGAGTCCGTTTCCTGGGTAGAACCAGTACTTGGTGTCTTTGGGGGAGATCTTGAGAACGCTCCCAGTAAGGTTCGAACCCGGGACCTCCCGATCGTTAGGCGGACACCATATCCACTACGCCACCGCGACCTCAAGTGTTTGTTTTGATAGTATCCACTTATAAACAATATTTAAGGATATTACTGATATGTTTTGAATATTTATTCAGTTTTAGAATCTTCAAGTTGACCATTTAAAAAAAAAAAAGTGAAGTCTTTTAAAGGTGTGCCCTCACACTTGGTCACATTTGTAAATGAACATCTGGTGGCAGTAAATATTACATTCAAGGCTTAGAAGTTTGGTTTATCAACGTAGAGTGATACGATATTTTTAACAAAATGTATGTATAGAATTATATATTTAATAAGTAATTTTTGATTAAACAATGGTTTGGAGTCATGATGCGTTAACGAATTAAGTAAATAGGCTGTTTGTGGTCTAATAACTGCGCATCTGAATTTTGGTTCTAACTTGATCTGACAACCATTTCTGCGATTACAACGCTTTATTAAACAGTTTCGGCACTATTTTGGCACTATTTTTTCGAGATTAACAACTGTAAATGGTGTTCATTGTTAAACGAAAACTGCACGTGTCGCGTTAGAATGTGGTATGTAGTTGAGTCAATTCGTTTGTCCGAGTACTACTTACCGACATGGGTTTGCCATGGCTGGGCACATGGTTGGGGGAACACTTGGTCATGAGACCGTCTGGTCCAGTACACGGCTGAAGTTTGTGGACTTAGGTGTGCATTGAAAAGTTATTACACTTTGTTTTGAAGATGCAGGGCTTCCCTGGCTGCGATTTTTCTCTAGCCAAAATTACGGTCTCATGTTGAAATCCTACTCATTTTGGATAATTTATAGGGTTAAACATTTTATTTTGTTTAATGTAGCTAAATGCAAATTTCATTACAGCACTACAGACAAGCATTGTTTTTTCGTTAAAAGGAAGCGATATTCTATAAAAACGATTTAATTTTTAAAGTTATAGTTAAAAAAGTAATTAATATTTCAAAAAATGAATTGCAACCACATTTTTATTGTTTTTGTTGACAAGGATTATTTAATAATTACTATAGCACCGCATCAAAACAGAGACCGTTTTTAATAGTCTGGTTCCCTACTTTTGCGTCATTATCAACCAGATATTCAGGGTAGAGTGTAAGTTATAAGAATTGGGAACCAGACGTGTAACCAGTTTGACTTGGATCCAGTATTGAAAAAACATGGTTGAATTGAAAATCAAAAACAAACTTCTGTCTATCAACGTTGATTTTGTAATTTAAATAATGTTCAAGGGCTAAATTCTCCATTTATTGTTCATTTATTACAGTAATTTGCAACCATTTATGAAATAGTGAACTAAATTTTCAACAAGCAAAAGTGTAATGGACGAAAAAAAGCTGATTTTTAAATTGTTAACTAGAGACTGAAAACTATATAAAAAGTGATAAAAACTAATTAGTCTTGAAGGTGGTCAGTAAAAAAATGATTTGATTACAAAATTAGGAAATGAAAAACTGTTTGCCTGAAAAATTATCTGTAGCACTGTCTTTAGGCAGAGGCTTCAATTTGTAGCCAATGACTAATTTGGGGAATGTCATGATGATCCCTTCTATAATTGAGGCCCGTCGTGGCAAAACCGGACTTAATGCATGTGCGTAAAGTGTCGTCCCGGATCAGCCTGTGCAGTCTGCGGACTGCACAGGCTAATCCGGGATGACACTTTACACACATGCATTAAGACCAGTTTTCCCACGACGCAACACAATTAATTTTTGTTTAGAGTAATACACATGACAGCTATCAATAACACATTTTACAATGTGAAAAGACAAAGTTACAAAATGAAATATCAGCAGGACATTTCAACTGTGCTTAAATTTCTTCATGACCCAATCTTCTTGTATTAACTTCCTTCATAATTAAGTCAATTTACAAAAGTCAATTGAAGTTATCAGTCTTTAAAACTCATTTGTTTGTAAGTTTCATCATTTGAATTTTACATGACCATGACTGGTTTAACCAAAGCATTCCCACTGTGGATCAAGTACTCAGCTTGGCTCTCTTGATTGTAGAGGGTCTGTTTCCATTCAGGAGTACCTGATTTATGTGCTTAATCAATTGATAGGCCATGCTATAATGAATTCCAAAGGACATGCTCTATTAAGTTGGAAATCTTTTAATAGAATTAGCAATTTCCGTTGTTTTGGAGATAATAATTGGTTTGTGGATAAGTTTACATTTGGTAACAGAATGGAAATAAATACAGATAATGAAGATTGTGTGCAGGTGGATTCTTATGGTCAGGAGTTATAAATGCTTGTGAAGTGTGTGGAGTATCTAAATTTGAATGTTCATATGGATAATTCTCTGAACATTCAGAAAACAACGTTTTTAAACAACAGTGTGTAGTTATTCCCTGTATGGAAAAGAGTGGAAATTTGTATCAAATTCCAACTAATGTGTTCATTAACTTTTTCAAACAATTACAAAAAAGATGATTTTTTTGTGTGAAATTTTAAAAGACACCGTTATGTAATGACTTTTCAGAAAGAAATGGAATGTAAAAAACTGAGAGCATTCATTTTTAGATATATATATTTCGAAAACAAATATTTAAATTTAATCCAAATGCCTGCAATTTATGTTCATTTCATTACAATAGGATAATACCTAAGGTCAAATTAAATGTGTGCTTTCTATAGATGATAAAGGCATGTTATTGTTAATTGTTTTCACATTATTTATGTTTATATTTTAAATTTTAAATAATGTGCCATTGTCAAGAAGGAGGTCATATGTTCTGTATGTATGCAATCTTCAAAGCTACAACTGTGAGGGTTAAGTTAGGTTAAGTTAAAAGAATAGGCTGTCAGTTGGTTGTAAGTGTTACAGTTTTCCTGTTCAACAAACACACAAAGCGCCAGGGCCATTTTTGTGTTAATAGAAAGAATAAATATTTGTTTTTCAAGTATGAATAGTTCCAAAAAAATTGAATTTCTATGGATGTACTATAGATATAGCACATATAAACATGACATACTAAAAACTAAATGTTCTATAAAAGTCTTGAAAAATTAATGCCTAAAATTGTTGATAGAACTTTCATAATCACATTAATAGCCATTCTTTAAAAAAATAAATTAGTTTGTATATCATATGACAAAGTTTTGAAGTAATTGTTTATGACCAATTTTTTTACCATAGCTGGTTTCTTTTTAAAATAATTTCTCAATAATTTTCCTATGATAGTCTAGGCATCTTGTTTGTATTTAAAGCTGGCACATGAGAGGACATATCCTGTATTGGAGATAGTGGAACTACCATATTTTTCGGCGTAGCTGTCTAAGATCACTTTTGACCTAGTTTTTTTGCTATAATTATGCAGCGGGAAAATTGAATGCCAATAGAATTGGGCGAATTTTCTATTTTTCGGGAATGCAAACTTCAAACAATCGTTTAACGTATACCAATAACTGTTGCATACTTTTGGGGATTAAAAATTTACATGATTGTTTACATAAGCGGATAAAATGAAGTTATTAACATATCCTGGACATTTACTCTAGAACCGAGGCCAATAATGAACGTATTTTCTCATCATATGCCATAAACAGAATGCTATATTCATTCACGTAACGAAATAACTCTTTTGTTTAGCCTACATTTATATAAGCGGTACGCTCTATAAATAGGAATTGTGCGATGTTCCCATTCATAAATCTCATTCACAGACTTGCCGTTCCATGTAGCCCATTGATTCTAGCGAGTTCATCACATTCCAGAAACAATAGTGTCATTCTAAAAATAGCAAGCGTAACTAGCAACCGTTGTATAGCCGTGTTAATATACTGACTCGTACATGCATCAATAATAGCGTTCAGAGGATCATAAACCTAAACATTTCAATAAATTGGGAATTTATATTTATAAACGTACTGTTAATTTGAATTAAAATTGTTGTAACGATTTATTTACGATTATTAATAATTGCATCTTTCTATCAACTTCTCCAGTAGATATTATCCAATCTGTAAAAAGATGCTACATTTTCTATAGATAAAATGTTTTGAAAGAAGATTCGGAATACGTCGAATTGTTATTCGTATAGCATACACAATTTGCAATACTAATTATACACAGGAACCCTTGATATATCATATTTCTACTGAAATAATTTTAAATCGTCATAGTCTAATGAATTTTTATGTTGGCGTTATCAAAAATAAAGTCTTAACATTTCAAAAATCGTTGAATGTTCCCTGACTATTGCTTTTTATTGGGATACACTGTATAAATGCTCATTTGACTTCAAATCGTTATTATATTAGATAACTAACATGAATGGTATATTACCGGTACTATAAATAACTATATAGACTTGTCTGGTACATAATAATTTTAATTCATTCCCGAAATTATTTTCTTACCTTGTTAATTTGACAAATTCAGAATAACAATTATGTTAACCTAAATTGTTTGGTTATTCATATGTCACTGGTGGAAACATGGAGCTGTATGATTGGTTTATTCACGGCATAGATATTAATGATAATTTTATTTAATTTTTAAATTAATAAATTTATCCCAAATTAACTTTTGGGTCCGACAAGTTTCCTATAGTGGCCGAAAAATCTGGGGTCCAATAACTCTCCTAATATTGGTGGGGACCAAAAAATCTGGGGTCTGAGAAGTCTTGTAACCGATCATCTTGGCCATCTGTTTAGGTAATTTTTAAATGACAACTCAATATTAATTTCAACGCGGATTGTCTTTTTTAAAGACATTTCTTGTTTCTGTTTTGCACCCTCTATTTTTTGGGAGAACCACAAAATCAGCACAAAAATTTTTTGTCACTGTTTCCAGAGAAGTTTAGAAAATGATTTAAATTATGATCTATGTTTTTGTACAGACACTTTAACAATTAACACCCATTATCATTAGACGTATCACATAGAGCGACAGTGGTGTTAAAAGTTTTGCTCTCTATTGTATGATATCAATTCAATCTTGCAAAGTATTTGCAGTGCCACTTTGCGTGCCAATTAGCAAGTTGTTTAATGGCTTCAATGTACAGTCTCATTTTGACAATTAATGCCTGTGCAGCAATATATGTAGACCATTATCGCAGATAACAATACTAACTAGCTAGTCTTTTACAGCGCTTTTCCGTATGTTCGTATCAGCGTCCGCATTGTGCAAATACGCATCCACAAAAAAATCGAACAAATTTAAAACAGTTGGACCGTTTCCATGTTCCGCAGTCCGTATCCGCAAACCGCATATGCAAAAGCCGTATGCGCGGACGACCTGGTATCTAACTTGCATGTTAAACAAAGGGCTTTATCCATAAAACATTGGGGAAAATAAAAATAGTCTAGATACAAATCGATAACTCAACCTAAGACTAATCGAGTACAATAACTCGGTAATGACGGGTAACCTTTAAATGAGTCATGACGCTGTAAATATAATTGTTGGATGCTTTATATTGTTTACAATCCGCCACATGTGAATGTTTTCACATACTGGCATTAATATTTGCAGCCGACGTTATTAAAAATGTTTGAAAAAGCTTCTTACTTAGACATTGTAACTATTTGAAAATAAGAAAAAAAACTAAAATATTCAACGTTTATATTCGGATTCATGGAAAAGCGTGTCCGTATGATATTTATGTGGATAGGGATATGGGTGAGAATACCAGTGCGGATACTGACATGGAAAAGTGGCCTTATTTGTGATTTTACAACAATAGTGCAGATACTATGTTTTCGGACAGATTTTGAAGAATTATTAGTGACTCTAAATATTTTGGACACTGACAAAAATTAAGAGCCTGAAACATAGATTAAATACGGTAATTGATAAAGTTTTTAACTGACCATGGAAGGCAGTACAATGTTATTATCTGTTTGCTTAAGGTCAACAAGATCCTGTCAAGTGGTTGCCTTTGAAATCAATTTCTATCAAGAAACAAATTTCTTTTCTTTTAGTCTTTGTGTGTAGTTTTCTAGACTTGCATTTGTTTTAAATGCTGGACTGGATACATTAATTATTTAAGTTGACATAAATAATAATAAACAGTGTAATCCTGCTTATTGCGGTGAACAAATGGTGCAGATAATTACTGGGAAATATCAAAGCCTCAGTGTTAAGAAAACTAAGAGTTTTTGTTTCTCACTTGAGGCCCAAATAATTTACATGTGAGTGTTTGTGCGAGAAAGTCTTAACCATTAACGAGTGCTGCCATTTCATAGAAGCATCTAGTGTACAGTTTTTTTAAATGAAAAACCAAAGATTTGCAGCGAAATAACTAGCTTTCTCAGTGAAATAACAAAGTCCCACCATGAAATAACAGAGTTTCACAGTGAAATAAAGTTTCAAATTTGCTATCACTGTTTTGACAATTTCATCCTATTCTGACCCGAAATGGTCCGAGTTTCTAGTTAACCATACAAACAGCAGCTGTGGCCTAGACTCATTTGCGAATGATTTTTCACTTAAGCAAAATTATTTTAACAGGCCTTCACACACTGTCTGCTTCAGTGGAAGTATGAAATGTGGACCATTTGTTAAAACATCTACTCTCCATTTAGTATAAAGCAGTGTAATTTTTGTAGTGTAATAAAAACAATAAAGTGAACTATTGTTATGGTTGTTAGAAATGTAAGTTGGGTGCCTCACTTTGATCTTAACAACTGTGATGTTACACTTATTAATTTTTTACACGAATATAAATAAGGAAGGTGTCAGCTGTTGTGAAATTCTGTTACTTGTATGGTACTGGAGTACCAGTGTTTTGGGGACGTATTGAGGGAGTTTGACAGTCAGAAAGTGCTGTTGGAGGAACAAGTTAAGAGATCCATGTTGGATTTAGTGTAAGGAAACATTGGCGTCCAAGATGATGCAGTTAATCCAGATGTATTACAGGTAGATACTGTTGATAATGATCTTCGATTTAGCGTTGTTTATCGGCTAATAAACTATGATGTGGATTTCTGCGGGTTGGAATTAAACCCGAAAGGCGTTAACTTGAGTGGTTTAATATACTCAGATAAGAACAACTAAGCGTTGTTGATCTCTCAATAAACAATGATGAATAGGAGATTATTTTGATTCAAACATGATATGACAAATGTTTGCAATTACCATGGGAACTTAATTTTACTATGCACTGCCTATCTTACCATTCGAACGTTCTAACGCGCATCACCGCTGTTACCAGTGACATCATTCATTGATATAAATTCAAAGCGATGTCACTTTCATTGATAAAAACTGAACAAATGATGTAAAAATCGGAACTATATCTTTGCATTGTTTATGGGTGGTTTTACAACAATTTATTTGTTCTTTGTCTGGGCATTTCATGTTAGAATATTACACCAAGGACTTTGTATACTGATTTAAGTGATTTTTGTTTTATTTTGTTTTAACGCTAACTAATTCAACTCGATTTACTATATTTAATAAATCTGCAAAAGATTGAGTTTGGGCGCAAAGAGAGAAACCGACTTACACAGTTCACTAGATACAAACAGACATGATGTGATTTGAGTGTATTTTAATGTGAAAGGTTAGGAATATGGTTGGAACATAGTATGGTTCTCATAATTGCCGATTTTTTCCTCAGATCATGTTAGATTCAAAATAATTTTTTACGTTATTGTTTACTAGGAGATTAACAACAGTTTGTCATTCTTATAAGCTGTTATTAATGCTAATGCCCACGTTGTTTAATTCCTAGGCATCATAAATCCAAACCTGTTACCTGATAAACAGCGCTAATTTGAAAATTGTTTCTCAAATCATTTATTAGTAATCTTATTGGGATATCAGTGAGATTGTATATTAGCCAGGGGGGTGTCTCGCTGCCATGTAGAATGTGACAATGCCTTGCCATGTTTGCTGTCGCCTGTGTGTGGGCCTGGAAGGGAAACTTCAGGCTAATACCCTGCGCCCAATCACTTCATTGCCTAATACACAGCCCGATAGGCCCAGCTGGGCGACTGCTAAAGGGCTGTATCTGATTCAAGATGGCATATCAGTTAAGGTCATTTTGCACTAATAATTCTGATAATTTGGGATTCATTGCTTTGGAATGTTTGCCCATTTAAGCTGTTCAAAAAGAAATGGGATCAAGAATAAATCTTAGGGAATTATTTTACTTAAAAAAGATGGTTTTAAAGTATTGGATTTTTAAGTTGTGAAGACCCTTAAAACCCAGTTGGGTTTTGTGTTTAGCAATTTGGCTTTATATCCAGTGGACATGAAAACATAGATAATGCAATTTGTTCAGTTTCCAAATCTTCTGTTTTGAGAAGTATTTTGAAAGTATGCAAGTCCATTCAATGATCTAAAAAGAACTCTTGTTGGTGAAATGATAGTTTCATATTATATCTTTGTCATAATCTTGCGCTAAAGAATTATATGTTGTAATAAAATTACAAACCTGTGTTGCATTTTTTGTATGTGAATATATTGTTCAGATAATTAAATTTGTGATGTATCTTAATTTTGAGTATAAAAATCAACCTTGTGTTTCACAGCCACAATAAAAAGTAGCTTGAATAAAACACTGAATGCCTCCCTCAATATCTGTTTGACATTTGGTTGTTTAATGTTTCTAGATAGCTGTAAAGTTTGAAACAGTTGAAATATCAAAGGGTGGCCAGGTTGAATGTCATCAATAACATTAATGTGGTAACCTTATGACATTTCTGCCAAGTCACAGTCTTAGAATATTTGAGGCTAGTTGTGGGAAAACTGGGCTTTATATGTGCGTAAAGTGTCGTCCTGGATTAGCCTGTGCAATGGCTAATCCAGGACGGCACTTTCCGCCTACAGTGGATTTATGTTTAGAAGAGACATCCTTCAAACAGAATAAACCATAAAAGCGGAAAGTGCCGTCCTGGATTAGCCTGTGTGGACTGCCACAGGATAATCCGGGACGACACTTTACGCTCATGCATTAAGCCTGGTTTTCCCACGACATGCCTCTTATGTTTAATCATGTAGTTTGTTCCTTGGCCCTGATTTCTTAAAAATTCTCAAGTATGCTATAACAGGATAACCTTGATCTCAGTGTTTTCATATTGCAATAAAGTGTGCAGGCATAATATTTAAAGCCACAGTCTATAGAATGTTATTCAATACACCTTAAATTGGCACTAGTTCTAATGAAAGTTAATGACATTTACTCGACTGAAAACTGTTTCTTATTTACGAAAGACATTTTATAATGTTTATGTTCGAAAACGCTTGGTACGAATGGAATATACACTACTGTACAGGCCAATGTACTCTAGAGGCATCACCATCTATCCCATACAGATAACTATACCATGAAGGTTACCAAAACGATATTATTTTACTGATTTCAATGCGTTTTTTTGTAGTTTGATCGGTAAGATGTCCATTAGAAACGATTTCTGCAAAGTTTAATTGTATTAACATATTTCTGGACTGCAGCTTTAAAAGGCATATTACATTTTGAATGAAAATTGTATCTTAGATAATCACAATAAATAATATTTTGCTATTATTTTTACGAAAATTCGGGAAATTGGACCAAGAAAAATTACAAAATTGAAAGATTGTCAAAGATCTAATATTGTGATGTTTAAACATTTATAACTTTGGCAAATTTTATTCCTCTCAAATACATTACACAATTTTACAATTTCATTACTCAATGGTTAGATATTACCAGAGCCACAGAATAACAACTTTCTTAGGCACAGATGAAATGAAATAAAATAAAATGTCTGACATTTTCATTTCAGGTTACAATATACTAATTCCAATCTTAATGTAATTTAATGTAAAAGCGATAACTTTAACCAAAATAAACATTTTGCACACAGGAACCCTCCTAACCACACCTTTTCTTAAAGAGCATTCTAAGCTGAAATGATTTAAGCAATAAAAAGGGTATGTCATGTATTATGTAAGAAAGAACTTGACACTAAACAAAGTTGACTGTTTTATCACCATCTTTGTACCGGCTATTTTCTAGTTGAATGTAACCCGCCTCAGTGTTGTACTGTAGTCTCCAATCTTAAAACATCAGTGCTTTATTAGTGCACACAAATGCTTACCCTACCAACATCTCCAAAACAGAATATCAAAGCAAGTGTCTAAACCCAAAACGAGTTGAACGTGTTGATTTATTTAAAGAGTACAGCCCTGCATGACTTATTTATTTAGTGTAATGTGACCTTCATTTTTCAGCACTGAAGGTCGACGTCGTCTGATCTCAGAGCCAGCAGACACGGGTGACGTGGATGTGGCAGACGCCTACAAACGCATCCAGAAAGGCGGAGAAATCCCATATAAAGGACTGCAAAAACCCGCTCCTGAAAAGTCAAGTGAGTTTTTACGATGGCTGATAATGTTCTTTGCTATTCAGAAGCCCCTGTTTCATTTATTCCCATTTTCTCCTCTTTTCCCCACCCACTTTTATCCCAAAAATTTTCTAACACTGTTTTTTGTATAAACAGATTTATAAAGTGAATAATTTGGTTTGTAATGTATACAGTTTTCCAATTGTATGTCTGTCTTGGTGACATTTATTATAATATGCAAAAAAGTGTTTCCACTGTGATGTACCTTATTGTATATGTTACACATTGTGTTTCAACTAGATAAAAGAATAAACATGAGTCCAGGACAATAAATTCAAACAGTGTTATTATAAGCATTCTGCATCATTAAGGCTGATAATAAGTTTGAAACGTTGCTTTTGAAGCCTGGCCCCAGTTTTTGATGGGAGTCTTGGTTAAATGTGTCTTTAAACTGTGCAGTCGGCACAGGCTAATCCAGGACGGCACTTTCCGCTTTTATGGTATTTCTGTTTCAAGGAAGTCTTTTCTAAACATAAATCGGACTGCACAGGCTAATCCGGGATGACACTTTATGCACATGCATTAAGTCCGGTTTTCCAACGACGCGCCTCATATTTGCTATTAGCCAATGAAAATCAAAGCTTATAATTATGTTAAAAGCATTTTCATAGGTCAATATTTACTTGAGACTAAGTTTGAGATAAAAGACTTACAGAGTCGTAGGGCCAGATTTTAATTTCCTTCTCTGTCACAGGCTTACAATAATAGATTCATAAAAATGTTGAAATTGTTGTTTATTTGTATACAATCAGAAATGTTTTGTTGTGTGATTCAATTCTGTCAAATTTAAATAATTTAATTAAGTATATTGTTTTTTCCTAACTTCAACTTATTCTTAATCTTAAATAAAAATTAAAACTGAAATGTAACGACAATTTTCATTGGTCAGTATTTTAAGTTGAGACTTATGAAAATTAAAACTGAAATGTAACGACTATTTTCATTGGTCAGTATTTTAAGTTGAGACTTTGTTTGAGGTTGATATGGAGAAGTCTTGGGGCCAGTGACCACAACTATGAAATAACATAATCTCAAACTTGGTCGTAACTTAAAATAATGACCAATAGAAATGGTTTTTGCATCACCGGTATGAGTTTCATTGGCTAACGTTTTTTGGTGAAGAATAAAGTTTAATATTAAAATCTTTCTAAGTCATGGGGCCTGTTTAAATTGAGCAAGATATTAAATATTGACAAGGAAAATATTTGTTACAAATCAGAATGCAAATTTGTTGGTCAATATTTAAGTTAAAGACTAAGATTAGACTTAAGTAGTTTTGTAGACGTATGGCCTTATCATTCTGTGACATAGAAGACAGGGGAGAGAACTCTGTTGAGAGATATTTTGAGAATGATTCAGGTTGTGGCCCCTGTCTTAAAACCTGATTATTTTCATGATATATTTCAAAAAAAATTGAAGGACATTAATAGCTCTAGAGATCAACAATTGTTTAGAAAACAACATTCCGTACATGTAGTTTAATAATTTACATTGAAACATAAAGTCCTACAGTACAGTGTTGCTACAAAATAATTTTGAATATATTTCCAATGCATGAACTAGAAATCATTGTGTTGCATGTTAGAAATGTTGGATTCTGTGCAGTTTTCTATGTAGTCAAAGATTCTGTGCAGTTTTCTATGTAGTCAAAGATTCTGTGCAGTTTTCTATGTAGTCAAAGATTCTGTGCAGTTTTCTATGTAGTCAAAGATTCTGTGCAGTTTTCTATGTAGTCAAATGGAACATTTCTGTGGTTTTGAGATTTAAGCTCCAGGTTTTGTTAATTACAAACATCATTTTCGTTGTGAAGTACATAATTATGAGATATGATGTGGAAATAGCTATTTGTTTACCAATGAATATAATTACATACCTATTAATTTCCTTTACTGACATGATTCTGTATTACTAAGATTTGGTATGGTTTGAATGACAAAACAAACTGTAAAGACACAATTATTCATTTGATGCCTTTTTAATTCCAGTGATAGTAACAATATGAATGAAACAACAAGCAAAAGATTTAAAAGATTAAAAGATTATTGAGATAATAAATTATATGGAGACTGAGATACCCTGATATTCGGCCATTAAACTGGGATGAGCACTATGTTTTGTTAGAGATAGTGACTGAGATATTGTGATAAATATTAAATGCTAATAATGGTAGTGACTCTATAATTGAGATTGTCATTAGATATTGTGATAAAATTTAATGTTAGAGAAAGTGACCAAGGTATTGTGATAAACCAAATCCATGTTTGAGATAGTGACTGGGATATTGTGATAAAATTTAATGTTAGAGAAAGTGACCAAGGTATTGTGATATACCAAATCAATGTTTGAGATAGTGACTGGGATATTGTGATAAAAACTTAAGCTTAGAGATAATTACTGAGATATTGTAATGAAAAAATATGTTAGAGATAGTGACTGATATATTGTGATAAAAATTTTATGTTAGAGATAGTGACTGATAGTGACTAAGATATTGAGATACTAACACTTACTAACATTGTTTATCTCGTTTATTTTACAGTCTGCATGTGGATCTCATGTAGGTTGACACGTTCAGTTCGTTTTGCTTGTCTCCCCTTCCTTCTTGTGACCTACTCGCTGCAAAAGTTGTCCATTAATGATATGTGCGACCACGATTTAGACCAGAAGGCAGGCTGACAATACTTGACTCCAATTGCAAGAATTGAAGAATTTACTTGAATTGAATAATTTCAGAATCTGGTGCAATTTACTCAAAGAATTTCTGAATG
This sequence comes from Congeria kusceri, assembly GCA_027627225.1. Taxonomy (NCBI): domain Eukaryota; kingdom Metazoa; phylum Mollusca; class Bivalvia; order Myida; family Dreissenidae; genus Congeria; species Congeria kusceri. The sequence goes on along the minus strand of CM051031.1, from coordinate 70,570,929 downwards.
TGGTGGTCAATTTACTTGAATCGATGATTTTCAAAATATTGAGTGCAATTTACTTAAACTGAAGAATATCAGAATCTGGTGTGCAATTTAATTGAAGAATTTCAGAATTTGTTGTGCAATTTACTTGAATTGAAGCATTGAACTGCAATTTAATTGAAGAATTTCAGAACCTGTTGTGCAATTTACTTGAAGCATTGAACTCCCTGGTTTTAAGCTCACTGACAGATACCTGCTATACTACTTTAGTACCATGACGAAAGAGGAAAGATGTTTTGTTACATTAAAAGTGTAAAGTTGTATAGTGAAAAAAAAACACAGATTTTGGCACATGTACTGTGTGAGAAATATTTGTGGACTTGGCACAAAAGTCATGTACTATTTGAGAAATATTTGTGGACTTTGCAAATGTACTATGTGAGAAAACTTTTCAGTGCATGCATACAATTTATATTCGGTTGTTTACTATAATACGTGCTGAAAGGGGCTCTTGATGAAAAAAAATATTATGGACATCATGGAGATATCGAAATATGTGCTTATAATTTGATTACACATATTTTGGAGATAGTAAAATAGAAACAGATTATGTGACAGTCTTGATGATAACAGCTTAAGGTCATGTTTATGTTCCATCGTTTCCTACAATGTCAAATATACTTTGTTTGCTGTTAAAGAAAATATCTGGAAGTGTTGAAATAGTTGTAAGTAATCCTTGCAGTGTGAATGTGTCAACGAAACTAGCACCTGTTTGCAGTTATTTCACTGCGGCACTACATATCCGATACTCTAATTTTGAATAAAAATATATGTAAATAAATTAAAACATGACAATTATGTGTCATTATAAAATTCTATGAATTCTTTTCCCTATAAAGAAACCCTATCTTGTCATAAACTGAAGAAATTTAAGTGGATAGGAGTACATTGTTTTATTATCAGTATAACATATTTACAAGAAGGACCACAGTGATAGAATTATCTTACAACTGTTGAGATAAAAATTCAAAAGCCAGTCATGTCCTCATATGATAGCCACAGTTTTACCTCTCAGCTTGACATGAAATTTGAAGATGTGAAGCTGGAAACCAGGCCCCAATCTCTGTCGCTATCTGCCGGTTCACAAGGCAATGTAAGTGTCAGGGAGCCAGGCAGTACGTCTGCTGCAAGTACCAACATAGCTTCTAGCAGTGTATACATAGAGTATGAATTCTTTGACAAAGAGGAACACAAACGCAGGGAGGAATACAGGAGCCGTGTTGAGAAACATTACTGTCGCCTAGTCGAGGAAGAAAAGCTTTCCCCGGAGTCTGCCAGCTATCTGAGCGACGCATTTGCCGTGGCTGAGGTGCAGGCTAAATATGGAAGCAATCCTGGCAGGTCGGAGGTCAGACCGGCGTATCACACGGGGATTGATAAAACCGTGTGGAGGGAGGTAGATCATCAGCGTTCAAAGTCCCTCGAGAGATTGAAATCACAGCAGAAGTATGTTGGTACTGATAACTATGCTTATAACGTGTGTAATTTTCAGAACAATAGTGCAGTTAAAGTGTCATTAAATATGGATAACATGGATTTAACGTTGGATAGAGAGAATATTAAAAATGTAGCTTTGAATTCCAATAGCCAGTCAATGGTCAGTGCAACTGGTCAGTCAAGTACTGGATATATGGAGCAGTATTTGCAAAATATGGATTATACGTGTGAAATGAGTGATTCTAAACAGGACCTTGAAATGGGTGTTCTTGCACAAAGTGTAGATGATAAAGCAGATGGGAAGCATAAAGGATATGAATTAATTGATACAGAATCAATGAACAATTCGTTTGATATTGTTGACGATAATGTTGGAAACATAGTGACTGACACCTTGACCCAAGTTTCATTTGACAATGAGGTAAACTGGGGTGTTCCAGATATACAGGATGATGAATATGTGGAGGACAACAGCAGCGAAAATCTGGATCTTGAGTCAGAAGAAGAACAATCTGATGATTCAGATGAAGAGTTAAATGTCTCTAATGATGCTCAGATAAAGTTGGTGAACTCGCGAGGGGTGATAGCGGTTGGAAAGAGCATGGAGGCATGGCTGGGGTCTTCTAGGGCTGGAGACTTGGATCAGACTGCCGATCAAGATCTGTATTACAAGGAGCAGATGAAGAGGCACAAACAAAAGCTGGCTGCACAGGAAAGGAACAAAATGACAGAAATACTGAAGCAGTGTTCAGGAAGACCCAATGCCTCCCCAACACCCATGGACTATGATGCCGATGAGGAGAATAGCACTAGAGAGCCGGTCGGGGGAAGTAATCCATCAGGTGATTATTGGTCTGATAGCGGTGATGATTTGGAGGGCGAGGGTTGTGACAATGATATTGAAAAGGAGGAGAGTAGTATGGAAAGTGGACATGTTGAAGACCATAAAAGTGACAAAGACACAGTGACAGATGAAAGATGTACGATTTCTTTTGATTTCTCTAAAAAACTTCAGTCAAGTAGAAGTTCTGTGAGCAGCGAAAAAAATCGAGTAGATCATTTGACTTATCAGTCATACACTGCAGGGTTGCTTCATTCCAGTGGGAAATCTGAGAAGTTCCTGAAACTGCAGAAACATTTTGCTGTTCTAGAAAGGATAACAGCAATTGAAGATCAGACGCGGCTTACCGCAGGTCAGCTGGTAAGTTCCGGGGAGGACTTCAGCGAATTGTATGCCAAGTATGATGTACAGAGTGTTGAAGAGCTGCAGTGGTTGTACCAGGAACTGAGTGAGGCAAGAAAGAATGAGGAATTTTTCTATGATCTTCAAAAGTTGGCAGTCTATCAGTGGAAACCAACCAAGGATTTTGGTTTAAAACGAAAAGGGAAGTCCCTGAATGACCTGAAAAAAGTCTATGAGCAGCTTGATGAAGAAGAAAGGCAAGAGAAAGAAAAGGCTGAATCCAAAAGTTTCTTTGAAAGTGCAATGAAAGCCGAAAAGGTAAAGGGAGAGAAATTTCCGAGGCGAAAGGATGCGCCTGCTGATCACATCGGCAAGATGTCAGATGTCACTGCAAAGGGAGTTCCAAGACCGATTTATGGAACATATATACCTGAACAATTAGATCCCTATGAGATTAAAGTGGAAGAAAAAAAACGGAAGAACAAGGAAGAGGATGTCACATTCTCAGCTGATAACTTGCACATTCGGTCCCTATCAGTACCCTTCTCAAAGCACTTGCAGGACACCGGTCCCACTTTAGAAGCTCAAGGTCATAAAAGGTCGGACTCATCCACAGGAGCACAGTTTTCATTGCCTAAACCACCTGAGCCCAGACCCAAGCCCACTGTTGCAGAAGTGAGCCCAGTCCCTAGGCAGACGGTGAGGAAGCTGTCTCCAACTCCTTCATACTCCAAAATACTCTCTGGGCCACATGACTTTGCTAACAGAGTCTCCACTACTTCTGATCCAGTAGCACGGCCCATGCAATCAAACTTGCAGATTTACAACTCGCTTGAAAACCCTCAATATCAAGCCACTGTCTCATTTGAAGAGGGCATCGCAGCTCGAAAGTTATCACGTGGATGGTCGAATGACAGTTTCTTTGTTCAAAAAGATGCTGACGGGAATTATTTTGTCACCTCCATAGATAGAAACAGGTCAGGAAGGAGTCCCAGGCATTCTGCCACTGAACGACCAATAATTTACCATGAAAATTTAAGTCCAGGTCAAACTGAAGGTCAAAGGTCAAGTGCACACCAAGTTCAAGGTCATTACTTCAACCCATCTGAACCTTCGCTCAGATTTTGTCAGCCTAATTCCCTTTCGCCGAGAACTTCCAGGGAGGAGTACCTTAGCAGAGAAAGGTCAAAGTCTTCAAGAACAAGGACACCATCGCCCAGGGTGTCTCGAGAGCACCCAGCAGAAACTATAGTTGAAGAGCATACAAACTCAGAGACACCATCTCAGACGGAGACACCGTTGAATATTGAGGAACATTCCCCACCCCTGCCACCCCCTCCCCCTGTCAGGGGAAGTGGGGTAGATAGAGGGCACATCGACAGTGTGACGTCAGCTGTGAAAGTGTTTGAGCAAACTTCACTGAATGATGATGGTGCAGTAGACTTGGAAACAAATTCAGATCAGAGAACCAATAGCATCCCTCACAATGAGACCATTCCAGAGCTGTTGGAGAATCAGCTACACTTTCCAGTGTCCACGTTCGTGACTCATGCTGTACAGAAGAGTAACAGCGATCAGTACCTATCACAACCCTTGGCAAAGCAAGAGGTGTCCTGGTCACAAACAAAAACTGTTCCAGTATTCAAAGTGCGTGATTTGCGGCATCTGGCACAGGATAATGAGATGTGCAAGAGCAAGTTTTATCCCAAACCTCAGTTTGCTTTGCACCAGAACAAGACTGTAAAACCTGTGGTGGAGGCATCAAATGAACTGGTTCCACAAGCACCAGCAATAGGAAAAGTTTTTAAGCCAACACCAATTATCACCCGAAATCAGTCCCTAAATAAAGGTAGTAGCAGGAATAATGGTGGACTTGATACTGGTTTTCGGGGAAACTCCTTCGAAAAAGGTGACAACTATTCATTTGACACAAGGGGCTACACTGATAAACGTCGGCACAGCACCAGTAGCACCGATACATTCATTGTCAAAGACAGCGAGGATGAGACAGACTCCCCGCCTCTTAATGTCACATACACGAAAGAGAACTTCCTGGATTTCATGAGGTCCAAATCCACACCAGATTTAACCAGACAGTCTGTCCAGTGCAAGCCAGTTTCTGCATCAAATCAGGCACAATGGAAATTTGATTCACCAAATGGTGTACACCAGAAACACCCTCCTAAGCCACCAGAAAGAAATTTGGGAAGAAGCAAAAGTAACAACATGGGAATAAATAGTCCTTGGACACCCCCTCCAAGTTATCATAGCAAACATCGCAGCTTCCCTTCCTCAGAAGAAATGAGGGATCCAAGTTGTGGCTCTTCCCAAGATTCCTATAAAGCTTATCTGCCTCCGGATGAAATTGTTAAGGATATGATGAAGACTAGTGACTTGTATAAACGTTCCCAGCCACAAGAAAAGCCCAAGACACCATCTGTTGTCAGCAAAATGACAATAGACTACCTCCAAGAGATCGGAAAGGAATGGGCATCAAGCAGTAGTAAGAAGTCACGATGGAATTCTTCAGAAAATAGGGATGTGATTGCATTACCGAAACCAGAACCATTTGTTGGTTCTGATACAGCTGTCTCACCGAACAAGTGGGAGCCTGTTCTGGATTCAAAGCCTTCCAATATTCCCAAATCACAGATTAATCATAACGTGAATAGGTATGTTCCCAAAATCGCTCATTATGTTAATGAAGAATCATATGCAGGAAAGTCTGTCATGGAAATGGCTGATAATTCACAATCCAAGTCTGCACTCCTAAGAAAAGGGTCTCCCCCCACAGTGCCACCACGAGCTACAAAAACTGCAGCACAAAATGCAGATGGCAAACCTGAACTGTTGCCACGGATACCAAAGAACAAACTAGAGCAGTACAGTGAACAAAATTACACAGTTGGCAGACTGAGGCAAGATTTGCAAACAAACAAGGCAAGAGATGCAGAGAAACTACCATATTGTTCAGAAATGAATCCACCACCCTTCTATCATGAGAAGAATCCTACGCCTGATAGTGATGTTTGGAAACAACTACCTGACAGTGAGGTGCAGAAAATCCCACCCTACTATCACAAGAAGAATCCTACGCCTGATAGTGATGTTTGGAAACAGCTAGCTGACAGTGCAGTGCAGAAAACCCCACCCTACTATTACAAGAAGAATCCTATGCCTGATAGTGATGTTTGGAAACAGCTACCCGACAGTGCAGCGCAGAAAACACCACCCTACCTTGAGCGATCTGTTGGTAAGACGCCGACACTGCCACCTGCATGCCTTGTGACCCCCCATCTTGTCTTCCCTGTCTGCACATGTCATTGTCACCCGGCTTTGTTTTGTTAGCCATTTGCCTTGCCCAATTTGTTTGCTGGTTTTATTTTATTTATAATTATCGAGTTGGGTTACTTTTTGGTATTTAGTTTAACTACCTGTTCTAGTTCATGTATTTGGAACTACAAAATTAAAGAACGAGGGTTGAGCGTGAAACTGTTGTATCTGCTTAACATGAGGATAGCAGATACAACAGTTTCATGCTCAACTGTTAAAATATAATGAGCTATTATTGTTAATCTAGAACACAATTTGCTGTAAATTTGTGCACTAATATTTTGACTGAACATGCTAGTTCATGTATTTGAAATAAACAAAATTAATTCAAACGGATATAATTTTTAATCTAGAACAATATTTCTCTAGGTGGGTAATTATCAAACGTCTTAAGTGTAAATGTTGAAGGTCAGAGATAGGAAGAAACAAGGCATTCTTGCCAAATCGCACAAGATAGTACATCATTCTGTTGATTGTAATGGTAACAAATTCACAATTCATGCTTTTATTTAATTCTAAACCTTGAGATGTCTAAATCTACAGGGTCAGCCTTGCTTTTTGTGACAATGGTGTTTCCATTCTATGTATCATGTACAAATGCATGGCTGTGATTGGTCAATATTTCAGTTGATTTTATTTTATATGTGAATTCAATCATTACAAATGAACTTCTTAGAAATTCTAGTTGCTGATATGGGTATCGCTTGTTTCAAATTGTTCTGTTTTGTGACTTTCACAACCTTAATTTGAACAGATATTTTTGGAATTTATGTCTTGATTGAGTTCACATGCATGTAAATGTTGTGCCTACCCCAGAGATTCCAATTTTCCTTGTTTTGCATGTTTTAGAGAAACAGCATGGTGAACAGAGCCTTGACTCCTCCCTATCTTCAAATGAACCAATCAAATCACCAGAAACAAACCATCAGCCAATCACAAGCACCTTTTCATCACAGAGCCAATACTCTCAACCAATCACACCACATGACACAAATTATGTGTACAGAACGAATGAACCAGTCAAAGCGACCAATATACCCAACCCTCCGGTCAGGAATCCGTTGAAGGTTTCTATCCCAAGCTCCAAATCCACCCGCTCAAAGCCCAAAAGTTTGCAATCTGCAGCAGACCAGTTGGGCGTGACAAGTCCCCCACCCATGCGTGTCAATGGAGGTACCTAGTCTCACAGTTTGTTGCATTTTGTTTGCCGTTGTCTTGCTGTTATTTCAATTTTTTAGTGCCAGAATCATTAGTTTTACTTCATAATTTATTTTCTTAATAGCATCATTACAGCTAGATAAAATACTTTACATTTAATAATCTCATTTATTTCCTTTCTTGATACTAAAGCTCACAAAATTGCTAGATTTTAACCTGATTTTTAGGGGGGGAGGGGATGGGTGGGTTTGCTTACATACGAAAAAAAACAATGCATGCCTGTAGAAAATATAGTGGAAATAATTTTGTGTGAATACTGCAGTCTTGTTAATAATTCTGTTTGATTTGCATGCAATTTGCAGTTGATTTATACAAACAATGGGTTTCATATTGCATTCTTATATGTTGATTGAACCCATTGCTACAATTAATATGGAGTAGTACGAAATTGTATGCTATTGCCATGGTAACTGAATTTGTGAACTGTTACCATGGTTACATTGAGCCTTTCTATGTGGTAATGTTTTTAACAGTGGAGGAGGACAATACTGACCCTGGGGGTGAGTATCTGCCTGGTAACCATAGTAACCATAACCTTGCATCTCCATGACAACAACCATAACCCCAGCAACCGCAATCTGACTATATATAGTACACAATCTTCCTACATGAAGATCTGATGACGGCCTGTTGAATTTCTTCTTCTCGAAATCTGAACTTTTAAAAAAGCAATTTATATCTCAGCCAATAAAATTGCTGCTTTCCAGAATTGTGATATCATTAGTAATGTGTTGTAATTTACAACCAGATTTGGTATCTTATATGTACTACAAAGAAATGTTACACAATTATAATAGTTATTCCTACCACAGAGTGCTGTGGGTTTTTTTTGGTGAATGTGCCACAAATTGACTCTAAAATGGTGTTTACATGGTAAAAAGGTGAATGTTCAATTACTGCATGTTGGGATCCCAGCTAATGAGTAAACGTTTTTAAGGCTAGATATAGTGAATCACTTTCAGTTTTAAAACCATGAAAGCAAGTCATTTCTTGGCATACTGTAAGGTCGTCAGAACATGACATTCTTTTCATTGTTCTCTGAGCCTGCATAGGCTATTTTAGGATATGATTATAATCAGATTGCGGGCAACCGTAACACACACATCGATCATTGATAGCCTGGCCACTAACGACACACTAACACAGTATCAGCGCGATTGTTGCCTTTGCTTGACATACTTTCAATACATGTACACATAAACAGCTCTGCTGCAGGCTTTCTTGTCTGTGCTTACTGTACCAAATGTTCAGATAATGTTTGAACTAAAAAAACACTGTATTTATTTATGTTTAGTTTATTTAGATATTTATAACAATGTCTCAATGTTTTCGTGGTTGTTTTTAGTAGTTCTAACCATATATTTTTGGTTTCATTAATTTAATCAAGGGTTGAGTGTGAAACTTTTGTTTCTGATGCAACCGTTTGTCACTCAACCCACGAAATGTAAGCATTTTCACCTTTCTTTGTATACTGCACAGTGTATGTACGTTACGTATTTGCTTGAGTCAGTATTCGTCCATTTTATTATTTTTTTTAAAACAACAACTAACAACTATCGGATCTTAGTTGTGGAAATATAAAAGATGAAAAATAGTTTGTAATTTTCTTTCAGTTGAAAAGTGGCAACCAAAAAAGAACGCATAAACAAAAGTGGTTATAAATGATAATTATTAAAGTTGTCTCCTATTTTTATGTCATTACGAAAGAAAATTCATCAATAATATTTATACATCTCTTCATTCTTTGCAGTTTGTTAAACAAGATTTATTACAAGATATCAAATGAAATGAAATTTTGGAGCTTCTTGTATATTGTATTTTGAAAATAATTAACTATTTCCTTTTCAGTTTTAGAAAGTAAAATTTTGAGTTCTGAATATAAGTGTTAAACTTGATAATTTATCATATTCATATTCATAATATTTATCATATTGTAATGTTCGTATTTATAAAATAGTATGTTTAGATTTAATATATCTAGAGGTGTCATTTGGCATATAAAAATGCTTTCAAAATCCTTGACAGAATAAAATCATGCATGTCTAATGACCAGGTACATGACTTTTCCTTTTGGAAAGTCTTGATTCATTAGTCTCATAGTTTCATCTATTGATATAAAAATTAATCGAAGTTATTACTGTTAATTATGTCTATTTATTATATATGCTGGTGTGTCCCATATTCGAGGACACCTAGTTTTGATGATATTTGGTTCAAAATTGAAAATTATGCATCTTAAATCTGATTTTGTGAAGATACCGGCTATTTAGAAACATTTCCCACAGAAAGTGTGAAAAATTGCTTCATTTTCAAATAATTTCAGAAATTTTAGTATGAAATGAGAAATGTTAATAGCCACATTATTTTACTATATATCTGACACACTGACCTTTTTGCATGAATATAATTTGAAACCTTTACAATGATATACAAGTTTTTGCATGAATATAATTTAAAAACTTTACAATAATAATATTAGTTTCGGTACTGGAATTGAGTTAAATCTATGGCAGAGTATCACAATATAAATACTGTTATGGTATCATGAAACTCGTGAAACCCAGTATAATTGTAGGAAACATTTCGAGCATGTAATTTATGCTAATAGAGTTCAGGAGTGTCAGTGTGTCCGAGTGATAGTGCTTACACATCATCTGATTGTAACTGATCCATGTGAGCGTGTATTACGTTGGGTTTGTGTTACCGAGACTGCACGTCCCTTTGCAGCGTTCCGTCACCTGACGACGGACGAGATTCGCGCGCAGCAGCAGCGCTGGCCGCGCACCAAGGACCGCACCCGCAGAGAGGAGGAAGAGGCATACAGGAGGCGCAGACTTGTAAGTGGTGGCCATAGGGCGAGTCACATGATATACTGACTGATCCGGGACGAACCTTTACGCAAATGCATTAAGCCCCGTTTTCCCACAACATGCTTCATTATGTAATGTATTGTTTATATGTCAGTGTGGGTTACTTGCGACAGATCGCTAAGAACTTCTAAGCTAACCAAGCTCTGACTTACTGTATTACTGACTGAAAGTGCATACACACCCATACATTTTGTACTGAGCATACATTTACTTCTATTAATTCTCGCTTGAGTGTAGATTTATCCTCTACACGAAAAGTTGCCTGGGGCTCTGTATATGTAGTTTGTCTTTGTTAACTTATGTTATTATTCTCTATGTTGACTTCTGTTATTTTCCAAATTCCAGGAGCAAATCTTTGAGGAGGAGAAAAGAAAGAAGCTAGCCCAGCAGCAGGCGGACATAGAATCTCGCAAACACTCCGACTTCCTCCTGTAAGTGTACCAACACAATCTTCTTAGAGGAGTTGTCGTTCCTATCCAGGGGTGTGGAAATCCTATGCCTGACTTGTCCAACACTGGGTTATTTTACTGTCCGACTTGGGTTATTTTACTGTCCGACTTGGGTAATTGTACTGTCCAACAGGGGCAATTTTACTGTCCGGCACGGGCAATTTTACTTTCAAACAAGTAAAATTTTCCGGTCAAGTTGTCCTCGGACAAGTACAACATCAGTGTGTGAAATTGATGTAAAAGCTGGGAGTTCATTATTACATTACTATATGTATTTTTACAGCAATATATTAAAATCTTGTTTTATTTATTATTTAATTATAAATTGTATTAAGAACCCCCAGAATAAAAACTATATTTTTTTTTTGGACAAGTCTTTTTCACTTCCGGACAAGTCGATTTTTGCAATGAACTTGTCCATGGACAAGTGAATAATTTTGGTATTTCCACACCCCTGCTTTCACTCACAATCACCTCTGTTACAAGCTCAGTGTCCAGTTTCTGGTCAAAGCTGTGTTAAACTAACAAGTTTAGTTTTCAATTTCCTTTTCTTCAATCCAGAGCTATAATATAAGGTATAAATAATTAATAATTGTCATAAAATTGTAACAAGACATATATGAAGACTTTATTAATTACGCTTTATTTTGGGGCTATTTTAAGTAACGGATTCTACACCATTGTCACTGACCGAGTAAATAGAGAGTAGTAGTATCTCCCCACCCACCAGTGTATTGGAAGTGAAGCTTTCCCCACCACTCCTTCATTATCAAAATTATTACCCCACCCACATTTAAAATACATGAATGGGAAATGTTGTTGAATCCACGTTGATCTGTTTTGTTTTATTATTTCTGATTATTACTAAGAGTGGTGTGGCAGTCATCGGAATTAGCAGTTAGGCCAAGCAAGCCTAAAATTCAATATTATTATGCACCTATCAATATTTTCCCCCGGGGGGGGGGTAGCAGCGGGCAATCCCATGGGAATTTGACTAGTCGTATTTTGGAGGATCTGATTCCCCACTCTAGAGTCAAGCATTTTTGTCTACATCCCCTCCATGGGGGATGCTTAAATGGTGTATCAAATGGCCCGGGGGCCAATATTACCGGGATCTAAAAACTGAACAAAGTTTATTTCCCGGGACCCGGAGTCATTCGGCATGTCATCATATTCCTGCCTGTTGGGAATTATTTTCAGTGTAAAGTCCCATAAATGCCCGCCGCCCCCCCCCCCCCCCCCCCCCCCCGGTGAACTTTCAAATCCTGTATGTTGTATACATGTGTATCATATTGATTTTATTCATATTTAGTTTTTTGTATGCGTGTAAACTTTATGCTTTATGCATTGTTTTCAAGTCAGTTTGTGGAATTATTTGGTATTACGATTAATGTTGTAATATAACTGTTCTTGTATATGTGAATTTCATTATTAGTTCTGGTCCAGCTGAACTTAGTTACCTCGAACTTGGTTATTTTCAGTGTTATTTTTAGGTCCAATTTGGGGCTGAAATTGGGCCCCATTGCCCTGCTTAAAAAGTAGATATTTTTCTCCTTAATTTATCTTAAAATTCCCCTCAGAATACAAGATTTATTTACAAAAAATATGACCGAAATCGGACAAAAATTGACTAAGATAGAGGAATTTTCATAAACAATCCCAGCAATTTTACTTCAAACCATGTTAGTTCATAATCTAAGTTATCATTTGTAGCAAAACAATTCATTAATGTTTAATGCCAACGTAGAATATAAACATGAAATAATTCTTTAAACAAAATCCACTTTTGGCATAAAATTCCCCATCTGAAGGGCCCCACCACCTTTCCACTAAAGGTGAAAAACACACTGTTGTTGAAGTGGAAAATAATACTCAACTAACTTCCTAATTATTATTTCTATAAAATTACAAACTTAATGCAAGTTTTTGGTTATGTCAAAGTGGTTAATTTTCCATTTAGTATTTTCACACTTATTTCTGACTTTTTTGTCAGTAATATCAAGCCACCATCCAGGTATGTCGCACATTCCAAACATCTGGCCCCAATTTCTCGAAAATTCTTAAGTACGGTTTAACAAGATTAGCCTAAGCTCACTATTTTCGTATTTCAATAAAGTGTGCATAAATACTATTGACACGACAAATTGCATTTCGAATAAACATTTCTATGTCAGATAATCATGATAAATTATATTTTGTGTTGGAAAATCCATTTTAAAATAATAATTTTGATTGATGAAATAAGAGACTTAAGCCCATTATTCTTAAGAATTTTTGAGAAACGGACCCAGGACACTTTTGTTCTCTTAAGTTTAATTGACCCGAGTGTGACTTTAGGTTGACTTTATTGTTTGCATTTTGTATATACAAGACCACTAGGATCACTGTTTTATATTACAATTAATTTGACATTTGGACTCAAGAATTTCTTATGTTCAGCTATGTCAATCTTTGAATATCAAAGCCATTTAAAGTTTCTGGTGACTTTGAGATAACAAAGTTAAGCTAGATTTTCTTTGTGCTTGGAAAGCAAGTTTTTCCTTGCATTTGCTTATTTTGCTCTGTGTGTGTGTGTTTTTAAAAGTGCATAGGTTACGTGCCTTTGAATGACTGAACAAGAGGTTAAAAATTGCAAACATGTAGTGCTAGTCCAACATAGATCTTAAAATCTTTTTGTCCAGTTATTATCCTCAATTTAAATGTTCAACATTTCTTCAAACAAAATTAAGGCTACATAGAAACTACCGTATTGAGGCATATACATTAGAAAGAAATTAATGCCATCATCAAATACTCACTTAAATAATTTTTATTAAGTGTTAGTACATTTCCAGAAAATATATAATGTGAATAAATAAACATTTAATTCTCAGTGTGTTTTTTTCTTGTATTATGTGTGCTGGTTTTGTAGAGTAATTTCTTGTTCAGTCTGTCACATGTTGTCACTTCGTTAGAAAATCGTAACTAGAAGTTCAAATGAACATGTATTTCACTTTGTATACGTGTTGTAATTCCCCGTGTTTTCCCTCAAATCGCTCAGGTCCAACCAACAGCCAGGGTGAGTAAAAACCGTGCCATGAATTAAGTTTGGTTTTCAGTTGTAACTAACAGTAGTTTCAACAAATGTGGCACGTCGTGGGAAAACCTGGATTAATGCATACTTGTAGAGTGTCGTCCCGGATCAGCATGTACAAAGGCTAATCAGCGATGTCACTTTCCGCCTTCAGAAATTTTATGTTTTGAAGAGACTTCCTTGAAACAGAAAATCCCATGAAAGCGGAAAGTGTCGTCTCGGATTAGCTGGTGCGGACTGCACAGTCTGATCGGGGATGACACTTTACGCATCAAGCCCAGTTTTCCCACGATATGCCACAAATCTTGTTTTTAACAACCACATGCAACAATAACTGTCTGGCTGGGGTTACCAGATTGCTTCAGATTTAGTCTTAGTACATTTGACATTCAGTTTTTATCTTGAGTTGTATAACAAAAACACTGTGCCGATTATAAGACCTCTGAAAGTTATTGGTTTCTAACTTGTATAGAAATCTTCAGTTTTGACACAACATGTTGAGTTCATAAAATTTTCGAGGGTTGAGTTTGAAACTATTGTATCTGCCTATTGTTCAGCGGATACAACAGTTTCACGCTCAAACTTCGTAATATCAGTTGTGAATCTTTCATTGGTTGAAGTTGATAAAAATGCATGGTCGTCTACCCAACCTTCACCATTGGTGAACAAGTACTTACATATGCATGGACAGCCCGCACCAAGTTCACCAGCGGTGAATCAGTAGTTTTTCTGGCCATGCGCCGTGGCAAAAAAAAGGCAAACATTCTAATGCACAAAGTGTTGTATTCTTTTCTCAGTCTTATTAAAAAATGTGTTTCACTCTTGCCTAGAGTAAAACTGTTTAAGATGCCCATGCATTCATTGCAGCCCTGCCTCTTGGCTTATCAGTTTGCATAGTTTGCACATAGTTGAAGTCATGAGGCAACGGTTAAGATGCAGTTGGGTGTAGCTTGCTTCGGTTGCTCGCGTAGTACAGGGCAATAAGTAGTGACAGCACGACACCAGTTTGCAAATCACAACAGTTTCATACAGCAAATAGCTTCCCCTAAGTAGTTGTTACTAAAACTCATATGAGATGTGTCGTGGGGAAACCGGGCTTAATGCATGTGCGTAAAGGCTAATCCATGATGACACTTTCCGCTTTTATGGTATTTTCTGTTTCGAGGTAGTCTCTTCTGAACATAAAGGTGGAAAGTGTCGTCCTGGATTAGCCCATGCATTCAGCCCTGTTTTCGCACAACACGCCTCGTATAGATAATCTTCACATGTTTCTTTAAGCACGTCTTACCCCACAACTATAACAGTTCTCACGCTTCTCTAACTTACTCTCAACTTAAAATATTGTCCAATGAAAAGACCTGTTACATATAAGCTTTGATATTCATTGGCCAATATTCAAGATGAAGACAAAGATTAAGTCGTTTGTAGTTGCAGGGTCTGTTCTGAAAATCATTGAGTGATTCACAAGTTCATTACACTGTATTTCTGCTTTGAAATATGGTACAGATATGTTGCAAAGCAGCCACAAATACCACAAGTAGACAGAGCTCATTTCAGGAGTGCGGATTGCATGTTAAAATCATCTTAATGATGCTCTTTAGACAGTTGGCAGAAGTTGGAGGAATCCAACAGTCTCCAATTGTCTTTAGTACGGCTAATTTCAGAGCTTGAAATGCATGACCTACTTTTTGACTTCAGGCACTAATAATCCATGGTCCTTACTTATAGGCTCCATAGCTATTTTGTCCCCTAGCAGATTCGTGGATCGTCATCTTTAACGAGGCTTAATAGTCAAATGCCATCACATCTGCTAAAGCATAGTGTTTTAAACAAAAATTCTACTTTTGACTTATTTTCAATTTAAATTGAGTATAGCTTAATAGTCTTTGTTCATTCAATTTTACTAATGTATAGTACTGGTCATGCACATGTGCAAAAGCGTAGTGTTTCAGACATAAATTCTAAGCACTTGTTGACATTATAAATGTAAGAATATTATGTTCCTTTGATGTACTGTTAAGACGGGGGTGCCCTCAACCCCCACACACCTATTGACGTGGAAAATAAATGATGCAGAATTGAATAAAAATAGTTTCAGAATATTAATCATTTTCCAGACCCTCCCAAAAGTCACCAATTCCAAACGACCGGTTTGAGGAGCCCACGGGGCGGTATGGGGCAGTCCCAGATGAGAGGAGGCGGGGCTTCCAGATCCACGGCAAGGCCAAGGGCTTGTTCAACTTCACCGCTCAAAATAACAGGTCAGTTCAACTTCAGTGCTCAAAATAACAAGTCAGTTCAACTTCAGTGCTCAAAATAACAGGTCAGTTCAACTTCAGTGCTCAAAATAACAGGTCAGTTCAACTTCAGTGCTCAAAATAACAGGTCAGTTCAACTTCAGTGCTCAAAATAACAGGTCAGTTCAACTTCAGTGCTCAAAATAACAGGTCAGTTCAACTTCAGTGCTCAAAATAACAGGTCAGTTCAACTTCAGTGCTCAAAATAACAGGTCAGTTCAACTTCAGTGCTCAAAATAACAGGTCAGTTCAACTTCAGTACTCAAAATAACAGGTCAGTTCAACTTCACCGCTCAAAATAACAGGTCAGTTCAACTTCGGTGCTCAAAATAACAGGTCAGTTCCACTTCAGTCTCAAAATAACAGGTCAGTGCAACTTCACCGCTCAAAATAACAGGTCAGTTCAACTTCAGTGCTCAAAGTAACAGGTCAGTTCCACTTCAGTGCTCAAAATAACAGGTCAATTCCACTTGACCACTCAAAATAACAGGTCAGTTCCACTTCAGTGCTCAAAATAACAGGTCAGTTCCACTTCACCACTCAAAATAACAGGTCAGTTCATGACATAAACAATACTTTGTTAGTGTTAAATGAAGATAAGTTTATCTAGTGGGGTTTATAAATTCTGAACCAGGAGCCATAGTGTAATTACGTGCCCCCATCGAAGATGGTGGGTGTATTGGTTAGCTAATGTCGGTAGGTCGGTCAGTCGGTCGGTAGACCAATTTTGTTTCCGCTCTCCAGTCCCACAGTTTTCATCCGATCTTCACCAAACTTCATGACAATGTTTGTTGGTACAATATCTCAGCCAAATCTGATAATCAGCTAAATCGCCCCAGGAATTGTGTAGTTATGGCCCTTGAAGTATCGAAAATTGGCCTTTTTTTAGCAGTTTCTGCTCTCTTTGTCCAACAGTTTTCATCCAGTCGTCATTAAATTTAAATATTGCTTTTAACCTAGAGGGGGCATACCTGTGTTACAAACAGCTCTTGTTTAATTTTCCATCATGCTGCATCACATCACTTGCAACATATATTGTGTGCATGTTGCAGGGAGCTGCCCTTCCGGAAGGGGGACATTGTGTATTTGATACGTCAGGTAGACGCCAATTGGTTTGAGGGAGAGAAGAACGGACGAGTCGGGATCTTCCCTGTCAACTACGTCGAGGTTTTGACTTCAATTGAGGAGGCGCAGAATGCAGCTCAGCAGTCTGAGGGTCTCGCCCGCGCTAAATATAACTTCAACTCACAGACCTCTGTAGAACTGTCTCTAAGAAAGGTACATTTGTGTAAATGCAGCTTCAAGTTTGGATGTTTTCCCACGCACTAAATATATAACTCACAGACCTCTGTAGAATGGCCTCTTTAGTAAGGTATATGCAGCTTCATGTGTGGATGTTTTGTTCGACAACATGATGCGTGGATGTTTTGTTCGACAACATGATTATGGTCATGATAAAATATGAGCGACATGATATGTAATTGCACTTCAATGTTGCATTAAGATTACAGTTAAACATGGATAATAAACTGCAGCTGGCAGACATCCGTAGCACTGCCTCTAGATATGAAAACAGATCTTGAAGTTTCTAGCAGAGACAAATGCTGGCTTGTAGATAAGGTTTAACAATTAGTTGTGTTGTCTTATTAACCAAATTTTTAGAAGAAAAATTTTGGTTATTAGATTGGGGTATGTCGTTTCGCGCGGGCGGGTTGGCAGCGTCAACTTTTCATTTCCGCTCTCTAATTGGAGAATGGATTGAGATATTTTAATGAAACTTCATACATAGATACCTTATATCGAGACCTTGCTTGGGATTGCATATGGGATGGGTGGGGTCAAGGTCACCGTTGCTAAAAATAGAAAAACAGTTTCCACTCAATAACTTGAGGACACATCCAGATATGTTAATGAAACTTCATACATAGATGCCTTATATCGAGACCTCGCTTGGTATTGCATATGGGATGGGTGGGGTAAAGGTCAAGTTACTAAAAATAGAAAAACAGTTTCTGCTCAATAACTTGAGAACGCATCAAGATATTTTAATGAAACTTCATACATAGATATTTTATATCGAGACCTCGCTTGGGATTGCATATGGGATGGGTGGGGTCAGGTCAAGGTCACCATTACTAAAAATAGAAAAACGGTTTCCGCTCAATAACTTAAGAACACATTGAGATATTTTAATGAAACCTCATACATAGATACCATATATCGAGACCTCGCCTGGGATTGCATATGGGGTGGGTGGGGTAAAGGTCAATGTCACCGTTACTAAAAATAGAAAAATGGTTTCTGCTCAATAATTTGAGAACGATTGCGATATTTTAATGAAACTTCGTACATAGATACCATATATCGAGACCTCGCCTGGGATTGCATATGGGGTGGGTGGGGTAAAGGTCAATGTCACCGTTACTAAAAATAGAAAAACGGTTTCTGCTCAGTAATTTGAGGTCGATTGCGACATTTTAATGAAACTTCATACATAGATACCATATATCGAGACCTCGCTTGGGATTGCATATGGGGTGGGTGGGGTCAAGGTCAATGTCACCGTTACTAAAAATAGAAAAAACGGTTTCTGCTCAATAATTTGAGAACGATTGCGATATTTTAATGAAACTTCATACATAGATACCTTATAACGCGGCCTCGCTTAGGAATGCTTATTGCACCCAGAACTTTCTTTCATTATTGTGCTGACTTTTATGCATTTCGTTCGAAAAATTTGGTTTCCGTGGAATTTCCACGTTTCTTGTTGTTAAATGTTCTTAGAAATGAATGGCTAGTTATGATGATGGAGATTTCAAAAAATTACAAACAAGAAAGAAAAACAAAATTACAACAAAATAATGGTTGGTAATGGAGATTTTACTAAATTACATGAAAGAAAAACTAAATAACTATATTGGTTATGATGACGGAGAATTTCTTTAATACAAGAAAGAAAATAAAAATTATGCATTGTCATCATTTCTGTTCCCAGGGAGAGGTCTTGACCCTGCTGAGACATGTTGATGAGAACTGGTTTGAGGGTCGGGCCGGGAACCGGCAGGGTATCTTCCCGGTGGCTTACGTGGAGGTGATTCGGGCGCCGTCCACCCCCCTGGTGACCCCTGCACCCTCTGTCATCACCACGCCCATGACTGGCAGAGGTGAGACGCCCGCACTGTTACCCGGGGCCGTATCCACAAAGCTCCTGAGGACAATCTTAACTTAAGTTGCAACATCCATAGACTCAAGGAATTTTATGAATTTAAGAAATTTACTTAAGTTTTCTTTAAGGAACTTGATGAATACAGGCCTAGGGGCATATTATAGAACAACTTAAGTTTATATAAAAATATTTTTACTTCAGTTCAAATTTTTTAAATGCAATTCAGTAAAACTTTTTTAACTTGAGCATCGAAAACCATCGATAACTTTAGGGAGTCTCTAATTCCCAGCAAAATCGTTAATACCTCTATAAGAAATTACCACCTTTAACTCGAGCATCGAATAATCGATAACTTGACTATATCAATATAATGCAGGTATTTTGCTATACTGATGAGCGACCCATTTTCGCCCAGAAATGGAGGAGTTTTTTTGTCATACACTCGTCTTACTTGATAGTTTCTAATCAAATTTGGCACAAGCAATGTTAAGCACCTTAGATAATGTACAATTTTTTTTTTTCAAAATCCATTCACACAAATCAAATTATATAACATGCAAAAAACACCTATAATTGAATGCATAATTATTAACAACTGTACCTATTATTCGCCCACCTCATTTTATTTTTGCTCTTTTAATAATTCAAATATATTTAGTTAAAACTGGGACGGGTCGTTTACAAATCTAGAGTTATTCATGGTTCACTAACAAAACTATTGTCTGGAAGTAAAAATCCTTACGGAAGAAAGACCCCCTTACTGCGCCTCAAAACAAATGAGCGCGTGCATGATGACGTCATCCCCCGCATGCTGCCGACAAGGCCAGTAATGCATAGTTTCTTACCAGTGTATTATATTACGGTATACTTACGGATTTCTGCCATAATCGCAAAGTTTAACAAAAACAACAATGCAATTGACTCCAGTATGGTTAAGAGTATTTGTTTGTTGTTTTGACAGGTTTTCAGTAGTGGGCAAATAATTGGTACGGGCGAAAAATTGGTAGCTAACCAGTACAAGTAATTAGCCAAGACTTATTAGTAACAAGAAACAATACTTCTTGTCTGCAGGTACCCCGGAAATGCTGTCCCCGATAAGTTACGACGGAGCTCCTACGCCTCCTCCCCAGCCCTCCCCCGGGGCCGTCAGGTCTGCAACCCTTGATAGACCCGGTCACCAGGGAAACCGGTACCAGGCCAGCGATCAGCAGTCAACCTCACCACAGAAAGGCGACGATCGGTTTGCACCAACGAGCCGTTACAATCACACGTCCCCAAGACAATACGACACATCCTCTTCTTCCTCTTCTCAGCGACATCATTCGGGAAGTCAGAGTCAGTCGCGTCACATGAACGGAGGATATTCCACGTTGCCGACACAGAGTCATAGCAACCGCTACGAAGGTTATCAGAGCCCGCAGCAGCCGAGAAAAGAAAATACCCCCGCCATGAACATCACGGCTAAGTCTGTGTCGAGTCCTAACGTCAGCGTGAACTCGTATGATCACAACAGGAACGGGAAGCACCAGGAAGAGGACCTAGCATTGGCAAGGTATGTCTGCCCACTGCAGCACTTGCAACATCTTTATCTTTAAACAAATATTTTGAGTTAAAGCAACTAACAAACGTTTTCTTGCAATAGTATCCAATTAATTGAACCTTGTCACGAAATTAACAACTTAATTTTTGTTTAAGAGTAAATTATTCATTCTTAAAGTACTCTGTTTTTAAATGCACTATGCAGCCATCTTGAAAAATAACGTCATTGGTAATCTCGTAATACAATTTTTTTTTCGAAATAAGTTTTCTGATAGTGTATAAACAAACTCTTAACTTAAGTAGAACAAACATTGATGTACAAGTTTTTGTATCGGTTCATAATATACGTTTATTCATCATGAGAGTTGTGAGTTTGAGCCACAATGTACCTTGGGATTGCCAGAGTAATGAGATAAGTCTTACATTGTACCTTGGGATTGCCAGAGTAATGAGATAAGTCTTGCATTGTACCTTGGGATTGCCAGAGTAATGAGATAAGTCTTACATTGTACTTTGGGATTGCCAGAGTAATGAGATAAGTCTTACATTGTACCTTGGGGTTGCCAGAGTAATGAGATAAGTCTTACTTTGTACCTTGGATTGCCAGAGTAATGAGATAAGTCTTAAAATGTACCTTGGGATTGCCAGAGTAATGAGATAAGTCTTACAATTGTTATACTCGAGACATGCTACATTCTTGAATGCTATGAAACTGATTTTCCTAATCTGAAAGGTCAATATTTTGCAATTATGAAACTTCATGTTGCAGCTGTCACATTTTCATGTTTTTCTTTCATAACTTCAAAACCGTTTCAGCTATTAATTTGAAACTTCATGGATGGATAGATCTCGTTAAGGAGAAGTGCAGTGCACGAGAACCATTACTCTGCACTTCATGGTTCAGGAGTTATTGCCCTTTGTTAATTTTTCATACTTCTTTTTTTCCTGGAGCATAACTCTTAGACTATAAGAGGTATTAACTTGAAACTTCATAGGTGGATACATCTCATTGAGGAGAAGTGCAGTGCACAAGAACCATTACTCTGCACTTCATAATTCTGGAGTTATCGCCCTTTGTAAATTTTTCATTTTCAGACGGAGTCAACTTTTGGTTTCAGCTCTCTAACTTGAGAACGAATTGAAATATTTTAATGAAACTTCATCCATAGATACCTTATATCGAGACCTGGCTTGGGATTACATAGGGGGTGGATGGGGTCACTGTCAAGGTCACCGTTACAAAAAATAGAAAAACATTTTCTGCTCAATTACTCGAGAACGAATTGAGCTATTGTAATGCAACTTCATACATAGATACCTTTTATCAAGACATCGCTTGGGATTGCATAGGGGGTGGGTGGGATCAAGGTCAATGTCACCCTTACTAAAAATAGGAAAATGGTTCCTCACCTTCAAACATGCTATCGTTCGGGGCCCGCTGCCACTCCTGTGACAAAGCTCTAGTTTATTATGTTTATTGGGTGTTGTAAAATGGCTTCAGGATACAGTATAGTGACATGAATTAAAACCTTCAGCAATAAACATAAATCATAAACGCAGATAACAATATTGACAAGCACGTCCCTCGTCCCTTATGCACCTATCTAATTCCCCACCCTAAAGTCAAGCATATTTGTCTAAATGCCCGCAGTGGGAGATGCTATATGTCTATCAAATGGCCCGGGGGCCTGTAATACCAGGATCTAAAATCCGACCAAAGTCTATTACCCCGGGACCAGGAATCATTCGAAATTTCAAATTCCCGCCTGTCGGGAATCGCTTTCAGTCTAAAGTCACGTATATGCCCACCGCTCCCCCCCTGGGGGAAACATTGACATGTGCATTACTTGCTTCTTTTTTTTTTTACAATATTGCAGATGATACATTTTTGAACATATTTCAAACAATAATTTTATAGGCACTGAACAATATTACTTTTAAGTCTCCAAAAACATAGGTTAAATATGGTATTTGGTATACATTGTTTGTCATTTCAGCTATCGAGCAATCTATGCGTACAAGCCGCAAAACGAGGATGAGCTGGAACTCTGGGAGAACGATGAGGTGTACGTGATGGAACGCTGCGACGACGGCTGGTACGTCGGCACCTCTGGTCGCACCGGAATGTTCGGAACCTTCCCCGGAAATTATGTCACGCGCATACAGTAGCACGGCCTGGGGGCTGATATATGTGGTACAGTTTGTTACTAATTAAGTTTACTTTACATTTTAACATAAGTTTTTACATGGATATCCTTACTTTGATAAAATTTAAGTTCACTTATATTTTTATGCCCCCGGCATCTTGATGTGGGTGGCATATAGTGATTGTCCTGTCCGTTCGTCCATCCTTCCGTCCGTCCGTGACAAGGTTAAGTAGATTTTACCGTTTTGTCTAGCACAAACACCGCTTACTGCAGTACTTGGATACTTACACAGTTGTTGCTTATGACCATTCCCTATCCACCCATATCACCCAACCTCACTTTGACCTTGACCTAATTTGGAATAATTCAAATGGGCCGTCCAGCACTAACCGGGGGATGTGAGTTTATCGAACACAGTGTCTTGTTTTTAGTCTTTGTTGCAATTTTAATGGTCAGGGCCAGTATGAACGAAGCTCCTAAAGTTGTACATGAGTGAAACATTCAATTAACATTTCTTTGAAAATAAATATAAGGCGCGTCGTGGGAAAACCGGACTTAATGCATGTGCGTAAAGTGTCGTCCCGTATTAGCCTGTGCAGTCTGCACAGGCTAATCTGGGACGGCACTTTCCGCTTTTATGGTATTTTCTGTTTCAAGGAAGTCTCTTCTAAACATAAATCGACACTTTACGCACATGCATTAAGTCCGGTTTTCCCACGACGCACCACATATTTTATTTTTTAAATATTAAGAAATATAAAGCATTTGTTGATTCTTTTCCAGATTAAAACCATTAAAGACAAATTAAACTTTAAATGAACCTGAGCAGGAAGTGAAGTGAAGTCGAATATAAACATGTTTGGTCGGGAAACACCAGAGTTAATGCCCCTTGTGTGTGGAAAAAAACTTCAGCAAGTTATCAATTATTGGCTTGCATACACAATTTTTTTATTCAATGTTGACCAAACTTGCACAGTTTGCGTATGAACATAATTATCAAAGGAAAAGCAAAACTTGACCTTACAGCACAGCCATCGCAATTATTGCATATCAACTAGTTCTCCAAAACTGTCTGCGAAAAAGACATCAAAATCTACTGTTTCTGCATTTTCCAGAATTATCACTGACTTCATGACAAAGGGTCAGGTAAGAATATCGAGAACAATGATTTGAGAACCATTAGCAAAAACACCGCACATCCACTACCCATCTCGTACTTTAGTTAGCCCATTGCACTAACCAATGTTTTAAGTCAAATCGATCTTTCTTTGTGTTTTGTTCAGAAACCTTAAGTTTCAAACCTGTCACAACAGTATGGTGTTCATCTGTACCAGTTCTCAGGTGAAGGCTTTGGGCCATCATGGCCCTCTTGTTTTTATTTTAAGAAATTTAAGTTTCACAAAAATTTCAACCTAAGTCGTACTTAACTGGAAATTTTCAGATCAAAATGTTTTACGTGAAATGCAATGATTTAAATTCATACATGCATATATAAGGAAAAGGCGCTTTGGGAGCAGGGCCCGTGTGCACAAAGCTTCTTAAAATAGACTTAAGTAAGCTCATATAATGCCTAAGGTTTATGGCTGATTGATGCATACATCTCTTAACATTTGAGGCGCGTTGTGGGAAAACCAGACTTAATGCATGTGCGTAAAGTGTCGTCCCGGATTAGCCTGTGCAGTCCGCACAGGCTAATCCAGGATGGCACTTCCGCCTACAGTGGATTTATGTTTAGAAGAGACTTCATTGAAACAGAAAATACCATAAAAGCGGAAAGTGTCGTCCTGGATTAGCCTGTGCGGACTGCACAGGCTAATCTGGGACAATACTTTATGCACATGCATTAAGACCGGTTTTCCCATGACGCGCCTCATTTAAACAATTAACATATTGCTTAGATGTTATGTATTTTACCTTTTTGTTAAGAAAAGTCATTGAATTGCACATACATAGTTTGATCAGAAATGTTCTTAAGTGCAATTTAAGTAGAGATTCCCCTCAGGGGCTATGTGAAAACTGGACCTAGATGCTTTTGTATTCACCCAGAAAGCTTTTTCTTTCAATTGAGGTAAATAATGACATATTGTTACATTTCAGAAGTATGAGAGACAGCAAACTAACCGGTAGTGCCAATTGAACACTGCACAGCTGTGTGATGGGCTGTGTTGTACATATGTGTAAATAAGCAATATGCTTCTGAGTGTGTGAAGGGAGTTGTGTACACAGTGATGGGAAATTGGGCTGTGTCAAGGCTCATAAATGGATTTAGTCAAATAATCATGTTAAAAAGTGTGGTTCACACTTAGTTCGATAAACTATGCTGATTCCAACATGTGTTACCGTTCACCCTGTTGATCCTTCAACATATGCGTTACCGAGATATGTGTATACACATGTTGTACGACTATATGCAATGTGTAATGTAATGAAGAGATACATAGCTCAGTAAAAAGTCAGCATTGTGAAGCTGGATGCAGAACAAATGGGTTATTTATGTCAAACGAGGGCTCATTTTCAGAAAGCTCAATCTTAAATTAAGTTGTACTTAAGTAAAAAATTTAGATCCTATTTTCTATGGGAAATACAATAATTTCTGTTCACACAGTGGTAAAATAAGAAACATAGGAGCAATATTTACTAGTTTAAAACTTTCTAGTGAAAAAAGACCTGTACATGATACTGCCACTGACTACAGAAATGTTCGGAAATTTAATAAATTGACTTAAGTCTTCACTAAGGAGCTTTGCGATTAGCAGCCAAGACCACTGCTGTCGAGACATTGCATAACGACTCGTCTAATTGTCAAATATGTTTCAAGGACACATTATATTACAAAACTGTTCTGGAGCTTTCGTACACAGACATATTGTACTCTAGAAACTACAGAAAATCTTAGATTTTAAATAAAAAATGTCATTTGTGACTGTTCTTTTATTTGCGCAAACAAACAAAAAATCATGGTTCAATTAATTTTTATGTGAAAATACTATTTCGGCTTTATTTTTGTTTTTAAATTTCTTCAGTAATTAATGAACTCATCACATTTGTAATTGTTATACTGTATATTATGTGTACATATTATTTATTAAGTGCTTTATAGTTGTTACCTATATTTTATACACATGTTTAAATCCAACCACCCATTATTTCATTGGGAAAATTGCTTGTTAAACTCTGTATTAGTTGTCATATAATTTAGTGCTTTGCATTTATTAAAGTATATAATTATACATTTGAAAAATTGTGGATGTTTAAATATAAAAAAATATTGTTTATTTGAGATGGAATTAGATCTTTTTGTTTACGTTTTGTAGTATTTTGTTCATTGTTACAGGAATTTGAGTAGCACAATTTTCAAGTAAAAAAATTTCTTTTTTTTCATTTACAAGTCTATGCCATGTTTTGTTTTAAGAAAACAAAATGTTATCATAATTTGAAATTTTTTAAAAAGTAAAGTTACAAAAGGCTCTGGTACCATGGAAATGGACAGTAATTTGGTTGAATATCACATGATCACATTTATGTATTCATTATGATGCTATGAAAGGGTCTGTTCTACATGAGACTACATACAACACACTATTATGTAGATAAGTTAGAATAAGACATCTAACATAGAATAGATTGTTTTTTTACACCAATGTTTTATATTCACATGACTGTATCTAATGACGTTTTTGAAAAGTACTTTATAATAAACTTTGCTAATGCAGTCTTGAATACAGATGGCTACTGTACTAAATGCATAATTGTATGCAATTTATTAAAATTTACTCAATAAAATAGCCTAAATAGAACTGTGTTCATGCACGCAATGGACAATGTTTTTCAGCACAGTGAACCCTTTAAACCCAAAGAAAAAAAGGTTTAAAGAAAGCAATGGCAACATTCAAATAATAACCATAAATAATGTCCAGATTGAACAAACATACTTAAGCTGCATCAATTGTAGGGTTATAATTGTGAGACAAGAAACATATGATGACTGTCGTGAGAAAACCGGGCTTAATGCATGTGCGTAGTGTCATCCCGGATTAGCCTGTGCAGTCTGCAAGGCTAATCGGGGACGACACTGTCCACCTTCATTGGATTAATGTTTAGAAGAGACTTCCTTGAAACACAAAATACCATTAAAGCGGAAAGTGTCATCCCAGATTAGCCTGTACAGGCTAATCCGGGATGACACTTCACGCACATGCATTAAGCCCTGTTTTCCCACGACACACCTCATACAGGTCTATTCTATGTTTGATGTCTTATTCTAACTTCACATAATAATGTGTTATATAATCACATAACCATAGACACCTGGGTGTAAATTTCCTCTCATTTTTGCATCCCTTGTTTCTAGAGTAACTAGCGGAAAATTATTATTTACCATTGTTTTCTCACTCGTTAGAATTTAGCATTTATGAATTTGATATTCTAGTCACTTTTGATTTTGCTGGTGACTTATATATGAGGGCCTTGTTTGGAGCTTGTTCATTATTCATTATTTCTTGTGTTTTGTTCACGCATATCAGAATACACCGAGGGGTTGTGGAGTTTCATTACGCTAATGGGAGAAACATTGTATGAGGGGCGTCGTGTGAAAACCGGTCTTAATGCATGTGCGTAAAGTGTCGACCATAAAAGCGGAAAGTGTCGTACTGGATTAGCCTGTGCGGACTGCACAGGCTAATCTGGGACGACACTATACGCACATGCATTAAGCCCGGTTTTCTCATGACCCGCCACAAATGTTTTAAATGCACATGCATTAATACCGGTTTTCTCACGACGCACCACATATTTACACTGCGTATGCAATTGAGAAATAGTTATAAATAATTTGTTACAGATACTTATAATAGGTAAAGAATAAACTTTAATTTTGTCAATACATTCTTAATATGTGTAATGAATTGTTGTGCATACTTTTGTGTCATGAATTTTGTGGAAATAACGAACATCGGTACATTGCATGCGCATATTTATTTCATTTTCATCGGTCAACAATTCAGTTAAATCAATGCCTGGTAAATACTCAGTTATCAAAGATTCTTTGAACAGTAACAAAATATTCTTGGTACCAAGAATGTCAGCATTATGGAAATTATATTTGAAAAAAAGAATTATAACTTCATTGTTCAGTTTTGAACTGCATGTTTGCTGCTGGGATTTGGTCAAACAAGAAGTTATTTGGTACACGTTTTTCATGCACAAATATTTTGTTGTTGCAGTATTAGTCAAAAAACTTGTATGATTTAGCTCAAGATATGCATTTAAACTAACTTTTTTACTTACATTGTTTCATTTATTGTTACCGGTACATTAAATTGATTTTCCTGGCATTTTGTTAAAGGAATTGTGCTACCAACGAAACTTGTTTTCCCTATTTTTGTGTGGTAATGAAAAAAAATGTATGTTTCCCAGTCTGTATAATTATATTGAAACTTAAGACACAAAAGAAATAATAATTAGGACTGGTATGAGTAGCAATTTCCCCGGGTCCGAAGTTTAATTACCCATGGGTACCGGTAATGTTATTTCCCATGAATTAACTAGTTCCCATCCATTCTGTCAAATTATACCATACATTGTATAAGCAAATACATTGTTTGGTAATGGGTTTCATTTTATTACACACATATAATAAATTAAAATTGTAAATGATAGTTTGGTAAATATTTGAAAACAGAAATATTACGTAGTATTCACCTTATGCAAAAGATGCTTCAAGGTTAAATGCTGCACAGCTCAGGTACTCCGGTAATTATTTGCAACCCGGGTAGAGGAGTTACTCTACCTGCAGTCTTCATAATAACCTACTTGCCTTTGCCTGAAGCCCAGGACAAATACAAACCAGTCCAGACAAGTTAAAATTTTGTCTGTCGAAATGTACAAGAAAGATGAAAATTAAGAAATTTTCTTTCCATATAACTTTTAATATCATTAATTTAACTGATAACCTCTATATAAAAAAAACTATAACAATCTGTTTTAACTTATTTCGGACAAGTTCAGAGTGCATTTGGGCAAGTTAAATTGCATGACTTTTCCTGAATGGACAAGTCCATCCAAACTGTAACTGTGAGGACTGCTACCTGATACCGATGGACAAGTCCATCCAAACTGTAATTGTGAAGACTGCTACCTGATACCGATGGACAAGTCCATCCAAACTGTAACTGTGAGGACTGCTACCTGATACCGATGGACAAGTCCATTCAAACTGTAACTGTGAAGACTGCTACCTGATACCGATGGACAAGTCCATCCAAACTGTAATTGTGAAGACTGCTACATGATACCGATGGACAAGTCCATTCAAACTGTAACTGTGAAGACTGCTACTTGATACCGAGATTAAATAGTACTCGTCCGAGCCGTAATGTTAATGTAAATGATTATTTTTAAAAAAAATTATCCGTTTGTTCATTTTGTTTTGATTAGAATGTTGCAATTTATCACATATTGCCGTGAAGTTGTTTGCAGGGGTTGTATTTATAGTTGTTACTGTAGTTATTACTTGTTTGGTTTTAATAGATTTTGTGATTTATTTTTACGAGAATGGTTGTGTCCGTATACGTGAAGTTCAATAGCCATACTTATTTATTTCATGTAAACTTTGTTTTATATGCGCTTTATTCATTGTAAATTATTTATGAAATATTAAAGGACAGGCAGAAATTGAAAATATTGCACATGATAGCCTTTTCCGTAGAATTTTCACATTTGAGGAGAGATATTGTGTATGTGAATTTCGTTTGCGAAGACCTTCTTTATGCGACTTGCAGATCTTCTGATCAAAACAAATTATGAAAGACATCCAAGTTTAGTATATTTTTCGTATTACTATGCCAACTGTTTCTGTTGTTATGGTAGCAGCTATTCTGGAGCTATGGCAACATATTTGCTGTAGGACTGAACAAGTGTGTCCAAGTATTCATGTTTGGTAAATTTGAATAAACAATTGCCTTAAAGTGTGTGTAGTTTTTATTAGCTCACCTGAGCACAACGTGCTCATGGTGAGCTGTTAGGATCGCCTTTTGTCCGTCGTCCGACGTGTGTCAACATTTTCATTCAAAGAACATCTCCTAAACCACTGGGCAGATTTTCACCAAACTTCACAGGAATGATCCTTGGGTGACCCTCTTTCAAAGTTGTTCAAATCGTTCCGGTCCGCTGCATATGTAGGTCACCAGAGCTAAAAATAGATTAAAAAACTGAAAACTTAAAAAATCTCTGAAACAACGAGGCTTGGAGCTTTCATATTTGATATGTGACATCCTCTAGTGGTCCTCTACAAAGATTGTTCAAATGATGCCCCTGTGGTTAAAACTGGCCACGCCCGGGGGTCACATGGTTTATATAGACTTGTATAGCAAAATAACTTCTTCTCTGAAACCGCAAGGCCTAGAGGTTTCATATTGGGTATGTAACATTGTATAGTGGTCCTCTACAAAGATTGTTCAAATGATGCCCCTGGGGTCATAACTGGCCACACCCCGGGGGTCACATGGTTTACATAGACTTGAATAGCAATATGACTTCAAAAATCTTCTCCTCTGAAACCGCAAGGACCAGAGGTTTCATATTTGGTAGGTAACATTGTATAGTGGTCTTCTACAAAGATTGTCCAAATGATGCCCCTGGGGTCAAAACTGGCCACACTCCAGGGGTCACATGGTTTATATAGACTTGAATAGCAATATGACTTTAAAAATGTCTGAAACCGCAAGGACCAGAGGTTTCATATTTGGTATGTAACATTGTATAGTGGTCTTCTACAAAGATTGTCCAAATGATGCCCCTGGGGTCAAAACTGGCCACACCCCAGGGGTCACATGGTTTATATAGACTTGAATAGCAAAATGACTTTAAAAATCTCCTCTGAAACCGCAAGGCCCAGAGGTTTCATATTTAGTATGTATAATTGTTTAGTGGTCCTCTACAAAGATTGATCAAATGATGCCCCTGGGGTCAAAACTGGCCACACCCCGGGGGTCACATGGTTTATATAGACTTGAATACCAAAATGACTTTAAAAATCTCCATTGAAACCGCAAGGCCCAGAGGTTTCATATTTAGTATGTATAATTGTTTAGTGGTCCTCTACAAAGATTGTTCAAATGATGCCCCTGTGGTCAAAACTGGCCACACCCCGGGGTTCACATGGTTTATATAGACTTAAATAGCAAAATGACTTTAAAAATCTTCTCTGAAACTTCAAGGCCTAGAGGTTTTATATTTGGTATGTAACATTGTGTAGTGATCCTCTACAAAGATTGTTCAAATGATGCCCCTGGGATCAAAACTGGCCACACCCCGGGGGTCACATGGTTTATATAGACTTAAATAGCAAAATGACTTTAAAAATCTTCTTTCCAGAAAGCGCAAGGCCCGGAGGTTTCACATTTGGTATGTAATGTTGTATAGTGTTCCTTTACAAAGATTGTTCAAATGATGCCCACGGGGTCAAAACTGGCCACTCCCCGGGGATCACATGGTTTATATAGACGTAAATTGGCAAAATGATTTTAAAAATCTCTGAAACCACAAGGCCTAGAGGTTTCATATTTGGTTAAAACATTATATCGAGACCTCGATTGGTATTGCATATGGGATGGGTGGGGTCAAGGTCACTGTTACTAAAAATAGAACAACGGTTTCCGCTCAATAACTTTAGAACGCATTGAGATATTTTAATGAAACTTAATACATAGATACCTTGTATCGACACCTCGCATAGGATTGCATATGGGGTGGGAGGGTCAAGGTCAAGGTCACTGTTGCTAAAAATAGAAAAACGGTTTCCACTTAATATCTTGAGAACGCATTATATTGAGACCTCGATTGGGATTGCATATGGGGTGGGTGGGGTCAAGGTCACCATTATTAAAAATAGAAAAATGGTTTCCGCTGACTATATTGAGAACGCATTGAGCTATTTTAATGAAACTTCATACATAAGTACCTTATATCGAGAGATTGCTTGGGATTGCATTTTGGGTGGGTGAGGTCAAGGTCACCGTTACTGAAAATAGAAACACGGCTTCCGCTCAATAACTTGAGAACGCATTGCGACAAGTTAATGAAACATAATACACATATCTTATTATCGAGACCTCACTTGGGTTTGCTTATGGGGTGGGTGGGGTCTAGGTCACTGTTATTAAAAGTAGAAAAACAGTTTACACTCAATAACTTAAGAACGTATTGAGATATTTTAATTAAACTTCATGCGTAGATACCTTATATCGAGACCTTGCTTTACGTATGTGGTGGGTGGGGTCAAGGTCACTGTTACTAAAAATAGAAAAACAGTTTTCGCTCAATAACTTGAGAATGTATTGAGATATTTTCATTAAACTTCATACATAGAAATCGGGTGAGCGACCTAGGGCCATTGTGGCCCTCTTGTTAGTTTAGTGAGCTATCTCAAAATAAACAAAAAATGCCCCAGATTGGCCACATGCATAAGATTTATTTATTCAGGGTGAGCTTTTGTGGTCAGTGGTTGTCAGTCATTGTTGTCCATCATCAACAATTTACTTCAAACGTCTCTGAAACCGCTTGGTGTAAATGAATAATACCAAGGAAAATTAACCATACTTGGAAATAATGTTCTCGGGGTGGTCCTCATCCAAATTATTATGATTCATTGAGCTATTTATATATTATTTATATAACTTTAAAACTACACAAGTTATTCACTTGAAACTTGGAATATACCTTTGTCATTAACTCCACTATCAAGGGCAACATTCCCTATAAGTCTGTTTTGTATTTTGACAGAGTTATGCCCCTTTTTCACATAGATTTTCTGCTTAAAGTTTATATTCAACAGTTTCGTAACTTCAGAACTACATAAGTTATTCGTTTGAAAATTGGAATATACCTTTGTCATTAACTCCAGTGTCAGGGGCAACATTCCATATAACTCTGTTTTGTATTTTGTCAGAGTTATGCCCCCTTTTCACATAGATTTTCTGGTTAAAGTTTATATTCAAAACGTAACTTCAGAACTACATAAGTTATTCACTTTAAAATAGGAACATACCTTTGTCCATCAACTCCAGTGTCAGGGCCAACCTCCCTATAAGTCTGTTTTGCATTTTGACAGAGTTATGCCCCTTTTTCACTTAGATTTTCTGGTTAAAGTTTATATTTAAAACTCTTGTAATTTCAAACCTACATAACTTATTAACAACATAAGGTTGAAACTTAGAATAATTTGATGAAATAATTGCCATAACTCAGTTTTGTATTTCAACAAATGTATGCCCCTTCCACTTTCCAAAATATGTACCAACTGAAATACTTCAAATAGTCGGCTGCACTGTGCTCTGACAGCTCCTTCATCCTTCCCGTATTTGTGTCCGGGTTATTTCTCAGCAACCACTCGCAGGAATTCAATGAAACTATAGAAAGCTTCAGTACAATGAGTAGGTGTGCATTTAGTCAGGACGTTAAGCCTCAAGTCATTCTTAGCTCACCAGAACACCGAAGAAACTGACTTTTGTAGTTAATTGATCTTCATTCATCCAGAAATGGTAGCAGTGATTACTACTTTAAATATTTAAAAAAAAATTGCATTGAACAGGACTAATCTTTATTTACATTCAATTGTCATCAGTTTACCTCTAGTACTGTTATAATCAAAAAGAATTATAAAAGTTGTTAGTTCTAGCAAATTCTCTTGTGATGTACAATTAAATGTTTAAAGGGCTGTATTCATAAAAAAAAGTGATGATCAGTAGCTGTATAGAACAGTAGCTATATATATATGGTTTATAGGAAATATGCATGCGAATAACAAATGAATGATGAAACACAGTTTGAAATGGCTATTTGTACAGTATGTATTCTATTTTCAAATAATTAAATTTAATGCCAGTGTTACGTAAGTATATTTTTTGTGAAAAAAGTCTCAATAAAAATATGTATTATATGCCTATACATAATCTGACTCAAATACTGGTGTATTTTCGGTATAAAATACAATTGGCCAGATAGAATTTCCGTATTTCACACTGAAATAATTTTCCGTGTTCAACTGCTGGAAAAACCGGACTACTTTTACGTTCGTTGAGTATCGTATATTTCCGTACGAGCGACATTGGGAAACGCCCCGTTCTATTTATAGACACTATTACGCCGTTACATGTAGATTTCAATGACGTCATTGAGGTAAATGACATGTATTCATGCGCGTTCTTTAGTACTGTTTGTTATCATTTTGTTTGTTTCGATGCAGTATCTGGTGGTGTTTTGATCGTAAGGAGGTATATAATAAATGGAATACTACATAACTGTGGTGTGGCGGATCCGTGGTCTACTGGTAACACACTGGTTTCACAACTCAGGGGTCGCAGGTTCGAGCCCCCGCTACACCCTAACCTACAAACTCGTCTTTCGCATGAGACGTTAAACCGAGGTGCAGTGTACAAGGTGCTTCACACCGGCACTAAAAGACCCAGGGTCGTCTCTGGAACGGGGCGTCTCCTGTATCTTGCACTATCCCTCGTAACCCAACTAACAAGTCTTCTGGGGGCGATGGCCTTATGGGGGAGAATCCCGGTGCACTCGATAAAAATGTACCACATACATGAATGTGGTGTTCCGGTGGATTGTATCGCTCTCGTTGATTGTGTAAAGCTGTATTCCACTCGCCCGTAATATTCCCTATATATCAAGTAGAAACTAAAGCCATGTTATCATCTGGAGTAAACAATGAAGAGGAGGCTGAAACGTTCTGAATTATTACCTAACTCTATATCAATGATTAATCTACATTTTCGACTGTTTCCTGTAAATTATAAATGTTTAAATTGTTCAGAAAGTAATCGCATGCTCAGGCAATAAAACAGTTATTCCATTGGCGTTTTGGAAACAGTTAAACGTTGCCCCTTGGCATAATGGATGATATTTGTAACTGTTGCACGAGGCCGATGATTCCAAAATCCCCCGACACTTCATGACAACAGTTTTAACTGTTCCCAAAACGTCTATGAAATAACCATATTCAATCTTGGCACTGTAACAAAAACAGTGGTTAAATAAGAACTTATTCCAATTTATTTTTTTATTTTATTTTTAGAAACAATTAATGCTGATGAACCTAAAATCTGTTCAGATTATCTTCATTTTAGCCCAAAATGCAAATTAGCCAGGGCAAATTTTCTTAAACTACTGACACCAGTTAATTTGACCAACTATGTGACTAGTAATGCATGCCAGATTTAAGTCCTTGAGTTTAAAAAAAAATGAAGGTTTAAACATTTGAAAAGTGAATATTGGCATCCAGCTCGGTGTGCTGAGCTGCTGACCTTAACATCCGCAGACAGGTACATTCCTTGCTCTGGTCGCTATTTTGGCAGCAATTTTGAAGGGGCGTACAGACGTCATGATTTATTGGAAATTCTAATTTTGTGACCCCCATGTTTCCCTGTTGCAAACACGTATTTGATAATTTACAAGTCAGAGCAGGTAGCACTATAAGTGATTGTATTTGCATCAAAGTTGCAGTTTGTTGCCGAAAATTATAACAAGAGGGTCATGATGGTCCAAAGTGCTCACCAGAGTACTTGAAATGACAGAGATTAGTTCTGAATCAAAATGTTATCGTATACAAATTGACCCACGTCAGCCAGATTACTTCTGCTGTTGACCTGGCAATCGACAGACGCAATTCGCATTTTCAACTAACAGGAAAGATCACGGATACTACTAGTTTTATTGCTTCAAGTAATGCTAATTGATTACCCCTTTGGAGCCCCTTATATGGAAAAAAACATATGACGTCATGTCAAGATATTTACATCCCCGTAAACAGAAGGAGCCGAACTTTGTACCGCAGCAAGCTTTTCTTTAAAAATATTACTTACGCGATTGAAAATGAAGAAAAACTACTAAAAAATCACGAATACTACTCGCCAACCAGTACAGATCCTGTCCAGCCTATTTCTGTAGTAGACCTGGCAAACGACAGGCGCAATACAGGTGCCTGTCCAGCCTATTTCTCTTGGTTACCTGCATGCAATCGACAGGTGCAATACATACATGTACGCATATCCAGCCTACTTCTTTTGTTCGCCTGACAATGTTGGCAGGTGATATACATACGCATGTCTGTTTGAATCAGTTGGGACCACTGACGAACACTACATGAATGTCACAGGAGCACCATCAATACATTGGGCATGTGACAACATTAGTGACACCGGCCAAAAACGGCTAAGAAATTCTGTGAATTTCGTGGAAAACCGGCAGCTGTCAGCCAACCATCACTAGGCCCTGTAAATGCCTTCTGTGATATGCCAACAAATGCCTGAAAATTGGCCATACTGGATAGATGGAGGGTTCAATGTAAATTGGGCATTATAAAAAAAACTCATAGACATACACAAGCATAAATAGTATTCATTTAGAAATCAAGGACATGCATTTTTTTATGAAAACAGGGCAATAAATTTATACGTGTTTGACCGCTTACATGATCATACGATTATACAAAAAAAATATGCATATTTGGTCGGGATTGGGTGAAAAATTAAGTTTCTTTTCGGCACATAGTCCTTTTTTTTCTCATACACAAGCGGCCAAACTGGGCACTTCCTTGACTTATTCTGAGATCTTATGATCATACACAAGGGGCCAAACTGGGCACTTCCTTGACTTATTCTGAGATCTTATGATCATTCACAAGGGGCCAAACTGAGCACTTCCTTGACTTATTCTGAGATCTTATGATCATTCACAAGGGGCCAAACTGGGCACTTCCTTGACTTATTCTGAGATCTTATGATCATTCACAAGCTGTGCAAGTTTGGTTAAGATAAGTTGAAAAATACAGCTTCTAAGTTGCACAAAGTACATTTTTGCATTTTTTCTCATGAAAAAGGACCAATAACTAGTGTTTCTGGTCCTATCTGGCTCAATATCGAACCCAGCTGAGATTTTATGGTCATACAAAAACTATGCAAGTTTGATCAAGATTGAATGAAAAGAGAAGTCTCTATTGTGACCACAACCCAATAACTGTTGACAAATAACAGATTTTTTTCACAAACAATGGGCAATAACTGTGGTGTTTCTAATCCTATATGGTCTCTATTCGACTTCGATTGAGACCTTATGGTCATCTAAAAACAGTGCAAGTTTGGTCAAAGTTAGATAAAAAGGAAGTCTCTATCGAGCAAATAGTCCATTTTTGCATTTTGTTTTATCACAAACAAAGGGCAATAACTTTTGTGTCTTTTTGGCGCGATATTTGGTTATTCTGAGACCTTATTGTCGTACAAAAGCTGTGCAAGTTTGGTTAAGATTAGACAAAAAATGAAGTCTCCGTGTTGCACAAAGTCCATTTTGCATTTTTTTTTTCTCCTGAAAAAAAGGTATTAACTCCGGTGTTCCTAGTACGATCTGGCTCATTATCGAACTTATCCGAGATTTTATCGCCATTCATAATATTTAATGAAAAGTGAAGTCTGTAGCGCGTCCGCGAGGCCAATTGTTGACGAATTACGGACGACGAAGGACAGTCCCGGAAAACTGCAATGTTGGCTTTTTCGTTTTCGTTTTCCCAATCATTTTATTATTTTTTATGTGAATCTCATAACGTAGTATCTAGTTAGACTTGATTTATTTTATACGCCGTTTTATTGCTAATTTTCTGTAACAACAAACAACATGTACATTTCGATATTTATGTGATCACTATGTATTTCGTAGACATAGTCGCTTTAATACGGGAAAATTACCGAGTTCTTGGTGCGAAAGTATAACTGTGCACGGGAAAATGGATTTGTCGACGACCCCATCAATTGCAAAGCAATATTGGTCGAAAACTGTGTTAGCAAGGATGCTTATGGAAATCTTCAATGGACGAAGAATGAAAACGATATATACTACTCGATGAAGCTCAGGCGGGTTTCCGGCTGGGTAATTTTAAATCTGCATGCTAACATTCAGAAATACATCTAAGACACACGAAAGGATTTACGTATTTTGTTTTGAATGACTGAAAGCATTTGATAACGGTGTGCACATACATCTATTTGAAAGCCTGTACCTAGAAACGGTGGGGCCCATTCACATCATGTATTGCAGTTACATGTAGAAGATAACTGGTTGTACAATAATTGTTGCTAATGTGGTTCGTAGGACACAGATATAATATAAAAAACGTCGATGTGGATAAAATAGAGCATTTAAATATTTTTTTATGAGTATCGTTAATTGTGGGTGTGGGGGTGTTCGTATTTTTTTCGAATGTGAAAATCTGTGAACAAGTTGAATTATTTCTGATATTTATCGAAAGTAAATGCAATTTAAATTTAGGTTCATTGTATTTATTACAATTTGTTACAAGTATGTACAAAGTAACACACGTTATCAGTATTTTGCTTTGGATTTTCAGTAAAATTCGTTTTTAAAAATATAAAAATCATTTATGGTTGGACGAGTGCTGATATTCTAAGGACTAATGTCATCAATACTAAAGAACTGTCACTATAGGCGTGTGAAACAAAACAAAATGTCAAGAAAAATAATCCATAACTGGGTAATTGTCATTGTCGTATCCAATATCATAATCATGTTATTTTTAACTAAATATATTTGCCCGCTGTCCAAATACGTCTTTTTACTGCGTCTTTTTAATAATGTAATAATTACAAAAAGTGAGCTATGATGCAGAATAAGTATACCAGTGGAAAGATATTAAAATTGGTCAGTAAAGTCATTGTCATCCCCATTGGTCTTGGCGTTGGAAATTTGCCAGGTCCGATATTTATTCTGTTTTTATTATATTTTTATACGTTAATATCTTTATATTTGTTTATTTTTAATAAATAATTTATCTAAACTATTTTCTTAGAATGTGAAACATTGGAGAATGTGAAACATTCTAAGATTATAGTTTAGATAAATTATTTATTAAAAATAAAGATACATTTACTTCCATACATATAAGTCTTAAATCACCTTATCTGTTCACTATAGGCATCTAGCTAGTAAATATTAAGATATATAGCAATTATAGGTGCTTTCATAGTGTGGTTTGCCGGTATATATAAATAATGAAATAGGTATTAATATTTCTAAATAAGATAAAATTAGCGAATTAACCACTGTCACTGACACAAACGACTCTAGCAGCTTAATTAACAACACCAGTCAATCTCTGCCAATAATAAAAAACACAGCACATGCATGCAGCAACAATCTCCATAACAACAACGCCTCTGACAACAACAACAATATTATCAACACCAACACAATTAACATCCAAAAGAGCACATGCAACAACAACGACAATGACGTCTTCAATATAAACAATATTAACAACGTCATAATAAACAATGCGTGGAATGAAAACTCTACAACGGATGGTGAGAATGAAAAACAAATAACGATAAGACGTAGTAGTAATATAAATAATAATCCAATGTCAGGGTTCGGATTTGAAGGGAAAGGATTATTTATTGCACATATTAATATTCAAAATTTGTTACCAAAGTTAGATGAAATTAAACATCAATTGTATAATGAAAATGCACCACATATTCTTGGAATGTGTGAAACTTTTCTTAGCGAAAATGTTTCAGATAACATTTTATGTATAAATCGATATATGTTTGAAAGGAAAGATAGGCATGATAAAAAAGGTGGTGGAATATTAGTATATATCAGAGAGGATGTATCATATAGGCGACGTTCCGATATTGAAACTAATAACATTGAATCAATTTGGATTGAAGTAGTATGTAATAATTGTAAACCATTTCTGGTAAATTTTATTTATCGCCCGCCTAGTTCATTGCCGACATGGGTAGATGATTATGAGGAGCAGCTTGAAATTTCTGATCTGTTAAATATTAATTACATTGTCCTAGGTGATATGAATTTCAATTATAACCCAGACTATAACAACTTTAGCAATACAAAATGGAATGATACTGTACAAAAATATAACCTTTATCAACTTATTAAAGCCCCTACAAGAATTACTAAACGTAGCACAACAATTACTGACCATATATATTCCAATTGTACAACAAATATAATCAAAATATTTGTAGCAAATTTAACAATTAGTGACCATAAACCTATTTGTGTAATTCGATCATTTACAAATAAAATAAAGAAAACGGGTGAAGGATATAAAGAATTAACGTACAGATGTTTTAAAAACTTTGATGAATACGCTTTTCAAAATACACTTATACATTTAGGCATTGATAATGTTGAAACATATCATGACTCAAACGAAGCACTTAATGTCTTTTATGAGATTTTAAATTTTGCCCTAACCAAACACGCGCCTATAAAAACTAAACGTATTAAACGCGACTATCAACCAGACTGGTTTACTGATGAAATAAAGGCTATGCTATTTAAACGAGACTTGTGTCATAAAAACGGCGATTTTGCACACTACAAAATGTTGCGAAATCAAGTTACATCAAAAATAAAACATGAAAAGAAACATTTCTTTAATAAAGCTATTCAGACAAATAAAGACAGTTCATTTCTATGGAAAAATTTGAAAACAATTTCACATTTGGAGGAATCAAAGCATATCAAAATTCTAAAGAAACTTGTCATCGACAATTCTACAATGGTAAATAATGAAATTGACATTGTTAATGAATTGAATAAATACTTCATAAATATATCAGACATCATCAAGGAAAAATAGAGAGTATTTTGCTAATTTAAAGGAAACTCTGGATAAGCAAATACACAAATATGAATTTGACATTGAGTGTATTAGTGTATATGAAGTTTAAGAAGATAATAGAAAATCTCAACATCAAAAAATCTACTGGCATTGATGGCGTTAGCGCAAGGATATTGAAACATTGTGGGGATATTATAACTCCAGCTATTACATCAATTATTAATAACAGCATTTCATCTGGAGTATTCCCAGATTCTCTAAAATTTGCTAGAGTTCTGCCAATATTAAAATCGGGCAACCCTGAATCACCTTGCAACTATCGTCCAATATCAATTTTGCCAACTATATCAAAAATATATGAAAGGCATATTTCTACACAAATACATTCATATTTTGAACAAATTAACATTATTCATTATGCTCAATCTGGTTTTAGAAAACATCACTCATGCCATACAGCTCTTATTAAACTAATAGACACATGGCTAAAAGAAATAGATAGTGGTAAATTGATTGGTTCGGTATCTTTAGACCTACGAAAGGCTTTTGACCTTGTAGACCATGACATTTTACTCAGAAAATTAAAACTGTATCACTTTTCACAACGTTCAATTAAACTTTTCAATTTCTATTTAACTGACCGAAAACAAATTGTTAAAATTGGGAACATACAATCTGAAATGCTATCGATCAAATCTGGTGTTCCACAGGGGTCAATACTTGGGCCGTTACTATTTTTGTTATATATAAACGACATCGCATTCGTATGCCCTAATAGAAATATAGATCTATATGCTGATGATTCCACTTTACATGAATCTGGAAATTGATACATCCGATATACAAACTGAACTGCAATTTAAACTTAATAGTATACATAAACGGTGTTCACTTAATAACATGTCATTGAATCCAGAAAAATCAAAATGTATGTTACGGAAGAGTATAGTGACCCCACTTTATTTATTATATATATTTGAAAATAAATGCATTTGTTTTATATATAACTCGACCGGCAGGAATTGATTATATTTTTATCATTATTTAATTCACACAGCGTGCAATTATTTATATCTTTGAACAAAATATGTGTTAGATGTACAACAACTAAAAATAAAATAAAGAAAATTAGTTATGAGAATGTAAAATGATATTATGAATATATCTTGATTTTAAGTTTGAAAAAATATATTTTATATAAAAGTATCGCAAATAATTGTGCAACTGTATGATTAATATTATTTGCGTTGTAAAAATGTATACAATACATATCGAACATGTTTAAATATGACAAATATGCGCATTTATATATTTATGTAATATATCTTGATATTATGTTTTAAAATATATATTTAATTTAAAAGATCGCAAATAAATGTGCAACGATATGTGCAATAACATTTTTCGTTGTGAAAATGTGTATATATTACATCGCACATGCTTAAATACGACAAAACGGCGCATTTATGAATTAATCGTGTGGCTCTTCAGTGTTGAGAATCTACATGACGGCAGACGCACAGCAGTCAGAGGTTTGTGTTTAAACGCATTTCTGACCATTTTTA
Source organism: Congeria kusceri (assembly GCA_027627225.1). Lineage (NCBI taxonomy): Eukaryota > Metazoa > Mollusca > Bivalvia > Myida > Dreissenidae > Congeria > Congeria kusceri. The sequence goes on along the minus strand of CM051031.1, from coordinate 70,528,945 downwards.
GCTTTTATCACTTCAGTAAGCATATTAAGAAAACTAAACTTGCATTATACTTGACATCATTGTTTAATATTGCTTTGTAAGAAGAAAGGCAAATACATTTTAAATGACCATGTTGGTAAATTATAGCTGTAAAGTAGACCATTGTCACACGTTACCTACCTTTGAATTGAACGCCATGTGCAACGTCGTTTTTGAAATTTTGTTGTTATCTGAATTTCCATCTTTTTAATACGTCAGAGAAAATGCAGTGTCACGAGAAGTTGTAAAATTCATCTGATCGTAGGGTGTACGGAAAAGTTGTGCTGTAAACCTTAACACTGTGAACTCTATGAAGAGACGAGCTGTAAATTAGATCTAGTGTAAAATTGCATTTTAGGAAAAGATGGTACCGGGAAAGCTGGTATTCAAAGTCTGGAATAGAGATAAGACAAAGGGAAAGGTCATAACTGCAGTGAGTTATGAAGAGGTGATTGAGAAAGGTATGTATTATATTATCCGTCCCCACATTTGTTTGCATACTGAGTAGAGACAAAACCGGTCTGTCACGCACTAGAGCAGGGGTGATTAATCACTCCAGACTCCAGTATGCAACAGAGGTTCTTTTGGACCAGATATGTATAGGGAGCACATTAATTAACACAAATACCTTTACATCTAAACTATTTATTTACAGAAACTGATATAGATCTACTTGATACACGCATGCAAATTAAGTATTCAACAGAATGTGATATATATTTTTCGAAAGTATCTTCATATGCAAACAACACAACAGCAAAAGTCTGTTGACCTATAACATCAGTTAATTGATTAAAACAACAATGCCTTCAATGTCCATTTACGTCATGATCCATGCAGCGTATATATATAACATAAAACCTTTAGTATTCGTTCTTGACACACAAACGCTAATTTAAAGGAAGAATCTTTTGTCATTCAAGTAAGAAAATAACACTCCAAATACTTCGCGCGCATACGCACACAGCTAACCAGACGTGTTATCACTCATATCGAAACCACGCCGGCTCAGGGGTGGCCACACAGGCTCTTGGTTTGCCACACAGGCTCGGGATTGCCACACAGGCTTGGGTTTGCCACACAGGCTTGGGTTTGCCACACAGGCTTGGGTTTGCCACACAGGCTCGGGATTGCCACACAGGCTTGGGTTTGCCACACAGGCTCGGGGTTGCCACACAGGCTCGGGATTGCCACACAGGCTAGGGCTGCCACACAGGCTTAGATATGCCACATAGGCTCTATTCTTGACAGGTCTCCCCCACTACAAGCCACCTATAAACAAATGAAGTCGATACACCTATGCCCTACATCATTCAGTTCAAGTTGCTACCCCAACACAACAACGCGACTGGACATTTATACACCCAATACATGAGCTTTACAAAATACACTTAACCTTAATTCCTCATATGTAAATGGCAGTACTATGACAATTAGTGTGTGAACTGTACTTACATTGTACATTGCGGATCAAATATCTCACATCCCCATTTCCTCATATTCTCACACAAAACTAACACTCAGTCATCTCCAACTGATCTGGTCTCTACGACTGTTATTTCCAGACTGAATTGAAACAATGAATCTACCCCTCAGCCAAACAAAGCAACATCAGAAACTAGTCTAAATATCAACCCCTTGTCACATTCAGAGCTATGGTTACAGCCTTTCCCTACCGTTATCAAAACATGGTCCTGGCATCAAAGTAAACTAATTAGGCTACACGTCAACATAAACACTAAACAGGAACAGAGTCTCACAATTTGCTGGGAAACTTAGCAAAATTTAGCCGAATAACGGGAATGTAAAGTAAGGTATTAAAGGGGTATGTAGAAATTTGTGACACGGTCCCAAATTACAAAAAGTCAGTGGTATATTTATAGTTTTGTTTTTATTATTCTCGTAAGTAATTTGCACAAAAATAATCAATAACAGCATGATAGACACAAACAATAATCACCACCACCGTCAAAAAGTATTACTTAGGATAAATCTGCCCTCGTCTAAACTGCTGTACAGTCAAGGAAATTTGGGTTGAATGTTTCCATCAGCTTTATCCAGAGGAACATTTTTGACAGTATTGGTCTTTATAACTTCTACAAAACTTAATCCGTTGCATTGACATGTGTTTATTCTAAAATATTATTCTGTCTTCTAAACGTTGGTAGCTTGTTTGATATATTGGGTCATGAATTAATGGAGAAATGCAGCCTCAACCACAACACCTCCATTTTTTTTCCACAATATTGAGCTTGGATTCACATGACAGGGAAAACTGACCTAGGCTATACAACATATGCTGCAAGTTATGTAAAACCGGGTTTACCCAGTCACACAAATATTTAAATCTCATTTGACCGCGATATGAACACAAGTTCGCTTGTTTCGGATGATGACACGCAACTGTAGACAAATAGATTTGTAATGTTTATAGTAGAAATTTAATATGGCTTTCACATTAGTTTTGCCAATAGAGGTATATTATACAATTATGGAAACATTTCTGCAGGCCTCAACTTTAAAGATGTTTCCTCTCCGATTTTCGAAATTTTTTGACAGTGTATATTTCATGCCTTATTTATGCTTTGTAGGAATTAAACTTTATACATCATGTTATTTATGTACACAGAACAGAACATTGTGTTTGTCATCTTCGAAAATTGGGGAGGAAGCACCTCTAAAAACACTACACTGGTACCCTAAGGCTAATAAATTTATGCTATTTTGGTGTAAAACGAATAACTGAATATTAAAATTGTAACCGGTTAACCTCCTGGTTTTCAATGATTTGAATTTTTGTCCTACGAAAATTTCCAAAAGTTTTGAACACAATTTTAACAAATTTTCCTTGGGAAAGGGTGAACCTCCACATATATTGTTAAAACTTTATTTTCCATCAACATTCAAACAGAATGGCTGTTTTGATGATATCTAGGTCAAATAATAAACCACTTTTAGTATAGAGGCCACATTTTCGGTCCAATATAATTCACAAAATTTGTGACAATGTTACTGATATTGATCAATATAAAAGTTGATTATATGTATTTCCCCAAGTTTGAAACTGTGTGGAGATAATTTTAGAGAAACATTTTACTTATTCTGATATTTCTTGCGTATTACAGTTATAACTTTGCACACCAGTGATAACTGTGAAGTAGATGACCAAGATGCTCTTGAACTCCTAACTAAGATGGATGACCTTTATTTCATCAAGTCTGGGGAGACAATGAACTTGCCAGGTATAGTTTGTAGTTTCCTGTAAGCAATACCTAATTGATGTCATTTTCCTTTATGCTTGATGTTCTCTAATACTTAATATTATGGTAATATAAAACCTAGTTTTTTTTAAGCCCCCAGCATCTTGATATGGGAGGCATATAGGGATTATCTTCCGTCCGTCCGTGACAAGGTTTAGTAGATTTTACCGTTTCGTCTAGCACCAACACCGCTTGCGGCTTACTACAAGTACAACACTTGGATACTTGCACAGTTGTTGCTTATGACTATTCCCTATCCACCCATATCACCCAAACTCACCTTGACCTAATTTGCATTTAGAATAATTCAAATGGGCTGTTTCTTGGTTAACTAAATTTTACAGTTTCGATTAGCACCAACACCGCTTACTACAAAACTTGGATATTCACATAGTTGTTACTTATGACCGTTCCCAATCTGTCATATCAACCAACCTCACTTTGACCTTGACCTTGACCTAATTTGGACTCAGAAATAGGCTATCCAGCACCAACAGGGGTCATGTGTGTTTATAAAACACAGAATCTTGTTTTTAAATTTATTCCGACTGTGTACTGTATGTATTGTCAATTTTAAAAGATATGATGCTACACTCTCTCTAGTAAAGTCAAAAACTACTCACAGATAGGGTAACTCGCCCTTAAGTCGAACAGGTGAACGCTTTACCTCTTCAACTCAATGTACAAAGCCGGTACTCAGCTGGTGCAGGCCATACGCACCATATCTAATGACTCTGTTTTTAGACAAACTGTTTGGTTCACGGCTTGTTTGCTTTGAATGTAGTTGACTAACCAATACCCACTGAATTCGCCCATGAGTCAAACACATTCACCCTTATGACAAAGACAAGTTGCCATAGCATTGATCAGATTATCCATTGCCTAGACACAATAAAATTCAAACAATCACATCTAGAGTCCTTTGTAGAACCAAATGCTGACAGAAAAAACTGTTTAAAAGACGACGAATTACACTGGCATTTCTAGCGTCAATTCGAACATCGCAACAACATTACCATATTAAGCACTTATCGGGACACAGAAAAAATTCGTAAATAGAAGACAAAAACATTTTGTGCTGTTTATTGTTTGTGAACTTGGCGATTCTTTTTAGATCGAATCATGTTAAATGACATAGATATGTTGTTAATTCCCATGTATTATACATATAACAGGAGTTAAAGACCTGTTCATCATAAGGGCGAACTGCGTTGGTCTCAAGGTCTAATTGACTTGTTACGCAGATTTAATTGAGAAATCTATGAAAATAGAACGAAACACTGAAAACTGCCATTTATAATTTTTGATTAAGTTAATGTTTTTAATATTTAGTCCTTAGTGGATGCTGCAAACGTATCTGACCAAAATGTCGATGGTATCAAGTTGCATCATATTTGAAAATTCTGAATTTCCAGTCTTGCGGAGTTATAAATAGTGCTACATGTACAATGTCATCATGAGAAAATTTTTGATGACATTATATTTCAACTTATATTTTTAGCTTTGAGTAAAAAGGATGGATTTTTCGTTGAACTGTCTTATAACGTGTCCAACTACACCCATCTTTACACAATACAAAGAACAAAATGTTCGACTCTGGGGCAAATTCGACTCAAGGGCGAGTTACCCTATTGACTTATGTGGTAAATAATCTGCTCGACAATTGGATTGGCTGGGAATTTAACGCTAAATTACCACTTCATGTATTGACAGATACCTTAGATATTTGGCTGATGTTAATGTTTAATGGTACAAATGTACATTTATGGTGTCTATTATCACACTTTGTAATAATTGCTTTGTTAACATAAAGTAGCTATCATATTGGGTGTATTTCAGAATCAGCACCTCAGACCTTAAACTTCCTAAATGCAATGGAATCCTTAAAACGAAAAGAGGGATTGGATCCACTGATACAAAAATGGTCAGCAGTTGCAAATTGAAAATTATTTTTAGCTCGACTATTCACCGAATAGTTTGAGCTATACTACTCGCCCGTTCATCGGCGTCGGCATAATGCTCTGGTTAAGGATTGCGTGCAACAAGTACATATCTCTTTAACTACTGCAGATATTCAATTGAAACTTCAAACATGTCTTCGGGGTCCTTGTGTGAAGTCTCTGACTAAGGCCCATTACTCTGACATGCAATTTAGCAGAATAATGCCCCTACAGGCTAGACTATTTACCAAATAGTTCACCCGTTCGTCGGCGTCGGCGCAATGTTTGCGAGCAACAAGTACATATTTCTTTTACTACTACAGATATTCAATTGAAACTTCACATATGTATTAAGGGTCATTATATGAGGTCACTGACCAAGGCCCATCACTCTCACGTGCAATTAAGCAGCTTTATGCCCCTTTTTAGCTCGACTATTCACCGAGAGTTTGAGCTATATTTATCACATGTTCGTTGGCGACAGCTTAATGCTCTGATTAACGTTTGCGTGCAATAAGTACATATCTCTTTAATAGCTACTACAGATATTCAATTGAAACTTCACATATTTCTTCAGGATCATTATGTGGGGTCTCTGAACGAGGCCCATGACTCTGAACTGCAATTTAGCAGAATTATGCCCCTTTTTGTACTTAGAAAATTCAGGTTAAAGTTTGTGTGCAACAACTTCATATTTCAATATGTACTTCAGATATTCAATTACTAGTAAAACTTCACACATGTCTTCAGGGTCATTATATAAGGTAACTGGCCAAGGCACATAAATGTGACCAGTATTTCAGCAGAATTATGCCCCTTTTTGTACTGTCAAAGGCACATTACTCTTACAAAGCGGTTTGAATAGTAGAGGGCGATCTCCTGAGACTGCTCTCTTGTTGCATTTGATCCCGGTGCGGACATGTTGATTTTGGTCTGTCTCTTTTACAAACTTAACCTTGGCCATAAGTTCTTTATTACTTGACAGATTATTACCAAACATAACAGGAATGTTCCTTGGGTGAAGCTCTACCAAAAGTGTTATCAAAATTCCATTCCATGCTGAACTCTAGTTTCCATGGCAAGAACTTAAACATTTATTTGTAGAAAACTACTGGCACAATTAGAAATACTCAGTTGGGTCAACCTTCACAAAGTATGTTCAAATTATTTTGGATCCGTCACAAAATATGGTACGCAGGGTGGTCAGGCTAGTTTTCTCTATATAACTCTTTGCAAAACTTAAAATTCTTCTCATAAACTTCTAGCCCGATTTGCAAATAATTTGGCACAAATGTTCGTGTTAACCTCTAGTTCAAATTGTACTTGTGGTGCAAAACAAATCTAGTGGCATTTACATTTCAGAAAAAAGAACGCATAACTGTGCGAGTTCAAGTTGGATGGATGCATTACAACAGACACGAAAAGCGTTATGTCTCTGTCCGAAGTCAAAGAGGAGGGGGTACGAAGTCAAAGGAAGTGTTGAAGAGCTCCACATACAAGGATATCTTAGAATTACTCATTAGTATCTTCTTTCCCAATAGTAAAAGCCCAATGGGCAAACAGAAACATATGGTATTCCAGCTATCAGATCACAGGGGCATTGTTCTACCTATAGATACTTTCAACATGGAAGACATCTATTCTAGAAGTGAGAAAGTAACAAGATTAAACTTGCTGTCAAAAGAAAAGGTTAGCTTTTACATTGGAATCACAATGACATTCATATCACACTGTGTCCGACTGTTCCACCGCAAAAATGCAGTTCCTTCCAAAAGTCTAGACAAAATGCAATATTATAAAGAGTCAATATATATCTAAAAACTCTTATAAATTAAGAAAACGAGGTTCTACAGGACTAGTAATTTGCATAGTTATTTAGTGACACATAAAAGTGAATGACTGAAGCAGTTTCAGTTCAAAAGGTTAAAGGTCAAGGCCATTGCTTCGAAGAAACAAAAAGTCATATTTTTTTTACATATTTAAGTTGAGTAAATGAATTATTATACTTTTGCCAAAACTATTAATTTGAATTAATTAAGGGGGGGGGGGTTTAGTAAAGTTTTAAGCAAGTCTTTAGAATGATTGCAATCAGCTGATAACAATTTATGAGACAGCAGCTTGAACCTTTTGTCATTTAGTAAAGCTAGACCTGAGTTTCTCATATTTATAATTATTATTGCTTATTTCAGACTTTAATTTTTGAAAGTGACAGTGACAGTGATTTCGAGTTGCCAGTCATATCATTTACAAGTCACCAAGTAAATACATACACAGACATATTACCATTTGCAGTGTTACGGTACCGGTTTGGCCTACTATAAGGGACCATATAGCAAAAAAACCTTAACATTTTACTGTCTTAATATGTTGGGAATATGTGAGAAAGATGTATGTCTTCATGATCACATTTGAATCTCGGGTCATTGTAGGTCAAAATGTAGATCAATAAATCAAATCTTAGTAAAAGCTTTTGAGCAGGCTAGAGGCAACTTTTAATGCCCATGCCATGAAAATGATGGATAGGCATATAGAGTTTACCCAGTGTTTGTGTGCGTGCGGGCTCACGTGCGTGCAAATAAAATTGTGTCCGGTCCATAACTTTGCCATTCTTAAGTTGATTTTGAAATTACTTGGCAGAAATGTTCACCATCATAAGATGATGTGTCGCGCACAAGACCCCGGTCTGTAGCTTCAAGGTCATACTTGGGCTAAAATTAAAATTAACTTTGTTTGCCATTGCCTATCTTCCCGATGAAAAAGTCCCTACCCAAAAGTTTTTTCTTTGATAAATCAAACCACTTTTTATCTTTAATTCTGAATATTCTATTATTTCTTTGGGTTAAATAAAAGCTCGCTCTTCTTTCATTTCGGTCATTTTCCATTGGGTTAATAAATTAACTGTTATCAGCTAGACCCTTGCTTATAATAGGCCATATCAAAATGCAATTATAATCATGTTTTATCAAACTTGTGAAAACAACGGGCTCTTTGTAGCATTCATTGTCTAATTAAAGATGATTGCTAGCAAGCTCTCGTTATATCAACAGACACTTGATTATATTATCAAAAGCAATGTCTGTGTTATACGCTATATTTGTACGCTAAATGGATCATTCATAAATATGCATTTAAAAAATAAAAAATAAAATAAAAAAGAAAAATTCCTGCCTACCTACCTATTACCAGCAACCTTGGTTAGGCAATAGCAAGCAAACAATTTCTTAAGGTTGGGCTTGTTCAAAAGGATTCCATTGTTGTGTCCCGTCCATAACTTTGTCATTCCTCCATTGATTTTGAAATTACTTGGCAGAAATGCTGTCATGAGAAAATGTGTCGCGTGCAAGACCCAGGCTCATAACTAACTTATTCATTCCTCGATGGAGTTTGAAATTACTTTGCAGAAATATTTACCATCATGAGACGATGTGTTGCGCTCACAATTCTGGTTCGTAGCTCCAAGGCCAAATACAGGGTCTATTTTAACTTAGTTATTCCTTGATGGATTTTGAAATAACTTGGCACAAGTATTCAACATTATTTGACGATGTCTCATGCTAAAGATCCTGGACTATAGGTCCAAGGTCAAGGTCACAAGAGAAGGTGAATATTTTTTAAAAAGTTCTCGTCATTTGAAGACAAGGTTAAAGATGGGGTATCCTTATCCTATGGACACATTTCTATTTTCCTTCAATATTGATGTCGCTTGCACAGATGGTGTGTCTTGATGTGATGTAGGTCAAAAGTAGACCAGTAAGACAAATCTTGGTGAAAGCGTGTGAACAGCTAATAGGCCACATTTTTAAGCCACAAAAGGAACTTCGGCGCCATATAGTAATCAAACCGTCTGTGCGTCTATTTTTGTGTCCACCCAATAACTTTGTCATTCCTTGATGGATTTTCAATTGATTTGGCACAACTGAAGTATATGAGTCACACGCAAGAACCAGGTCCTTAGCTCAAAGGTCAAGGTCATACTTAGAGATCGTAAACCCATATGGTGTATTGATGGTCGTGTCATTATTTGATGGATTTTCAAATAACTTGACACAAATGTTAAAGATGTGTCACACGGTTGACCTAGGTCTGTAGTTCAAAGTCAATGTCACACTTAGAGGCTAAATAGCATAAAGCAATAAAGTGTATTGGTGGTTTTGTCTGCTCTATAATTATAACATTTCAAATAACATGGCACAAATGTTAAGCTCATGAAGATGATGTGATGCGCACAAGACCAAGGTCTGTAGGTTAAAGGTCAAAGTCACACTTAGAGGTCAAATGAGGGAAGCACTGATAGTGCATTGTTTGTTGTGTCCGCTTTTTTATCTATGACATGCTTGAGTACTATGCCTTGCTTTGGTGACATATGTCCGATTTTCAATGACAGCTCTTGTTGCTTTAATAATAATGTCACATGCACATATGATGCATCTTGATGATATCTAGATCAATTTTGAATATTTGTCACTTTGTCTTAATGAAAGCCTAGTTGAATGTGAGGTTTTCATGCATCTACTTGTGTATATTTGCAGACATTCATGCATTGTGAGTTTTTCAGAATAGTAAGCGGCGGCATCTATGTTGATTGGACACATTTCTAGTTCAATCTAGTTCAATCTCTTGATACTGACTGTACCAGCATAAAAACACAAATAGAACATATCAAGTTGATTGAAGTGTGCCTTGTTGATAATAATTGTGACGCCAAGCTAATCTTATCCTAAAAGCAGTCAACGTCAGGGAATGTGTCGATGTGACGCCATAGCAACGTTGCATCATGAAATTATGATGTCACAAATCAATAAAAGGATTATAACTTATCAGGAATAACCGGACACCTTTTTGTCACAAACTATAGAATTTTTTAGTCCGATTTGTAAGGCCAGTTTTACAATACAGTACAATCTTTGTATGACCTTTAGGATGAACATTGCTTGGCCCGTCTCAATACATGTACAATACATGTTTACATTTAAATGGAATGAAAAATTCTTCTGAAATAGGCTGACATCTGGTCCAAGTGCTCTTCAAACATCAAATGATGTAAGTATTACTTTGGTTATGTTAGTTTTTAGACATTAACAGTTTTCAGAGAATGATAAGGCAATAGTAAAATTCATATGATATAAAAAATATTGTATCTCCCGAGAAACTACCTGAGGGATTTTGACCAAACTGCACCAGATTGATATACTGGTGCCGTGGTTGGTCCTCCCTGAAATTCATTTTTGTCGGGCATTTCTTTCCTGAGTTATGGCTCTTTGAAATATTTGGCGATATAGAATATATAGTGCAAAAATCTCGCTATCGCATCTCCTGAGAAACAACTTGAAGGATTTTGATATATTGATGCACTTGTTGTTCCTCCCTGAAAATCAAGCTTATTCATCATTTTTATTTCAGAAGAATGGCTTTTTGGTATTTTTACTATTTAAATAGGAAAACATAGTTTATCATAGGGCCTTCATTTATAAGCCATTTATTTTTTAAATATTTGGTTGGTAGGTACCTTGCATGGACCCCTAAGCTTTGAAATAGGTTGAATGTATTTGGGTCAAGGTCACTGAGGCTAAAAATAGAATTTTACATTTTCCACCATAGAGCCTTTGATGGGGTTGGAGGTCATTTGGATCAAGGTGAAGGTCGCTGAGGCTAGAACAGAATTGTGTTCATTTTCCAATAAAACCTTTGTTTATTGACTGATGTCTAAGATACTTGTTCTGTTGGTACCATGCATATACCTCGACCCTTAATCAGCGTTTACGGGCACTGGGGTCGAGGTTACTGAAGGTAAAAAAGAACTTTGTTCTTTTCTTCATATAGCCTTTGTTTATTGAGTTATGTCTTAGATATTTGTTCAGTATGTACCTTGCATGGACCACCACTGTGCACACTTGTTATCAGTATCCAGCACTTAGAGAAGTAGAGCGCACTGTCCGCGGACAGCTCTTGAAATGATGTGTGTCTATATTGAAAGATTACCGTAAATTCTATAAGCCGCACTTTTTAGGTCAAACAGTACTTTGAACATGTCCTTGTTTTACAAAAATTACTGTCATTTTTGCGGGCAAAAGGACACATTTCAAATTTTCCAAAGTTGTGTTCGCATCTGAATAAAGCTTGTAGAATATAAAATTACGAACAGCATTTAGGCTGAAAATTTGGTGAAAACTTTACATTATATGTTGTATAGCTGATTTCTTTTAGTTTAAGCAGTATTTGTTTTCAAAGAATGTTACAGTATACAAATACATTTGAATATGTCATAAAGGATTAAGTAGATGTCTTAATTTCTGTTATTAGCAGTTGATGTCAGCCTTACAAGCAGACTATATTACACTTCAGGTAAGTATTTTCTGCTACACGTACAAGGATCAGGCCCATTTTGAAGCGCTCAAGCCCAAGCTATGAATGTTAAAATTGAGCTGTACAAATAATATTGATAAAAATGTTTACAATATGCATGATGTTCAATGTATTTTATGTCGATTTTGAGTGAAAAAAAACTGCTTTTTTATCTTGATTACAATCGCTATGGGGCTATAAAGATCACCTCCGCTTGCACAGTATGACCTTATAGTAATCTTAAATTTGCTTTTTTATCCATCTAAAACACTTTGAAACTAAACAAAATATTTAAATTTATGTTCCTGTCTTTTAATGAATTTAAATTAATGCAAATATTGATACTTCGTTCCACACGTCATTGACCATGCCACACCCACTGTTAGTAAAAAATCAGCATTGTGCTTGCAGGCTATCTTCCCACCTTTATTGAAAAAGTTAAATGAACCTGTTTATGCTTCCATTTGATCTTGAAAACGCACACACAACATTTCTTAAAGGGACTATGTCACTGAAAAGGGCCTCAAGGGGGCAATTTCTTTGAAAAAGCTGGATAAAATTAAAAACTAGATATGAATACTGGCATAGAATAACAGTTAAAAGATGGTTTATATAATGGAAAAAAAAGTGTACGCATTATGAGATAAAAATCAATGTATAATCTTTTTGTTTGTTTGTTTGTTTGGCTGTTTACATTTTGATGTCAGAAGTGTAAGTTTAACCATAGTTTATACACGATTCCTTACCAAGCATGATAGCGCAGTTGGTTAAAGCGCTGTCTACTGTCGTTTCTTCGAATGGCTCCTAAGTCGTAAGTTCGATTCCCACTTGGGGTTTTATTTTTTTCACACTTGCTGATTTGCTTTTATCAAATAGCTCATTGTGTATTATATTATTTTTAGCTCACCTGAGTACAAAGTGCTTGGTGAGCAATTGGTATAGGGGACCTCTCCAGCGTCGTCTGTCGTGCGTCCTCAAGGTACCGTCAACAATTTTGACCGTTATCGCGATAAAGACTACATTTTTTATTCAATCTTGACCTAACTTGCACAGTTTGTGTAAGACCATAAAATCTCGTATGGGATTGTTATTGGGTCAGATCACACCAGTAACACCAGAGTTATTGCCCCTTTTCATGCAAAAAAGTGCACAAGTGCCCTTTTCCAACGTATAGACTTTATTTTCCATCCGCTCTTAACCAAACTTTCACAGTTTGTGTATGACCATCAGATCTCAGCAGACGACAAAAATGGGCCAGATTGTGTTTCAAACTGCAGAGTTATTGCCCTTTGTTTATTTAAAAAATATACAAAAACGGACATTATTCAGGATAGAGAGAGACATTTTTCATCCAATCTTCACCAATCTTGCACAGTTTGTCTATTACCATGAGATTACAGTTGAAGTCGAAAATAAGCAAGATCGGACCAGAAACACCAGAGTAATTGCCCTTTGTTTGTGAAAAAAATATGCAAAAATGGACATTATACAGGATAGAGACTTCATTTTTCATCCAATCTTTACCAATCTTGCACAGTTTGTCTATGACAATTAGATTAAAGGTGAAATCGAATATAAGCAATATTGGACTAGAAGCACTAGAGTTATTGCCTTTTGTTTGTGAAAAAAAATATGCAAAAATGGACATTATTCAGGATAGAGACTTCATTTTTCATCCAATCTTCACTAATTGTGTCAGTTTGTCTATGAACGTAAGACTACGGGTGAAGTAGAATATAAGCATGATCGGGCCAGAAACACCAGAGTTATTGCCCTTGTGTTTGGAAAAAAACATCAACAAGTTATCACTGATTGGCTTGCACACACGATTTTTTATTCAATGTTGACCAAACTTACACAGGTTGCGCATGACCATTAAATTGACTGATAAAATTTATTTTCCAACAGTTGCAAGACTCGCATGAAGTTATTTGTACATGCAACTTTGATGTCTTCAGAGCCTGCATTAACATCATTTATCATCATTGGAAAGAAAATTATCAAAGAAAAAGCAAAACTTGACCTTATAGCACAGCCATCGCACTAGTTTTCCAAAACTGTTTGCGAAAAGACATCAAAATCTACTGTTTGTGCATTTTCCAGAATTGTCAATGACTTAATGAAAAAGGGTCAGGTAAGAATATCGAAAAAAATGATTTGAAAACCATTAGCAAACGCACATCCACTACCCAACTCATACTTTAGTTATCCTATTGCACTTACCAATGTTTTAAATCAAAATTGATCCTACCCCCACTGTGTATTGTTCAGATACCTTAATTTTCAAACCTGTCACAACAGTATGTTCTTCATCTGTACCAGTTCTCAGGTGAGCCCTTTGGGCCATCATGGCCCTCTTGTTATTTATTTCATCCACGTGTCTTAGTAAGCGCATTTCTATCAAAATATACAATTTATAGTGCAATAGGAAGCTAATTTTTCGTTAACATAGTCCCTTTAAATCTGATAGTGAGTGCTAATTTCTACATTTACTTTCATTTTGAGGCATATCATGACATTATAGCGAAACCGGCCTGATCCATTGCATTTTTGTAAATATGGCATTAATTTCTGGCTGAAAAAGTATTAGTTGCTGATGCCACTGATTTGGAATAGATGGGAAATGTTGGGTCTTAATGATATCTTTTCAACTCATATAGTGTGTAAACAGATTTGGGCATACAACTTAGAAAGGGAGATGTCAGTAAAGAAAATGGACTGATAGTCTCAAAATGAAGTCAAGGTCAAAGGCTAAAATTTGACATGAAGCTGTTTCAAAGTGTGCCACTTGCGGCATATTTCACCAGTTAGTGACAGATCATGTTATTGTCTAGAATATTTAAGACCTGTGTATTGATAAAATTAATTTGGAAACAATGAACACCTGGTTTTGTAGCATCGATACATTTCGTGTTGATAGTGTGATATTGTGTATGAAAATGCTCACATTAATTTCAGAATGACACCCAGTGAGAACAGTTCTTCAGCAGCTGATGGCTCTTTTATGAGTACTGGAACACCAACTGTTAGTAGTTTCTAATTATGTGTAGTCAAACAGTATCCATGGTCAAAAATTGTGGATGAGTTTTGTAAGAATGTTTTCTTAAACGAAATGCAGACAACTTTCATACATAAAATTCATTTTCGAGACATAAAAGTCATCCAAATGTATCTCTGTTTCCATCTGTCATGGATGGCTTATCACTCATACCTTGTATAATGTACCTTAGTGGCTTTCAAACAGTAGGGGTTTATGTATTGCTTGCAATACTGCGGAAAATTGGTCATTTAAATGTTACTTTGAGTAGCATTATAAACATTAAACTATATGTACATATTATTAATACTGCCAGGAAATGAAATTCACAATAATATGGTAATCCATATCAGTCAGAAGTTAAGTCGTAAGGCTTCTTTCTTCGTATTTCATGTGGTATTCAACAAGCAGTCGATGAGCACAAAGTGCACGATATGCATTGACAGGGACCGTAATGCTTTCCTGATGCCCTGTGGTCACCAATATTGCATGGTGTGCGCAACACTGCTGGAGGGAACAAGTGCAACATGTGCTTTCTGCAGAAGTAGAATATCTTCTGTTGGAAGGCTTATGTAAAGCATGTATTGTGGTTCAGGGGATATGGTTGAATTCAAACCAACAACAAATAACTGACTCTTAATATGATTCTCCAAAAAAAGCTTGGCTAAAATAACTGTGTATTGCTTATCAATATCTTATATTGCCCGTTTTTCATCATATGCGCAAATTTTGCAATTTGTATCAAATCTACTATATTTGTATTCTTAATGAGTAAGGTTACTTCAGATTTCATTTACGTAACTTGTATTACCGGATTTCAAAACAAATAAGATGTACTTGAAAGCCTTTTGAAGATCCCATAGGAGGTGAAATTGCTTTTACAAAGACTCCAGACTGTACAGTTTCTGACTTCGTACCTCATTTTGCAATGTAGTTTTCACTATTATTATAATTTTGACACTATGTTCAAGAAGTTAACATGTGTTTTAAGTTTTGCTAATTCAGTTTTTGTTAAGCCTTTGTTCTTATTCCTATGTTGCTTTGTATAGGCAAGTCTTTAAAAAAGGTTGCATCTTCGGTAACTGTAATGCAAAAACAGACAACTTAATTGTTCATAATACCTTGCCAGTAGTAAAGACATTTTCAATCATAATACTAGTAACCAGTCTTTTTTATCTATCGAACATCAACTTTGGCACACAAAAATCCAATAAATAAATTTGACTTAGAATTTGCTTACAATGTCAAGGTTTACATTATATTATTCAGCACTGAGAGTTGTCGAGCGGGTTGTCAGTGGACAGCTCATGTTTCCTCATCTGTCACTACATGTATCAATGTTGCTATTTTTATTTCAAACAAATGTATAAAGTTTATGTGCTTTTATTTGTCAAATGTTTGCAGTGCAACTGTTTTATTGATCAAAATTTATAACTGTATAAACCGTTTAAACCATATAATTATGAATGTTTACATGGATGGTGTAAACGTTTTTAGTTTTGTCTGATATAAACGTACTGAGGAACAGTTTTAATTTTTTACAGTATTACTGTTTCATTTTTGCTATTTTTATTTCATACACATTTATAAAGTATGTGTGCTTTTATTTGTCAAAAGTTTGCGTTGCAAATGTTTTATTGATTTATTGGGTGTTCTTGCTATTAAACCAGTAGGGGACTGGTGCAGTGTGACAAAGCTCTTGTTATGAATGTTTTTATTTTAAGGACCAAAGCTTAATCATATGTATATTAAAGGCAGGTCAAACTTTATTTAACATAAGTTATACATGCAAGACTTATTAATATGGTGGTAGCAGTTAAGGATACATGTGTGGTGGTGTTAAAAACAAGCACAAGTTTGGAAATTGTTATAGCCATGTTTTCACTAGTTTTAGTTTTGTCGGAAAAAAAAACGTACTGAAGAACAGTTTAAAATCTTTGGGTGTTTGGTAGTATTTAACACCTCTTTGCATCATATATTTACAGGTGATGCGTTTACTTTACACAATACGAGTACTTTGAACAAACATAAACAAATATATTTTACTGGTCATTTATTGTGTAATCGGAAAGATGTGTATTCCTTTACAAGGCATGGAACAGCAAGATAGTTTGGTAGTTTGTCTGATAAAATTTGAACTTGAAAGGATTATAAGGCTTCATAATACTAATTTAATCTACTATTATGTATTTTATGTAAAACTTCGCATTTTCAACGTTTAAATTCACCATTACCCAGGAGTTTTTGATAATGATAACCATACCACAAAGGCCACTTTAAACCCTTTCAAAAAAACAAGCTTAGAAAAAGTAACGTAACATGTAAGAAAGTTCTTGTCCTTCAAAAACACAGACTGCCGAAGCCAGTAACCCGGTATTTTTTTGTCTTGCAAGACTAAAAGTCCTACAATATAATCAACTGACTTGTGTATGTGTAACTTTTTAACAAAGCGTTTTCCAATACAAGTTAATCTGACAATTACCATACAATAATTACTTCGAACACATTTTCAATACAGCAGAAAGATATAGACAAATTCGCAAAATAGGTATGGTGGTGGCTTTAAAAGGAAACACTTTACGAGGAAGTTTCCGGGCGTCCTTTTGGACTTAAAGCTGGGTGTCAGAGGGTGTCCGCCGCATTGGTTGTGCTGCCTGTGATAGTCTATATTTGCAAAAAATCATTTAACTGTAAGAGTGAACTAGCCCCGCACGAAATGATGCCCTACCGTTAGGAAAATTAGGCTTCAAAGGTGCTGGTCTCCAGATTTTGGCGATTTTCTATTTTTGTACCAAAATCGTATACAATACACTGAATGAATCAACCCGTATATGTCGAAGACTATCTATAATTTCATGCTATGCGGCGAATGACTGGAGAATACCAGTGAATGATAAACCGATCATTTCACTCTAGGTCAAGTGAAATAATAACGTTTGATCATTTCACTCTGTGTTATATGGAACTACTTTTAACTTTGTTTTTATGTTTATTTTTTTAAAGTATGAGAATACCATAATCGTCAGTGTACATATCAGCCTTTTTCAACAACAGAAAAACATAATAAAATTTAAAACAAATATTATTAAGCGACAACGACGCAGTAAGAGTAGAACTATTTACCCACCACAACAGTGATCGACAATTTTGGAATCATAATGACGTCATATTTACACAAAACTTGTGACGCTTCAGCATATCTCGCGCATTTTTTTATTTATCGTTCAAAAGCATGAAATAAAAAGAAAATTTGTTTAGTACAGTGTAAGATCGTATTTTATTTTATTCGTGGTCATACAAACTAGATATTGCGCCACTCTTAAAAATATTGTTTCTATGACCACTCATGAAATAAAATACGATCTTACACTGCATTATACAAATATCCTCTATACCTTTCCAGGAATACCGAAATTCAATATAAAAAAAACTTTATAAGAAAAAATCACATTTAACCAAAACTGGAATATCACTGAGGGCTGAACATATTTTAATTCAACAGCCAAGTGCGTTACCGCTGGACCAAACTTTCGTTGTCAATATCGACTTAGAAATTACTTACCAATGGCGGAGCTCGTATAAATTGCACAGTCTAATTGTTAACCCTCTGATATTTACAATGCAATTACAAAAATAATTATATCAGGCCGACGTTGTTGAATTATGATTTTCTATCCCAAACTAAAATGAAAACGACTTAAATGGTTTTTTTTTTCTTTCATGTTAGCTCGACTGAGCACGAAGTTCGATAATCAGCCTAATCGCCCCAATAAATCGTGGAGTGACGGCCCTTGAATTACCTAAATTTAGCCTTTTTAGCTGTTTCCGCTCTCTAAGCCCAAAAATTTTATCCAATTTTCACAAAACTTAATGAAAATGCATGTAATAATAATATTTAGGTCAAGTTCGATAATCAGCCAATCGCCACAGGAATTGTGGAGTTACGGCCCTTGAATTATCTCAAATTAGCCTTTTTAGCCATTTCCGCTCTCGAAGTCCAAAAGTTTTCGTCCAATCTTCAGCAAACTAAATGAACATGTTTGTAATAATAATATCTATGTCAAGTTTGATAATCATCCAAATCGTCACATGAATTGTGGAGTTGTTGCCCTTGAATTATCAGAAATTGGCCTTTTTGCGATTTCCGCTCTCTAAGTCCAGCAGTTTTCATCCCATTTTCACCAAACTTCATGAAAATGTTTTGTTATAATAATATCTCGGCCAAGTTTGATAACCAATCAAATGAGCTTAGGAATTGTGAAGTTATTGCCAAGTTTGACAATCAGCCAAATCGCCCCAGGAATTTGTGGAGTTATTGCCCTTGAAATATCCGTAATTGGCCTTTTTTGCGGTTTCCACTCTCTTTAAGTCCAAAAGTTTTCATCCGATCCTCACCAAACTTCATGAAACTGATTGTGATAATAATATCATGACCAAGTTTGATAACCAATCAAGTAAGTCTAGGAATTATGAAGTTATTGCCCTTAAATTATCTGAAATTGGCCTTTTTAGCGGTTTCCGCTCTCTAAGTCCAACAATGTTCATCCAATCTTCACCAAACGTATGAACATGTTTGTGGGCATAATATTAAATCTCGGCCAAGTTCAATAATCACCACAGGAATTGTGTAGTTATTGCCCTTGAATTATCTTAAATTGACCTTTTTAGCCGTTTCGGTTCTCAAAGTCCAACAGTTCATAGCCGATCTTCACCAAACTTGGTGAAAATCTTTGTGGACTTATTATCTCGGGTAAGTTCGATAATCAACCAAATCGCCCCAGTAACTGTGGAGTTATGGCCCTTGATAATCTAAAATTAGCCTTTTTAGCTATTTTAACTTAGAGGGGGCATAACTGTTTTACAAACAGGTCGTGTTTCCATAATATCGGAGGGTTCAGGGACCGGATACCGCGTTTTATCATCGCCGAGACACCTAACGTACATTCTGTGAAAAAGGCTTGAACCTTTTTGAAGTTAAAAGTTTAATAATGCAGTAATTTACAAAATATCAACAATTTGATCAATGAAACTACGTTTTAGTTTTAAAAATTTCATGCGTTGATATAACTTAGTTTAAGTGCTTGACAAGTTTCTAAATTTTCACATTTTCCTTCTGGAGGCCAGTACCTTTAAATGCATTACACAACTTACTTTTTCCAAAAGTACTTTTACTTTCCATGTGTGCTTACATCAATCTTATATTATAACTAAATGAAATCTTACTTCGCACACTATTCTTGACATAACCGTCGATGTTTACAGACTTGTTAAATAGGCTGTGCGCTCTGTTAAAATACTCAGCACCAAACGATAGTTGCCATTATTATTAAGCTGCTCATACGGACGTGATAATTGTGTATTTATTTATTAACATATATACAACATGATCATATCAATACGTATGGGCTTATTTCATGCAATTCTAAAGCAAACTTCAAAATTTCATAAACGTTGCCTTCTGCACGTGCAAAACGGGTGAAGCTTCGTACATGCCTACAACTATACATCGACCTTTGCTGTAAATTGGTTTATAATCTACATGTATGGTGTCAATTCCTATTTAAATATTATGGAATCACATCAACATTTCAAATCGCAATGACATTCAGTAATTTCCATGAAATTCATGCACAAATCAATTGTCAGCGCAATTCCATTTTGTGGATGACCCGGCAACTAGTGGCAACACGCAGGACTGCAGATCTAAAGGCCGGGAGTACTCGGTATATAAATTATTCTTTAAGGGTGTCCCATCAACCTCTTATACAACTAATTGTTTTTCGAATGAGATGTTAAACCGTGGCCCCATGTATCAGTGCTTTACACTGGGTAAGGAAAAGAACTAGGATAGTCTCAGGAGTCGGGGTGTATAATGCCCCCCCCCCCCCCCCCGCCAAAAAAAAAACAACAACAACAACAAAAACAACTTACAGTCTTGAGGATAAAGATAAAGATACAAAATTAGCTTCAGAGTAATAAATATTGACCAAAATGCAGCTTTTTAAACTGAAAGTAGAGCTGTCAAATGCATTTTTGACAATATTTTTACACTGAAGACGTTTTTTGGCAAAAGCGAACATCGCTTTCTTGGTAGCAGCATTTATGCATTCTGAAGCCAACACTTGCATGTTTTTGTTACCATATAAAAATAATGCAATAAATAAAATGCTGGATAATTTAAACGCACTTATCTTAATAACATTTTTCAACAATAGAGTGAGGAAACAAACCAAAATCTAGAAAATACAAGACGTATAAGTATCCTGTAAAGCTCTAGTAGACCTTACGTGTTGTTACTTACAAAAGTATGTTAGTAGTAAAAAGCTTTACATGGTTCAAACTTCATTGCTGTGAAGTTTCAAAAAACAAAAAGTCATCTGGTCTATGTCACTGAAGTTATAGTTGATGACAAGGGTTTCGCATATGAAGTACTGTACCATGA
Organism: Congeria kusceri; assembly: GCA_027627225.1. Taxonomy (NCBI): domain Eukaryota; kingdom Metazoa; phylum Mollusca; class Bivalvia; order Myida; family Dreissenidae; genus Congeria; species Congeria kusceri. The sequence goes on along the minus strand of CM051031.1, from coordinate 70,507,906 downwards.
TGAACAATCGGGTAAAATACTATTTGAGTATAAACTATATGGCAACTGATCATCATCAGTCAATGATACAATTAAACATTTGGCAACCTACTGACTGTAAATCAGATCTCTCGTGAGCAGGTACATTTTCATCGCATCTTCGAAATTGTCCGGTTTTTGAAAAGTACTATGGTCAAGCCCACTCAATAGTAAAATGCGCTCTAAGAACTCTTCGGAACAGCCGTGAACAGGATCCAATTGACTCAGTTGGGCAGAAGCATCCATGAGTTCATCAGCACTGCAAGGCAATGGTAGAGATTGGTCCCGACAAAAAAACAACAATGACTGGTGGTACAATACATCAGGAGCTACACCAGTGGTGCATTCGACTTCTCGTTGTGCCCTTATTCGGTGCGAGTTCCAGTAGTTTTTGATCACATCTAGTTCACTTTGCATGACTCATGTAAACCACAATCTCAGATTTTCAATATCTTCACAGTTTGCTGTAGACAACGGACCAGTGTCTTCCATATCTCTGAAAGCGTTTCTCCATTTGACTGTAAATATCCTTTTCAGATGACTCCAGAATGCCTCAATACGTTGATTACCTGTTGAAAAACGGCCTGTAATGTAACAAGGTCCACCCGCTCTAACGTCAGCGTGCTCACAACGTAAAACATGTTGAATGTCATGAATTAACACGTTTTCAGTTCCTGCGCCGCTTCGTATGAATTTTGGGACACGACCTTCTTGTATAACCCAGTGAAAATAAAGTCGGGATACGGTATATGGGTTTTTATTTGATCTAACGACTTTCAACCATAATAGTTTACGTGAAAACCCATCGATGGCTCCATGAATTGAAAATCCATACGGTTTTAATTTATCGTACCCATCAATATGTACAACTTAGTTAGGTCCGCCATTCACATACATGCGTCTTCGTAAGCGATGTCCTCTTCTTAGTACAACTCCTTCTGGATCTATAAGCTTTAAAAGACGTCTAACAGTCATCTGCGTTGCTCTCAAACGGAAGTTAGCATTCAGCATTCTCCATATTATTCTATATCCGGCATCAATAAAACCACGTTCATGAAGTCTCCATATTCCGTCAAGTATGAGATGTTCAGGCGATTCAACATTTCTACGCAGTCCAAGCTGTTTTATCATTCGCCTCAGTTGCGTCTTACTTATGTTTCGGTTATGTCTTAGTATCAAGAATTCCCGTATTTCATCTTTGGTATACATACACTGGTGGTAATACTTTATAAGGTCTGCATTACTGGCATGGTTACCAGGGAAGTCTGGAAACACATTCTGCAATGAAATAGAGCCCTATTTGAGCATGACATTACATGTGGATTGTGCTGAATACCAATCGATAAACACAATTATTTTCATTTAAACAAAATAGGTACTAATTTCTGGTGATTCCTCACATTTCTTTCTATTCGGAGCAACCATATAATGCTTAATTCAAAAAACAATGTTGGAGAGTCCGTATTCTTCCTGCAAATACTCGTATTTTCTAATTTGTGTAAGAAGTCAGTAAAACCATTAAATCAAAGTAATTAAACGTACGAGGAATTTCAGAACTTACCTGGTATTCCATGGCTTCTTGTTTTGGTAAGAAATCGTGTTTTTTTTTTAAATAACTGTTTTACATGATTAACTTATAAAATTAGCTAGTCTCCCTTATATTATATAAATTGTATAGATAAATGCGAAACGAGTGGTATTGTACAATAGTGGATTAAATATCTTTGCCCAATATTTAGTTTAATTGTTAGGAATACAAATCTTCTTGAATTGCACATTTTCAATCAATCATAAATAAAATGATCCGAAATTAAATTTGGTATAATTGATATTATAAAAATTAGCTTATATACGTTCATGTATCTGTCTAATTTAAAAATGTTCTGTGTATCATATATATATTTTTAGATAAAAATCGGGTAGTTAAATAACTATAATATATATAAAGCTGTAACAAATTAGAGATACATCAAAATTATAGATAACTGTTGCAGCAATTAATGGTTGTTAATTAACTTTGAGGGGTCACTATACTCTTCCGTAGTATGTTGATCGGGACTCGTCATAAAATAACCATTTCTAGTCCACTTAATATCAATATAAATGGAAATGACTTAGAAAATGTATGTAGGAAGAAAATCTTAGGTATTTATGTTGATCAAACCTTGAATTGGCATGATCAAATAGATAACGTTTGTAAACAGCTGAACAGTAAAATTACATTATTAAAACACATCATATACTTTCTCAGTGATGAAATGAAAGAAATGTTTTATAATGCATATATTTTACCTATTTTTGACTACTGTTGTACTATTTGGGGAAAACCGAATAATTCGTATATAAACAAGATTTTAGTACTACAAAAAAGAACGGCTTCAAGGACTGCTTCTGTAGAACTTTTTAAAACAATACGTTGGATGAAATTCAATGACAGAGTAAAATACCACACTGCTATACAAATATCTAAAACCGTTTGCACTTTGGTGCCATCATATATGAAAGATTTATTAACCTTTTCAAACAATGAATCGCAATATTTACGGTGTATATGCACAAAGATCGTATCTTGCCAATTAAACCACAAACAAAATACTACAAAGATACATATACATACTATTGCATAATCGTATGGAACAATTTACCATTGGAATTAAGAAATAAATCTTCATTACCATCATTCAAACGAGCATATAAAACATATTTACTTAAACAAGTCTAATAGATGTAACACAAATATCACAATTATAATACTGATATAGATATATTTATTGACAATTAGCAAATGGATATTGAAATTGATGTTGTTAGCAAATAATTATATTTGTTTTGTATATGGAGAATTTTTATATAAAAATGTAACTTTTTTATGAGTGTATCAATGCATTGTGCATAATTTTTATTTTCTATTGCTGTCTGTCGATGCTGTGTAATTGTTTTTTATTGAGAAAATTATTATTATTATTATTATTATTATTATTATTATTATTATTATTACCATTATCATTATTATTATCATTATTAAATTTACTGTGTGCTTGTTTTGTAATTATATGTTAAATGTGAATTTGGATGAATGTTTGAATGTGTATGAAGGCCATATGAAAATAAGGTATGTTTTTGTCATGACGATACTATGTCTTATATGTCACCTTCGTAAAATAAAGTGATTATTATTATTATTATTATTATTAAGTGACCAATTCCCTATACAATACAGGACAATACGCACAACACAACGGTCACCGCATTGGAACGGTCAGTGCAAAGCATTGGGGGTTTAAACCCAATGATTGAGTTGATTGTACCATTTCACTAACGACAGCTTTTTTTTTTACATGATACGTATTTAGGTATTCTTATCTTAATGTAAGAAAATATTTCACATTACGTCTCTGCCGTGACTCTATTATGCTAAAAAAAATGAATGAATCGTTTCTCAGGCACTTTTTTCAAAAAATCAGGAGGGAGGGCGAATTTTTCTCCTACTCTTTTCTACTGGCACTATGTAATGGCTTATTAAGAAAAATAAATAAGTACAGTTTAAAGACATTTTTAAGTTTTAATAACAACATAGGCATCCCTTTTTATAAAATTCTAAATATACCGGTAGATTTATTAATCACAAACGGTCATTTATGCAAGCTGACGTCAAGATGTAATCAATTTGAATGTTCATAATTAGCATAATGTCTTAAAATTGATACACCATCAGCATTTAAGTACTTCTATTTATAAAATTTAAATTTTCGTAATTCATATTTTGTATAACTGTCAAAAATAGGAATTATTTGTGCAATAAATCACTAATAAGATTTGGAAAGGAAAATCAACACATGTCAATGCAGCTGGCATTTTCGTTTGTTTCCATAGGACTTATAGATTTTCTTAAAGAATATGGAATGCTATTACACAAGCAAAAGCATCTACGAAACAAACGTTTAAATCAACAACTAGACGATATTTATAAAGGTTCCCAATCGAATATTTACACAGTATTTCACAGTTTGTGTATATCCGATTTATATATTTAAATCAGACAGGAAGAAAGTTACTGGAAATACCGAAATCTCTACCGGGATAATCTTCGTCCGCTATGTTAAATGCGTATTCGATTCATAAATGCCCTTTTTCGATCCTAATCCACGTGTTGTTTTTCTTTCAATGCCATACGAGCTCGACCGCTCCTTAGACTTCCCGGGGACAATACATAAAAATGCGCATTCGATTCATTGTAAGCCTCTGTCCATGGAATCTAATTCAATACATCGTAATTTTAGTAATAGTTCTTATGAACGTTTATGGTGTTTATTCGTCCGTAATCTGTGTCTTATTTACGAAAGGCATTGCTCAAAACACTTGGTACGAACGGAATATACTAAAATGTACATGCTTCAGAGTTATCACCAGTTATACAGAAAATAGACGATAGCACGTTACCAAAATGTTAATAATTCACATATTTCAATGAGTAGTTTGTGTATTTTGTTCGGTAACATGCCCACTAGAAACACTTTCTGCAAAGTTTTATTTTTATTAACATATTTCTGGACTGCTCATTTAAAACCCGGGCCCGATCGTCAAAAAATAGTAAATACAATATTTATAGGCATTAAATCAAATTCGTTGAGGGTAAGAAGAAAACGTTGCGGAGCTGCTTGAGAAACAAATCATTTACTTTGTGTAGCCTTATGAGCACGATTTAATATATTTTCGAACTAATTTAGTTTGTATTGCGTCCCCGGGGATAAAAACAGTGCTTATATGTAACCGAGGAGAGTTTTTATTAGAAACGGTCGGTATAAATTCCATTTAAAAGACAGGATTAACTGCAATATGTATAGTCTCATTTGCTGACAAACGGGTTTTGCAGCTATTGTCACAAACGTTAACAAACCAATTTGGCTGGGGATTTATTAGGCAATATAACTGATAATTACGATTAATATTTTTTAACGTGTCAAGTAAAAAAATCTTTATTTTTCACTCAGATCATGAAAACATGATAACATAAGGTACAAACATTTTATGAGTGTTAGGTTCTAGCATGATATATTAAGCATGCATCTCGAAGTTGTTGATACAGCATGTTGTTCAATACCAAAAACACGCCCTTCTCTTTTATTTGACAGTTTTCATATGATATGAACACATTCAAGTTTCTGTCCTACGCAGTGTTCAATATATTATTAGTTCAAATTCATAAAAAACTTTAATCGGAAAACGAAGGTTTAACTTAAATCGCCTCGACACGACACAGTCGGTTATAATGCTGCAATATGTTTCACAGCAGTACTTTGCAGCAGTGAAATGGAACTAAGCATTGTCTTTGTTTAGAAAAAATGAATTTCTATCGAACTAAGATGTTTATAATTTAAGCAGATATGAATTTAAACTACATGTACTATTTAATCACGACAGGTGGTGTTCTGTGACTGCTTACTGATTGTTGAAACCCATGTTTCAACTTAACTTAATAAAACGGTAAGATGTTTAAAATTTACAAACGTGGAATTTACTTGAATTTACATTTTATGCATGATAGCAATCATAATTTTAAAGGAAAATTATATTGTTTATATTATCGTTTCAGGATTTAATTCAACGTGAACATGTCGCTTTTCGTTGAACAGTTATACATAAAACAGGAATTTGTGACAGTGGTAAATGCTATTGACTTAACGACAAGATTTCAAATGTGTTCCCAGCCATTCAAAAAGCTAGGACTTAAGTATTTTACGGAGATGTCTTGTAAAAACGTTTGTAAAGTGTCAATGGTTATGGTCGGAGTTTTACCTAGGTAGACGTGGTTATAAATCCCACAGCGTACCCACAATTCCGAGTTTGTAATCAAGAGATTACAAAAATGTAAATTACTATTTGGTTCTCCATTCAAAGTTCACAAAATGCGTTCAGCTCACGATAATTCCAGACCATCCACGTCACAACAAGACAAGACAAGACAAGACAAGACAAGACAAGACAAGACAAGACAATACAACTCTTATTTATAGTCGGGGTAACAAACAAGTAACATTAGCTATTTATAGAATTTTGGAAAAAGATAAAAAAAATCTAGGCCCAAGAAGCAAAAGGTCCACCCCACAGAAATAATTGATGAATTTGGAATTACTTCACGCGACGACACAGTGTTCGAAAAATGGAAAAATGACTTTTACAATCTCTACAACTGTAGCGACAAAGGCTATTTCGACGATATACATTACGAAAGAGCAAAACTACACAAAGAACTTTTAGAAAACAATATCTTAGACCCATTGTACGAACATATCGCTGGACTAAACAAAAATCTGACTATTGAAGAAGTGGCTTTAATTGTGCAAAAGTCTACAAGTGGGTCAGCGTGCGGAATTGACGAATTACCGTATGATGTTGTGAAAAACCCGACAGTAATTGCCGCCCTCCATCACGTGTTTCAATTCATTTTTGACACTAGTTTAATCCCCTCTATTTGGCGCAGATCGATTATATGCCCTATACTTTAGGACTGCAACTCGGACAATAGAGTACCTATGAATTATAGAGGGATTAGTCTTTTGTCGTGCATCAGCAAACGCTATACGTCATTTCTGAACAGACGGTTAATGCGCTACCTTGAGACTAACTGTATATTAGCAGACGAGCAAAATGGGTTCCGGACGGACAGATCGTGCGAGGACCACGTCTTTACGCTAAACAGCATCATCAAAAACAATAGCAATGTATACACTGCATTTATAGACCTGAAACGTTGTTTCGATTATATAGACCGAGATATGCCCTTATGCAAGCTTTTGGTCAATGGAATAGACGGTAAATTGTACCAATCGATAAAGAAAATACACAAGCACACTGTCGGCTGTTCGTATCAACAACAAACTTACTGAGTGGTTTAGCTGTTACACTGGTGTTAAACAGGGCTGTAATTTATCACCGACACTGTTTGCTATTTTCGCTAACGACCTTGTGCAGGAAGTCAATGAACTTGGCCTTGGGTTCAACACAGGTAACAGGAAGTTGTCCATGCTCCTCTATGCTGATGACATAGTCATAATGGCTAAGAGCGGAGAGGATCTTCAAGCAATGTTAAACAAGCTACACGACTGGTGTAAAAGATGGCGGGTGATTATTAACGCTGGCAAATCCAAATGTGTGCACTTCCGGAAGGGGCGAGCTCAACGCAGCAATTACGCATTCAATATCGGCAATGAAACATTAGAGACGGTTGACCACTACAGGTATCTAGGTGCCATTTTCCACGAAAATGGCGATTTCACACCAAATTCGGAGGCATTGGGGAAGGGAGCCGGACGCGCATTAGGCGCCATTATCAACAAAATACACTCCCTAAAGGATTTCGGCTTTCAATCGTTCGACAAACTGTTCTATTCGAGTGTCACACCAATCATGGACTATTGTGCTTCGGTATGGGGTTTTAAAAAGTATCAACATATTGACAATATACAGCATAGGGCAATGCGGTACTTCCTAGGAGTCCACAGGTTGACCCCCATCCTCGCCATGGTCGGAGACACAGGCTGGATCCCGAGCATGTACAGACGATGGCGTTCGATGATACAGCTATGGAACATACTGATTGGCATGAACGACGATAGAATTACAAAACAGGTGCTCAACCTGGAATACTCTGCTCCCAATAGCGTGAATAATTGTTCCAACGAAGTGAAACCAGTGCTGAACACTTTAGGACTAAATGAGTACTTATACTCAAAATCTGTGGTCCCCCTTTCAATTTTTGATGTAAATCTCAATACCTTCTATAGTGGTAAATGGCAATCTGATGTACAGCTTGTTTCGAAGCTGAGAACCTATAGGCTTTTTCAGAGCAATATTCGTGTTGAACAATACGTCCGTCTTAATTTGTGTAAAAAGGAACGTTCAATATTGTACCAATTCAGATGTGGTACTCTACCCCTGCGCGTTGAAACAGGTCGGTTTATCGGTGAGCCAGTAAACGAAAGATTGTGCAGGTTTTGCGAGACACCGTCAATGGAAGACGAAAAACATTTTCTGTTTGACTGTAGTCTATACAGTGACCTGAGAAACTCAGTGTATTGCGATATGTTTAACCAGGACACTACCATTGACGTTAGCGAAAAGTTAACACGCTTAATGTCAGCCCATCCACGCAAGCTAGCCAAATTTATCGTGCATGCATTTGTTATTGCGAAAACGCACTCTGTATAGGTAACTTATTCCATTACAAGTAAAAATCCGTTTTGGTACACTCATTCATCAAATATTGTTACTATAATCGAAGTAGACTTAGTTTAACCGCTTAAGTTTAATCCAAGCTATACTACAATGCATCATTTATTTTATTTTTCCATTCTACTTTTGTTTATTCTCACGCATATTGCTTTGTTTTATGTACATGTATTTGATATTATATGTTCATTAATTGGTGACTTATAGGCCCATAGGGCCGGGTGTAACTTGTATTCCATAAATTTATTGTTTATATTGTATATGTATATACAAGTCACGATAATAAACACTTACTTACTACTTACGTACTATAGCTATTGACCGACTTCAAAATACACAGTATAATTGTAACATTCACAATAAAAAAAACAAAAAAACAGTATGCATGTAACAAATTAATATAAATAACAGTAGTGATTAAATAAATTAAACTTGTAACAATAAATATAAGACTAATTAAAATTTAAACAAAAGTTATTGTGAAGACTGTCCTTTTAATATAGATGACTACATAGGTATGTGTAGGCTAATCAAACAATAGAATTGTATGACTGATGCTATTTTTAATGCCTTAATCTTAGTAAATTACTTATTATACTATTGATGCAGACATCAAATTATATAAATACTAACAACAGAATCCATAAAAACTTACACAAATAAAACTAATACAATAATAATATTATTACTAGCAACAATTACGATAACAAAATCCATCAGAAGTACGTAGGTGGGTACAAAGGTAACAACACCATTTGAATCAATATTGTATGCATATTCATAAATAATAGCAGTTGCAGTCCTATGTAATAAACAGAGTTTAAGTGAAAAAAACAAAAACATTTCATGTTAAAATATGTAATGTTATTTATATATAAAGTTATATTTACTGTACATTAACGAAATTCACACAAATAGAAAGGAAACTTTGCATAGATCTTAAGTACAATGCCATATTAAGGTTTAAACAGTAAATAAAACATTGACTATTTCAAAAATAAAATGGAAACTTCTTAAATTGCATACCTTACATTAATGAAAAGAACAAATCTTCAAAAATAGTATGTACTAAAAAAATCTTATGCATCGTCGCAAAGAAAAAAGTACTATAAAATACATTTGATAAAAAGAACAAGTTGTATGCCTACATGGAGGGAATGAGAGAATTAATAATAAATTCAGAGCAATAAATGGACGAAGAAAATTTGGACAATAAGATAGAATGAACAGTCAGAAAGAAAAGGACAAATTGAATGGAACGGACAAATAGTGTTATATGTTACAATGGTGGTGCTAATTACATCTTAGCTATTAGTTTTAGCACATACAGCATGAACATTGACAGTGCTCACCATTCCATGAGTTTACTAAACTACGGAATTGGTTTAAATTTCCTTCATCACTGAACTGTTGAAGGAGCGAGTTCCATAGTATTGGTGCAGCTGAACGGAAAGAGTTCAGGCCATATTTTGTCGTTTTTACATGCGGTATAAGTGCTGTATTACTATATTTGAAAGAGTAGCTATTATTTTTTAATACAACTAGGTCTCGAAGATAACGAGGTGACTGTTTATGTAGTATTTTGAAAGTTTCAATAGCCATCGTTCTTAATCGTCTCACTTTTGAAGTAGGAAGTTTTGACTTTTGTAGTAAAGTAGTGTAGTCTGTTGTGTAGTCATTGTAAACATATCGTAGGGCTCTTTTTTTTGAATATTGTCAATTTTGTTTGTATTTATTTCTTCACAAAAATGCCACGCTAAGGGTCAGAAATTAAAATTAGACATGATAAAGGAGTAATATATGTTAAATCTTCCTAATTTACAGATGTTTTTCCATATGCGCGTTAGAACATTTAATTACATAGATGCTTTCCTACAAATATTTGTACCATGAGGTTTGAAATTTAACCTGAAATCTATAGTAATTCCTAAGAGTTTGATCTCTTCAACACATGCTATGTTTTTATCATTAAGATTTAATGTTAAATAACATTTATGAGACTTAGGTCCAATTGCTATGGCTTGAAATTTGTCAGGATTGGCTTGCATTTGATTATCTGTAAACCATTGTATTAAAGAGAGACTGTCATGAATAAGAGATGATTTCGCATCATTAATGTCATGACTAGAGTGAGATAAGGTGTTGTCATCAGCATAATTATACAATTTACATTTCTGAACAAAGTGAAATATATCATTTAAGAAAATATTAAAGAGTACTGGTCCTAGGATAAAGCCTTGTGGTACTCCCTTATATGTGTTTTGAAATCCACTTGTGAAATGGCCTAGTTTGACACATTGTTTTCGATTATTTAAATAGTCCTTTATTAACTGAAGAGCATTGTTACCGACATTCTACTTTAAGAGAAGGTCATGTGCAAATCAACGGATTATTCGTCACTCGACACAATTATATTAAAATTTCCGTAACTAGTTTTAATTACAGTGAATTATATACACATATGCAAAACAATAGGGCTCTGACCTAAGTAGGCCTACTTCATGTTCGTTTGTTTTTTCAGCATACGGGGCAGCTCGCCAAAAGTTATGGTGAATTTTCTGATTACATCCGCCTCAGCATGCTGGACGATCCCCTAATTATTAAATGTAATCTTTATAAATAAACTGTAAACTAGGAGGATGAGTGGTTTATATTGAACATTGTCCAATAACTCAAATATATTCTAATGTAGCTTAACGTTTTAAAGAGACTTATAATTATTCACAGATTATCGTATTTTTGGCTCACCCGGGACCTCTCCGGCGTCGTCCGTCGTCCGTATGCCGTCAACAATTTAGACCGTTATCGCGATAAAGTTTGTGTATGACCATAAAATCTCGGATGGGATTTTTATTGGGTCATATCACACCAGTAACACCAGAGTTATTGCCCTTTTTGATGCAAAAAAAGTGCAAGAATGCCCTTTTCCATTGTTTAGACTTTATTTTCCATCCAATCTTAACCAAACTTTCAAGGTTTGTGTATGACCATCAGATCTCAGCAGACGCCAAGAATGGGCCAGATCGTGTTTCAAATACCAGAGTTATTGCCCTTTGTTTATTAAAAAATATACAAAAATGGACATTATTCAGGATAGAGACTTAATTTTTCATCCAATCTTCACCAATCTTGCAAAGTTTGTCTATTACCATGAGATTACAGTTGAAGTCGAATATAAGCAAGATCGTACCAGAAACATCAGAGTTATTGCCCTTTGTTTAAGAAAAAATATGCAAAAATGGACATTATTCAGGATAGAGACTTCTTTTTTCATCCAATCTTCACCAATCTTGCACAGTTTGTATATGACCATAAGATTAAAGGTTAAGTCGAATATAAGCAGGATCGGACCAGAAAAACCAGAGTTATTGCCCTTTGTGTTTGGAAAAAAACATCAACAAGTTATCAATGATTGGCTTGCACACACGATTTTTGATTCAATGTTGACCAAACTTTAACACAGTTTCACAAAATTTGATTTCCAACAGTTGCAAGACGTGCATGCAGTTATTTGTACATGCAACATTGATGTCTTCAGAGCCTGCATTAACATCATTTATCATCATTGGACAGAAAATTATTAAAGAAACAGCAAAATTTTACCTTATAGCACAGCCATTGCAATTATCACATTGCAACTAGTTCTCCAAAACTGTTTGCGAAAAAGACATAAAGATCTACTGTTTGTGCATTTTCCAGAATTGTCAATGACTTAATGAAAAAGGGTCAGGTAAGAATATCGAGAAAAAATGATTTGAGAACCATTAGCACATCCACTATCCAACTTGTACTTTAGTTAGCCCATTGCAATAACCGATGTTTAAAATCAAAATTGATCCTATCCCCCTCTGCGTATTGTTCAGATACCTTAATTTTCAAACCTGTCACAACAGTATGGTCTTCATCCGTACCAGTTCTCAGGTGAGCGCTTTGGTCCATCATGGCCCTCTTGTTTGTAAAAATGTCATTAAATGTCTTTACTTCAAAAACTTAAGCATCGGGATATAATGTAATTTTATATGAAGAAAACATGTTTGCAAGTGATATACGCGTTTTCCAAAATACCGACTAAAAGCGTTACAAATCCTTAATATTTTTATCCATTTCAAATGATTATTATCCATAAATTACACCAATATATATCTTTGTCAGGAGCGTTTTTTTTACTTGTTTATATAAAATGTATTTTTTCTTTTTGGAATCTATGATAAAGTTTTGAAATTTGCTTATCTGTGAATATCCCCTTATAAGACATTTCATGTATGTATTAGTGGTTCGGTCCAGAAATGAGGAGCGTCCATAGAGCTTCTCTTCATTGGAATCATATCCTCGCCGTCTGAATCCATATAATTCCGCCGTCTCTTTTCAGTTTTATGTCTAAATAGCATATTTTTGGAAAAAATTAGATTATCTTTTGTCGGGCGATCATGTACAAGTTTCGGCTGCCAAGATGCCACCTCTTGCTCCACTATGAACCGGAACTGCGCAGGCAGCGCCCTCGACACGGTACTCGGGAAGTGTAAGTTTCAATCTGCGGCAAAACAGGATCAATACTCATGACCCTGGTTACGCGAAAAGAATTCCCCGTCTTACCGCAGTTTGCTGAATTATTATAAAAACTTTTAGAACTGTTCGAACACAAAGTAAGACGTAATGACGCCCTTGATTTGGTGGTCATATAGATGGGGTAACTCATTCTTCGCAACTGAGACGCCGTTTTTTTCTTTTCTAACGACGATGTCAGGCTCATTTTTCTAGAGTTCCAAACACTGATGTCAGTTGTCAAACTTAGCATCGCTGCAAGCAGAATGATAAGGTTAGGGTTAGCGTGAATATGGTCTCGTGCTTAAGGATTACAGATTTCGCGGAGAGCAATTTAAAATTCAAGCAATTAACGTTTCAGGAGATATTCTGCAATGTTTCACACATGGCATATTATTATATACTTGTATAGAAATGTTTGTATAAAACTATTTTACTTAAATAATCAAACCAATTAAACAAAAATAAGCAATAAATTATGAGTATACAATATGACGAAAAGACAAATACGAATACCTTGCTTGAAATTCCTATTAAACCCCGCATATATCAAAGGGTTGAGAGCAGCGTTGGAATAAGCAAAACATCCGGCGAAAAACTGCATCGTGAACCACCATTCTCCGAGCTGCAAAATAGCGAAATCATCACGTGGGTACTTTAAACTAAACAATAAGACAAATGGATACGCGTAATTGACAAATGTTGCATAGTGTGGGGAAGTTTTCACTAAAGTGCGCGATTACGAAGGTACGAGTTTGAATCCTACTGGAACAGTGTACACACATTGCAATAAAAGCTGTGTTCGTCTTTGTAAAAAAAAAGTCTAAACGATTACATCAAACTATTATTGCTACATGCAACCTTTATTCGAGAACAATAGGAAATTCTCTTGTTTTAATAGCGGTCTATATTTATGACAGAATAACTTCGATATGCCAATTCAAACAATTTTTGTTTGCAAAACTATAATCAACAATTCAAATATGGATTTTGAAGTTGTGCATTCTGTAATAAAATTTTGCGTAGTTTAACTAATAAAGCAGTACAATTTTCAATTTTCTTTCTAACTGCATTTCACTGGTTATTAGGTACACCAAAAACTGTACGGACGGTTTGGTGGAACAAGTGATAAGTTTACGGAATTACGTTGACGAAGTACACCGTCCAATCACATATATATAATATACAGGCTAATCCGGGACGACACTTAACGCACATGCACTTATCCCGGATTTCTGAAGACACGCCTCAATTATATTTATATACCCCGGTAGATTTATATCAACCAAAAAAAGAAAGATTTAATAAATGTCGTGTGTTTACCCTTCCTCTTGTTTCCCTAAGCTCACTGTATAGAATCACAATCTGGTACGGCAGCCAGCAGACCCCGAACACGGCCACAATTGTTGTCAGCATTGCAATGACCTGCAAAATAATCACGAACTATTCTCAAAAGTAATTCGTGACAACTTTATTAGCTATATGTTTTGTATACATAAATACGTTGATTGATTCGTCGGAACGTATTATTTCTATGATGACAGTGTGAAATTGCAGGGAATTGTAACATTGCAAAGATTACCGATATATATTGGACAACTTTTACTATTACTTTTTTAACAAAATACGAAAATAAAAAATACAAATTTAATAACTATATTCCAACATTGCATCTTCGCGTATTTTGTTTTAAACACACGTGTACTTATAGAGCTCCTATTCTCAACAAAAAGACAAACGATGTTTACTGGTTGATAAAATTGCCACCTTTCGCTTTATTTTCTGTTGGGCAGCAAGTCCCGCGTTCAGCTGTTCCCCTGGCGTTGTTTTGCGGCCTAACTTAATGATAATAATTGAGTAGGCAATTGTCATGACAACCATCGGGAAAAAGTACAAAACCGCTGAGACAAATGTGAAATAGATGGTCCTGGACGGCATGTAGGCGATTGTCTCATTACTCCCATCCACATATTTCCTTTCCACGGGCCAAGAATCGTCACACCAGCTCTCCGTGTAGTCTTTCCAGCGGCGAATCTTGAGTTCCCGGAACCAGAGCAACGGCGCAGCTATGATGAACGAGCAGATCCAGATGATGCCGATGGAGAAACGCGCCTTTCTGTTTGACACGTGCGCCTTCAGAGCAAACACGATACCGAAGAAACGGTCAAAAGCAATCAGCGTCAGGGACAGGACACTCGCAACTAGGCAAAGAACTGAAATATACAAAAACAAGCTTTTTGACCGCTTTTCTGTTTCTGGCGTTGACAGCCACTGTCATAAACACACATCTCTGATGTGACTGACGTTGACGTATGTCGGTATAATCACGTGGTTTCAATAACCAGAATTGATCGAAACGCTGACAGCGTAGGAAGACTGTTGACGAAGAAAGAAAAACGTACAGCAAATTAATTATAAGTGTATTTTTCACTAGAAAAATCCGACAATCGCATAATAATTAAAACCAAATTGTAATTTGTTAGTAGCCAGCAATTTAATAGCTTTTTAGCAAATTCTTTAATTCAAATAGAATAATATGCTAACAGTAGACAAGTTAATCTGCAAAGTGGCAAATTAGCTGATAACGCTTATTAGTTCGGAGCATTTATTGTTCGTGGTTTCTGGGTTATCTCGATTTTCCTTTCTACTGTTTAAAAATAACCACAAACTATATTGTTGTAAATCTTTGTCAACATGTTCAGAAAAAGCATCGACAAAAAGGAAATAACACATTTCCTCAACGAGCCAAAAAGCCGATGGAACGCATTAAGTTGGCCCTATGCGAGGACACAGTAGGACGAAACTGAATCTTATTTATGAACATCACAGTTAGTGATTCCTAGAAGCCCCCAGTTTTCGTATGACAAAATCTACGATCCTCGTAACGGTGTAAATTATTATATTGGCTATATGTATACATAGTGCTAAATATGTCTGCCTGACTTACATAATCTCATAGAAACAAAACTGTATTTACATCACGAGTTATATAATTTTCATGTCAGTAAAGGTTCAAAAAATTTTTAGTTTACTAAGTATTTGAGAGTAAAAGGAAATTCAAAACAAATAAAATTTCCGTGTTTGTTTTAACGAAAATCAAATACGATTAAAACGTATTTCATACTGCAATCACGAATAAGGAAAACACAAAATAATTGCTGACACTGACTATTTTTTAATAATTTAAGAACAGAACAGAACATTTTATTTTGAATTACGCATATATATATATATTTATAGCTTATCATCAAAATGAATGTACATTTGACAAATAGTGCATGCGCGTAAGTATAACAAATAGTGCTAAGACATTGATATACAACAGTAAAAAATAGCGATTGTTTATTAATATAGAACGAACAAATATGAGTAAATATTTGGGAGAAAAATACATTATTTATAACACTTGAACGTTGATCAAATTGTCCCTTAATCCTTAAAGTCTGAATAATGTATTTTGATAAACGATGTTTTTCTCTATATTTAATAATTGTACACATTTGAACATGCTAGGTGTTCGTGTATAATAAGGAGGGATGTAGCGTTTTCGTAATTCATTGTTAAGGAAACATTGTCAGTAAAAAGAACACAACTTCTTGTTTATACATAAGCATCCTAGAACTCGGAGTTTCATTTTAATATTCTAAAAAAATTTGATGGTTTTGTTTGGTTCTATTTTGTTATACTGGTAGTGATATGCATTTACAAGTGGTTATCTTAATAGCGATGAACGATTAACTGAAACTCGGTCAGAAAATGAGTAAATAGTAACGAAGAAACATATTATGACATGAAAATTTCGTTAAAACCACATCGGTTGTCACATAAAACTTGATCATTCCCAATATTGCTTCCTTCACAGAATATTCGATTGACATATTAAATTATTAATTTTCACAATTATAGCACTACATACACTACGTTCGAATTATTCCTGATAAAACATTGGAATTAATAATTATATTTGTTCCAGAATACTCTATAAGTGTGAATATAAATTAGCCACTACACCTGCACGTTCGTGGGTGTTGAGTTTCCGACATTGCGCATGCGCATAAAAACCTATTGTTTCAATATAAACAAATCACATTAAATCGATCTGAATGTAAACTAACTATTTTATATGTCGAAATTGCCAAACATTCATTCGTAAACTTACATGAAAATAAACATGACCCAGCACAGACCTAGATCATTTTGAACTTCCTGTAAGTTCGTGGGCAACTTTTGATGACGTCATACCAAGAGGCTCTTCCATTGATTTTCGTGTTTTGATATAAATACGACAATTTGTTACTGAGTTATTTCCCTTTGTCAATATTAATTGCTCGGCAATTTCCCAAAAACTGTTTAAGGGATTGACCTCAAACTTTATACATTGATATATACCGGTATATCCAATATCCTTGTGACAAAGCGGCATGCGGGCGATATTTGTGCCATGAGAATCGCAGTTCTTTTTTGAGCCGTTGTAACAGCAGGCCCCATTACTTTAATGATGTAAATTGTTCATTTCACATGGGTTTTTTTCACGTAATACCGAGAATTATTTACCAGTGGATGATAACATGTTCATTTCAATATGAGTCGAGTGAAATGATGTTATGATCATTCTCTATGGGTTATATAAATAATTTGTTATCAGCGTAAGATCTTATTTTATTTCATTCATGGTCATTGAAAATGTATCTTTTAACTCTTGGCTGTGACACTTGTGAAAATGTTTTCTATGACCACTCATAAAATGAAACACGATCTTACACTGAAATCAATAAATATTCTCTATGTTCTATTGTTTAAATGCTATGCTTCGTCATCCTGCCATATGGCAGCTTTTTTTACAGAGTGCGAGAGACCCGGTGACGAGAGAATTCATTTTTCATCTCTGATCATATTGTAACTTCTAAGGAGAGTTTCAGAATAAATCGGGATTATTTACGCTCTGTCTTCCCAGACTTACTAAAAATGAACTTCGCGCATTATTTTGAAAATCGGTCACGTACAACACTGATAAGGACAATTTATTTGATGCCGAAAATCGCCGCGAATTGTTGTTATTTAAGCGAGCTCATAGACAAGAGACATTTCACATTCATTATTAAAAATTTTCAAATTTCAAACTAGGTTTGAGTATTTCTCACTGTTTTTGAGACATATAACACATTGACTGCTTGGCGCACAAAAAATACTGTAACTGACATTGTATTGTGTCTTTTTTGTTACTATTGAAGCAAAAAACAGATTTTCTAATATTCGATGTAAAATTGAGTTCATATGCACGTTTTAAGAGTCGATTTTTACGCACGAATCCCACCGTTGGGCAATGAAAACGAGATGCTTTCATATTGTTCATTTAGAACATGAATATTAAGTTTGAGAACATTTTATTTTCATTTATCCCTTTATTCAGTTGGTTCTAGGGTCTGTCCTATCGTTTCGAGAGCGCTATACTTCTGAATGTCTTAAACACAGTAGCTCATCATCGAGTACTTCGTGCTCAGGTGAGCTAAACACAACTTAAAAAACGTATAGTCTATAAATCTAAAGAAAACGTATGATACCTGAGTAATAATGATAATGTTAAATTCCTCAGAAAACGCTTACCTTGTGAGAAAGTGTTGAATTTGCAGAAAAATCGTCCCAGCACCCAATTGTCATTGTTGAGGTTATTCACCAGATGGACCCATGTGCAAAATACAGTCACCAACAGGTCGGCAACCGACAAGTTCACGATGTAAAAATTCGTCGTCGTCTGCATCTGTTTGTGCCGCAAGACGACAACAATGATGAGAGCGTTGCCGACGAGCGAGAAGATGATGATCATGGCATACAGGCACGACTTTAGCGCAATCTCGTACATAGGCAGGGACCGCGTTTCCCCAAGGTAGGGGATATTCTCATAATCCAGCGTGCCGATTTCGTTTATCACATAATCTACGGTATAGTTTTCATAACTGGTATCCATTTTGCTTATATATTTAAAAATTTGTTATGTTTTTTTAATATTTATTTTAACTCCGATTAATATCTCATTAATTATTTATTTACATAAATAATTAATATATCACTTTCAATATTTAGAAAAAATATAAATGTGCGAGAGTATATAAATTTGATCTGAAATAATTTACATATTTTAGTGATACACGCAAGAAATTCCAGCCCTCGTTTTGTTAGTATTGTTTAAAGCGTCGCAAACCACAGCTGCCCACAGATCGATGCTTACTGAGGACTGACAGATCGCGAATGCTGGCCTGCTGCTTTTACTTGTACATGCAAATGGTAAACACATTAGCAAGTTTCAGTAACCGATGAGACACCGCTGTGAAGACATTTACAAAATGAATTTCTTCTGCCATGTGGAAATTTTTAGTCGTTTTGGCTTGAAAATCCCCCAACAGCACACGTATTAGCATTAGCACATTTCACAATATACTGTCGCTAATAGTAAATACTGCTTTGTCAAGTCGCCCCCTTTTCCAACTAGTCGAGTTAATTAAATACACAACAGGACCATTGTGGCGAAATGGACTCACCCTAGTACGGGCAAAGAAGACTTTACTGTTGGGACAGTTTTGAATAAATGTTATTAAACAAGTGTGCGATAATGGTCTTAAATCGTAAGACTGATTACGATAACTGTCATATTTCTTTGACTTTTTGTCTTAGCCTTGCTTATCAGAAACTCATGACCATTGCCTGAACAGGGTTTACTGTGTATTTTCTTTACAATAGCATCCGATATTTTCATTTTCAGTATGTTCGGGTCGCATTGATTTATTGCGTCAAGCAGGGCGATGTGCTATCCGAGTTGGGTGGTGGTGGTCGCCTTGATTTCTTGCGTCAGGCAATACGATGTGCTATCCGAGCTGGGTGGTGGTGGTCGCCTTGATTTCTTGCGTCAGGCATAGCGATGTGCTATCCGAGTTGGACGGTGGTGGTCGCCTCGATTTCTTGCGTCAGGCACTGCGATGTGCTATCCAAGTTGGCTGGTGTTGGTCGCCTCGATTTCTTGCGTCAGGCAGTGAGATGTGCTATCCGAGTTGGGTGGTGGTGGTCGCCTTGATGTATTGCGTCAGGCATTGCGATGTGCTATCCGAGTTGGGTGGTGGTGGTCGCCTTGATTTATTGCGTCAGGCAGTGCGATGCGCTTGCTATCAGAGTCGGGTGGTGGAGTGCTTACGATTCTCTGATCTTTTGTCCTATCGGGTCTATACGAATTATAATTTAGTCACCATTAAAAATAATGATGTCGATATTCTGCACACAGTTATTTTTGTTTTCACAAACAACGGGTAATAACTCTTGTGTTTGAGACCCGATCTGGCTCATTTTTGGTTTCTTATAAGATGTTATGGTAAAACACAAACTATGACATTATGTTCAAGATTCGATGGAAAATGACGTCACAAACTTGCGCAAATTTAATTGTTGCATTTACCAGTAATGCTATTAAAAAGTTTCAGTAACTCTCGGTGTCTTTGGAACGATCGGGGCCTATTATCGAACTCCTACGATATGTTGTGGTCATAAACTAACTATGAAAGTGATGTAAATACTGTATAACAATTTTCACACGCGTAATTGTTGACGGTGAATGGATGTTTTTCCCATTGACAAGGGACAATACGGTGGCCCAGGCCCGTGCTTTCCTATATTCCTATCATCGGAGTTCGCACAAAAACGGTATACGTTTGGTCACGATTTGATTTAAAAATTAAGTCCTAGATAACGTAAATTTCTGCAACAGATAATTATTTTTATGGTTATACACAAATTGTGCCAATTAGGTCGCAACTGGAGGAAACGGCTGGTATTGACAAAGCATCTTAAGTAATTTCTTAAACATTTTCACTTAAGTGCAAAATTTGAATGTAGTATGTTTCTTTTCGTAATAAACAGACACATATGTTGTTGATATTGCTCAAATAACACTTTTATAATGATGCTATTTTAAAATGTTACATAATGCTAAACTGTTTCTTTATGGAATTATACAGTTGAGGAAATTTCCAAATTTAAGGATAAGGATAACATTTAACTAAAGAGGCTCCGTGAATACCACCCCAGGAGGCCTCTATCGCGACCGCATGCAAATTGTTGAATGACGGGCGAGGCAGTACACCTACCCTAAACAATAATTTTACCAACGCAAGACACGTGATCAAAAATTAAATTCATTTAATTGAAAAATCAATGTGATCAAGTTTCAAGCTGAACTGTGGACATTGCGGACATAAGTCAAAGTTTAAGACGGGATGGAAATTATATAAATTGTAGAGCTTTTGAAAGCATTATTGTTGACTGTGCATCCCACACGGCAACAAACACAGCCCATTACAGTCGTTCACCATTAGCACTAATAATGGGATATAAATAGCTACCCCAACTCACACCACCCCCTCAAACAAACAAGAGAGCCACGTTGACACAAAGCGCTCACCTGAGTACTGGCAACACCATAGAAATCATACTGTTGTTACAGGTATGTGTCAGTATAAACAAATGTGTGTGCCACGATGGTCACACATCATTCACCAGGTTATACTAATCTCATTGGTTTACTCTTGCTAATAACCCAGTCACACTTAAGACCCGATGGGTTAACTACTTGTTCCCGACATAGTCAAAGACTCCTAAGGGCGGGACCTTCTGGTCGCCTGTGGGGTGCTGGGTCATTTTTTTGGAATAGTCCCAAGTGCCCAATTAATTTTAATGAGGATATAAAATCAGTTTTACATTGGCCATGCTTAGGTTATCGCATACAAATTTACCTCGATTACTTCGTTGTTCACCTGGCATCAATAGGCGCACTGCAGATGCCTATCCGGCCTTTAAGAACCAGTCGGCATCATCACGGTCGAACACCACATGAATGTCATAAAAACATCGGACAAATGCACACGAGCTAAAAACGGGTCAAGAAATTTGACAAATTCCCGATAATCGGCAGATGTCAGCAAAACATCGGGCCATCCTTGAAAATTGCTTGTTTGCGGTAACGCGACCCAGAATTTTCAGCGTGCGTAGGATGTCGATTTGTGTGTTATTTTTTAGAGTGGGCACAAATGAAAGCGACAAAATACAAGAGCAAATGACATTGCTTAGTGTAAGCTTGTGGCATCAGGGCATCAGGTTACTAACACTGTTCAAAATTCAGCTTTATTTCTTGAAATATTTAAGTATAATTAATTTCAGTTTTTTGAAAGAAACTTAATTACCGGAAGAAAACACCGGAAAAAAAGAAAACACCGAAATTTTGTGGACGAAAAAATTTCCCTTACGAAAACCTATAAAAATTTGAGTGGGGCCTAATTTCGCGAGTCGGTCGCCTTACCGCAAACAAACAAATTGTTTAAAGATGGCACTGAAAATGCCTTTGCGAGATCAGGGAATTCTTTTCCAATCTGCATATGCCGACAAATGCCTAAAAATTGGGCATACTGAGCAGGCACTG
This sequence comes from Congeria kusceri, assembly GCA_027627225.1. Taxonomy (NCBI): domain Eukaryota; kingdom Metazoa; phylum Mollusca; class Bivalvia; order Myida; family Dreissenidae; genus Congeria; species Congeria kusceri. The sequence goes on along the minus strand of CM051031.1, from coordinate 70,485,660 downwards.
GGTTAAATAAAACTTGACGTGTTTTATCCTGAAGTCGTTTCTTAGTCCCACCATGTCCTTTATATATTTATTATACATGTATATTTACATTGTATAGGCATTTTAATAGGGAAGGGGTATTTATTCATAATCGTATGAACGCAATGCCTCATCACCGCCGTAGTAATATCTGTGTGTCCTATTTTTATGCAAATTATATTTCGACATGTTATTCTTAATTACATGAACTAAGATGTCTTATACTGTTAAATGATACTCCTTTCTTTGCATTTATTGTTAACATTTGATTAAAGTTTTTTTATAATTATGCAAGTGTATAATATTAATTAATTAACATTTCGTTCCAGTTTTACTTTATACAATAATCAATTTGACATTTATTATTTTTACTTTCGCTGGATAGGATTCTATCATGCAAGTTCTACAAGTGTTATTATAAAAAGCCATTTCGCTAGCATGTAATATATACATGTTATGGTATTTAAAGTAAACGATACTTTTCGTAGAAGCGACCACATAAAATCTTCATGACGTAGCTTTAAAATTGATTTGTGGCCAAATGATAAAACAACGCTTACGTGGAGTCAGCTTACACGTTTGTGTCTAGATACAATAAAACATGTGGATTTTGTTTTACAAATGACCATAAAGTGTCTTCTTTTAACAGTCGTCTTTTTAACATGCAATTTCGAAGACGTTTTATTTCGGCAATTTATATGCTAAAAGTGACAACAACTGAGGGCAGAATACATAGAAGTGTTGATCCAATGATTTTTTATTTATATAAAAACATGAAAATAATCCATGTTTATACACAATTTCTTTTTATCCTAAAACACACAAGATGGCCATGATGGCTCAAAGAGCTCTACCGAGTACTGGCAAAGAAGACATTGCTGTTGTGAAAGGTTTTATCAAAATCGTGTCACCCCTCACAATACCAATCGTTTCTTCTAAGATTGGCGGTACACAGAAGTCTTGAACTTTCATCAAGTAAATGGTTCCATTGTTTTGTTTTTCCTAAAACAGGGGCAATAACTCGGTTTCTGGTATGATCTGGTCCATTCTGAGATATTATGGTAATGCAAAATATGTGCAAGTTTTGGTCAAGATTGCACAATAAATTAAGTCTCTACAATGTCACGCACAGAGTCAATTTTTGCATTGTATTTTCATTGTCATAAGACGCAAGTGAAGTTGCTATGGTGATCATGTAGAGGTCATCAGACGCCAGTGGAGTTGCTGTGGTGATAATGTAGAGAGGTCATCAGACGCCAGTGGAGTTGCTATGGTGAACATGTAGAAAGGTCATCAGATGCCAGTGGAGTTGCTATGGTGAACATGTAGAAAGGTCATCAGATGCCAGTGGAGTTGCTATGGTGAACATGTAGAAAGGTCATCAGATGCCAGTGGAGTGGCTCTGGTGATCATGCAGAGAGGTCATCAGACGACAGTGAAGTTGCTATGGTGATCATGTAGAGAGGTCATCAGACGCCAGTGGAGTTGTTGTGGTGATCATGTAGGGAGGTCATCAGACGCCAGTGGAGTTGCTATGGTGATCATGTAGAGGCCATAAGACGTCAGTGGAGTTGCTCTGGTGATCATGTAGAGAGGTCCAGGTTGAGCAGTTGCAGACTATCCCTGATAAAAGGACCAGTGTCCAGTGATGTGCTCACACCAGCCGTGAATGCTTTCTGCAGGATTATGTCTGAAAAATCTTCAAAAACAATATAATTTGATTTTTGTACCAAACATATGATGGTACAAAATCGTTATCGTCATTTCACCCCAGCATTACATAAAGGACATGAATACACATGAAACATGTCAAAATTGACCACAGTTTACTGCCTAAAAGTTATGGTATTGGGTAATTATTACTTGAACATTAAATCACAGCTATAGTAACAGTGTCTCACCTTGGCACAGCAGAGTGAACTCGGCCAGGTTTGTTAGTGCAGACGTGACAACACCTGGCTCAGCATGTTCCAGACAGCGCAGAAATGCTGCTACGAAGTCAGCTGCTTGTCTGAACAATAAGAATGCAATCATACTGTGAGTTCAACATTATAAACATGAGGTACTTTTTAATAGGTTTTAAAACAAGGGGGCCATTAGGGCTGAAAGGACTCACCGGGCAAAGATAAGGACTTGGCATGTCAACAAATAATCGAACGTTCGATTACCTGAATATTCATATTAGTAAATGACTATTCGAATAGCAAAAATAAAATTAATTAATCTTAAGAAATAGCAAATTTAAGATACCATATTTTTTTCTATGTTTTCCGACAGACTCAAAATAATTAGTTGTGTGTCTCAATGTTTTTGGACAAGACCATGAATTAAATTGCGATCTATGTTTTCGGACTGATACTTATTTGCAATTAACAACCGTTGTCATTAAACATTTTACAGGGAGTGACATAGGGTTTCACACTCTTCCCCATTGTTTATCAATATAATCTTGCGAAGAATTTGCTAGACCATGCATGCCAATTATAAAGTTTTTGTTTGTTTGTTGGATTTTTCGCCGTATTCAACAGTATTTCAGTCATATAACGGCGGTCAGTTAACCTACTCACACTTTTGCTGTGTAAGCTGGTTTACCAGTACTAAGTGCACATACTTATGCCAGTAACTGACAACTGCCCTACTTGAATCAGAGGTAGGGGGAGAATGGCCTTATATTAGAAAGTGTATATAATGGCTTCAATATACAGTAATGTGTCATAAATAAACGCATCCAGCTATTAGCGAAATTGGATAATTATACTAACGAGCGGGTCCATTACTTGCTTTACTTATGACCATATTTCAGATGTAATGTGTTCAAACAATTATTTTTTGTGACTAAATATTCAGACACTGAAAATAATAATTATTTTAAAGTGTCCGAAAACAGAGATTGCTGTAAATACGTATATCCTTTGCCTTGTGTTTTAAAAGTTTGCTATTTTGACAAAACACCTTAGATGCATGAATGCACACGTGAAAACATTAGAAGTATGACCAACGGTCTGCAGATTGACACTTATGAAAAGGACCTATATGTACATTGTTTGCAGACCAAACTGCGTTCTTAATCACACACTGAATTTATAACGGGCTAAAGTAACATGTTATTTTGCTGCGACTAGTGTGCGTTTTAGTAGATGTATGAATCATTAATAAAACTGTGTTTCTATGTATTATCTATATTGAATTTTTTTACAAAATCAGAGATGGATTATGTCTTTATGGTGATGATGATAATGGCCATGAACAAACTGATAACAGAATAATAAAATAATGGAATAATATTTGAATTATTTATTTCAAATTTTTCTCACAAACAAGGAGCAATAACTATGGCGTTTTTTGTGTGTGGTCTGATCTGGGCCATTTTGGGGTTCTTATGGTCATACACAATCCATTTTGGTCAAGATCAGATTAAACATGAAGTCAGTACGTTGTACACAGACCATTTTGCAGTTTTTCTAATGAAACATGGAAATAACTCTGGTGTTTCTAGTCTGAGCGGGCCCATTATCTTACACAAAGATTGTACGGTCATACACAAACTGTGCAAGTTTGGTCAAGATTGAAGGAAAAACAAAATCTCTATCACATCCGCAAACCAATTGTTGAAGGACTATGGATGATGGACGAGAAACACACAGGACAGTCCGCCTGTACCAACAACTCATACTCAGATTAGCTAAACAAATATACTCCCTACTAGCAGATAGTGTCTTAGGAACTTACCTTGTTCTTAAATAATACACATAAATAAATAATACTTTACATAAGTATGTTTCTTCTTTGCGTATATAAAAGTCAACGGTCTGTTATTTAGGTTTATTTAAAAATACCAGTTTAGCGGGCCAATAAAATAGTATAGAGCCCCGAGTCAGATTTTTAAGTCATTCTGCTTTAAAGTCTATATAAACCATGTGACCCCTTGGGGTGTGGCCAGATTTGACCCCAGTGGGCGTAATTTGACAAATCTTTGGAGAGGACCACGATGCAATGTTATGTACTACATATAGGAAAGCTGTGGGCCTTGCCATTTCAGAGCAGAGGATTTTAAAAGTCATTTTGCTATTTAAGTCTATATAAACCATTTATGGGGCGTGACCAGTTTTGACCCCAGGAACATAATTTGAACAATATTTGTAGAGGAGCACATAAACATACCAAAGATGAAACCTCTAGGCCTTGTAGTTTCAGAGGAGAAGAATTGTAAAGTCATTTTGCTATATAAGTTTATATAAACCATGTGACCCCTGGGGTGTGGTCAGTTTTGACCCATGGAGCATAATTTGAACAACCTTTGTAGAGGACCACTAAAGGATGTTACGTACCAAATACGAAACCTCCTTGCGGTTTCAGGAGAAGGTTTTTAAAGAATTTTGCTATTTAAGTTTATATAAACCATGTGACCTCCGGGGCGTGGCCAGTTTTGACCCCAGGGACATAATTTGAACAATCTTTGTAGAGGACCACTATAGGATGTTACATACCAAATATGAAACCTCTAGGCCTTGTGGTTTAAGAGGAGGAGATTTTTAAGGTCAGTTTGCTATATATGCTATATAAACCATGTGACCCCCGGGGCGTGGCCCATTTTGACCCCAGGGGAATAATTTGAACAAACTTTGTAAAGGACCACTAAAGGATGTAACAAACCAAATATGAAACCTCTTGACCTTGCGGTTTCAGAGAAGAAGATTTTTAAAGTCATTTTGCTATATATTATTTATAAACCATGTGACCCCCGGGGCGTAGCCAGTTTTGACCCCAGGGGCATAATTTGAACAATCTTTGTAGAGGACCACTATAGGATGTTACATACCAAATATGAAACCTCTGGGCCTTGTGGTTTCAGAGAAGATTTTTTAAGTTTACACTTTTAAAATCTATTATTAGCTCTGGTTACCTACATATACAGTGGACCGTAACGATTTGAACAACTGTAAAAGAGGGTCACCCAATGATCATTCCTGTGAAGTTTGGTAAAAATCTGCCAAGTGATGTCGTTTCAATGAAAACTTGACGACGGACGCACGGACGACGGGCGATCACAAAAGATCACCATGAGCACTTTGTGCTCAGGCGAGCTAAAAACGCATTTAATCGGTAAATTAATAACGTTTTGGTAACTTTTTATCGTATAGTTTGTGTATGCAATAGCTGGTGATGCCTCTGGAGTAAATCGGCACGTACATAAGTGTATATTCTGTTTGTACCAAGCGTGTTCGAACATTGACATTATTAAATGCATTTCTTCAATAAGAAACAGTTTTCAGTCGAATAAACTGCATTAACGTTCGTTAGAACTAATGCCAATTTAAGATGAATTGAATTATATTCTATGGACTGGGGATTTAATATAGACTCAGATTAAGCTACAAAACATCAAAATACAAATGATTCCTAAAACATCATTTGATGGGGCGAATCGTTATACATATGAAAAAAAACATGGAGGGACATAGGCAGTAAACACATTTAATGATATTACACAATTATACCACTTTATCTTATGATACCATATTTATTCGTTTACATGTGTAGTATACACTAAAATTAAGCTACAAAACATCAAAATATAACCGATTCCTACAACTACATTTGATTGGGCCAATCGTTACACATATGGGGCGAGTTGTTATACATATAGGGCGAGTCGTTATTAAACATGGGGCGAGTCTGGAAAAGTTATGTATATCTTGGTAAGAAACAGATATATCTGCCAATACATACACCGTAACCTAATTTAGAAGCAGTATGTGATGACATTTACTGTAGACCACACAACAACCTATTACCAAAGGTCTAATATTGCCACTGAGATTGAATTTTTTTAAATGTTACTTCCACCTTTTGGTAAAAAATGTCCATGATCATGGTATGGTGCAAATTTTAAAAATGTTATTTTCAGCTTTGGGCAAAAATTGCCTGAATAATGTGGGCAAAAATTGCCTGAATAATGTGGTCAAAAAATGACCAAACAAACAAGTTTGTATGACTTGAACTTTTATATAAGTCACCAACAATTGTTCTTCAAGTACTAATTATTAAAGATACTAAACAATATCATAAATGTTAATGCTTACACCGACAGTGGTGTACCTAGGTAAAATCTGACAACACACACATTAACAATTGCGAATTTAGGTTCCCCACAATCAGAGATTTTTTAAAACATCACAAACATATATTCAATAAGCTAAATTCATAGAATTATTTTTCATTTAACAACACTGTCTTTCGTGTTTCATTCAATTAAAAGGATACAATTTAATCAGTTGGAGTGTGTAATGCTGTTTGTTTTACAATAACTGCAATTACAGTACAATCATGTCATTTTGCAGTGTCTAATTTTTTTTCATTCTTGCCAAACGACTTATAAGCACCATCTAACATTCGTGATTTTTACCTTTTTTGTACGTGTATATATATTTTAAAATAATTATGCAAATGAAAATCATATTCTTTAAATATAAAAAAATCAAGTTATGCATTTAATAAAATGTTTCATGTTATGAATGATAAATAATCCATTAAAAACCGTTAAATTAATGTATATTATAATAATTGTTAATGAGTATAGACAACAGTGATACAAATACGAGAGCATAGTAGCTTGATAGCTCTATGTACACCAATAAATATATCAATACACGAACAATTTATAATAATAAACTCACGCTATGCTCGGACTGCAAAATACATGAAATTTAGACTTCTGCAAAATAAAATTTAAGAGTACTTTTTGTGCAACAAATTTGACAATGTTTTCTGTTTGTTTAACTGCTTGGAAAAATGGGTCACAGGAGATAGAGAATACTATGTCAGTGTTGAATAATGATAATTTTATCTTAATGATAATTTTATCTTAATGATAAGTTGATCTAACAAGGCTTATTCAACACTGACCTAGTATTCTATTTATCCCATCATTTTCTGTCTTTATTTTGAAAATAAACAAAAGTAAAATAACTACTTAATAAAACGAAAAACATAAAAACAAGAAAATAAACAGAGTGAAATCATTTGACCGAAAATGTTCGTTTCATCTCACAATGTGTAAATAAAGCGAAGTTTATTCAATGGCCGTTTATTTTGTCAATCCATGCACGATGATTGGATTAAGAATATAAGTTCAGACCATGGATGACTGTATACGTACTTTGGGGAGTGTTTCAGGGACCATGGTTGACTATATACGTACTTTGGGGAGTGTTTCAGGGACCATGGTTGACTGTATACGTACTTTGGGGAGTGTTTCAGGGACCATGGTTGACTGTATACGTACTTTGGGGAGTGTTTCAGGGACCATGGTTGACTGTATACGTACTTTGGGGAGTGTTTCAGGGACCATGGTTGACCGTATACGTACTTTGGGGAGTGTTTCACAGACCATGGTTGACTGTATACGAACTTTGGGGAGTGTTTCAGGGACCATGGTTGACTGTATACGTACTTTCGGAAGTGTTTCACGGACCATTGTTGACTGTATACGTACTTTGGGGAGTGTTTCAGACAGGCCTTGGCCAGGTCAAATGCCGTGTTCCTGCACTGGTCATGGGGCGACAGCATCAGCCGCTTGAGGTCCTCCTGTGATATAACCAGCATCAATCTCAAACGCAGACCTGGGTTTGTTTGTTTGGGTTTTACGCCGCTTTTAACAGTATTTCAGTCATATCACAGCGGTCAGTTAACCTACTCACACTTTTCCAAGCTTAGCCGATCTAAGCGGTTTACCAGTACTATATGCACATACTTATACCAGTAACAGACAACTGCCCTACTTGAATCAGAGGTAGGGGGAGAATGGCAATAGAAATAATGTCATGACCAATCCCTAAACAAGATATGTGGCCGGATTGGGGTTTGAACTCACAATCCCTGGATTGACAGTCCAGCGCTCTACCAACTGAGCCAGACCTAGGCCCATATCCACAAAGCTCCTCAGTAAATCTCAACCATATGGTTAGGGTCTTATTCCGGAAACATCTTTAGTTCATCCCTTAAAATATTTTCAATTAAATTTAAAATTTCAAAATGTTATAGTTTTAAAGCTACCTATACAATTTTGAATCTCTTTATAGTAAAACAAACAATTCTTATTATAATAAAACAGCTGATAATTAATCAGTACAAACCATAATATAGTTTGTGCTAGAAATAAGAAAGTTAAATTAAATGAAGAATTTAAGGTTATTCGTCAAGGATAAGATATTACTGAAGATGTTTCTGGAATATGACCACAGGGCCCATATCCACAAAGCTCCTTAGTGAAAACTTAAGTTAATTTCTTACACATTTTTTGCCGTTAACATTCCAATAACGGTTATAATACATGCAACACAGGTCAGAAGTTTTCGGCAAAGGCAGGTTAGAATTTTGTGTGAATGGCAACTCGGTGTTTGCTGAAAATACATGTATAGGGGTCATAAGGGCAACAAGAGCTGCCTGAGGACAGCGCAGTAGACTTTCCTCGTACATGTCAGAGTTACTGGCATTTTTTTCTAAAACGAGCCGTTTGAAAAGTTGGGGCCAATTAAACGAAGTAAATATTGTTCTCGAGTTACTGCATGGAAAGTATTTTTCTAACTTTCGAAACACTGACCTTGACCCTTTCCCCGTATGCAATCTCATGCAATTTCTCGCTACATGGTATCTGTAACTTGAGTTTCATTCAAATATTTCAATTCGTTCTAGTCATTGAGCAGAAACTTTTTCTCTATTTTAAGTAACAGTGACCTTGACCTTGACCCCACCCAACCCACCCCAAATGCAATTCCAAGTAAAGTATTCTTTAGGGTATCTATGCATGATGATTCATTTTCGAGTTAGAGAGTGGAAATCCAAAGTTGGTTCCACCACCCCACCCACAGGAATGTACAATTTGTAAGTGTACAAAGGCCCATAATTTTTTCAAATTTCAGACTATAGTTATCAAAATTGGCTTACGGGTTCATTTAAAAATATGGAATAAGTTTTTCAAGTTTGAATGAAATCCCTCGAGGGATTCCTGAGTAACTAGCTTAGAGAAAAACTTAAACCTCCACAAATAGTTTATTATGTAAAATTTCTAATTTTAAAAAGGCACATAATTCTGACAAATATCAAACTAGAGTTACCAAACTTGGCCTATAGGTTCATTTTAATATGGGGCTTAAATGTTTGAAATTTGAATGAAATCCCGCAAGCCCTTTCTGAGACACTAGCTTACCGAAAAACTGTAACCTTACCCAGACGCCAATGCCAGGGCGAGTAGAATAGCTCGTTTTTTCTTCGAAAATTCAATCTAATAATGACATTAAGTCACTTATTTTGAACATATTAAATCAGAAATTTTACAATTAAACAATGTGCTAAAAGTACAGCACCTGAATGTTAGCCATTTCATTGTGTGTCTTTACAAGTATTGCTGTAATAATTAAACGCATTCAATGGCTGTGTGATAAAAAGCCGTATTCTGTGTAAAGATTGAAGATTCCAATCTCTGTATTTATACATCTCTGTTCACACTTACAACAAAGTATTGCAGCATTTCCAGATTCCTGGAGGAGGCTTCCGCTAGGTCTTGCAGCGTTGCCAACACATCTGGAATACAGCACACACATACAGTTTCATAATGACCCAACAAACAAACACAAGTAATAAAACAGTTGTGAGTAACTTACGATATTCACATGTCAAAGAAATTGAAGTGCGCAGGTAAACAAACTGAAATTTAATTTTGTTTGAATCTTTCGCAAACTAAAAACCAATAAAGCAGCTTTCCCTGCAAACAAACATCTTGTGTTAAAACATATCAGGGGTGTTGTGGGAAACCGGGCTTAATGCATGTGCGTAAAGAGTTATCCCCAATCAACCTGTGCAGTCCGCACAGGCTAATCCGGGATGGCACTTTCCGTTTTAATGTATTTTCCGTTTCAAGGAAGTCTCTTCTAAACATAAATCCACTGTAGGCGGAAAGTGTCATCCTGGATTAGCCTGTGTGGACTGCACAGGCTAATCCGGGACAACATTTTACGCACATGCTTTAAGCCCGGATTCCCCACGGCACACCTCATATTTATAATCCTAATCTACAAGTGTTTTAGTAAAGCAGTGCTCCAGTTAAGCTGTTGTACTGGGGGTAAATGTACATGTACTTCTGAAAATTTTGGAGTAAATATACACTGTCTCCAGAATATGTGGGGGTAAATGTACATGTACTTCTGAAAATTTTGGAGTAAATATGCACTGTCTCCAGAATATGTGGGGGTAAATATACACTGTCTCCAGAATATGTGGGGGTAAATATACACTGTCTCCAGAATATGTGGGGGTAAATATACACTGTCTCCAGAATATGTGGGGGTAAATATACACTGTCTCCAGAATATGTGGGGGTAAATTTACACTCTTTGTAAGATAAGTGGTAGTAAACTTACATGCAACAAAGCATTACAATACATGGAAAAAGCATTATAATAATAATCCTTAATAATGTAGCAACACCATTTGAAAACAATAACATTTGAAGTAAAACTTGTGAACATTTTAATTGCTAACTGCTGAACATATCAACTGCAAATTCAGGTAGGCAGGCCTATCAAAACTACCATCTTTTGTCTTCCAGTCACTAAAATTTGACGTTATGTACCCGGATATGGGTAAAATTGTGCATAAATGTACACCCAAATTTTCATTTCTCAGCGTATATGTACACTAAAATTTTATTTCTCTACATATGCATATAGTGTTTTGTAACCCTCAATCAAGTGTGTTGTAACTTTTAACATCTGGGTCTTACAAAGGGCTTCTTTGCTGACCAAAGATTGTGATTCCTTTGACGCTTGATAAATATTGTGTTTTTATTATACCACTTTCCTCATCCACCCACCTTTTGTACTAGCTCGATTGTATTGTTTTAATTTGTGCTTTATTGTTTAATTTCAATATATATCATGTGTTCTTCAGGTGTATAGTATCTATGATGTATCATTTGGACTTTAAAAGTCCAACTTTACGATTCCATTTTAGCAGCAGTTGGTTTCGGTTTCTAAAAAATCGTCTGTCATCTGAAGGTGGCGGACATTTTCAATCCTATTCAGTTTTGTCTTGATATAAATAAACAGCGGAGGTCTGGGGATGTGTGAGTATAAAAATATATAATTGTCTGTATGCATACCCCCACCCTAAAAAAAAAAAACAACACAAAAAAGGTATTTCATTACTGACGACAAAGCTATAAAACTTTTACTTAATCTGAAACTAGACATGTGTCCTTAGGACACGAATGTCCCCACATTCTGCTGGTTGTCACAAAACTCTGCTGATGTCCAAAAAAACTGCACCATAATACCCAGGTGCACAAGTTCACATGCTGATTAATACATTTATAAAGTTTCTACACTCTAGCATTTATACTTTTTGAGTTACACGTGACACAAGTCCAAAAATGTCATTTTTTGCTAAAAAAAGGGCCATAACTCTGATGATGTCAGAAAAAAATACACGAAAATACCCAGGTGCACAAGTTCACATGCTGATCAATATGTTTATAAAGTTTCATCACTCCAGCAGTAATACTTTTTGAGTTATGCGTGACACAAGTCCAAAAATGTATTTTTTTTGCTTAAAAAGGGCCATAATATAGCTGATGTCGGATAAACATGCACCAAAATACCAAGGTGCACAAGTTCACATGCTGATTAATATGTTTATAAAGTTTCATCACTCTAGCAGGAATACTTTTTGAGTTATGCATGACACAAGTCCAAAAATGTATTTTTTCTAAAAAAAGGGCCATAACTCCGCTTATGTCGGAAAAAAAATCACCAAAATACCCAGGTGCACAAGTTCACATGCTGATTAATATGTTTATAAAGTTTCATCACTCTAGCAATAATACTTGAGTTATGCGCGACACAAAACATAGCAGGTGCGCGTGACGTTACTTGTCAACATTCCTATAACTCTAAGAAAAAAAAATCATTGAAGCGGAACGTCCTAGTACTATGCACACCTCCTCTTGGTAATGAAGCTTCTTATAAAGTTTCGTTTAATTCCAAAGAGTGGTTGCAGAGAAATAGCCCGGACAAGAAAGTAGGGACTGAGGGACAGAATGACGGACAGACGGCGGGCCTTGGCCAGTGAACTTATAGAATGACCCCGAAGCCATGTGTGAAGTTTCAATTGAATATCTGTAGTAAATTTTAAAGTACAAAGGGGGAATAATTCTGCTAAATTGCAGGTCAGAGTTATGGGCCTTGGTCAGTAACCTCACATAATGACCCCAAACACTTGTGAAGTTTCAATTGAATATCTGTAGTAGTTGCAGAGATATGTACTTGTTGCACACAAACCTTAACCTGAATTTAATTTTGCACGCAAACCGTAACCTGACTTTTCTAAGTACAAAAAGGGGCATAATTCTGCTAAAATGCTGGTCACAGTTATGTGTCCTGGCCAGTGACCTTTTATAATGACCCTGAAGGCATGTGTGAAGTTTCAATTGAATATCTGTAGTAGATAATGGAGATAATAATTATGGAGTTGTTGCAAGCAAACCTGAATTTCTAAGTACAACAAGGCTTTGATAGTATTGCAAGCAATACAGGAGTCCCCTACTGGTGAAAACCCCTACTAATGAAACATTGTGCAATACCGTCAAATCGCCCTTTATCTCCAGATGTACAAAGTTTCATATTCAACTCCCATTTGTCACTGCAGTATTAAGTTGTTGTTTTTTGTATTTTAGTAATATTGACCAGACATTCGAGTTACTTTTTGAGTTATTGCAGTACTAAACTGACAGAGGGCAATCATATAGTCCATTCTGTGTACCAAGTTTCATGATCATATGTTATGTTCTTTCCCAATTATTACAGTATTAAGTTTATTTCTATTTTAAGTAACAGTCATGTGACCTTTGACCTCTGGTGAAAAATAAAGGGTTGTGTACAATCCTCACCTTGCTCTTTCTATGTATACAAAGTTTTATCAAAGTATCTTCAGTACCTTTTGAGTTATCGCAGGATCCAGGTTTTGGGGAAGGGACAGACAGACAGAGAGAGACCGACGGACGAACAGACTGACAGATGCACACAGACGGAGGGCAAACCCAATCTGTGTACCAAGTTTCATGAAGTTTCATGATCATATCTTATGCACTTTTCAAAATATATCAGTACTAAGTTTATTTCTATTTTTAGTAACAGTCACGTGACCTTTGACCTCTGGTGAAAAATAAAAAGTCATGTATAATTCTCACATTGATGTTGCTATGTATACAAAGTTTCATCAAAGTGTCTTCAGTACTTTCCGAGTTATCACAGGATCCAGGTTTTGGGGACGGACAGACAGACAGACATACGAACGAACAGACAGAACGACAAACAGACAGATGGCAAACCTATAGTTTAATCTCTGTACCACGTTTCATGGTCATTTCTTTATGTCCATTTTCGAATTATTAAAGTATTTAGTTTATTTCTATTTTTCGTAACAGTCACGTGACCTTTGACCTCTGGTGAAAAAAAAAGGTCGTGCATAATCCTCACATTGCCACATTGCCGTTTATATGTATACCCAGTTTCATCGAAATAAGTTCAGTACTTTTTTAGTTATTGCAGGAACCAGGTTTTGGGGACTGACAGACAGACGGACGGACGAACAGATAGAGAGACACACAGACGGATGGCAAACCTATAGTTCAATCTTTGTATCAAGTTTCATGGTCATATCTTATGTACTTTTCGAATTATAACAGTATTTAGTTTATTTCTATTTTTAGTAACAGTCACGTGACCTTTGACCTCTGGGGAAAAGTAAAAGGTCCTGCATAATCCTCACATTGCCGTTTATATATATACCTAGTTTCATCAAAATATCTTCAGTAACTTTTGAGTTATCGCAGGATCCAGTTTGTTTTAGCTTATTTCTATTTTTAGTAACAGTCACGTGACCTTTGACCGCTGGTAAAAAATAAAAGGTCCTGCCTAATACTCACATTGCCGTTTATAAGTATATCAAGTTTCATTGAAGTATCTTAAGTACTTTTTGAGTTATCGCAGGAACAATATTTTGCGGACGGACGGACAGACAAGGCAAACCTATAGTCCCCTCCGGTGAAACACCGGTAGGGGACTAATAATAAGGGGCATAATTCGGATAAATTGCAGGTCAGAGTTATGGGCCTTGATCAGTGACCTCTCATAATCACCCAAACAAATGTGGGAAGTTTCAATTGAAAATCTGTAGTAGTTACAGAGATACGGACTTGCTGCACGAAAACCTTAACCAGAGCATTACGCCAGCGAATCGGTGAGTAGTATAGATAGAACTATTCGGTAAATAGTCGAGCTAAAAAGGGGCATAATTCTGCTTAGTTGCAGGTTATAGTAATAGGCCTGGGTCAGTGACCTTACATAATGACCCCGAAGACGTGTGAAGTTTCAATTGAATATCTGAAATAGTTATAGAGATATATACTTGTTGCACGCAAACCTTAACATGAATTGTCTAAGTGCAAAAAGGGGTATAATTCTGCTAAATTGCAGGTCAGGACTTGGTCAGTGACCTTAAATAATGACCTAGAAGGCATGTGTGAAGTTTCAATTGAATATCTTTAGTAGTTACAGAGATATGTACTTGTTGCACGCAAACCTTAACCTGAATTTTCTCTTGCACGCAAACTTTAACCTGACTTTACTAAGTACAACAAGAGCTGTCTCAGGACAGCACACCTGACTATTCACTTTGCTTGATAGAATATATATATTTTGTCAGTGACCTTACATAATGACCATGAAAAAGAATGTGAAATTTCAACTGAATATATGTAGTAGTTACAGAGATATGTTCTTGCACACAAACTTTAACCTGAATATTTCTATGTACAAAAAGGGGCATAATTCGGCTAAAATGCTGGTCATAGTTATGGGTCTTGGCCAGTGACCTTTTATAATGACCCTGAAGGCACGTGTGAAGTTTCAATTGAATATCTGTAGCAGATAATAGAGATATGGAGTTGTTACATGCAAACTTTAACCTGAATTTCTAAGTACAATAAGGGGCATAATTCTGCTAAATTGCAGGTCAGAGTTATGGGCCTTGATCAGTGACCTCACATAATAAACCCCAAAACAAGTGTGAAGTTCCAACATTGCCATGGTACAGTTTTGTCAATAAAACACATTTTACGAAGTTCGTCGGAGCTTTCCATCCTTACTGGCGTGGTGGCAGTGGTATTAACAAATCAACCACGCATATTCAAGACTCGAAAATCAGTATATACGGCAATACTACCATACATGTTGGGAAAGGAACTTTTCTCAGCCTGAGAACGACGAGACAGTTCTTGTCACGTAGCTGTTTAATCTTTGCATCTTTCTTTGACACATAAACCACCCGGTCAATCAGTATCTAAATGGATACTCAACGAGCCCCAAAGCAGTGGCGTATCACTGAGAATGAAAGTACTGTATGACATCGTTTGAGTCATGGCTTCAAAACCTACAAAAAGGCTACAGTACACTCTCCTTGGACAAAACTTTTCTTAGTAAAGGGGTGAGATGGACAATAAGGATAGCACAAACCCTATGCATGGTTTCACTGATAATGGAGAGGACGTTCCACAGACTAGTCGCCACATGGCTGCACAGAAAGTTACTCACCTTGAGTTAATGAAAGACCAAATAGCTAACTTTCTTATGATTGTTATCAAGTGCTCAAGTGAAATTTGCTTACTTGATTGTTTTCTTGTTATTACAACGGAACATCCGTACATTTAAAGTATTTTCTTTAAATTTAGAACACATTATAAAAAGCAAATGGGCCTTTAAACTTACTGTAAAATCCTTCCATAGCCAAGATGCAGTCTGGACTAGAACATGGCAACATGTACACACATACAAACTGACTTTAAAAAGGCTCTAAATCATTAACCAATGAATGACCCGATAATCTTCCAGTATAATGGTGCCTGTCATAAATTGTATACAATTATTAATAATAGCGCTAAGTATTGTAACATCTCAACGATGAGGTAATTTCTGTTAATTTTGTATCTGTTCGTTTAATAAAAGCTTCAAACGTGGCAGTACAGAGTGCAGTGGCATAATGGTTATGGTGTCCGCCTTGTATTTGGGAGGTTGAGTTTGATCTCTACTCAGGTAGCGTTTCTCAAAAGAAACCAAGTACTGGTTACACCCAGGAAAAAGACCCAGAAAGTTTCCATAAGCCTCTGACTTTCGACACAATAGAGCAAAATTAAATGAGGCGCGTCGTTGGAAAACTGGGCATAATACATGTGCGTAAAGTGTCGTCCTGGATTAGCCTGTGCAGTCCGCACAGGCTAATTTGGGATGATACTTTCCGCTTTGATGGCATTTTCTGTTTCAAGAAAGTCTCTTCTAAACATAAATTCACTGTAGGCGGAAAGTGCCGTCCTGGATTAGCCTGTGCGGACTGCACAGGCTAATCCGGGACAACACTTTACGCACATGCATTACGCCCGGTTTTCCCAAGACGCGCCTCAAATGGTTTAACTAAACCCGAAGAAATGCCACGACAGCACCCTTATACAGTCCAACATACCATCGGGATTATCTTTCCGGATGCGTTGTAGAAATGGTCCCAGGTGAGACGATGACATCCACGGGGATGCTGGTCGCCCAGGCAACAGGGCCCCCTCATTTGAACCCGGTCCCGTAGTCAGGTCACCATGTCGGGGCAGTTTGAGCCCCGCTAACAGGGACTTCAAGGTCGACTGTTCTGGCATCAACGAGGATATGGTGCTGCAAGGTGAAAGTGTTTAAAATTTAGCAAAACCCTGCACTGGTAAATTTTGAACCAGCAATACTTGTAGTCATATAAAATATTATGTTATCAACTAGGATAAAGTGCTCAAAGATGAAACATGCCTTCAAGGTCGCTACCAAACTTTGTTGAAGGTGGACTGTTCTGGACAAAGAGATTGAGCTGAAAGGTGAAACAGTGGTCAAAATTAGCACAAGCCGTGCACCAGTAAGTTTTTAACATGGCTTGCTGAGATTGTCAGTTTGATATAGCCGGGCTTGTAACTTTTTCTTGCTCTCAAGTAATAAAATATGAATTCAGGTTTGCTTGGCCAGACTGCTTACTGCAAAGACTGGTGAAACATGTCATACATTCACAGCCCCACTTTGTCGAAGATGGCTTTTCAGGAATCGACAAAAATATAGCACTGGTGAATTCAGTTATTTTAAAGAAGGCTATTGGGCTTCAAGGGGCAATAACTAGTGTTCCTGATCCAATATGGCCCATGGCCATACAGAAACTGTGCAATTTAGGTCAAGACTGAAAAAAATCTTTATTGCGATATGGTCAATCATTGATGGCATAGAGACGACGTAGAAGAGGTCACTTGTACCCAAAGCTCAATTAGCTATTAAAAAAACAAGACACTGTGTTCGATAAACACGCATGCCCCAGGTTAGTGCTGGACAGCCCATTTGAATTATATGGGTGGATTGGGAATGGTCATAAGTAAGTATCCAAGTGTTGTAGCAAGCGGTGTTGGTGCTAGACAAAACAGTAAAATCTAGTTAACCAAGAATCAGCCCATTGGAATTATTCTAAGTGCAAATTAGGTCAAGGTCAAAGTGAGGTTGGGTGATATGGTTGGATAGGGAATGGTCATAAGCAACAAATGTGAAGTATCCAAGTGTTGTAGTAAGCGGTGTTGGTGCTAGATGAAGCGGTAAAATCTACTTAACCTGTCAAGGACGGACGGGAGAGGGACGGACGGAAGGCCAGACAGGACGCTATATGCCTCCTGCATCAAGATGCCAGGGGCATAATGATTTAATGATACTATCAACAGCATGTACTGAAAGCTTAGCAAACAAATGTAAGATCTAAGCTTTACAAAAATTCTCTATGTGATTATGGGCATTTCACAAAAACTATGGAAGAAAAATTAGTGATGTGAATACAATACAATCTTTTCTCTCCGAACAGAGCCATTTTTTTTATTGCTATTTATAGGCATTTACTTTCAAATTTTAATTTAGTAAATAAATTAAAATTGCTTATTTTCGTGTTACAAAAATGGCAAATTCGTAAATTTAAAACTATTTTCTTTAAATTTCATACAAATAATAACATAATGGGCCTTGAACTTACGTCAGAAGTAGCACACGCTTCTGTAGTTCACTGGTTGCTCTCATGGTGTCGAAGTTCACATACTGATCCAGGAATAGGACAAGCTTGGCCACAAATGGTCCAATCTTCTTGATGTGTGCATTACTATAGGCCTGTTGAACAGATCAACTTGTATGTATCATAGTTTTAGTTTAGCTGAAACCAATTTATTTAAGCTTGATTGTGCCAAAGCCAGACGCTTACCGAGACACTTTCGAGTCAGAACCAGTACTTAGTGTTGTTTGAACTGTAAAATCATTTTATTTTGGTGTATTTTGTGGTTCGAACATAGAGAGACTTTAGGACCCCCTGTTATATATCATTTATTTATATTAGAAAAGATGATGTGGTAAGTTTGTTACCGTTTGGATATATAACAAGATAACAAGCTATAACAGGAACTAACAAAAGTTCACACTCTACAGAATTACATGTCTGCTCATTCACTTGTTGTTTTCTCAATACGACTTATTCAAACCTGCAGCATATTGAAGAACTCTCCCAGAATATCGTTGATGGTCGTGTGTTGTTGCTGGAACACGGCTGGTGCCAGCAACTCCAGTATCCCCAGCACGCACTCAAACAGCGAGAGAAGACCCTGCTGTCTGAACTGGGGAAACGAGAACTGAGTCTTCCCCTTCAATAGAGCCGCCATTGCAGGCAGCTGTCTGCAAAAAATGGGTGCAGACCACCAGATAAGGAGCGTTCATGCATAATTCACGCACGGAGTCACAAAATATGCAGAGAAAATATACCGTAATTACCCTATGTACTGGGACACTTGAAAATAATTAAATTGTTTAATGCCCCAATGTCAAGGGACATAAAAAATAATTCTCGAAATTGTGTCCCGACATTTAGGGCAATATATGATGCAATCTACTCTGCATAGATCTATGCCTTGAACCAATTAATTATTTTTATTTCTTTGGGATAATAATCGCTTACTAAAATATATTAAATATTTAATTAATAATAATTATTTTTTTAGTATACTGATGCTTATAAGATAAATTGTTTCTTGCTGGGGACTTGGTAATTAATTGAGAAGCTTAATAGAGAAGACCATGCCGCAGTAGAGTACACAGTTTGCACCACGTGTCAACTACATGCAAATATACCCCTCATGGTGTACATTATGATGTATAGATAAGCAAGCACAATACACCGTGTGACAAGTCGCTATGCAACCAGCGGTAGTGGCAGGGTATGAAATGATTATATAGTTACAACATATGGTGTTATTTTAGTGTCCCAATATTTAGGGACACAAAATAATTCAACTTTCAAATATGTCCCAATATTAAGGGGCACACAAATAATTATTTTTCAAAAAAATAGGGGTGTCCCAATATTTAGGGTGTCCCAATACTTAGGGTAATTACGGTAAACAGGGCTGCCATCGCAGGCAGCTGTCTGCAGAAAATGAGTGCAGATGACTAGATAAGGAGCGTACATGCATAATTTACGCAAGGAAAATCACAAAATATGCACAGAAAGTATAAATAGGGCGAACATTTAAACAGGAAGTGTGAACCCTTTGCATACAGATGGAAATCAAAAGCAGCAATGTTATCTGACTGTTAGAAGTGTCAATATTTAGAAATTTCTTATTTAAAACATGTTATTATCATCATGAAATGTACACTACATTACTTATTATTACTGCATTGTTTTCTTTTGCTCTTTTAAGCTAACGGTAACCATTTTCTGACTGAATTTACATTAATTCCCTATATATTTTGGACTGAATGTACATTTCCCCTCATAAATTCTGGTTTGAGTGTACATTTACCCTCAACACAAATCCATTTTTGGAGCACTGTCAGTGATGATTAACCTGTTTTTTTGTCAAGCATTATTCTTGGCTAAGTGGAGTGCAGACTTTCCAAAAAGTGACTGAATGCAGGACCTGAGTGGTTATATTTCAGCCAATCCTATAAAAGATCAATGGTAGCCAGAACGACTGTCCAGTACAATTTGCACTAATTAAAAAATCAGAACCATTTTATGTCCTGCGAACTGGGCCATAAGGTGATTAGGGCCATTTTAGTCCAGGGGCAACTACTTAACAAAATTGGCAGAGGACCATATGGTAATGCTTCATGCTAAATATCAAATCTGCAAGTCTTGTAGTTTCAGACAAGAATAATTTTGAAGGTTTTCCTACACCAGTCAATAAAAAAAATTTGAGCCCATAGTGGGCCATTTTTAGCCCAGTCTTCATTTACCCAGACCTCACGACCATACCTGAGCACTAGCAGAGGGTGGTGGGAGGCAAGTTTTCGGCAGGCGATGTTGACGTCTGCCATCTTGTCAGTTTTTCGCCCCGGATAGAGACCAGTGATGAGACGATGTGTTATAAGGTCCATCTGCAGCAGAACAATCAGCAATGGAAAGTCTCATCTGACTACGACACACGCTTTCAATCACATGATACTTATTTTTTCTGTCTAAACATCTGATATAAGTAGACTAACATAAGCTAACGAAAATTTACAGGCTGTATTCAATATATACCATCAATTACAGGCTACAGGCTGTATTCAATCACATATTATATACCATCAATCACATGCTACAGACTGTATTCAATCACATATTATATACCATTAATCACATGTTACAGACTGTATTCAATCACATATTATATACCATGAATCACAGGCTACATACTGTATTCAATCACATATTATATACCATGAATCACAGGCTACAATATGTATTCAATCACATATTATATACCATGAATCACAGGCTACAATATGTATTCAATCACATATTATATACCATAAATCACAGGCTAAAAAAATGTAACGTTGGCATCAAATGGGAGAATGGCTGACATTTGGGACATTCACATCAAATGGGAGAATGGCTTACATTTGGAACAATCACAGCCCAGGACCCATATACACAAAGGATTAGACTTAGCTGATCTTGATCTTCTTGCTCAACTGAGCAAAATCTCACTAATATTTTGTACCGAAATAATAAGATAAAATAACATGAAATGTTGCAATGTTTTAATGAAAAATCTTCATACTAGATGTACACAGAGAGAAGTTGAACCATTATAAATAACGTATATAAGACAAACAATTAAAATTGATCCAGATTTTTAGTGAAAATCATTTTTGAGTCTTTACAAGAAATATCTGGCTCAAGTTCATCTTTATCCCCCAAAACAAACTGATTTTGTTTTGAGAACACCGAGCCCGAGCTCTACAATGGGACACGTACCTGAGTGAGGGTGTCTGCGGCACGTACCTAAGTGAGGGTGTCTGGGGACAGAACCCGGTCAGTCTTGGATAAGTACCTGAGTGAGGGTGTCTGGGAACAGAACCCGGTCATTCTTGGACAGTCTGCTGTCAGACACCCAGGCCAGCAGGTAGGGATACTGTACATAGAGCTCCAACAGTAGCACATCATAGACGGGCGATCGCTCACTATTCAAGTATAAGAAATATATTTCAAAGTAACCCAACACCGGTTTACTATATCCAAAATACAGAACAAGAGAGCCAATGTGGCCCTGGGTTGCTCCTGACTGCCGTGTTGCAATGATACATCCCATAATAAACCCATCTGCTAGTGGCCACGGTTTTGGTTTTAGAACCATTTTAAGGAATTTGGTGGAGAGTTACCCAAGGAACATGCCTATGAAATTTTGCAAGAGACGATTAGTAAAAACCCAAAGTATCTGCAAGTATTTTACACAGTGACCTAGAGTTTGACCCACATGATCCAAATTATTCAAAATTGAATAGATTTCTTCTTGGTAGTCATTCTGATGGTGATTGGATGAGACAGGAAGAAACAATAGAGTGTAAACTGGCCTTCATTACTATAATATTACTATTTGTCTTATTGACCTAGCTTCTGGTGACCCAAATTCGAACTTCACCGATATTTCAAGGCAGTCATTTTGACAAAACTTGAACCCAATCTGGTGAAAAATAAGTGTGAACAAGCTTTTTCTGTTGTATGACCTAGAGACCTAGTTTTCGACCTCAATTAATGTGACAATTTGACTGTGCATTCTATGAGGAAATCATTTTGATGAAGTTTGAACATAATCTCAAGAAAATGCTGTCCTTCAGGGTGTCAAGTGTCGGTGCTTGAGCATCTAGAGTGATCCTAATAGTTCAGCTTGCATTACATGCCAGGCAAACTAATACAGTCAAACACACAATTCAATAGATGGACAAAAAAGTATTGTGTGAATACCATCATTTTCTGCAGTTACACTATATTCTCAATGACCCTATTACTGGTGTACACGTATTACCGGGGTATTCCGATTTTCGTGTTTACCATGCCCAGGATAGTCATATCCGGTTTCGTTTTTGGACAATCATCCGCGCCAACTGTTATCTAACAAAAAATGGAAATAATGTTGTCCTAAAATGTAAATAGATAAAGAAATAACACAATAATTAGTTCAAGCTATTCCATTTCTGCCCAAATGATGGTCTTTTTAGACATAAAATCTCTCCATTTTATCAAGTACGTGACAAAACACCACATGTCAAGCGTTCCAAATTAATATATGACGTAATCAAATCCCACAATGCACTTACCTCATTTGCATAAAGCTGCTTATTCTACCACACTAAACTTCTGACCGTTCTCATAAATCAATTAAATTTCAATTAGAAATGTCAACTTGACAGTGGAAAGGTAGGAAGTGTGAAATGATTTTATGTTTATTTTGTTTCTATTTGCACACATATAGTTATTGGAAACAAATCAGAACCCCATCAGTTGAGTCTGTACAGTGTTGATTTGATTTTATGGGCATATTTAGAATTAAACCGTCAGTTCCGAGTGTCTGGTTTTCCAGAAACCACATTGAGGGACAGAACCTTTTCAACCCATATATTCAACAAGTCTTTTTTTTCTCCATTAAAGGTCACAAATATGAATTCAAAATGACATAATAATCTTAGTTGTTTTCTGTAGTATTCTAAATGAGTCAGCATGCGGAAGTTACGTGCAGTAAAATTGTGTGTGTGAATTTTATATATGCACCCGTAATAGGTAACAACACAAACAAATATGGCGGCCAAGATATGGTTTGAAAACCAGGTCAAATAAACGAAATACGATAGAATATACAAGTAAAACTATTTATTTATTAAATAAAACATTTTTTGTTTTCAAATATGTAACATTTATGTAAATTATACGACCACACAATTTCACAACTTAATTCAAATGTTAAGTACACCAGTACTAGGGTCAAGCAGCATTATTGCTAAGATTTATAACATAGTGTGTCAATTCTGCATTTATTTTTTAAAGGTGAAGCTCAAACTGATTTAATAACTTTACAGGCATATGTCGCATATTTCATTGATTAATTTATGGTTACCTAGAAATACCAAGGCAATATTCAAAACCATTGAAAGAACAAACATGAACAACAGCATTTATCCAGTTATGTGTATCTGTTTGTTTAAAGGCTTGTTTTGTTAAAAAGAAAATGAAAAGAGAACCTGTTTGAATCGATTCCATCCTCAATTCCATGTACTATGACTTTCATTTTCTCATCATCATCACAAATACAGGATTTCAGCAGCTCCAGCCTGCTTTTCATGGTAACTGGTGTCTGATTGGTCGGTTTGTATCCAGACGCTGAGTTCTGATTGGCTGACAGGTGAATGGAGGCCTCTTGAACGATGTAGTACACCAGCACCAAGAGTTGTGAAGCAGTCAATCCCAATACATCCTCTGTGCTTGCATTCTAAGTTAAACACCAAGACTTATTTATCACTACTGCACTAGTTATATCATTACAGACATTACAGAAAATGAAACAAAGGCAAATGTTACAGCTTGACAAGATATATCCCCATGTTTGAAAATTCTGCTGAACTCTCTTCAAATGTGTACCGTTGCTTGACATTGGACTGTTTGATTATTTTGCCCCCTGAGTGCAAGAAGGTGCCATATGGCTTTTTTATGTTTTGAAGAAAATCACATTTTATTGTTTCATGATGCTGAAATAAAAGCTATAATAGTAAAACTTTATACATTTGTTGAAAGAATGTAAGTAAGCTTCTTAAAGAAGTATGTACTGAATAACTTTATTAATTAGGTATTATTTAATGAATTTTGTTTTATGGTACTTTGATCAATACAAAAGGTTCCATTTGTCATTTGGTACCTTTCTGCACAATGAAAACATTTTTTACAGACAGCAAGAAGGTGCCATTTGTCATCTGGTACTTTTTTACATCTGAATAAATGTTGCATGTCAATTCTCTTGAAAACCATAATCATTTTAATGATGCCAATAATTACTGTAAATATGAAAAAACAATACTTACATCTTCTTTTTTCTCCATGATTTGAAGTATTCATAAAATATTAACTGTCTATCATGATGTGTTTATCCTGCTAGTGAATGCTACAATCCAAATCCTTAGAAAGAATTCAATATCTCTCTGTTTTATCAATACACAAATACACCATGTTAATTGGCCAATTATAAACATTATAACAAACAATATTTGAATGCAAAGCACTGAGAGACTGGACACCTTGCTATCAGTCCTATAAGCAGCTGAGAAACCTTGCTATCAGTCCTGTAAGCAGCTGGGAAACCTTGCTATCAGTCCTGTAAGCAGCTGGGAAACCTTGCTATCAGTCCTGTAAGCAGCTGAGAAACCTTGCTATCCGTCCCGTAAGCAGCTGGGAAACCTTGCTATCAGTCCTGTAAGCAGCTGAGAAACCTTGCTATCAGTCCTGTAAGCAGCTGGGAAACCTTGCTATCAGACCTGTAAGCAGCTGAGAAACCTTGCTATCAGTCCTGTAAGCAGCTGAGAAACCTTGCTATCAGTTTTGTAAGCAGCTGAGAAACCTTGCTATCAGTCCTGTAAGCAGCTGGGAAACCTTGCTATCAGTCCTGTAAGCAGCTGAGAAACCTTGCTATCAGTCCTGTAAGCAGCTGGGAAACCTTGCTATCAGACCTGTAAGCAGCTGAGAAACCTTGCTATCAGTCCTGTAAGCAGCTGAGAAACCTTGCTATCAGTTTTGTAAGCAGCTGAGAAACCTTGCTATCAGTCCTGTAAGCAGCTGAGAAACCTTGCTATCAGTCCTGTAAGCAGCTGGGATGTGTATTCACTGCCAATGATTAGTTCAAAGACACCATATAAACATGTTCTTATATTATGATTCATTCAAATAAAAAGTGTTACTTTAATGAGAGCAATAGGTCCCATTTGCTTCAAAGTTCTGCATCATCAGTACAAAGAAAAACAAAAAACAGTTGATACAAAAAGGAGCCATATGTCAAATGGTACCTTTTTCCACTGAGATTATTATGGTTTATCACTTGGTACCTTTTTGTTTTGTTACATTTTGTACAAAAAAATCAATATTCAATTTTGATTTTTTGGCAGAATAAAGATCTTATATAATTGTATCAAAATATGTAAAAAAGTCAATTTTGGTAAAAATTTCAGTTGGCACCTTTTTGCACTAAAGGGGCAATTTTGTTCTCACAATTTATTGTTTATGAATCCTAAAAGTTGAAGAATGCAAATGCAACATTTATTTCATTTCTGCTTAGACATATGTTTTCAATATTATGTGTACGGATATCAACATTGGTTATGTCGTTTGATACCGGTAAATGCTATGCCGATAGTGCTTTTGGTTTTGAGGTTCAATAGAATACTCCAATGGGAGACTACCTCGCTGCATTAAAGACCCATTGTGTAATAAAGAAGAAAATTATTGTTTATCTTTTAACAACATACAAATGCATCATATTGACATCCTTATAGATCAAATTGTATTTAAGTTCGAGATGTTTTCTCATTTATACACCAACAACAGAAACAAATTACTAAAGCATCAACGGGGACGTTCTACAC
The DNA here is from genome assembly GCA_027627225.1 of Congeria kusceri. NCBI lineage: Eukaryota > Metazoa > Mollusca > Bivalvia > Myida > Dreissenidae > Congeria > Congeria kusceri. The sequence continues at coordinate 70,459,600 of CM051031.1, read as the reverse complement.
AATGACCGATTCTCTACATATGGTGCCATTGTAGACATTTTTTGAGAGATTTGTTTCTTTCATTTTCTTATTAAATCAATAAGAATTCACTTATTTATATTTAAATTGTTTTTTTGTAATAAAAACAGCAAATCAGTTAAACTAATTTCTTTAAATTTATTACACATTTAAAAAGCATATTGGGCCTTTATAGTCCAGGATAGAGAGACTTGAATGTTTCTGTGAAGCGATCACATGAACATTTTCTTGAATAACAAAACCTGAGAATTTTTAATAACTCATTATACTGACCCAGAGTGCTGTTGCAAACACAACACATCAAAATAGCAACTAAGCTTCTCATTATGATGACACTAACCATTTTTTTACAATTTACCAGGTTATATGACACTGACCTTTTTTGTTACAATTTACCAGGTTATATGACACTTACCATTTTTTTACAATTTACCAGGTTATATGACACTGACCTTTTTTTTTTTACAATTTACCAGGTTATATGACACTGACCTTTTTTTACAATTTACCAGGTTATATGACACTGACCTTTTTTTTTTTTTTACAATTTACCAGGTTATATGACACTGACATTTTTTTTACAATTTACCAGGTTATATGACACTTACCATTTTTTTACAATTTACCAGGTTATATGACACTGACCTTTTTTTTAACAATTTACCAGGTTATTCACAAAGGAAACAAATCACAAATACCTTAAAATGACTTATCTGATGCACAGGGCTCGTGTTAATTTTAGACCCCTGCACGTTTAAATGGACGCAATTTGTGTTAATTGTAATCATTTTTTAAAATCCATTGACGACTGCAGAAGAACTAGTTCAACTATTAAATGTAAAAATTTGTGTTTAAAATGTATCATGAAATGGTATTAAACAAGATGATCTTATGAACAAATAAGTTTCATTTTCACATCTTATTGGGTTGGTAATCGATTAAACTAAACCGTTATTTTGTTTAAATTAGTGAGGCATGGCAAGCTATTGTATAGAAATAAAAAGTTACATCATATTGTCATGCACATGATATACCTTAGCAATTCTTTTTTCCCTGCCCTGCCAGAGTTTTGGAATGTGGATGCATGCCCAGAGGAAATCCAGAACTGACGTAGGGTCATACCTACAAATAGAAAACAAGCTTAGATTGCTGATTTGGTTATAGTAAAGGCAACTGCTACAATGTAATACAATCTACAATAACGAAATGGTGTTCAATTCGGGACGAATTGTGTAAATTATTTTACCCTTTACTTATATATAATGAACAACAGTCAAATCGCAATTTTACCAATAGTCACCCGACCGCCGCATTTATTCGTAAAATCACATTTTCCATAAAATGGCATCTTTTCTATTTAATGCGACACATCACTTTACAGTTGCAGCATCTTTGTAACTGCTTGCTCTGTTATACAAATGCTCCTTCATCATTATAGTATTCTTATAAGCTCCATTGTGCCTGTGAAACATGTGGATATTTTGGTCGCAATTAAGAGTATTAATACTAGGCAGCCAGCATGTGCAGGGGTTCAATCTAATTATGATTTATAATGTTTCACAACTGTTGGACTACTCATATTAACAGTTTAGAATGTATGTAAAAGAAAATGAATAAACAAGTCAAATATTAAAGTGTTTTCCAGTGTGCTAAATTAAGGTCGAAGTGGTTTAATGGATATGAGGGGTGTCGTGAGAAAACCGGTCTTAATGCATGTGCGTAGTGTCGTCCCGGATTAGCCTGTGCTAATCCGTGACGGCACTTTCCGCTTTTATAGTATTTTCTGTTTTAAGGAAGTCTCTTCTAACCATAAATCCACTTTAGGCGAAAAAGTGCCGTCCTGGATCAGCCTGTGCGGACTGCACAGGCTGATCCGGGACGACACTTTACGCACATGCATTAAGACCGGTTTTCCCACGACACACCTCATATGGTGTCCGCCTTGCGATCGGGAGGTCGTGAGTTCGATCCTTACTCGGGGAACATTCAAAGGATCTTTCATAGAAGGCTCCAAGCACTGGTTCTACCCAGGAAATGGACTCAAAAATGTCTAAATAAGTCCCTGGCTTTGGACACAGTCGAGCTCAAATAAATAGGTTTAAACTAAATTGGCGACAGAAAAAGAGAAAAAAATTGCCACGGTAAGAAACACGTGTGCTTACTCTTGCTTCGGTTCTGATAGAAGTGACCTGATACAGTTATTGAGGGAGGCCCAGCTAGACTGGTGTGTTAGCAATGACAGCAGATATGGCTGACTGCTATGCTGCATGCTGGGCCCCTGCTGTGACTGGTCTTGCACTATTTTTTTGCAGAAGACAAGTTTTTCTTGCAATTCAGGAACAAGTCTGATGACCTCTGGATCTAGAAGTTCTAGCCAGTCAACGAAAAGGGCAGCGGTAGATGGCAGAAAGATGTTCCTGAAAACAAAGAATCAATAATTACCTACTGAAATAATGTTAGGCATACTTTTCGAGAGTTGAGTGTGAAACTGCTGTGTCCACTTAACATATCTATATCAGATAGAACAGTTCATGCTCAACCCTCAATTTTGCAAAATAACAAAGGTGCATGATTAAAGCAATGTTTAACTCTCTGTTATACTTAAATGCCTGAATTTTGTTGAAGATTGCCAATTATTTTTCTTATACTCATCAGTGGTTAAATGCTCAATGAGACAACACTGTGCTCCAGTCCGCCATTTCCTGATTTTCAACTAGGCATGCCATATTTAAGAAATAATTTTCGATTTCTCGTTGTTTATTGGCCAATAAACAACGATTTGAAGTTCTGATGAGTAGGAATTAAACCACGTGGGCATTAGTTGTTAGTTACTTGTTTATTGGCCGATAAACAAGGATCAAGCGAAAATTATTTCGCTTCGAACATGATTTGACAAATATTTTTGCAATTGTAAAGAGAACTATATTTTACTATGCTCCGCTCAGAATTGGGATTACTTTTTGCGCTGTTACTTGGGTAGTTTACCAGCAATAATATTGTTCTTTGTCTATAGACAAATTAGCGAGTATCATGTTAGAATGATGGTTTAACTTACATGAAAGTTGGCCCTAGATTGTTCACCTGTTGCAGAAGCGTGATTTATACAGGTATTTGTTTACAAATGTTGTTTAACAAAATATCTGTCAGCAGCAGGAGTTTGGTTATTATTTAGTTTTTTATTGTGAACTACATAATATTCAAATTTGAAGGTCAGGGCAAATTATCTTTTAGGCTACCAGTTCTACTGGCCTTTAAAAATGTTGATCCCTGGCCCCATGTTCACAAACGATTAATTTTTGGATCAATAGAGGATATTTGTTGATTTCGGTGTAAGATCGTATTTTATTTCACGAGTGTTCATAGAAAATGATATTTTCACGAGTGGCGCACGTGTAAAATAAAAAACGATCTTACACCGAAATCAACAAATTTTCTGTTTATTGTATGCTTTTGGACAATAAATAAATAAAATTGCGCGAGATAAGCTTAAACGTCACAAGTTCGTGTATTCTGATGTCATAAAAATGACGTCATAAATAATTCCAAAACTATCACTCGGTAGTATGGTGGGAAAAAAGGCCATATTTTGTGAGTCGTTGCTAAATTATAATTTTGTTGAATTTTATCATGTGTTTTATGTAAACACATGTATGTACATACTGTACATGTATATAAATTTGCCAGGGGTTGTAACCACCACTTGCAGATCGATGCTATTCATGGAAAAATAGTCCGTTTTATGTTATATTTTCATTGCAGTGAAAATATAAAATCTTATATTTTCACTGCTCGAACAGTGAAAATATAAGACTTTATTCCACCAATAAAATTCGACATTTCACTGAAAAGCATATAATAAAGATCAATCTTAGTTGATTGTGGACTAGCTCAACTGAGCCGAATCTTAATTTTTTTTCTCCAAAATACAGTTTCTTCTAGAAAAAATAACACATTTTTTGTGTGTAAAGTTTTGATTAAAATATCACAGACAGTAAATCTACGCTGAGCAGAGTTCATAATTTATGTAAATAAATATTTGACCAATAATTAAAGTTGATCCAGAATGCTAGGAAACGCCATATTTAAGCGTGATCCTGAACATCACGCTTAACTTGTTTTGTGAACATGGGGCCAGGTATATATGTACCCATCCGAGTTCCTCTGATGTGCAAGCAAAGCAGACGCAGCCAACTCTGCAGGTGAGTGCGCCGTGGTGGCAGATAATGACATCATCGATGATGTCATACTCTTCAAAATTTGCATTTCTTGCTCAGCAGATCTGGGTGGTAACTTCATCAAATCTGAAAAACAACATTTTACAAAGTATACAATAGGAGTGCAGACACTCACTGTATTCCACATTTTCAACAGGATGACAAAACGACTTGGAGGCCTTTCCAGATTTTGCCACGAACAGTTTAAACTCCCCACCCCCCCCAGCTATTGTTAACGGATTAATTTCTATTAATTGAATATCACAAACACTTCACAAGCTTTACCACATGCTCTTTTGTGTAAAAAAGGTTAAATATCCAAGTACAATGGTTGGATAAAATTGCAGATTAATTTGTCAATGATCAGTATGTGCAGTCCGCACAGGCTAATCCAGGATGGCACTTTCCACCTACAGTGGGTTTATGTTTAGAAGAGACTTTCTTGAAACAGAAAATACCATAAAAGCGGAAAGTGCCATCCCCAATAAGCCTGTGAGGACTGCACAGGCTAATCTGGGACGACACTTTACGCACATGCATTAAGACCGGTTTTCCCACTACACTCCTCATATAAATATTTATATATTCAACCATCAGTGGACAACTGGACATTTCTAAACATCACAAAAATGTAATTGGATGACAGTGGTTGCAATTATTTTACCTTGTTGCAATAACTTTACCTTTCACAAATTGTGCACTGTCTGAGAGACTCAATTTCACATTTGGTTGAGTGCACGCTTTCCTCTTGCGGCTGTACTGGTGAACCATTTTTAATATCGGTGTGTTCTGTCCTTCACACATTCTCGCCAGTTGGTCGAGGACTGGTGACAGTATGGTGTGTATGCCAGGTACAGTCTGGAACATGCCAATGAACAACCAGGGATGGCTTGAATAATAAAATTGATATTTGAATATTCGCGTTTTTATTCAGTCGAATATTCAAATATTCACATAGATCAGTGGTAACCATTTCAAGCTTTGTGGTCTAGGCAACATAAAGTGCTGTTTTGTGCGACATTTTAGTACCCATTACCAAGTATCGTCATATTTGTCACGATTAACAGGTATAGTTTCATATTGTCAGATATAATTGTGTATTACTGGCGACGAGATGAGTGGCTGCTCACACTGACCCATATATTCAATATCTCTCAGTCTGACATATGACAAAGGGCCGTTTTTTTTAAAAACATGGTATTAGGTATCTATTTTTGAAACTGATTTTATGTTGATAGAAAAATACTTTCTACAATCTGGAATAAGGCAATTAAATTAGTGAATATTGGAATGGCATTTAATTAAATTAGTGAATATTGGAATGGCATTTAAGCAATTCGAATCACGATCATTCAATTGAACAGTCTCCACGAAAGACCGTCGGACCTCGGACATTGCCGATAAAAATCCGTGAGGTCCGGGAAAAACTGTCCGAATACTGGTCCTCGTGTCCGGTGAAATTTTCGGTCAAAAATATTTTATGACAGCGATTGCTGTAGCTGTTTCCACAACAGTCATAACGGCATACTTGAGGGTCACCGATTGTGTTGAAGACGTTGAAGGGACTTTGACAAATACAACTGAATTCATATATATCTTGCAAAATTAACATGCTGATAGTAAATGTAGTAGCTTTAGTTAATAAAGCACTTTCAAGTGTATATTGTTTTAGTTTTCTTCAAATTTATTGTTTTTATCGTATTTAAATGTTTCTTGCAAAAAATAAGTGGCCAGTAATAGTTCGTCCGGGCCAGTAATATTTGGGGCATTACCGGTCCTCTTGGCCATTAATACATTCACGACTTTTGCGGGGCCTGATTGAATATTCTAATAGTTTTACCATCCCTAGAACATACACACAATGGAAATGCTCAAGGTTAGTATGACAGACATGATTGTTATCTAGCTAGTCTTTAAGAGTGGTCCACATGCTGAACAAAATGACTATTAAATGCAACATTTCTTTGTTATACATAGAAATACAGCATCTAGTCGTAACATACAACACCAAACCAATGACGTAATGCTTCTGGAAAAGAGCAATCTTATTGGCTGAGATGCAAATAGTTTATTGAAAATTAAGAGTTTTTCAGAAGAAGTACAGTCGACTCCCAATGCCTCGAACTCGATTGTCTCGAATTTCTCGTTGTCTCGAAGTTTGTTATATAAATTTCTGTTGTTTGGCTCGAATTTGCATGGCTAAAATTTTCGGATGGCTCGAAGTGTTTGTCACGTTCCCAGTTAAGTTTTCACACATTGTATTGTTTAGTTGGCTCGAACACGCTTCGGTCGCATGGAGTCATTAAGAGATTTGATATGATTGATTACTGTCAAGTGTTGATAGAAGGCAATATTTGATTTCACAGCTTTCACAAACTTAAAAGCAATAGCATAACAGCATTAACAAATTATATACGATGCAGTCCGGTAATCTTCTGCAGTTAAGGATCAAATGCTTGATTAACATCAGATCGAACAAGTAATGAATATTTGTAAAGAGCATGTACATTAGCATGTCCTGTGTCTAGAATCCCAAAGGAATCGGAAATATTCAACAAAGAACTATCCAAATCGAAATCAAAACAAACATGACTAACCTCATTTTTAAACAACTCAGATGTCGGGTAATCTTGTGCGCTTTGTATAGTGACATCATTTAATGAAAACATGTAAAACTATGGTGTCCAAGGCATAAAAACAAACTAAAATATAAGGTTTGCAAAAATGTTCACAATTATTGAAGTTTTCAAGATTTTTTTCACAAGAAGACTCCTAAAGCGGTCCAACAGGTAACATATTTGTTAAATAAACTGCACGATAACAATTCTGTAACAAACATGTCATTTATCGAAGGCTCATTTTGGCAGTTTGGGCACATCAAGTCACTATCTGGAGCAAGTACTTCAATATCAGTACACAATTTTAAGTGCACCCACTTGTTGCAAGATACACAACAGCCCCAGTCAACAAACTTCAAGCTTTTATTTATGGTAAAAGCATCTGGCTGGAATTTTCCACAAACTACGCATACTCCACTCTCATCTTCACTGTCCTCCGTGTTTATCTCAAAAGTTTGATTTACTTTTGATGCTGGAGCTTTTCCTCTTGTTGAATCAGGTAGGTAACCTTTTCCTTCCCTTTGTGTTTTGATTTGCTCTTCTTCGGTACATTTCTTCTTTATTGTTCATATTTACCAATTTCACCACTGTCTTGCTGGGAAAATGGAGGGGTAAAGGTAATTTTTCTATTAACAGCTTTCTGTTTGTTTTCTTTTCCTTCTTCCATGAATTTCTTTTTCTCATAGTATTTATCTTCTGTTATAACAGCACCAAAGGGCGGGACACACGTGACTCCAGCACCAAAGGGTGGGACAAACGTGACTCCAGCACCAATGGGTGGGACAAATGTGACTCCAGCACCAATGAGCGGGGCAAACATGAATCCAGCACCAAAGGGCGGGACAAACGTGACTCCAGCACCAAAAGGGCGGGACACACGTGACTCCAGCACCAAAGAAAGGGGCAAACATGACTCCAGCACCAAAGGGAGGGGAAACGTGACTCCAGCACCAAAGGAAGGGGCAAACGTGACTCCAGCACCAAAGGGCAGGAAAAACGTGACTCCAGCACCAAAGGGAGGGGCAAACATGACTCCAGCACCAAAGGGAGGGACAAACGTGACTCCAGCACCAAAGGGCAGGAAAAACGTGACTCCAGCACCAAAGGGCGGGGCAAACGTGACTCCAGCACCAAAGGGAGGGGCAAATGTGACTCCAGCACCAAAGGGCGGGGCAAACATGACTCCAGCACCAAAGGGCGGGACACACGTGACTCCAGCACCAATGGGTGGGACAAATGTGACTCCAGCACCAATGAGCGGGGCAAACATGACTCCAGCACCAAAGGGCGGGACAAACGTGACTCCAGCACCAAAGGGAGGGGCAAACGTGACTCCAGCACCAAAAGGGAGGGGCAAACGTGACTCCAGCACCAAAGGGAGGGGCAAACGTGACTCCAGCACCAAAGGGCGGGACAAACATGACTCCAGCACCAAAGGGCGGGGCAAACGTGACTCCAGCACCAAAGGGCGGGACAAATGTGACTCCAGCACCAAAGGTGGGACAAACGTGACTCCAGCACCAAAGGGAGGGACAAACATGACTCCAGCACCAAAGGGCGGGGCAAACGTGACTCCAGCACCAATGGGCGGGGCAAACGTGACTCCAGCACCAAAGGGCGGGGCAAACGTGACTCCAGCACCAAAGGGCGGGGCAAACGTGACTCCAGCACCAAAGGGCGGGGCAAACGTGACTCCAGTACCAATGGGCGGCGCAAACGTGACTCCAGCACCAAAGGGCGGGGCAAACGTGACTCCAGCACCAAAGGGTGGGACAAACGTGACTCCAGCACCAAAGGGCGGGACAAATGTGACTCCAGCACCAAAGGTGGGACAAACGTGACTCCAGCACCAAAGGGAGGGACAAACATGACTCCAGCACCAAAGGGCGGGGCAAACGTGACTCCAGCACCAATGGGCGGGGCAAACGTGACTCCAGCACCAAAGGGCGGGGCAAACGTGACTCCAGCACCAAAGGGCGGGGCAAACGTGACTCCAGCACCAAAGGGCGGGGCAAACGTGACTCCAGTACCAATGGGCGGCGCAAACGTGACTCCAGCACCAAAGGGCGGGGCAAACGTGACTCCAGCACCAAAGGGCGGGGCAAACGTGACTCCAGCACCAAAGGGCAGGGCAAACGTGACTCCAGCACCAATGGGCGGCGCAAACGTGACTCCAGCACCAAAGGGCGGGGCAAACGTGACTCCAGCACCAATGGGCGGGACAAACGTGACTCCAGCACCAAAGGGAGGGACAAACGTGACTCCAGCACCAATGGGTGGGGCAAACGTGACTCCAGCACCAAAGGGTGGGGCAAACATGACTCCAGCACCAAATGGAGGGACAAACGTAACTCCAGCACCAAAGGGTGGGGCAAACATGACTCCAGCACCATAGGGCGGGACAAACGTGACTCCAGCACCAATGGGCGGGGCAAACATGACTCCAGCACCAAAGGTCAGGACAAACATGACTCCAGCACCAAAGGCAGGGGCAAACATGACTCCAGCACCAAAGGGCGGGGCAAACGTGACTCTTTTTTTTTTGGTTCTACAGCTTCTTTCTTCTTGTTAAACTCATTTGTTTTGTCCTGAAACAGTATTTTTACAGTTCTATTATCTTTCCTTTCTTTTCTGCTTGTTTTTTTTTTTCTGAACTGATGACTGGAGGGACAACACGGAGCAGATGGATCAAAAGGAAATATTCCAGTCTTCCTGAACACGGACATCACTGTACTTACAGTCATAGAATTCTTGAAGGAAGGTGCTTATATGTTCGGAAGATCTTCCATTACAATAACACGGCTTGGGTTTTCAAGTAAAAACTGATGACATTCTTTGCTGATGCTCTTCTTAAAAGGACTAAATTAGGCATGTCGTGGGAAAACCGAACTTAATGCATGTGCGTAAAGTGTCGTCCAGCACTTTCCGCCTAAAGTGGATTTATGTTTAGAAGAGTCTTTCTTGAAACAGAAAATACCATAAAAGCGGAAAGTGTCATCCTTGATAAGCCTGTGCAGACTGCACAGGCTAATTTTCGGGACGACACTACGCACATGCATTAAGACTGATTTTCTCACGATGCGCCTCATATACAGACACATCAAGGGGCTCAAGGCAGTGACTACTGTGTGGTCGTAAAACAAATATATGTATGTTCTCTTTTCTTGCTGTTTCAATTATATCACCAGTAACATGAGTGGAGTGGCCATCGTACAGTAGAATGCATGGTCTGGCCTTAACATGTTGTACAAAATGTTTGGAGAAAAATTCCATAAACAAACTAGAGTTGGACCACCCAGTAAGTGAAGACCTGTACACTGTTCCAGGAACACCTTCAGGTTTAATTTTGCTGGGTAAGCATTCACCTTTGAAAATGATAAAGGGAGGAATAGTTTCACCAAGAACACTAACTGCAACAGTAGTAGTAGCTGACTTTTCAGATGTAACACAGTGAGGGTTGGTGCCAACTTGAGCTACGAGTTTGGGGCGATTATGGTCAAGAGATACACCAGTTTCGTCCACATTCCATATGTGTTGTGGTTTATTCTTGATTTCATACTTAACTACGGTAAGTTCAAGCTCTGAAAAGTAATAATTCAGCATTTCAGTGCTTACAGCATCGTCACGTGCCTTTTCACGCTTTTTGGGGTGAACCATCTTAACATCTGGAAACCTGTTCAAAAAACCATAAAACCAGTGCTTTGTTGGGTCACTTTCTCTTCTTGGCCATGTCTATGATCTGCCACCTTGAAAAGCCATACCCATGGTGTGCCATAGTTATACAATGCTGTGACAGGAGTTCTTCTTGTGCCCTAGTAAACATTGTAGGGCAGCCACATGGAACCTCATTCTCCTTTCTGTTTGCCAACCTCCAGCGCAAAGTAGATTCTGGAATGCCATGATTTCTAGCAGACTGTCTTATAGCCATGCCTTTTGCTGCAACATCACTATAGGCCTCTTTCATCATCAAGTAGCTGTACTTGGACTTCTCTGATGATGATACGGCATGCTTTTGACTATAACAAAAAAGCAAAATAAACTAGTGACAGACATAAATTGTTTTTTTATTAGATCTACTTGTCAATAGTGAAACAATTTTTGTTTATTTTTAGTCATCCGAGTAAAAAAAATAAACGAAATTTGTTCCATGATTGACAAGTAGATCTAATAAAATACAATTTATGTCATTGACAGGCTTCCGTAGCAAATAAAAAAATGGGTCATAGCACAGATGGAGAGCTGACATTACTCAATTGACAGAATCGCGGGAAAAGATTCAATGTCGTCTGTATACGATCTATGTTCAACAGCGCATAAACGACAAAAAATTGCTGACTTTATACAGTAAATAACTAAATTATATGTCGTAAATATAATATTCTTTTTCTAAAATATGAAAAACCAAAGAAATCGAGGAATTTGTCGAACAAATCGGATTTATCGCAAAGAAGGTCAGTGTTGACAATTCATGAATTACTTATTAGGATGATGCAATCGGTTAATATAAAGCAATACAAGAATTAATTTTCACTTTTAATATACCTTTTCATTTGCTTGGCTCGTTAAAAATGTAACATTTCTTCTTATGCCACTAAACAGAACGATTCGTCTTCTGCGAAATTCGCAAATGCGGAGTGCCCAAGATTACCGGACGCGCAAGATTACCAGACTCGACTGTATATAAATCTTTGATATCTGTTTACAGACATTTTAAACATATGAATACTCTTTAACTGGAGATTTGAAAAAGAAGGGAGACTGATTACAGCCCATACATGTATAAGTACACACATTCTCGAACTCCGTTAAGCTCAAAGTTTCGATGGCTCAAAGTTTCCATGCCTGTCCCTGCGACTTCGAGCCATCGGAAGTCTTCTGTAATTAAATGTGAAGTCATCAGAAATTGTGCACTTCAGATTGCAATTTCAGATTGCAAATACTTTCCACTCACCTTCTTAGAAATGGCCAGTCCCAAAAGACTGCAAAATTTGCTTGATGAAAGTATCGCCTTGACAAACTCTCCTCCCGAGAGGCTTGATAAAACCTACAAAGCAGACACAATCTTTGTGCATTCAGAATTACGAAGAACACACTCATTACCGTATTTAATATATTTTCTCAGACCCTCAATGTTTTTGGGCATTATCTTAAAGTAACCAAAAAAAAAAGCAACAAAGAGCTATATCATGAAACTTTCTTTCAATACAATACACTATTTTTAAGTAAACAAAACAAACACAAAACAAACAAGCCAGCAAACAAACAAACAAATGAATAAATTGGAATACCTCATTTAGGCCTGTGAGGATGTTTACTACGCCTTCATCTGACATCAGGAGTGTCTGTGAATAGTGGTAGAGCAATTCACAAAAGCTAGCATTCAGTCTACTTCAGCATATTACCTGCTGGAGCTTTCATAAAACAAGGCTTGTCACAGGATGTGATGTATGCCCCCAAAGAACTCCTTTAGGCCCCGAGGAAAATCATATATTAAGTATCCTTCTATACCTTCCATAGTAAGTGGACAGATATAAAATATGCACCAAGGGCATTAACTCTGAGTACACTGAAGATAGAGTGTTGGTTCTTGTTCATGACAAAACTTTAGGTACTGATGAATATTTATGCCAAATTATATAAAGATCTTTCATGCATTCCAGAGTAACAGAGCGGAAACAACTTCCAGACATATGGACCCACGGACAACCAGATGGATGCTGTGACTACTATAAGCCCCTCCCTTCTGGGGTATAATAAAATGGACATTATGCCGTCATTCAGTATTAGCAGTTTTTCTTTACATATTACCAATGTCTGAACTTGGCCTACAGTCAAACACAGTGCAGAACACACTTTAGGCTATGGAAAATCATTTGCATGGTAATTTGTTATATTCTGTTCAAAAGCTTTGTCAATAATACAAAAACAGTACTTCATGCTCAGGTGAGCTAAAAATTAGGAATAGTATTGTGATTAAGGATACATGAATTTTGATATAAGTGACCCTACTTTTAGAGTGTTTACATTTTTATATAATTTGTACTAATTGTTTTTACTATTTACTAGGCATCACATTGTCTAATTCAATCATAAAAATAATGGTACAATTATACGTCTATTGCATAATTTGATGATAATTTTGAAGGAAAATTTACTAGAAAATATTCGTAGAAATCAGAAAGAAAGACACACAAACGAATCATCATTTTAAATGTGTAATTGATACATTTCTTTTACTTCAAGGTTTTTCAATGAATCTGAACTTACAGCAAGAGATTTAAGATTACAGTATATAAAATATTTACATGTATATGATGCGCGTCGTGGGAAAACCGGACTTAATGGATGTGCGGAGTGTCATCCCGGATCAGCCTGTGCAGTCCGCACAGGCTGATCCGGGATGGCACTTTCCGCTTTTATGGTATTTTCTGTTTCAAGAAAGTCTCTTCTAAACATAAATCAACTGTAGGCGGAAAGTGCCGTCTGGATTAGCCTGTGCGGACTGCACAGGCTAATCCGGGACGACACTTTACGCACATGCATTAAGACTGGTTTTCTCACGAAGCGCCACATATAATGATGAAAAGCAGTTGTGTTTTTATACCTGTTTGAGAGCTTGAAAGTTTGTTTCTGAGTCAGGGCTTTTGGATCCTGATGTATCGAATGCCTGAAAATAATACCTGCAACCATTTCAAATAGCAGACATAAACCTAAATGTGGCGCGTCATGAGAAAACCGGTCATAATGCATGTGCGTAAAGTGTCGTCCCGGATTAGCCTGTGCAGTCCGCACATGCTTATCCGGGATGGCACTTTTTGCTTTTATGGTATTTTCTGTTTCAAGGTCTCTTCTAAACATAAATCCACTGTAGGCGGAAAGTGCCATCCCGGATTAGCCTGTGCCGACTGCACAGGCTAATCCGGGATGACACTTTACGCACATGCATTATGACCGGTTTTCCCACGACGCGCCTCAAATGTTTATGGATTTTAAACATATCCTATCAACCATAATGCCTAGGTCATTCCATGAAATGAAAAAATTCCAAAGTAAACCAGTTAACACGACAGAATTAACAACTTGTGTCTCTGAAGCGATCAATTTTAACCTACAGCTTACAAGTAGCTAATGAAACGCATCTGTTAGGTCTCACGCTTTCAGAGTGAGAATCACGCTTTAAGATGTTAAATCACGCCCTCGCATGAAATATTCACAAATAATCCTAAAGAGCCGCATTCTAGTAAGCAATTTGGGTATGAAGTAATCGTTATATCTATGCATTATAATTAATGTCGATTTGAAAAGAGTTGAATCTTAGAAATGGATAGTTATTTGAAGAAGAGTTTAATTTTAGGATTGTTGATACTGGTAAGCCAGTATTTGTCGGACGAAATATGCATTTATTTTCAGACAGTTTTAATGAATGAACGAATTCAACAATGAAAATTCGCACGTAAAATCCTGGGTTCATGACCGGTTTGCGTATGTAAACATAATAAGTGTCTTTTGTGTTCATGCGCAACAAAAGAGGCCCTGAATGGGGTTCATAAAACAAGGTATTTTTCATGTTGACAGTAGTCTTTTCTGGACGTTTTTTTAAACAGTGAAATAAAGAAATGATTTATAACTTTATTTAATGTATATTACAATACAAATTAATTATCAGATGATAATTTCTTTCATAATGACACATCTTTATGAAATTATTTAATAATAAATAGAGACTATGAGTAAGGCGTTGAAACAAATACTAAAGCATAATGTTTTAAAAAATTTATTAGACGTTACGTATCTATGTAACTACTACGCATGTTCTATAATATCGTAGCGGGTTAAATAAGGTTCTACCAGACTTCGTCTGCTATAATTAGCAGATAGCCCAAACTATCACAAACACTAACTGGGCCCCAAATTGGGATTTTATCGCGCATGCGCACGTCATTTTTAATCCCCAGACGATATTTGCATGCGTTATAGGCTATTAAAGTAAACACTAGGGATTTTTACCAAATAATTTACTCACTTTTTTGGAAGAACAATGAAACATACTTGAAAATACAAGCGATTATTTGTATATGATGATAAAATACAAAAAGCGGTTACGAAAAACGAATATTTAAAAACGTCCGGATAATACTACTGTCCGACAAATACTCGCTAACCAGTAGTTTATTTGAATACCTTTGGGAGAAATACTAAACTATTCAAAATTAAAGGTTACATAATCAACAGCAGAAACCAAGAATTTCCTGTTTTTGATCCATTGCCAAAGCAACCCCCCACAATCCACTCAGTGACTGGGAAAGGATTTCTCATCTCCACAAAAAAACTGCTGGATTGTTTCATAAATCTATGGGATTTCATCTGATTTTTACCGGATTCACAGCTATTACATTTTGTGAACGTCAAACGTAACATTTCAGGTGCATGAAACATAAAAGCAACCATAACAGTTGACATACCTATGTTCTTATCAGGAGATATTATTTATGTTAAGATAAATAATGCAATTAACAACAAGGATATCAGTGAACCGATGGATGCTCCCCAATGCGCTCTGCCAAGTAATGGGAAAGCAATCAGAAGAGCTGAGTCCAGACAAGAATTGTGCTCTATATTTTAATATCAGCAATCATCAAAGTCCCAAAACTGTAAGACAAGAAACGTGGAAATTCAACGAAAACCAAATTTTTCGAATGAAATGCATAAAAGTCAGAACAATAGTAAAAGAAAGTTTGGATGCAAGGTGAAGGTCATGGCTGGGAATTGCACTAAAGTACAACTTAAGTGAAAAAATAGCCTTTTTAGTTATTCAATAGGACATTTAAGAATACTGACCCTGAACAGAAGTATGTTTATGTAAGTGAAAAAGAAACAGTAACCTTGACCCCCACCTATCCCATATGCAATCCATAGTGAGGTTTCAACATAAGACATCTACATTTGAAGTAACATTACAATACCTTAATTCATACTTGAGCTGTTGAGCGTAAACCGTTTGTTTTCTTTTTAGTAATGGTGACCTTGACCCCACCCACCTCATATGCAATCCCAAGCGAGGTCTCAATATAAGGTATCTACATATGAAGTTTCATTAAAATATCTAAATTCGTTCTTAAGATATTGAGTGTAAACCCTTATTCTATTTTTAGTAACGATGACCTTGACCCCAACCACCCCATATGCAATCGCAAGCGAGGTCTAGATAATAAGTATCTACATATGAAGTTTTAAAGAATCTGAATTTGTCTTCTGGGTATTGAGCGGAAACTGTTTTTCTATTTTTAGTAATGGTGACCTTGACCTTGAAGCCACCCACCCCATATGAAGTCCCAAGCGAGGTCTTGATATAAGGTATCTATGAATGAAGTTTTATTAAAATATCTCAATTTGTTCTCTACTTCTTGAAAAGAAACCGTTTTTCAAATTTTACTAATGGTGACCTTTACCCAACCCTACACCATATGCAATCCCAAGCGAAGTCTCAATATAAGGTGTCTACATATGAGGTTTCATTAAAATATCTAAATGCGTTCTAAAGTTATTGAGAAGAAACTGTTTTTCTATTGTTTAGTAATAGTGACCTTGATCCCACCCTGCCCATCAGCAATCCCAAGCGAGGTCTCAATATAAGGTATCTACATATAAAGTTTCATTAAAATATTTCAATGCGTTCTTGAGTTATTGAGCGGAAACCGTTTTTCAAT
Organism: Congeria kusceri; assembly: GCA_027627225.1. Lineage (NCBI taxonomy): Eukaryota > Metazoa > Mollusca > Bivalvia > Myida > Dreissenidae > Congeria > Congeria kusceri. The sequence goes on along the minus strand of CM051031.1, from coordinate 70,443,043 downwards.
TTTTTAGTAACATTGACCATAATCTTAACCCCACCCACTGCATATGCATTCCCAAGCGAGGTCTTGATGTAAGGTATCCATGTATAAAGTTTCATTACAATATCTTGATGCGTTATCAAGTTATTGAGCAGAAACCGTTTTTCTGTTTTTAGTAACGGTGACCTTGACCCCACCCACCCCATATGCAATCCCAAGCGAGGTCTCAATATAAGGTATCTAATACGAAGTTTCATTAAAATATCTCAATGCGGTATCAAGTTATTGAGCAGAAACCATTTTTCTATTTTTAGTAACAGTGACCTTGACCCCACCCACCCCATATGCAATTCCAAGCGAGGTCTTGCTATAAATTATCTATGTATGAAGTTTCATTACAATAATCCGTTCTCGAGTTAGAGAGCGGTAACAAAAAGTTGACACCGCCAAACCCCGCTCACCTGCCCACCCACACAACGACAAACCCCAATCGAATAACCCAAATTTTTTTTTTTTAAATTTGGTAAAAAAATCATTAAAGTGGAGATTCTTGGTAGAGTGAATGCAGCTTCCCATAAACTTTCATTGAATTCTGGCAAGTAGTTGCTGAGAAACAGTCCAGACAAGAACTGCACACTATACACTTATTTCAGCATCCTGCAAAGTCCCATAACTCCAAGGAAAATCACTGAAAGGGAACGTCCTGTACTGTGCACACCTCATTTTGATAATGAAGCATCACATACAGTTTCATTGTATTCTGGCCAGTAGTTGCGGAGAAATAGCTCAGACAAGAATTTTGCACTATATTCTATCTTCCAAGTCCCGCAACTCTTAGAAAAATCAATGAAGCGAAACTTCCTGATTTTATGCATACCTCCTCTTGGTAATAAAGCTTCCTATAAAGTTTAATTTAAATCTGGCCAATAGTTGCGAAGAAATAGTTTGGGCAAATTTTGTGCACTAAATACTTTTTTCAGAAATCTTCAAAGTCCCATAACTCTTAGAAAAATCATTGAAGTGGAACGTTCTAGTTCAGTGCACACCTTCTCTGGGTAATGAAGCTTCCTGTAAAGTTTCATTGAATTCTGGCTAGTAGTTGCATTGAAATAGACTTATTTCAGAAATCTTCAAAGTCCCATAACTCTGATAAAAATCATTGAAGCGGAATGCTCTGGTTCAGTGCACACCTCTTGGTAATGAAGCTTCCTATAAAATTTCATTGAATTCTGACCAGTAGTTGCGTAGAAATAGACCATACAAGAATTGTGCACTAAATGCTTATTTCATAAATCTTCAAAGTCCCGTAACTCTGAGAAAAATCATTGAAGCGGAACCTCCTGGTTTATTGCACACCTCCTCTTGGTAATGAAGCTTCCCATGAAGTTTCATTGAATTCTGGTCAGTAGTTGCTGAGAAATACTCTGGACAAGAAAACGGGCCGGACGGACAGACGAAGAAGCGGCGACCATATGCTCCCCTGCAAATTTTTCGAGGAGCATAACAAAACAAGCTTAACCACAGGGCCCTCAATAATTGATTTTTGCCACCAAATATTGGCACCATTCACCTACCTGAAAAGCGTGATTTTTTTCCCCCAAACAATGGAAAAATTCATCTCAACGCATAGTGACACAACTGCAAAGCAGACCGAGCATTTTGTATTGTACTGCAGCGTTTTCTGATTCGTACTCAAAAATGTTGGTGCGTCATAAAATCGCATCCTTGTACATTTCTATGCGATTGTTCACAATTATATGTGCAAATATCGCATTTCACATGAGTTTCCCAGTCACTTCCCCGCCCACCCTCCCATCCATTCAATCCAAATTCTCACTATGACCTGAATAGGGTCCTTGACAGGTATGTTTGAAATAGCAATGATTTCTTATAAAACTGAAATTCCAACATGACATGCCCAGATTATCCTAAAGACAAAGAACAAATTACCGTTATAAAACCTCCCATAAACAACGCAAAAGTAGTTACGCTTAATATGATGTTATTCGTTCCGCTTTTATAAATGAAAGTGAAGTCAATATGAATCAATAAATGACGACACTGGTAAAAGTAGTGACACATGCTCAAACATTTGTGCAGGAAGATAGGCAGTGCATAGTAAAATTTAGCTGTCATAGTAATTTAGCGTTGTTTGAACACTCGCGCAGAAAGATAGGCAATGCATAGTAAAATTTAGCTGTCATTGTAATTTAGCGTTGTTCAAACACTCGCGCAGAAAGATAGGCAATGCATAGTAAAATGTAGCTGTCATTGTAATTTAGCGTTGTTTGAACATTCGCGCAGAAAGATAGGCAATGCATAGTAAAATGTAGCTGTCATTGTAATTTAGCGTTGTTTGAACATTCGCGCAGAAAGATAGGCAATGCATAGTAAAATGTAGCTGTCATTGAAATTTAGTGTTGTTTGAACACTCGCGCAGAAAGATAGGCAATGCATAGTAAAATGTAGCTGTCATTGTAATTTAGAGTTGTTCAAACACTCGCGCAGAAAGATAGGCAATGCATAGTAAAATGTAGCTGTCATTGTAATTTAGCGTTGTTTGAACACTCGCGCAGAAAGATAGGCAATGCATAGTAAAATTTAGCTGTCATTGTAATTTAGCGTTGATTGAACATTCGCACAGGAAGATAGGCAATGCATAGTAAAATGTAGCTGTCATTGTAATTTAGCGTTGTTCAAACACTCGAGCAGAAAGATAGGCAATGCATAGTAAAATGTAGCTGTCATTGTAATTTAGCGTTGTTTGAACATTCGCGCAGAAAGATAGGCAATGCATAGTAAAATGTAGCTGTCATTGAAATTTAGTGTTGTTTGAACACTCGCGCAGAAAGATAGGCAATGCATAGTAAAATGTAGCTGTCATTGTAATCTAGCGTTGTTCAAACACTCGCGCAGAAAGATAGGCAATGCATAGTAAAATGTAGCTGTCCTTGTAATTTAGCGTTGTTTGAACACTCGCGCAGAAAGATAGGCAATGCATAGTAAAATGTAGCTGTCATTGTAATTTAGCGTTGTTTAAACACTCGCGCAGAAAGATAGGCAATGCATAGTAAAATGTAGCTGTTATTGTAATTTAGCGTTGTTCAAACACTCGCGCAGAAAGATAGGCAATGCATAGTAAAATGTAGCTGTCATTGTAATTTAGCGTTGTTTGAACATTCGCACAGGAAGATAGGCAATGCATAGTAAAATGTAGCTGTCATTGAAATTTAGCGTTGTTTGAACACTCGCGCAGAAAGATAGGCAATGCATAGTAAAATGTAGCTGTCATTGTAATTTAGCGTTGTTTGAACACTCGCGCAGAAAGATAGGCAATGCATAGTAAAATGTAGCTGTCATTGTAATTTAGCGTTGTTCAAACACTCGTGCAGAAAGATAGGCAATGCATAGTAAAATGTAGCTGTCATTGAAATTTAGCGTTGTCTGAACATTCGCACAGGAAGATAGGCAATGCATAGTAAAATGTAGCTGTCATTGTAACTTAGTGTTGTTTGAACACTCGCGCAGAAAGATAGGCAATGCATAGTAAAAGGTAGCTGTCATTGTAATTTAGCGTTGTTCAAACACTCGCGCAGAAAGATAGGCAATGCATAGTAAAATGTAGCTGTCATTGTAATTTAGCGTTGTTCAAACACTCGCGCAGAAAGATAGGCAATGCATAGTAAAATGTAGCTGTCATTGTAATTTAGCGTTGTTTGAACATTCGCGCAGAAAGATAGGCAATGCATAGTAAAATGTAGCTGTCATTGGAATTTAGCGTTGTTCAAACACTCGCGCAGAAAGATAGGCAATGCATAGTAAAATGTAGCTGTCATTGTAATTTAGCGTTTTTTGAACATTCGCACAGGAAGATAGGCAATGCATAGTAAAATGTAGCTGTCATTGAAATTTAGTGTTGTTGGAACATTCGCACAGAAAGATAGGCAGTGCATAGTAAAATGTAGCTGTCAATGTAATTTAGCGTTGTTCAAACACTCGCGCAGAAAGATAGGCAATGCATAGTAAAATGTAGCTGTCATTGTAATTTAGCGTTGTTCAAACACTCGCGCAGAAAGATAGGCAATGCATAGTAAAATGTAGCTGTCATTGTAATTTAGCGTTGCTTGAACACTTGCGCAGGAAGATAGGCAATGCATAGTAAAATGTAGCTGTCATTGTAATTTAGCGTTGTTTGAACATTCGCACAGAAAGATAGGCAGTGCATAGTAAAATGTAGCTGTCATTGTAATTTAGCGTTGTTTGAACACTCGCGCAGAAAGATAGGCAATGCATAGTAAAATGTAGCTGTCATTGTAATTTAGCGTTGTTCAAACACTCGCGCAGAAAGATAGGCAATGCATAGTAAAATGTAGCTGTCATTGAAATTTAGCGTTGTCTGAACATGCGCACAGGAAGATAGGCAATGCATAGTAAAATGTAGCTGTCATTGTAACTTAGTGTTGTTTGAACACTCGCGCAGAAAGATAGGCAATGCATAGTAAAATGTAGCTGTCATTGTAATTTAGCGTTGTTTGAACATTCGCACAGGAAGATAGGCAATGCATAGTAAAATGTAGCTGTCAATGTAATTTAGCGTTGTTCAAACACTCGCGCAGAAAGATAGGCAATGCATAGTAAAATGTAGCTGTCATTGTAATTTAGCGTTGTTCAAACACTCGCGCAGAAACATAGGCAATGCATAGTAAAATGTAGCTGTCATTGTAATTTAGCGTTGTTTGAACATTCGCACAGAAAGATAGGCAATGCATAGTAAAATGTAGCTGTCATTGTAATTTAGTGTTGTTCAAACACTCGCGCAGAAAGATAGGCAATGCATAGTAAAATGTAGCTGTCATTGTAATTTAGCGTTGTTTGAACATTCGCGCAGGAAGATAGGCAATGCATAGTAAAATGTAGCTGTCATTGTAATTTAGTGTTGTTTGAACATTCGCACAGGAAGATAGGCAATGCATAGTAAAATGTAGCTGTCATTGAAATTTAGTGTTGTTTGAACACTCGCACAGAAAGATAGGCAATGCATAGTAAAATGTAGCTGTCATTGTAATTTAGCGTTGTTTGAACATTGGCACAGAAAGATAGGCAATGCATAGTAAAATGTAGCTGTCATTGTAATTTAGCGTTGTTTGAACATTCGCACAGAAAGATAGGCAGTGCATAGTAAAATGTAGCTGTCATTGTAACTTAGCGTTGTTCAAACACTCGCGCAGAAAGATAGGCAATGCATAGTAAAATGTAGCTGTCATTGTAATTTAGCGTTGTTTGAACACTCGCGCAGAAAGATAGGCAATGCATAGTAAAATGTAGCTGTCATTGTAATTTAGCGTTGTTCAAACACTCGCGCAGAAAGATAGGCAATGCATAGTAAAATGTAGCTGTCATTGTAATTTAGCGTTGTTTGAACACTCGCGCAGAAAGATAGGCAATGCATAGTAAAATGTAGCTGTCATTGTAATTTAGCGTTGTTTGAACACTCGCGCAGAAAGATAGGCAATGCATAGTAAAATGTAGCTGTCATTGTAATTTAGCGTTGTTCAAACACTCGCACAGAAAGATAGGCAATGTATAGTAAAATGTAGCTGTCATTGTAATTTAGCGTTGTTTGAACACTCGCGCAGAAAGATAGGCAGTGCATAGTAAAATGTAGCTGTCATTGTAATTTAGCGTTGTTCAAACACTCGCGCAGAAAGATAGGCAATGCATAGTAAAATGTAGCTGTCATTGAAATTTAGCGTTGTCTGAACATTCGCACAGGAAGATAGGCAATGCATAGTAAAATGTAGCTGTCATTGTAATTTAGTGTTGTTTGAACACTCGCGCAGAAAGATAGGCAATGCATAGTGAAATGTAGCTGTCATTATAATTTAGCGTTGTTCAAACACTCGCGCAGAAAGATAGGCAATGCATAGTAAAATGTAGCTGTCATTGAAATTTAGTGTTGTTTGAACACTCGCACAGAAAGATAGGCAATGCATAGTAAAATGTAGCAGTCATTGTAATTTAGCGTTGTTCAAACACTCGCGCAGAAAGATAGGCAATGCATAGTAAAATGTAGCTGTCATTGTAATTTAGCGTTGTTCAAACACTCGCGCAGAAAGATAGGCAATGCATAGTAAAATGTAGCTGTCATTGTAATTTAGCGTTGTTTGAACACTCGCGCAGAAAGATAGGCAATGCATAGTAAAATGTAGCTGTCATTGGAATTTAGCGTTGTTCAAACACTCGCGCAGAAAGATAGGCAATGCATAGTAAAATGTAGCTGTCATTGTAATTTAGCGTTGTTTGAACATTCGCACAGGAAGATAGGCAATGCATAGTAAAATGTAGCTGTCATTGAAATTTAGCGTTGTTTGAACACTCGCGCAGAAAGATAGGCAATGCATAGTAAAATGTAGCTGTCATTGTAATTTAGCGTTGTTTGAACACTCGCGCAGAAAGATAGGCAATGCATAGTAAAATGTAGCTGTCATTGTAATTTAGCGTTGTTCAAACACTCGTGCAGAAAGATAGGCAATGCATAGTAAAATGTAGCTGTCATTGAAATTTAGCGTTGTCTGAACATTCGCACAGGAAGATAGGCAATGCATAGTAAAATGTAGCTGTCATTGTAACTTAGTGTTGTTTGAACACTCGCGCAGAAAGATAGGCAATGCATAGTAAAAGGTAGCTGTCATTGTAATTTAGCGTTGTTCAAACACTCGCGCAGAAAGATAGGCAATGCATAGTAAAATGTAGCTGTCATTGTAATTTAGCGTTGTTCAAACACTCGCGCAGAAAGATAGGCAATGCATAGTAAAATGTAGCTGTCATTGTAATTTAGCGTTGTTTGAACATTCGCGCAGAAAGATAGGCAATGCATAGTAAAATGTAGCTGTCATTGGAATTTAGCGTTGTTCAAACACTCGCGCAGAAAGATAGGCAATGCATAGTAAAATGTAGCTGTCATTGTAATTTAGCGTTTTTTGAACATTCGCACAGGAAGATAGGCAATGCATAGTAAAATGTAGCTGTCATTGAAATTTAGTGTTGTTGGAACATTCGCACAGAAAGATAGGCAGTGCATAGTAAAATGTAGCTGTCAATGTAATTTAGCGTTGTTCAAACACTCGCGCAGAAAGATAGGCAATGCATAGTAAAATGTAGCTGTCATTGTAATTTAGCGTTGTTCAAACACTCGCGCAGAAAGATAGGCAATGCATAGTAAAATGTAGCTGTCATTGTAATTTAGCGTTGCTTGAACACTTGCGCAGGAAGATAGGCAATGCATAGTAAAATGTAGCTGTCATTGTAATTTAGCGTTGTTTGAACATTCGCACAGAAAGATAGGCAGTGCATAGTAAAATGTAGCTGTCATTGTAATTTAGCGTTGTTTGAACACTCGCGCAGAAAGATAGGCAATGCATAGTAAAATGTAGCTGTCATTGTAATTTAGCGTTGTTCAAACACTCGCGCAGAAAGATAGGCAATGCATAGTAAAATGTAGCTGTCATTGAAATTTAGCGTTGTCTGAACATGCGCACAGGAAGATAGGCAATGCATAGTAAAATGTAGCTGTCATTGTAACTTAGTGTTGTTTGAACACTCGCGCAGAAAGATAGGCAATGCATAGTAAAATGTAGCTGTCATTGTAATTTAGCGTTGTTTGAACATTCGCACAGGAAGATAGGCAATGCATAGTAAAATGTAGCTGTCAATGTAATTTAGCGTTGTTCAAACACTCGCGCAGAAAGATAGGCAATGCATAGTAAAATGTAGCTGTCATTGTAATTTAGCGTTGTTCAAACACTCGCGCAGAAACATAGGCAATGCATAGTAAAATGTAGCTGTCATTGTAATTTAGCGTTGTTTGAACATTCGCACAGAAAGATAGGCAATGCATAGTAAAATGTAGCTGTCATTGTAATTTAGTGTTGTTCAAACACTCGCGCAGAAAGATAGGCAATGCATAGTAAAATGTAGCTGTCATTGTAATTTAGCGTTGTTTGAACATTCGCGCAGGAAGATAGGCAATGCATAGTAAAATGTAGCTGTCATTGAAATTTAGTGTTGTTTGAACATTCGCACAGGAAGATAGGCAATGCATAGTAAAATGTAGCTGTCATTGAAATTTAGTGTTGTTTGAACACTCGCACAGAAAGATAGGCAATGCATAGTAAAATGTAGCTGTCATTGTAATTTAGCGTTGTTTGAACATTGGCACAGAAAGATAGGCAATGCATAGTAAAATGTAGCTGTCATTGTAATTTAGCGTTGTTTGAACATTCGCACAGAAAGATAGGCAGTGCATAGTAAAATGTAGCTGTCATTGTAACTTAGCGTTGTTCAAACACTCGCGCAGAAAGATAGGCAATGCATAGTAAAATGTAGCTGTCATTGTAATTTAGCGTTGTTTGAACACTCGCGCAGAAAGATAGGCAATGCATAGTAAAATGTAGCTGTCATTGTAATTTAGCGTTGTTCAAACACTCGCGCAGAAAGATAGGCAATGCATAGTAAAATGTAGCTGTCATTGTAATTTAGCGTTGTTTGAACACTCGCGCAGAAAGATAGGCAATGCATAGTAAAATGTAGCTGTCATTGTAATTTAGCGTTGTTTGAACACTCGCGCAGAAAGATAGGCAATGCATAGTAAAATGTAGCTGTCATTGTAATTTAGCGTTGTTCAAACACTCGCACAGAAAGATAGGCAATGTATAGTAAAATGTAGCTGTCATTGTAATTTAGCGTTGTTTGAACACTCGCGCAGAAAGATAGGCAGTGCATAGTAAAATGTAGCTGTCATTGTAATTTAGCGTTGTTCAAACACTCGCGCAGAAAGATAGGCAATGCATAGTAAAATGTAGCTGTCATTGAAATTTAGCGTTGTCTGAACATTCGCACAGGAAGATAGGCAATGCATAGTAAAATGTAGCTGTCATTGTAATTTAGTGTTGTTTGAACACTCGCGCAGAAAGATAGGCAATGCATAGTGAAATGTAGCTGTCATTATAATTTAGCGTTGTTCAAACACTCGCGCAGAAAGATAGGCAATGCATAGTAAAATGTAGCTGTCATTGAAATTTAGTGTTGTTTGAACACTCGCACAGAAAGATAGGCAATGCATAGTAAAATGTAGCAGTCATTGTAATTTAGCGTTGTTCAAACACTCGCGCAGAAAGATAGGCAATGCATAGTAAAATGTAGCTGTCATTGTAATTTAGCGTTGTTCAAACACTCGCGCAGAAAGATAGGCAATGCATAGTAAAATGTAGCTGTCATTGTAATTTAGCGTTGTTTGAACACTCGCGCAGAAAGATAGGCAATGCATAGTAAAATGTAGCTGTCATTGGAATTTAGCGTTGTTCAAACACTCGCGCAGAAAGATAGGCAATGCATAGTAAAATGTAGCTGTCATTGTAATTTAGCGTTGTTTGAACATTCGCACAGGAAGATAGGCAATGCATAGTAAAATGTAGCTGTCATTGAAATTTAGCGTTGTTTGAACACTCGCGCAGAAAGATAGGCAATGCATAGTAAAATGTAGCTGTCATTGTAATTTAGCGTTGTTTGAACACTCGCGCAGAAAGATAGGCAATGCATAGTAAAATGTAGCTGTCATTGTAATTTAGCGTTGTTCAAACACTCGTGCAGAAAGATAGGCAATGCATAGTAAAATGTAGCTGTCATTGAAATTTAGCGTTGTCTGAACATTCGCACAGGAAGATAGGCAATGCATAGTAAAATGTAGCTGTCATTGTAACTTAGTGTTGTTTGAACACTCGCGCAGAAAGATAGGCAATGCATAGTAAAAGGTAGCTGTCATTGTAATTTAGCGTTGTTCAAACACTCGCGCAGAAAGATAGGCAATGCATAGTAAAATGTAGCTGTCATTGTAATTTAGCGTTGTTCAAACACTCGCGCAGAAAGATAGGCAATGCATAGTAAAATGTAGCTGTCATTGTAATTTAGCGTTGTTTGAACATTCGCGCAGAAAGATAGGCAATGCATAGTAAAATGTAGCTGTCATTGGAATTTAGCGTTGTTCAAACACTCGCGCAGAAAGATAGGCAATGCATAGTAAAATGTAGCTGTCATTGTAATTTAGCGTTTTTTGAACATTCGCACAGGAAGATAGGCAATGCATAGTAAAATGTAGCTGTCATTGAAATTTAGTGTTGTTGGAACATTCGCACAGAAAGATAGGCAGTGCATAGTAAAATGTAGCTGTCAATGTAATTTAGCGTTGTTCAAACACTCGCGCAGAAAGATAGGCAATGCATAGTAAAATGTAGCTGTCATTGTAATTTAGCGTTGTTCAAACACTCGCGCAGAAAGATAGGCAATGCATAGTAAAATGTAGCTGTCATTGTAATTTAGCGTTGCTTGAACACTTGCGCAGGAAGATAGGCAATGCATAGTAAAATGTAGCTGTCATTGTAATTTAGCGTTGTTTGAACATTCGCACAGAAAGATAGGCAGTGCATAGTAAAATGTAGCTGTCATTGTAATTTAGCGTTGTTCAAACACTCGCGCAGAAAGATAGGCAATGCATAGTAAAATGTAGCTGTCATTGAAATTTAGCGTTGTCTGAACATGCGCACAGGAAGATAGGCAATGCATAGTAAAATGTAGCTGTCATTGTAACTTAGTGTTGTTTGAACACTCGCGCAGAAAGATAGGCAATGCATAGTAAAATGTAGCTGTCATTGTAATTTAGCGTTGTTTGAACATTCGCACAGGAAGATAGGCAATGCATAGTAAAATGTAGCTGTCAATGTAATTTAGCGTTGTTCAAACACTCGCGCAGAAAGATAGGCAATGCATAGTAAAATGTAGCTGTCATTGTAATTTAGCGTTGTTCAAACACTCGCGCAGAAACATAGGCAATGCATAGTAAAATGTAGCTGTCATTGTAATTTAGCGTTGTTTGAACATTCGCACAGAAAGATAGGCAATGCATAGTAAAATGTAGCTGTCATTGTAATTTAGTGTTGTTCAAACACTCGCGCAGAAAGATAGGCAATGCATAGTAAAATGTAGCTGTCATTGTAATTTAGCGTTGTTTGAACATTCGCGCAGGAAGATAGGCAATGCATAGTAAAATGTAGCTGTCATTGAAATTTAGTGTTGTTTGAACATTCGCACAGGAAGATAGGCAATGCATAGTAAAATGTAGCTGTCATTGAAATTTAGTGTTGTTTGAACACTCGGACAGAAAGATAGGCAATGCATAGTAAAATGTAGCTGTCATTGTAATTTAGCGTTGTTTGAACATTGGCACAGAAAGATAGGCAATGCATAGTAAAATGTAGCTGTCATTGTAATTTAGCGTTGTTTGAACATTCGCACAGAAAGATAGGCAGTGCATAGTAAAATGTAGCTGTCATTGTAACTTAGCGTTGTTCAAACACTCGCGCAGAAAGATAGGCAATGCATAGTAAAATGTAGCTGTCATTGTAATTTAGCGTTGTTTGAACACTCGCGCAGAAAGATAGGCAATGCATAGTAAAATGTAGCTGTCATTGTAATTTAGCGTTGTTCAAACACTCGCGCAGAAAGATAGGCAATGCATAGTAAAATGTAGCTGTCATTGTAATTTAGCGTTGTTTGAACACTCGCGCAGAAAGATAGGCAATGCATAGTAAAATGTAGCTGTCATTGTAATTTAGCGTTGTTTGAACACTCGCGCAGAAAGATAGGCAATGCATAGTAAAATGTAGCTGTCATTGTAATTTAGCGTTGTTCAAACACTCGCACAGAAAGATAGGCAATGTATAGTAAAATGTAGCTGTCATTGTAATTTAGCGTTGTTTGAACACTCGCGCAGAAAGATAGGCAGTGCATAGTAAAATGTAGCTGTCATTGTAATTTAGCGTTGTTCAAACACTCGCGCAGAAAGATAGGCAATGCATAGTAAAATGTAGCTGTCATTGAAATTTAGCGTTGTCTGAACATTCGCACAGGAAGATAGGCAATGCATAGTAAAATGTAGCTGTCATTGTAATTTAGTGTTGTTTGAACACTCGCGCAGAAAGATAGGCAATGCATAGTGAAATGTAGCTGTCATTATAATTTAGCGTTGTTCAAACACTCGCGCAGAAAGATAGGCAATGCATAGTAAAATGTAGCTGTCATTGAAATTTAGTGTTGTTTGAACACTCGCACAGAAAGATAGGCAATGCATAGTAAAATGTAGCAGTCATTGTAATTTAGCGTTGTTCAAACACTCGCGCAGAAAGATAGGCAATGCATAGTAAAATGTAGCTGTCATTGTAATTTAGCGTTGTTCAAACACTCGCGCAGAAAGATAGGCAATGCATAGTAAAATGTAGCTGTCATTGTAATTTAGCGTTGTTTGAACACTCGCGCAGAAAGATAGGCAATGCATAGTAAAATGTAGCTGTCATTGGAATTTAGCGTTGTTCAAACACTCGCGCAGAAAGATAGGCAATGCATAGTAAAATGTAGCTGTCATTGTAATTTAGCGTTTTTTGAACATTCGCACAGGAAGATAGGCAATGCATAGTAAAATGTAGCTGTCATTGAAATTTAGTGTTGTTGGAACATTCGCACAGAAAGATAGGCAGTGCATAGTAAAATGTAGCTGTCAATGTAATTTAGCGTTGTTCAAACACTCGCGCAGAAAGATAGGCAATGCATAGTAAAATGTAGCTGTCATTGTAATTTAGCGTTGTTCAAACACTCGCGCAGAAAGATAGGCAATGCATAGTAAAATGTAGCTGTCATTGTAATTTAGCGTTGCTTGAACACTTGCGCAGGAAGATAGGCAATGCATAGTAAAATGTAGCTGTCATTGTAATTTAGCGTTGTTCAAACACTCGCACAGAAAGATAGGCAATGCATAGTAAAATGTAGCTGTCATTGTAATTTAGCGTTGTTTGAACACTCGCGCAGAAAGATAGGCAATGCATAGTAAAATGTAGCTGTCATTGTAATTTAGCGTTGTTCAAACACTCGCGCAGAAAGATAGGCAATGCATAGTAAAATGTAGCTGTCATTGTAATTTAGCGTTGCTTGAACACTTGCGCAGGAAGATAGGCAATGCATAGTAAAATGTAGCTGTCATTGTAATTTAGCGTTGTTCAAACACTCGCACAGAAAGATAGGCAATGCATAGTAAAATGTAGCTGTCATTGTAATTTAGCGTTGTTTGAACACTCGTGCAGAAAGATAGGCAGTCCATAGTAAAATGTAGCTGTCATTGTAATTTAGCGTTGTTTGAACATTCGCACAGAAAGATAGGCAGTGCATAGTAAAATGTAGCTGTCATTGTAATTTAGCGTTGTTTGAACACTCGCGCAGAAAGATAGGCAATGCATAGTAAAATGTAGCTGTCATTGTAATTTAGCGTTGTTCAAACACTCGCGCAGAAAGATAGGCAATGCATAGTAAAATGTAGCTGTCATTGAAATTTAGCGTTGTCTGAACATGCGCACAGGAAGATAGGCAATGCATAGTAAAATGTAGCTGTCATTGTAACTTAGTGTTGTTTGAACACTCGCGCAGAAAGATAGGCAATGCATAGTAAAATGTAGCTGTCATTGTAATTTAGCGTTGTTTGAACATTCGCACAGGAAGATAGGCAATGCATAGTAAAATGTAGCTGTCAATGTAATTTAGCGTTGTTCAAACACTCGCGCAGAAAGATAGGCAATGCATAGTAAAATGTAGCTGTCATTGTAATTTAGCGTTGTTCAAACACTCGCGCAGAAACATAGGCAATGCATAGTAAAATGTAGCTGTCATTGTAATTTAGCGTTGTTTGAACATTCGCACAGAAAGATAGGCAATGCATAGTAAAATGTAGCTGTCATTGTAATTTAGTGTTGTTCAAACACTCGCGCAGAAAGATAGGCAATGCATAGTAAAATGTAGCTGTCATTGTAATTTAGCGTTGTTTGAACATTCGCGCAGGAAGATAGGCAATGCATAGTAAAATGTAGCTGTCATTGAAATTTAGTGTTGTTTGAACATTCGCACAGGAAGATAGGCAATGCATAGTAAAATGTAGCTGTCATTGAAATTTAGTGTTGTTTGAACACTCGCACAGAAAGATAGGCAATGCATAGTAAAATGTAGCTGTCATTGTAATTTAGCGTTGTTTGAACATTGGCACAGAAAGATAGGCAATGCATAGTAAAATGTAGCTGTCATTGTAATTTAGCGTTGTTTGAACATTCGCACAGAAAGATAGGCAGTGCATAGTAAAATGTAGCTGTCATTGTAACTTAGCGTTGTTCAAACACTCGCGCAGAAAGATAGGCAGTGCATAGTAAAATGTAGCTGTCATTGTAATTTAGCGTTGCTTGAACACTTGCGCAGGAAGATAGGCAATGCATAGTAAAATGTAGCTGTCATTGTAATTTAGCGTTGTTTGAACATTGGCACAGAAAGATAGGCAATGCATAGTAAAATGTAGCTGTCATTGTAATTTAGCGTTGTTTGAACATTCGCACAGAAAGATAGGCAGTGCATAGTAAAATGTAGCTGTCATTGTAATTTAGCGTTGTTCAAACACTCGCGCAGAAAGATAGGCAATGCATAGTAAAATGTAGCTGTCATTGTAATTTAGCGTTGCTTGAACACTTGCGCAGGAAGATAGGCAATGCATAGTAAAATGTAGCTGTCATTGTAATTTAGCGTTGTTTGAACATTCGCACAGAAAGATAGGCAGTGCATAGTAAAATGTAGCTGTCATTGTAATTTAGCGTTGTTTGAACACTCGCGCAGAAAGATAGGCAATGCATAGTAAAATGTAGCTGTCATTGAAATTTAGTGTTGTTGGAACATTCGCACAGAAAGATAGGCAGTGCATAGTAAAATGTAGCTGTCAATGTAATTTAGCGTTGTTCAAACACTCGCGCAGAAAGATAGGCAATGCATAGTAAAATGTAGCTGTCATTGTAATTTAGCGTTGTTCAAACACTCGCGCAGAAAGATAGGCAATGCATAGTAAAATGTAGCTGTCATTGTAATTTAGCGTTGCTTGAACACTTGCGCAGGAAGATAGGCAATGCATAGTAAAATGTAGCTGTCATTGTAATTTAGCGTTGTTTGAACATTCGCACAGAAAGATAGGCAGTGCATAGTAAAATGTAGCTGTCATTGTAATTTAGCGTTGTTTGAACACTCGCGCAGAAAGATAGGCAATGCATAGTAAAATGTAGCTGTCATTGTAATTTAGCGTTGTTCAAACACTCGCGCAGAAAGATAGGCAATGCATAGTAAAATGTAGCTGTCATTGAAATTTAGCGTTGTCTGAACATGCGCACAGGAAGATAGGCAATGCATAGTAAAATGTAGCTGTCATTGTAACTTAGTGTTGTTTGAACACTCGCGCAGAAAGATAGGCAATGCATAGTAAAATGTAGCTGTCATTGTAATTTAGCGTTGTTTGAACATTCGCACAGGAAGATAGGCAATGCATAGTAAAATGTAGCTGTCAATGTAATTTAGCGTTGTTCAAACACTCGCGCAGAAAGATAGGCAATGCATAGTAAAATGTAGCTGTCATTGTAATTTAGCGTTGTTCAAACACTCGCGCAGAAACATAGGCAATGCATAGTAAAATGTAGCTGTCATTGTAATTTAGCGTTGTTTGAACATTCGCACAGAAAGATAGGCAATGCATAGTAAAATGTAGCTGTCATTGTAATTTAGTGTTGTTCAAACACTCGCGCAGAAAGATAGGCAATGCATAGTAAAATGTAGCTGTCATTGTAATTTAGCGTTGTTTGAACATTCGCGCAGGAAGATAGGCAATGCATAGTAAAATGTAGCTGTCATTGAAATTTAGTGTTGTTTGAACATTCGCACAGGAAGATAGGCAATGCATAGTAAAATGTAGCTGTCATTGAAATTTAGTGTTGTTTGAACACTCGGACAGAAAGATAGGCAATGCATAGTAAAATGTAGCTGTCATTGTAATTTAGCGTTGTTTGAACATTGGCACAGAAAGATAGGCAATGCATAGTAAAATGTAGCTGTCATTGTAATTTAGCGTTGTTTGAACATTCGCACAGAAAGATAGGCAGTGCATAGTAAAATGTAGCTGTCATTGTAACTTAGCGTTGTTCAAACACTCGCGCAGAAAGATAGGCAATGCATAGTAAAATGTAGCTGTCATTGTAATTTAGCGTTGTTTGAACACTCGCGCAGAAAGATAGGCAATGCATAGTAAAATGTAGCTGTCATTGTAATTTAGCGTTGTTCAAACACTCGCGCAGAAAGATAGGCAATGCATAGTAAAATGTAGCTGTCATTGTAATTTAGCGTTGTTTGAACACTCGCGCAGAAAGATAGGCAATGCATAGTAAAATGTAGCTGTCATTGTAATTTAGCGTTGTTTGAACACTCGCGCAGAAAGATAGGCAATGCATAGTAAAATGTAGCTGTCATTGTAATTTAGCGTTGTTCAAACACTCGCACAGAAAGATAGGCAATGTATAGTAAAATGTAGCTGTCATTGTAATTTAGCGTTGTTTGAACACTCGCGCAGAAAGATAGGCAGTGCATAGTAAAATGTAGCTGTCATTGTAATTTAGCGTTGTTCAAACACTCGCGCAGAAAGATAGGCAATGCATAGTAAAATGTAGCTGTCATTGAAATTTAGCGTTGTCTGAACATTCGCACAGGAAGATAGGCAATGCATAGTAAAATGTAGCTGTCATTGTAATTTAGTGTTGTTTGAACACTCGCGCAGAAAGATAGGCAATGCATAGTGAAATGTAGCTGTCATTATAATTTAGCGTTGTTCAAACACTCGCGCAGAAAGATAGGCAATGCATAGTAAAATGTAGCTGTCATTGAAATTTAGTGTTGTTTGAACACTCGCACAGAAAGATAGGCAATGCATAGTAAAATGTAGCAGTCATTGTAATTTAGCGTTGTTCAAACACTCGCGCAGAAAGATAGGCAATGCATAGTAAAATGTAGCTGTCATTGTAATTTAGCGTTGTTCAAACACTCGCGCAGAAAGATAGGCAATGCATAGTAAAATGTAGCTGTCATTGTAATTTAGCGTTGTTTGAACACTCGCGCAGAAAGATAGGCAATGCATAGTAAAATGTAGCTGTCATTGGAATTTAGCGTTGTTCAAACACTCGCGCAGAAAGATAGGCAATGCATAGTAAAATGTAGCTGTCATTGTAATTTAGCGTTTTTTGAACATTCGCACAGGAAGATAGGCAATGCATAGTAAAATGTAGCTGTCATTGAAATTTAGTGTTGTTGGAACATTCGCACAGAAAGATAGGCAGTGCATAGTAAAATGTAGCTGTCAATGTAATTTAGCGTTGTTCAAACACTCGCGCAGAAAGATAGGCAATGCATAGTAAAATGTAGCTGTCATTGTAATTTAGCGTTGTTCAAACACTCGCGCAGAAAGATAGGCAATGCATAGTAAAATGTAGCTGTCATTGTAATTTAGCGTTGCTTGAACACTTGCGCAGGAAGATAGGCAATGCATAGTAAAATGTAGCTGTCATTGTAATTTAGCGTTGTTCAAACACTCGCACAGAAAGATAGGCAATGCATAGTAAAATGTAGCTGTCATTGTAATTTAGCGTTGTTTGAACACTCGCGCAGAAAGATAGGCAATGCATAGTAAAATGTAGCTGTCATTGTAATTTAGCGTTGTTCAAACACTCGCGCAGAAAGATAGGCAATGCATAGTAAAATGTAGCTGTCATTGTAATTTAGCGTTGCTTGAACACTTGCGCAGGAAGATAGGCAATGCATAGTAAAATGTAGCTGTCATTGTAATTTAGCGTTGTTCAAACACTCGCACAGAAAGATAGGCAATGCATAGTAAAATGTAGCTGTCATTGTAATTTAGCGTTGTTTGAACACTCGTGCAGAAAGATAGGCAGTCCATAGTAAAATGTAGCTGTCATTGTAATTTAGCGTTGTTTGAACATTCGCACAGAAAGATAGGCAGTGCATAGTAAAATGTAGCTGTCATTGTAATTTAGCGTTGTTTGAACACTCGCGCAGAAAGATAGGCAATGCATAGTAAAATGTAGCTGTCATTGTAATTTAGCGTTGTTCAAACACTCGCGCAGAAAGATAGGCAATGCATAGTAAAATGTAGCTGTCATTGAAATTTAGCGTTGTCTGAACATGCGCACAGGAAGATAGGCAATGCATAGTAAAATGTAGCTGTCATTGTAACTTAGTGTTGTTTGAACACTCGCGCAGAAAGATAGGCAATGCATAGTAAAATGTAGCTGTCATTGTAATTTAGCGTTGTTTGAACATTCGCACAGGAAGATAGGCAATGCATAGTAAAATGTAGCTGTCAATGTAATTTAGCGTTGTTCAAACACTCGCGCAGAAAGATAGGCAATGCATAGTAAAATGTAGCTGTCATTGTAATTTAGCGTTGTTCAAACACTCGCGCAGAAAGATAGGCAATGCATAGTAAAATGTAGCTGTCATTGTAATTTAGCGTTGTTTGAACATTCGCACAGAAAGATAGGCAATGCATAGTAAAATGTAGCTGTCATTGTAATTTAGTGTTGTTCAAACACTCGCGCAGAAAGATAGGCAATGCATAGTAAAATGTAGCTGTCATTGTAATTTAGCGTTGTTTGAACATTCGCGCAGGAAGATAGGCAATGCATAGTAAAATGTAGCTGTCATTGAAATTTAGTGTTGTTTGAACATTCGCACAGGAAGATAGGCAATGCATAGTAAAATGTAGCTGTCATTGAAATTTAGTGTTGTTTGAACACTCGCACAGAAAGATAGGCAATGCATAGTAAAATGTAGCTGTCATTGTAATTTAGCGTTGTTTGAACATTGGCACAGAAAGATAGGCAATGCATAGTAAAATGTAGCTGTCATTGTAATTTAGCGTTGTTTGAACATTCGCACAGAAAGATAGGCAGTGCATAGTAAAATGTAGCTGTCATTGTAACTTAGCGTTGTTCAAACACTCGCGCAGAAAGATAGGCAATGCATAGTAAAATGTAGCTGTCATTGTAATTTAGCGTTGTTTGAACACTCGCGCAGAAAGATAGGCAATGCATAGTAAAATGTAGCTGTCATTGTAATTTAGCGTTGTTCAAACACTCGCGCAGAAAGATAGGCAATGCATAGTAAAATGTAGCTGTCATTGTAATTTAGCGTTGTTTGAACACTCGCGCAGAAAGATAGGCAATGCATAGTAAAATGTAGCTGTCATTGTAATTTAGCGTTGTTTGAACACTCGCGCAGAAAGATAGGCAATGCATAGTAAAATGTAGCTGTCATTGTAATTTAGCGTTGTTCAAACACTCGCACAGAAAGATAGGCAATGTATAGTAAAATGTAGCTGTCATTGTAATTTAGCGTTGTTTGAACACTCGCGCAGAAAGATAGGCAGTGCATAGTAAAATGTAGCTGTCATTGTAATTTAGCGTTGTTCAAACACTCGCGCAGAAAGATAGGCAATGCATAGTAAAATGTAGCTGTCATTGAAATTTAGCGTTGTCTGAACATTCGCACAGGAAGATAGGCAATGCATAGTAAAATGTAGCTGTCATTGTAATTTAGTGTTGTTTGAACACTCGCGCAGAAAGATAGGCAATGCATAGTGAAATGTAGCTGTCATTATAATTTAGCGTTGTTCAAACACTCGCGCAGAAAGATAGGCAATGCATAGTAAAATGTAGCTGTCATTGAAATTTAGTGTTGTTTGAACACTCGCACAGAAAGATAGGCAATGCATAGTAAAATGTAGCAGTCATTGTAATTTAGCGTTGTTCAAACACTCGCGCAGAAAGATAGGCAATGCATAGTAAAATGTAGCTGTCATTGTAATTTAGCGTTGTTTGAACACTCGCGCAGAAAGATAGGCAATGCATAGTAAAATGTAGCTGTCATTGTAATTTAGCGTTGTTTGAACACTCGCGCAGAAAGATAGGCAATGCATAGTAAAATGTAGCTGTCATTGTAACTTAGCGTTGTTCAAACACTCGCGCACAAAGATAGGCAATGCATAGTAAAATGTAGCTGTCATTGTAATTTAGTGTTGTTTGAACATTCGCACAGGAAGATAGGCAGTGCATAGTAAAATGTAGCTGTCATTGAAATTTAGCGTTGTTCAAACATTCGCACAGAAAGATAGGCAATGCATAGTAAAATGTAGCTGTCATTGTAATTTAGTGTTGTTTGAACATTCGCACAGAAAGATAGGCAATGCATAGTAAAATGTAGCTGTCATTGTAATTTAGCGTTGTTTGAACATTCGCACAGGAAGATAGGCAGTGCATAGTAAAATGTAGCTGTCATTGAAATTTAGTGTTGTTTATCGGGAGATGGTTTAATTCCTACGCATCAGAACTTGAAATCTTTGTTTATTAACCAATTAAGAATGCTAAATTGAAGATTATTTCTTCATTACTCTATCCTCACGTGAAATTACCTTTGAATGACTTCATTAGCCATGTGCAACATAAGACAATGGAGCTGCTTAATTGACCAGTTGATACTTGTCAATCAAGACCTGAGTTGACCAATTGTGTTTATATTTCAGTGGTAAATAATAGCACATGGTTGCATACTCCAAACCATTTATTTCAAACCCTTGGACAAACAACCTTAGACAAACAGAAAGGTGGAGCGATCTATCTTTCTGCTACTGGTAAATTGACCATCAACAAGTCTCTTAATGAGTAAGATAACACCGGGTATTCTTATACCCTGCACCTTCTCTTAATGTCGTCTAGCATTATATGAAGTTTCCTTGATTTGTCATATATAGTGCAATGCCCCATAAAAGAAAATGAAACTAGAACTGCCACTGTCATGGCACAAATACCCCCCCCCCACACATGCCCTTTGTCGGAAGGGTATTGATACAAGCAACATGTAGTTTTGAGGTGTAAAAATGTATTTCCCTTCAGTAGTTTTTGAGAAAATGGCAGAACAAGTACAATTGAAAAATGGAAATAACTCTGTTAATAATGCAGCTAGAGTTATGAATCTTGTGCACTGCATTCCACCTAACAAACATCTATCCTTGTATGAAGTTCGAGGTCAATCCCTTCAGTAGTTTTTGAGAAAATGGTCAGACAAGAAAAATTGACAAAGGGAAATTACTCCATAAATAATGCATCTAGAGTTATAAATCGTGTGCACTGCACTCTGCCTAACATCCATCTATCTATGTATGAAGTATAAAGTAACTAAAAGGGTTTGAAAGTTATGCTCCAGACAAAAAAAAAACATGACACACAGACAGACAAGCTGAGTCCAGTATAACCCCAATACAAATTTGTTGTTCACTCGGGTTTAACAATAAAAGACCATCACTATGTTATTTCATCCCAATCCATTAAATACATTTTAATTAATACTCCACAACAAAAATGTTACAGCAAAACAAACAAACATGCACTTATTTACCTTTCGAGTATCATCAGTGGCACAAAAATATACCGTTGCTAATAAGTGGCCTGTCCACTTATTTGGAAACACGTACCTGACGAAAGATATTGGCGACATGTGATGCAGGGATGGGGTTTATAGCAATCTCCTGGCGACTGGGAGCGGGCCATAGTGGGCTTTCTGTACATTCTGTCTCCATGGGAGGATTGCCTGAAATCACACCTACTGCTGAACTTCATTATCTCGAAATTGCGAGGATTTCTAAATTATTTCAACATATCTGGAGTTTGCCATATCCAAGTATAGACTGTAATGTATTGGGCCCAAATCAAGCACCGGTTACTCAATTAATAGACACGGTTAATCACTTAAACCTGTGCAAAGAAGTGGTAAGATGTTTACAATTTAAGACAAACTTTGACAGTGGCCGGATAGGTTTGCCACAGGCGTAACCATTACGTAATAAACATCTAGAAATAAGTGTGAAAATGCTAGATGGGATAGAAAACCACTTCGCATTACCAAAAGTTTGAGTTAAAAGTTTAAGATATCCATATTTATTTTATATAAAATCAGGCAGAAATGTCATGAATTATTTTCCACTTTGACATATCCAGAACTTAGACTTAAGCAAGTTTGAAATCTTGAAGTTCAGCTGTGTATCTGACATATCAGGATACCCACAGACACTGAACAAGAGGGCCACACATTTTAAATCATTTTCAGAGCTTAACCTGCCATTTGCCAAATTAGCAAATGGTTGAAGATTTCACCATTTGGCTAAAGAAATTTCCATTTTCTTCATAAAACCCTACAAAATACCCAATATGAGTAGATTTCAATGTAGTATTTGGCTAAAGAAATGCTAAAGCCAGGGGGATCCCCGAGATACAACGAGTAACTTATTCTTATCTAGAAACGTATGCGAATAAATATTGTTTACAAACCCATCAAATCTTCAAGTGTTTTTCGTCCAGTTAACAGTGCATAAAATTTATCTCCCCCTTTAGCTCCGCGCTTGCGTTGCACTTCTATGTACTGCATCATGAAAGCGTGATTGCCGACAAACTGTTCAATGGCTGCCGTATCCATGGCAACAGCCCGGTCAAGACTCTGCAGCAGACGACTCATGCTGCCCACGGGGATGCCGAACGATTGGAAGAACAGCAGCAGCTGCTTGGGTTCAATGTCTTGAAGGGCTGAAAAAGAAGGAAAAAGTGAAGTGGTCTTATTTCCCGCATATTTTGTGGTCCGAGTATAGCGCAAATTTAAGACCCAGAGTAAATTTTATTTTTGCATGATTTACAAAATATGCTTACTTAATGTATACACTATACAGGAAATGATACCACATACACAGACAAGGTCAAAACTATATGCCATTCATCCACCATCAAGATTACAATACTAAAATGTGTATTTTTCATTGCTCCAGACAAAAATTGATGTAGAAATAAATGTACACTCAAACAAACATTTATAGGGGTAAAAATTCATTCAGTCCAATAGTTATGGAAGTATATGTACTTTCATTTAGAAAATATAATAGACATTTTAAGAATTTCTACACATTTACGCCTTTATTATTTGTATACACATGTATCATTTATTTCCATTTGTATGCCAAAAACTTTTGAATACAATGTACATGATTTTTTTTCTGTGCGTATCATGTGATTTTTTAAGCATAAAATTCTGCATGTACTCGTCCTATCTGGTAGTCTGTTTCTGAACTACCTGCATCAATGAGTTGTTCAACATTGGACCGCAGCATCCGAAGTTTCAGCAAATCTGGCAGCAGTAGAGCCTCTTCTGATGTATCCAACAAATAAGCAGTTGGCATCTTTCCACTGGCTGGAAACCAAGCAGTAAGCAACTCCTGGAACAGTTTCTCATCTGAAACATGAGTTGATGGTTCCAACAGGTGAAAAATGTTGGTTAGGCAAAAGGTATTGTATTTGTAGTTTGGACATTTATGAAAAAACTCCAGTTGGTAAGGGAAATATAATTAAAATATATTTCTAATAAAAACAAACAGACAACATGATTTACACTAATCTAATATATTACCAGCAATTAAATTTAATCATTTAATGTTTCACTGTTAATTAAAAACTCTCTTTTTATATTATGGCATCAGTGGAAAAAAAAAAATCTTTGGTTTTTGTTGTTTTGGTTTGTTAATTTTACCATATTGGTTGTGTTTTTTTTTAATTCAAGCTAGTCCACATGACAGGAGTATGACTATAGCATGGACTGTAGCTTACTAGGTGCGGGTCCACATGACAGGAGTATGACTATAGCATGGACAACCAGAATGCAGGTTCACATGACAGGAGTTTGACTATAGCATGGACAACCAGAATGAAGCAGTCAAAAGAATGCTGCTTACCAACAGCAGGTCCGTATGACAGCAGTATGATTACCAGAATGAAGCAGTCCAAAGATGGTAGCTTATTTGGAGCAGGTCCGTATGACCGGAGAATGACTATAGCATGGACCATTAAAATAAAGCTGTCCAAAGACTGTTGCTGACCGAGAGCAGGTCTGTACGACAGGAGTATGACTATAGCATGGATCATTATAATAAAGCAGAATAGAAGCAGGAGAATGACTATAGCATGGACTATAGCTTACTGAGATCAGGTCCATAAAACAGGAGAATGACTACAGCATGGACTCTAGCTTACTGAGATCAGGTCCGTATGACAGGAGAATGACTATAGCATGGACTGTAGCTTACTGCGAGCAGGTCCGTATGACAGGAGAATGACTATAGCATGGACTGTAGCTTACTGAGATCAGGTAAGTAAGACAAGAGAATGACTATAGCATGGACTGTAGCTTACTGAGATCAGGTCCGTATGACAGAAGAATGACTACAGCATGGACTGTAGCTTACTGAGATCAGGTCCGTAAGACAGGAGAAGATCAGGTCCATAAGACAGGAGAATGACTATAGCATGGACTGTAGCTTACTCAGATCAGGTCCGTATGACAGAATGACTATAGCATGGACTGTTGGTTACTGAGAGCGAGTCGATAAGACAGGTAAATGACTATAGCATGGACTGTAGCTTACAGA
This sequence comes from Congeria kusceri, assembly GCA_027627225.1. NCBI lineage: Eukaryota > Metazoa > Mollusca > Bivalvia > Myida > Dreissenidae > Congeria > Congeria kusceri. The sequence continues at coordinate 70,418,592 of CM051031.1, read as the reverse complement.
GATCAGGTCCGTATGACAGGAGAATGACTATAGCATGGACTGTAGCTTACTGAGATCAGGTCTGTATGACAGGAGAATGACTATAACATGGACTGTAGCTTACTGAGAGCAGGTCCGTATGACAGGAGAATGACTATAGCATGGACTGTAGCTTAACGAGAGCAGATCCGTATGACAGGAGAATGACTATAGCATGGACTGTAGCTTAACGAGAGCAGATCCGTATGACAGGAGAATGACTATAGCATGGACTGTAGCTTACTGTGAGCAGGTCCGTATGACAGGAGAATGACTATAGCATGGACTGTAGCTTACTGTGAGCAGGTCCGTATGACAGGAGAATGACCATAGCATGGACTGTAGCTTACTGAGAGCAGGTCCGTATGACAGGAGAATTACTATAACATGGACTGTAGCTTACTGAGAGCAGGTCCGTATGACAGGAGAATGACTACAGCATGGACTGTATCTTACTGTGAGCAGGACCGTATGACAGGAGAATGACTATAGCATGGACTGTAGCTTACTGAGAGCAGATCCGTATGACAATAGCATGGACTGTTGGTTACTGAGAGCGAGTCGATAAGACAGGAGTATGACTCTAGCATAGACTCTTGGTTACTGTGAGCAGGTCCGTATGACAGAAGAATGACTCTAGCATAGACTGTTGGTTACTGAGAGCGAGGCGATAAGACAGGTAAATGACTTTAGCATGGACTGTTTCTTACAGAGAGCATGTCTTAATGACAGGAGTATGACTATAGCATGGACTGTTGCTTACTAGGATTGAGTCCGTAAGACAGAAGAATGACTTCAGCATGGACCGTTTCTTACAGAAAGCAGGTCCATATGACAGGAGTTTAACTATAACATGGACTGTTTCTTACCCAGAGCAGGTCCATATGACAAGATAATGAAAATAACATGGACTGTTGCTTACTGTGAGTGGGTACATTAAACAGGAGTATGACTATAGCATGGACTGTTTCTTACCAAGAGCGGGTCCATATGAAAGGAGTATGACTATAGCATGGACCACAAGGATGTGCATGGTGGCTGTCTCACCCGAGTCCCACTGTAGCATGATCTGGTCCTGGGTGTTGGACTGCAACATGAACATAGTTGACATCTAGAACCGGGTTTGCATTCAAACATTAATACCGTTTTATGAATACTTTTTTATAAAGAATTTTTTATTTAACAATGATTTGGAGTTCTGATGTGTAGGAATTAAACCAGGATAGACGAATCAGAATGACAATTTCATTTTTATCTTTATAACGTATGAGTTAACATGTTATTAACAGCAATGAAATACTTTTTGGTGTTATTTTTTTGTTTGCTTTTGAATTAAGTGCCATATTTTATGCAACCAAAATACTTCACATAAAGTCTACAGTGCAAACAGCTGCAACCTTTAACATGAAAAATCTAAGATATTAAACGAATAAAATAAAATAATTCAAACCCAAGACTATCCTGAGTTAACTAATGATTTGTGAAAAAGTTTTTTTTATAATGTTTCACACAGTGGTGTACTTTTTTTGAACCAACATGACCTATTTTCATAACTTATTCCACCTTATATTGAGCAAGAACCACAATCTCTCAAAGGGGTCTCATGGTAATCCTATAAGCAAACAAACATGCACACAACTTAGATATAACCAACATTTAGAGCCTAGGGAATGGCTAGAGTGCACCCAGTAAGGAAAACACTTACCGGTAATCATTTTGATTAAGAGCGTGTTCTCAACTAACACAATTGCTGGCCTTTGACTGCCCATTATGAACCTCACTTTCCCAAAATCAGGCCAGAGTTTTTTATTTCTTGGTTCTCTGACATATTTGGAAAAGTGTCTGGTTGGAGGAGGGACAAAAAATAAATAAATAAAAAAACAACAGCACAGACATTCTAAAAATTAATGACTAGAATGTCACAAATGGAAATGGGCAGTGATATTAAAATCATTATGCATTATTACTTACAAAAATTATATTGTACAACATTAACTTAATCACTGCATGATAACCATGACATTAATAACAATGATAGTAACAATAAAAGGCAGTGTTTTATCATATAAAAACTACTATGAAAATATGCTCACACTTAAACACAGTACGTCAGATATCGCTGGACAGTGGCCATATTATATGTATAACATCATGTTTAATGAAGTGAAAACTAACTGAATATATCTTATAAATAAATCAATATACACCAATGAAATTTGTTAATTACTGGGTATAATATTTATATAAAGTTATAAATGTGTATTTAATAAAATGATTCTAAGATCTACATTTGTTTTTACTGGGTATTTTCTTCTGACTTTAAGTGTTGCATGATGTATAAAATATCAGAGAGCACATCATATGAATCAAACAGCGATATACAGTCACAATGCATGTTACATAAAATGTAGTCATTTCTTCAGCGTTTTTTTTTTTGCATTCTGTGTAACAGGTGGAAACCCTTTCACAAGCTCATTTTTACGATATCGGTTACATTCTACAATTTTATTTTGCGTGTGTGGCTTTTTGGAAAAAATCGGGTTGGCGGATCCGAGAACCAAGTAAAAAACACACTCTCTCCTCAGTAGTAAACATGACCATATATGGATATTGACATGTTCGAATGGTGAACATGCGCACAACCATTCAAAATGTAGGTTATATTTGAACTAGCTCCGTCCCTGCTAAACCAGTAAGATTTTGCTTAGTGGTGATTATGTTCTAACTATATCTTAGAGTCCATACCCATGTGTATCCAGCTGAGTTTGGTTCTCGAGCCTTCCGTATATAGTTGACATAGATCTTGAAGAATGCTTCCAACGTCTCAACCCCAGACATCAGCTCCATTGTGTCCGAATCCTGGGGAAGCATATGCTGCATCACCAAAGTTCGCTCAACAACAAGGTGTGCAATATCCTGAAGTTAACAACGCAATTGAGTGGGATATACCCTACGAGGTGTGCAATATCCTGAAGTTAACAATGCCATTGAGTGGAATATACCCTACAAGGTGTGCAATATCCTGAAGTTAACAACGCCATTGAGTGGGATATACCCTACAAGGTGTGCAATATCCTGAAGTAAAGAATGCTGCATAACAAATTTGTGCAATATCCCAGGGCCCTCAATCAGTTTTGGGGGAAGGGGCCCACCGCCCTCTGGAGGGGGAATTTTGACTATTTTAATATGGAAGTTTTTACAGATTAACTCATTTGAAAACTAACTCATCCCAAACAAAATTGTCGTTTGGTAAAAACGTCATGTAATCTTTACGGCAAATGAAACTCCTATAAATATAACTTTGATTATTTGTTAGCATAAAAAACCCATAGCTCAGAATCTACCGATAACGCTTAAAATTTGAACTAGGCTGCGGTATAAATGTAACATTGCAGCTATACACACGTCATTTCCACGATTTTTTTCATGATTTCGCCGGCGTTAATAGTAGCACGTTTTTCTAGCCCAGCACGATTTTATAACGGAAATATGAAACTAAAATAATTAATATCAATATGCAACACATATTTTTTTGTAAAAGTAATTTGCAGTCCGGCTTTTAAAATTATTAATTAATTTAATGTATTCATTTAAAACACAGAAAATGGAAATACACTACAACTCCATTATATTGCGATTCGCGGGGTCCATGGATCGCAATCCCGATATAACTTGTCAGGTCATTCATGTGCATCTACATGTAAACACAAGCCTATTTTCGCTATCTCAAAAATCTTAAAACACCTTTTCATTGTTGTTAACATCCATAATGTTTTATATCCATATGTAAAATATTCTATTTGTATATAAAAATATTATACAGTTCCTTGTATTTAATTTTAAATTATCATAACACATATACTATATCGAAATGCGAAACGCCTATTCGAATTTTACTGTTCACACGTCATGTACAACGTCCCGTCATCCGCATGGAAAGCGCGGGTGTATTGATGGCCATGTAAAAACTTTGTAGCACAGAGAACTGTGAGATCTTTACTTTTGAATAAAAGTTTCGTAGCGCATACCAACCAAATTTTTTTATCGCCATCCATGTGCAATTAACATTTCCTCTTAAAAAAAAAAATACTTTTTGCCGTATCGATAACGTTATTGTCGTTCAGATAGGTCAGTATTGATTTATGACATACAGGTACTGTGTACACCCTCCACATGGACAGCGTGTAATTTGGCTGCTAATTAAAGTGACAGCAGTGAAAGGACGTTTCATGGGTGGCACGCGCGATATAAGCTGATGACGTCACTTTTAAGTTGAACGGATCGGTTTATTGTTTATCGCACATAACATGTGTCAATGAAATATTAGCGATGTAGAGATCTTGACCAAAATGGCTATACTTATGATGCGGAAGATTATTGGCATCTTTACGAGGTTTCCTTTTTTTTTTTTTTTTTTTTTTTTGGCAGACTTCCTAGGGGGAATTTTTCCATTTTTAGGGGAAAAAAAACATACTTTTCAGGTGGGGGAGTGGGGCCGATATTCGGCGGCAAAAACCGTAGATTGAGGGCCCTGTATACTGAAGTAAAGAACACCATTGAGTGGGATATATCCTATATCAACAAGGTGTGCAATATCCTGAAAAGAAGTAAACAACGCCATTGAGTGGGAAATATCCTATATCAACAACAAGGTCTGCAATAATATCCTGAAGTAAAGAACACCATTTAGTGGGATATATCCCATATAAACAACAAGGTGTGCAATATCCTGAAGTAAAGATGCCCTTTAGTGGGATATATCCTATATCAACAACAAGGTGTGCAATATCCTGAAGTAAATAAAACATTTAGTGGGATATATCCTATATCAACAACAAGGTGTGCAATATCCTGTAAGAACACCATTTAGTGGGATATATCCTATATCAACAACAAGGTGTGCAATATCCTGAAGTAAAGAACGCCATTTAGTGGGATATATCCTATATCAACAACAAGGTGTGCAATATCCTGTAAGAACGCCATTTAGTGGGATATATCCTATATCAACAACAAGGTGTGCAATATCCTGAAGTAAAGAACGCCATTTAGTGGGATATATCCTATATCAACAACAAGGTGTGCAATATCCTGTAAGAACGCCATTTAGTGGGATATATCCTATATCAACAACAAGGTGTGCAATATCCTGAAGTAAAGAACGCCATTTAGTGGGATATATCCTATATCAACAACAAGGTGTGCAATATCCTGAAGTAAAGAACGCCATTTAGTGGAATATATCCTATATCAACAAATGCCACAGGGTGTATTATCTTATGACTTATTTTCAACTTAAATTAAGTACAACATAACAATGACTTATGTTCAGATTAAGTTCAGAATAGCATAAGAATCTTTATAAATGAGGATTGTCGTGGGAAAACCGGGCTTAATTCATGTGCGTAAAGTGTCGTCCCGGATTAACCTGTGCAGTCCGCACAGGCTAATCGGGGACGACACTTTCTGCTTTTATGGTATTTTCTGTTTCAAAGAAGTCTCTTCTAAACATAAATCAACTTTAGGCGGAAAGTGCCGTCCCGAATTAACCGGTGCGGACTGCACAGGCTAATCCGTGATGACACTTTACGCACATGCATTAGCCCGATTTTCCCACGACACGCCTCATATTGTTTATGGGCCCTCAACTACATACCAGAGCAAGACTGTCCAACTCCTGCAGGGCCACTCCGTCACTGTGTTCAGACAGGAATATCACGTACACACACACTAAACTGCAGTCACATTCAATCAGGATAGCCTGCAATCAAACAAAAACCAGAAGCTGTATTACAGAACCATTCTGACTTACAATTTTTAATTCAACAAATACATTTGTGAATCCCTTTACAGTTATGTAAATGACTGTTGATAAAAAGTTCATAATTAATAAACACACACGCAATTAAAAGCTCAATAAAAATGTTTTAGAATGTTTTTAAGGTTAAGGATAAGAATTACTTAAGATGTTTCCGGTACACAGAACCAAGACACTCTTTAGAACATAAAACAATTCATTGGCAGTTTCTTTGTCTAAATAAAGTTGCCAGTTGTGTATTTATATTCTGAGCTCCAAACAATTAAGGTCACTTGTAGATAATAAAAAAATGAACAATACATTTTTTATAAATTCAATAACAAATGTTCATGAATACATCTCATGGGAACCTATCTGTGTGTCCACCCCCCCCCCCAATATATCTGTCATACAGACTTGCGTAACCAAAGCAATAATCTACATAATGTTGATAAAAACTTACTTTCAAAAATGCATATAAAAAGAGAAATTTGAAAATAAAAATATTTCTGCGCAGTTAAAAATTATAGCACATGTACCGGTATATACAGCGTCTGGATGAGTCAGATCTTATTATTCTAATTTAAACCCAAATGTAGCCATTGCTGTCGGATGAAGTCTTTGTATCAAAAGAAACTTTTTTTAATTAAACAAAATGAAGGTTTTTGTCATCTTAAATCTGTCTTACTCATTATTTTGTAATGAAACTTGGCACAAGCAATGTTAGGCACTTAAGACAAAAAAAAACAATATAATTTTTTTTCAAAATCCATTCACACATATCGAAAAATATCACGTGCAAAAAACACCTAAAATTTAATGCATAATTGTTAATAGCTGTACCAATTATTCGCCCACCTTAATAAAATGGGCGGTCTTCCTGCAAAATATATTCAAATCATTTTCGTAATATTATTTCATTTAAGCAAAGCGTATGTGAAAAAATGGCATGTTAAGATTTGCACACAATCACTACACGTAACAATTTCACAATGCTAACAATCATTGCACTTTTCTTGATAGTGAATAAAATATATGTGGCGCGTCGTGAGAAAACCGGTCTTAATGCATGTGCGTAAAGTGTCGTCCAAGATTGCACAGGCTGATCCAGGATGGAACTTTCCCCCTAAAGTGGATTTACGGTTAGAAGAGACTTCCTTGAAACAGAAAATACCATAAAAGCGGAAAGATCCATCCCCGATTAGCCTGTGCAGACTGCACAGGCTAATCCGGGATGACACTTTACGCACATGCATTAAGACCGGTTTTCTCACGACGCGCCACATATTGTTTTACAAACTACTTTATTTCTATTCCAAGGATGATATACTCAATGATAAAGCAAGTTACTTACCATTTTTAATTTAAAATTATAAAGAGTAGGTTAACTTATTTCCGTTAGGCTCACTTAAAAATAGAAAGGTATAAATAGCAACAGTTGGGCCCTGAACAGGGGTACTGCAGAATTGTAAAAACACCAGTTTAGTTTACACATTTAATAATTCAATCACAACAAGTTAAAACTGGAATAGTTTGTTTACATATCTAGATTAATTCATGATTCACTCACAAAACAATCTTCTGAAAGTAAAAAGCATTACGAAAAAAAACACCTCTTCCAGCGCCTCAAACAAATGAGCGCGTGCGTGATGACATCACGTCATCCTGACAATGTCAGTTATGCATTGTTTGTTTACATATTTTTAATTATATGGAATTCATACAAATTTCCGCAATAATCGGCTCAAGTTTAGCAAAACGAAAATGCAAATCAACTCCAGACTGGTTAACAGTATTTGTTTGTTATTTTGACCTTTTTTCACTAGTGGGTGAATAATTGGTACGCGCAAAAAATAGGTTGCTAACCAGTATTGTGAAACTCTTCTTCAAATTAAATATGTGCATTTTCAAAATCAATTTCGGTAAAGATATTTAATGTTTGCTTGTACTCTCACGTTTATTTTTCAAGGAGTATTTTCAAAATTTTAAATGAGTGTATATACTCCTCTCTAGCCAGAGTTTATAGATATAAACGCAAGGTAAATAATAACCAATAAATTGATAAAAATTGTTTTTTTTACTGTATTCCTTATGCATAAAACGTGGGACTGTAACTCACAGCAATAACGTAAACACAGCGAAAAACATACCATTATTAATTCAATGAAAATCATGTTGACTTATGCATGTTTTTATATAACAACCATTACATTGTATTATTATTGCTACTAAAATATTAACAATGAACCAGTTTGTGTTTATAACATTATTTTATTGTTATTTTATTTTCTGCGCCCTCTGACTGGACAGCTTTTTTTCCAAAATGTCTGAGAAACAAATGTCTGCACAGACTGATCCAAGACGTCACTTTCCGTGTTCATGGTATTTTCTGTTTCAAGTAAGTCTCTTCTAAACATAAATCTACTCTAGGCGGAAAGTGCCATCCTGGAATATCCTGTGCAGACTGCACAGGCTGATCCGGGACTACACTTTACGCACATGGATTAAGCACAGTTTTCCCACGACAAGCTTCAAATGTGTTTTTTCTAACTCTGGCTTTATCTGGCATCAAACAGGTCCCTCACCAAGTGCTACAGATAAGCATTGTTTTCTCTTTAAAATGAATTGATTTTTTTGAAAAACTATTTAACTTTATTGAAAGTCTTCATTATAAAACATATTAATATTCACAAACACAAATTTTAACCAAAATGTTTATCGTTTTAGTTACAAGAATAATTTGCTTGGGATGATAATTACTGAAGCACCACATCAAAATAGAGACCGTTTTCAACCAGATATTCAGATTGCAAGAAGTTATATAAATCGGGAACCAACATTTGATGCAGAACCGGTGTTTTATGAAACTAACGGTTGAACAAGTTTCAATGTTTGATAAACACACATGCCCCCGGTTGGTGCTGGGTAGCCCATTTCTTAGTCCAAATTAGGTCAAGGTCAAGTGATGTTGGGTGATATGGGTGGATAGGGAACGGTCATAAGTAACAACTGTGTAAATATCCAAGTGTTGTAGTAAGTGGTATTGGTGCTAGACGAAACGGTAAAATCTAGTTAACCAAGAAATGGCACTTTTGATTTATTATAAGTCCAAATTAGTTCAAGGTCAAAGTAAAGCAGGGTGATATGGGTGGATTTGGGATGGTCATAAACAACAACTGTGTAAGTATCCAAGTGTTGTAGCAAGCGGTGTTGGTGCTAGACAAAATGGTAAAATCTAGTTAACCAAGAAACAGCCCATTCAAATTATTCTAAGTGCAAATTAGGTCAAAGTCAAGGTCAAAGTAAGGTTAGGTGATATGGGTGGATGGGGAACGGTCATAAGTAACAACTGTGTAAATATCTAAGTGTTGTAGTAGGCGGTGTTGGTGCTAGACATAACCGTAAAATCTAGTTAACAAAGAAATGGCACTTTTGAATTATTATAAGTCCAAATTAGGTCAAGGTCAATGTCAAAGTAAGGTTGAGTGATATGGGTGGATAGGTAATGGTCATAAGCAACAACTTTGTAAGTATCAAAGTGTTGTAGTAAGCGGTGTTGGTGCTAGACGAAATGGTTGAATCTACTTAACCTTGTCACGGACGGAAGGACGGACAGGACGATCACTATATGCCGCCTGCATCAAGATGCCGGTGCATAAAAAGTAAACAACTGTTTGCCTTAAAATTATCTGTAACACTTCTAACCTGTCTGAGTGCTACACATATCTTCTCTTTAACACTTGCGAACATGGGCAATGTTGGCAGCTGCTTCAGTAGCCATGGATGTGCCATGCTGGCCCCGTCTGCAATATCCGTCAGACCCTCTTCGCTTGGGGAAAGGTGAGACTTTGAGATTATCAGCGACAGGCCCTGTACATTTTATAATATATAGGTGGCGTGTCGTGGGAAATCCGGGCTTAATGCATTGCGCAAAGTGTCGTCCCACATTAGCCTGTGCAGTCCGCACAGGTTAATCCGGGGCGACACTTTCCGCTTTTATGGTATTTTCTGTTTCAAGAAAGTCATTTCTAAACATAAATCCACTGTAGGTGGAACGTGTTGCCCCAGATAAGCCTGTGCGGACTGCGCAGGCTAATCCGGGACTACACTTGATGCACTTGCATTAAGCCCGATTTTCCCTCGACACGCCTCATATAGTTATTTAATAGGTGTTTTGGGGACAGTAAAAACTGTTATATCCTGACATTTGAGGATGATTTTGGATGAGGGCAACAGTAACAAAAATGTATTAAGCCACTAGTGCACATTAACGTTGAAGACGATGACACAATATTTTTTAGTCCCGCCCACTTCTTGGAATTACTTTTTGTAGACGTGGAATGTCGCTTACATCGTTAAAATATAAACAAAGAATAGATATATACAATCATAACATTTTAATTCACAAAAATATAATTTACTGGAACAAAACATACAATCATTATTCAATTAACAAGAATTAAGTTGTAACGACAAATAAGCATTATGCAAAACCATGCAATAGAAAACCTGTCTATATTCAACATGCAATCTATACAGCATAGAAAACCTGTCAATATCTTAAACATCTTAAAAAGCTGGTATTTTTAAAAGCTGAAACAATTACAATCAGACATCACAAAACTTGAAATTCATGAATTTATTGGATGACATTTTGTGCCTGTTTATTTTATCTATACAGAAAAAATACACAATTACATAGGTTCAGGGAAACCATTGTTGTAAATAACAGTACAGTGTAGGTCTTACAAAGAAATAAGCTACTAAAATCAGGTTTTTATGTCACTTTTATACAAATGCAACTAACCTAATGTATTATACCTCCCAAGGTCTAACGGACATTGTATATGTATTAAGTGCATTTTATCGGTTGATCTACTTACGGATAAAAGCATTTACAATTCAATTGCAAAGTTTGAGCCGTAGCGGCTTTATTGTTGATAATAGCATCTAATAATCAATTAATTTGTGCTTATTCACATGCTGAAAACAAGGTTGTCGAGACTCACTACTTCAAACAAACCTATTATTTTCCTTCTCAAAATATTTACTGACACATTATATATTGTATTGAAATTTTGGTCAATGAAATTTCTATTTAGGCTACGGTCACAAAGCGTACACCAATCGACTGCAACTGACCTATTATTTTTCTATTCAAAATCTTTACTGACACATTATATATTGTACTGAAATTTTGGTCAATGAGATTTCTATTTAGGCTATGGTCACAAAGCGTACACTAATCGACCGCAACCGACCTATTATTTTCATTATCGAAATATTTACTGACACATTATATATGGTACTGAAATTTTTGTCAATTAAATTTCTAATTATGCTACAGTTACAAAGATTACACTAACCAACCACAAGACACGTGCCCAATTATGAACCACCAAGATTAAGTACACTATCATGCTTTGTTAAAACTGTTCTGTTTCCCGTGATCATGTAATTGCACTGCCCGATTATAGACTTACAGTATTTATGACCTTAGTCATTAATATATTTCTTTTTACTATTATGTCTAGTATTGGTTGTCATTTTCATGGTACACGGTCACTGTTCGCGAGCTTGGTAGAAGAGCCAATCATGTTGTCTGCATCTCTAAAGGCGGCATGGCTTCTGTCGAACTGCACGAGACTTCATCCTCCGTGAATCTGTGATGTTCAACTCTTATAGAACGTGCCCGCCCACTAGCCTTCAGACTTATTCTCTTGCTGCTATTTCTCGTTAACCAGTTCTTATCATTCAAGAAACAAATTCTGCTGTATCTATGTACCTTATACCTTCTTCACTTGGGAGATGTACACCCGAATCCTGTATCTATGTACCTTATACCTTTTTCACTAGGGAGATGTACACCCGAAACCTGGTCCTGACTCATCACACAGTTCTTCTCTTTCAGATTACAGCCAGATTTTAAGCAATGGACTTAGCATCATGCACCTAAACATTCAGAGTCTTCGATCCAAGCTTGACATCCTAGAAGTTGAAGCTCAACCTTACGACGCACTAGTCTTCACAGAAACTTGGCTTAACTCGTCTGTATCTGATGACGATATCGTACTACCGAATTTTCAACAACCATTTCGCTGTGATCGTATCAATCGTCTTGGTGGCGGCGTAGCTATTTATATTTGAGATGGTATTAAAGCTTCCAAACAATCAGATCTCGCCATGAATGGTCTAGAAACTTTTTGGATTGAGATAACCACAGGCAAGAGCAATATCTTGCTCGGTGGGTTTTATCGTCCTCCTGATGCAAACAACAACAACTGGAATATACTAGAACAGAGTATTGATCAAGCCTTTAGCCTACCATTTGATAACGTCAGCATTACCGGAAACTTTAATATGAACGTCCTTAACCAAACCCCAAACAAAATTATTAATCTTTTGACATCATATAATGCAGAATAACAGATATCTTCACCCACTAATTTCACAGAACACTCTAGCTCACTAATCGACTTAATCTTTGTAAAAAACAAAAATCACATACTCTCTAGCTTTGTTGCAGACCCTTTCATTCCAAACTTGACCTGCTTCCACTGTCCAGTGGAAGCAGTCCTCCACTTTCACAAACACTTAATACAAACAACGCATATGGCTTTACGACAGAGGAAACTTTGATGATTACAGAATCCAACTACGGACGACAAACTGGGACAGTATTCTTGACAACGACGACCTGGACGTAGTTACTCAGACAATAACAGACACAATCTTATCCGCAGCATCAGACTACATTCTTAACAAAACCATTACAGTAAGACCTAACGACATCCCATGGATGAATAATACAATTAGATCACTTATTAAATTAACATACGACAGGCTAAACTTAATTGTAAGAATAAATTAATTGACAAAATAAACACATCTAACACATCACCAAAAGTATGGTTTAAAACAGCCAAACAATTAACAAATAAAAAACAGTCACAAGCAATTCCGACCGACCTTATACGAAAACACTCATGAGGCATCCACTGACGATGACAAGGCAAATCTTCTTAACCACTACTTCTGTTCTCAGTCTACTGTCGACGATCGAGATCATCCTCCTCCACCAACTAATCGCCTGACAGAATCTTCATTAACAAGTATCTCAATCACTTCGCAAGACGTAAAAGACGCCCTTTCTCTTGGTGACCCTAGTAAAGCATGTGGTCCCGACATGTATAGCCCGAGGATACTTAAAGAAGGCACGCACGAACTCTCTACACCTCTTTCGATATTTTTCAACAAGCTCTTGTCCAATTTATACTTTCCTGATTCATGGAAACTTGCCAATGTCACACTTATCTACAAGAAATCAGATCCTTCGAAACCATTACTATCGTCCCATTTCACTTCTTAGCTGCCTTGGTAAACTCATGGAATGCTGCATTCATAAATATATATACCAACTACCTATCAGCAATAAACTTCTTACTCCCCTCCAATCTGGCTTCATCAAAGGTGACTCAACTGTTAGTCAACTTACTTGTCTCTACAACGACATCTGTCAAGCTCTGGACGAGGGCAAGGAAGTGCGACCTGTTTTCTGTGATATTTCTAAGGGTTTTGACAGAGTCTGGCATCGTGGGCTTATCACAAAACTTTCGTCTTTTGGAATCTGTGACTCTTCTTTCTTGGATTTCGTCTTACCTGTCAAATCGTAAACAACGCGTTGTGTATGCAAATTCCTCTTCTTCTTGGCTTCATATCAACGCTGGCATCCCACAAGGTTCCATCTTAGGTCCTTTATTCTTTCGTAACCTATATCAACCATATCGTTTCTGCTGTCAATTCGAACATCCGACTCTTTGCCCATGACACCAGTCTTTATATTATCGTAGAAGATGCTATTACTGCATCAACTGTATTGAATAACGACCTTGCAACTATACATTCATGGTCTCAGACCTGGATGTTTCCTTTAATCCTTCGAAAACAGAATCAATGTTATTTAGCAGGAAGAAGAATGCACCAAAACATCCCCCTTTATCTATGAACTCTGACTACATTGAAGAAGTGGACACCCACAAGCACCTCAGTCTCACCTTTTCCTCTAACTTAAAGTGGAACACCCATATTTCACTCATCTTGAAGAAAGCTTGGCGACATATCGGTATTCTGAGGTCACTCAAATTTCTTCTTAATCGTTCTTCTCTCGAAAAAATGTACATTTCTTTCATCTGTCCTATACTCGAGTAGTCTGACGTTGTCTGGGACAATTGTAGTGAATATCTAAAGAACAAAGTCGAATCTGTTCAAATTGAAGCTGCCCGAATATGTACAGGAGCAACGAAATATTGCAACATCCAAAAGTTACTAAATGACCTGAAATGGGCAACACTTTCGGAAAGAAGGAAACAATGCCGCCTCGTTCTATTCTAAACCCATCTTACATGTCTGATCTAATTCCTAACACAAACCAAACTCAAGCTGGCCGATACACTTTACGGCATATTCGACACGCCAGATCAAATACACAAATATATAGTTCATCTTTCTTACCTAACACAACACGTGACTGGAACCAACTACGCACAACAATACAAAATGCCCCAATGTACAATCATTTAAATCAGCCCTAAACAAAACTAAAAATAAATCCTCACCTTTGCTCAACTGTGGCTCACGCACAGGACAAATTCTTCACACACGTCTTCGCCTTGGCTGCAGCGGATTGAATCATGACCTTCACAGAAGGTCTCTCGTTAACTCTCCGTTGTGCACGTGCGGGTCCACATAAACAGTGGAACACTTTCTCTTACGATGTCCAAATTACACAGACCTTCGTTCATCCTGTTTTGCTGATATCCCATGCCCTCTAACTACAGCAAATCTCCATAATGGTTTCAATCGACTTTCCTTTCCAGAAAACAAATCCTTGATTCTCGATGTCCTACGCTATGTCATAGCAACATAAGGTTTTGCAACATATGTGTAGATCGGCTCCGCGGACCTTGATGACAAACCGTGTACTATGAACATGACGCCAATTGTGTCCAGTCAATTTTTAAGACTGACACTCCATTTGTCCAAACCCAGCAACAAACCAAAATCTACGAGTTATCTGTTACATTTTTGGTTTTCATTTGTTCATCCCTCTACATGTATACAACCACTAAAACCTCTGACATTTACCGATCCATTTCTGACCACTATACTTAAATTAACAATCGTAACTCCATCCAAACGGAGAGGACTTAATATAAGTGCCCAATCGACCTTGTTTTCCAATCCTTGTCTACATGAATGTTTAAATAGCTTGAAATAAAGTTTAAACTAAATGCAATGTTTTAGGAAAATGCTATTAAGAACAGTTATTTTAAATAGACAATCAAATATAAATGTTCTAATCAAAAGAAATCAAACAATCTAGCCATGTAACAATTTAACAATCATTTAACTAAAATGAAAGGTACATTTGTAAAAGTAAAAAAAAACAACAACATGGTTTAAGAGATTACGGTCAATTTAACCGAACTGAAATCTTACTTTTCATCAGAAATTCAAATACATACTCAATACTAGCCAATCTAAGTTGATTAAATGAAATGTAAAGTTACAGAAAAACATGTGGCTTTAAAAACAAAAGGTTTTAACGAAATAAAATGCTGAAAACTTAATGTGTTTTACATTACTACAGTCCAACATGAAAAAGGGAAATGAATGAGGAAAATAAAATAAGGAAAATGTCAGATCACAACCAATATAATAACTTGGAATTGAAAAATATATATGATTGTCAACAAGAAATTCTTCAAATTACAGTAAAACAACTAGTTATATGCTGTTTGGAACTCATAGACAAGATAATTTCCCTATTGATACAGTACACGTCCATTAGAAAGTGTCTAAAATATCACATCAATAATACTTTTGCAACAAATTTCACATGTCAATTCTTTGCTTTCACTGGCTGTCAACCTAAAAATATTACAGAAATTCAGTCACCTTTTGAACATAACTCACAATAACATGGACAAAACAACATATGTAAATAAATGATTTAATTAAATCTATATATATTTGGTTCTAAAATGTTTATTGAATAAGCAAGGCCAATGTGCAGTCAAGTCAAGTCAAGTCAAGTCAAGTCTAAAGCTGGTAGGCCTAGTACCAGGACACTCACCAACTGCTGAATCTACAAGGAAGCACGATACGGACGCTTCGTGGTACCCGTCGTCGTCCCACGAATATTTTGCAGCTCAATACACATCGCGAGCCCACATCACAATCAAAGCAAGTTGCATCTCTGAATCCTGTAGTTGCGTTCCCCACCCACTTTGACATCACATGTCGGGGGATAGTTTTTCAGAGGAATCATCAATTTCTCAACTTTGAACGCATTGTGCACTGATGGAAATGTTGATTAATGACTCCGTGGCTAATAAATCCACTGTTGTTGTTTTTTTACTTTTAAATCCGCTGTTGCTTTTTTTTTTAGACCCACGTTATTGAATGTTCACATAATACACATTTATAAACTTTTAACAAGCCGTTCATGTTGACTGCAGTGTACTTCTTGTGTGTGTTTATAGATAAAATGATGTAAATGTATTTATATTGTGTTCAATGAAACAATGAGTAACAATTCCTTGCTTCATTTTTTTGCGTATTGATTAAATGTGTGTTAAAATGTTATTGTTGCTGATTTTATCTAGACTATTTTTCATGCGTAACTATGCATCGACGCAAGTAGACGTCATCAGGCTGTCTCATTTGCATATTGTGTTGTACTGTCAATTGCTAAATGTTTGCGATTATTTGTTAATTTTATTGTTTATTATGGAAACAACATTTGCAAAAAAGTGGCATAATAAATAGAATATATGGTTGGTGACTTTTGATATCATGTGATATCAGACTCGTCCCGATATGGCAAAGAAAGGCTCGGCAAGCCTCCCCTTTTCCTACGCCATATCGGACTCGTATATCAACAACCAAGCATTGGTTCTACCCAGGAAATGGTCTCTTAAGTGTCTCAGTAAAAGCCTTTGGCTTTGGACACAATCAAGCTTAAGTAAATAGGTTTAAACTAACATAGTTTGTGCAAACCTTGATTGCCAAAGTGCGGTTGGAGGCCTGCATGGAGGCGAGCCTTTTGAGGAAGTAGTCCATGACTTCATGCATGGTGGAGCTGTCTGCGCCAGCATCGTGCACGAGGGACTGGAGCCGGCTCAACAACTGCTGCTGCTTACGAAGCTTCTGCAAGAATGACAGACAGGAGGTTAAAGGTCTCACCACACAGCATCTTCTGGTGAAGATGCATACAGGGAATTTAAGGTCTTACCATACGGTATCTGCAGATCAAGTTGCATACAGATATACAAGAATGGCACACCAGGGTGTTTAAGGTCTCACCATACAGCATCTGCAGATCAAGTTGCATACAGATATACATGTGAAAGTTCATTTATCCTATCTAGGTAATTATATGGCTACCTGCTTTTTCTTATGTTTTTCAAATTTAGCAGAGGTAATTATACGGCTACCTGCTTAAAACTCCACAAAGGTAATTATATGGCTAGCTGCTTTTTCTTATGTTTTCAAATTTATCAGAAGTTATCTGCAAAGATAATTATACAGCTACCTGCTTTTCCCTGTGTTTTTCAAACTTGGCGAAGGTTATTATACAGCTACCTGTTTTTTCTTGTGTTTTTCAAACTTGGCCGACTCATCCTCATGTGCGGTGTGTGCTGGGGTGTCGTGGGTCTCATGCAGCAGGAACTCACAGAGGCACTGCACGGGGAGCACATCCAGCGACCCCTCCGACGACTCCACCAGCTCTGCCAGCCACGGCATCGACTGAGACGTACCCTGAACACACAGACCCATACAGATGACACAGGTTAGTCACCATACCCAGAAACAGACAGACATGGTCTTATGACCAGACAAAAGTAAAATCTATTTACATGCAAATCAAAAGGCTAAACAGCACAGCTGATTTTTGCCACCAACATGCAATCAGGGAGAAATGCACTAAAAGATTGTGGATGAAGCCCGCATGTGACTGCCCGCCCAGACGTCCCGCCCGAGACTATTTTCAGACTGTAAAATACGCAAAAATTAGACCACATGGAACTGAAATGGCTTTACAGTACCTGTCTTTGAATGATGTCCAACAGGAAGTCAGGGTTGCGACTTCTGCACAGCATCTGGCCGATCTTCAGGGACTCGTTGAGGGTTCTCAACTGGTCAAGAACCTGCTGGGGGGGCTTTCTGGCCGGACCACTAAAAATAGGAATAAACCATTTATTTTTTATAACTTGTTTATGACATCAGCATTGAGGCAAACATTTATGTTAAGTAATTTTAAAAGTTATAGCCAGCACAAGCAAAGTACCAATTTCAACTTTTGACCTTCAAGTGTGACCTTGATGTGCATCCTACATACCTGATTCATGGGCGTGCTTATTGAGGTAAAAATTTGTGCCAAGTAATTTTAAAATGGCCGTACCTGCCCAGACAAGCAAATTGCTAATTTTTACCTTAAACCTCTACAAGTGACCTTGACTCTTGCCCTATGGCAATGGTTCATGCAAACATCTTGTCTCATAGAGGCAAACATTTGTGCCATGTTATTTTAAAATCCCTCTATCCATTGCCAAGTTACAGCATGGACAAGCAAGTGTGATGGAACTACCAAACCACGAAAATACAGAATGACAGAACGATGGACAGATAAAGCAACCAGCATATGCTCCCCCGAATTTGTTCAGGAAGCAAAAAAATAAAATGCATTTGAAGATTACAACTGTTACCGAAATTTAAATGTTATTGATATATTTCTTGCTGCTTAACTTAGGACATAAAGACGGAACACCAATATAATTTTTATAAATCCTTTTGGCTACAAGCATGTCTCAATTGGGGTCCATGGCAGTACACCAAGTAGCGTATTTACTAGGAAAACAGACGCGAAAGTGTCTCAATTAGCCCAAAGTTTAAACTAAACTAATTTTGCTATGAGCATCACTTACTTGGGTCCACGGCAGGACACCAAGTCCTGGTGAAAGTTATAAATTATGCAGCAGAAAAGAATCACTGACCTTTGATCTTGAATTGTGACCTTGACCTTTGACAAACAAGCATTTAAGATGCTATAAAGCATCTTCTGGTCATGGGGAATAATGTTTCAATAAGCCAGACGCTTATGACACAATGAAGTTAAAATAAAAAGGTTTAACTAAACTAATTATGATATAAGTATGTCGCACTCTGGGTCCATGGCAGTACACAAAGTATTGGTTCTACCCAGAAAGTGTCTCAATAAACCCCAGGCATTCAGCACAATCAAACAAAAATAAACCGGTATTAAACTGATTTTGCTATGTGATACTGAGGTGGAAAAAATCTTCCCTTTTTTACATTTAATGCTGTTCCAATTGTCTGTACAGTGAAAATATATTAAATCCTTTCAGAAATTCACTTCTTCTTGCATGCTATGGGATAAGCTGGGCAATATGTACAATTATTATACCTCACTTTATTATTTCTCTATATAATGCATATAAACTGCAGCGGGCAACAATTAAAGCTAAAGCCTCGGTCGACAGTGTTGCCTCGGGTTGATAAGACGCATTGTTACCCTCAAGGAAGTCAATATTTATATATTGATTTAATTTTTTTCCCATCCCTGGGCTTGTCTTACTTTGGGTCCATGGCAGAACAACCAGTACTGTTATTACCCAGGAAAACAGAGTCTAAAGTGTCTCAATTAGCCCCTGGCATTCGACACAATGAAGCTAAAATAAACAGGTTTAAACTAAACTAATTTTGCAACAAGCATGACTCACTTTGGGTCCATGGCAGTAAGCTGCGCGATCAGGAGGCTGTTGCCCTCGGTGATGGTGACCTTGGTGGTGGAGGCCGCCAGGTGGCCCTCGAACTCCAGGATCTGCTGCTTCTCACGCTGGCTCACCTGCACACAACACATTACATATAGTATTACATACCCAAGATGTTTGAAGTAAACTGTTGACGATGGATAACAACAGACAATCACTGACCACAAAAACTCACCCTGAAGCATTTCTTGCTCCTGTAAGTAAATAAGCAATTCCCAACAAACTGGGATAGTTTTATAATTAACATATATCATATCATTAAGTTTGATTAACTTGCTACATTCACATTCAATTAACATTTGACTACATTGGCGTAAAACAAATGCTATGTCCAATACTACTGATCTACATCAAGTAATGCCCAATTAATTTCAGAAAAAATCTGTCGTCAGTAATAGTGGTTCAACCACACATTTAAATTTTATCAAATTTCCCTTTACACTACCTGAAAGATGGCTTAATATAATCCAATGATCAATTAGTCAAAATTGACATTGATAGTCAGCCTCCAAAATTTTTTTACAAGTCACTAATCGATTTCTACTGATCAATGGTTTATCACTAGATACCTGTATCTCATTGCTTCTGATCTCTTCTATGGTTGAATCATCAGCAGCCGTGGTGGGCGGGGGAAACTTGTAGTTGTTAGTCATCACGATCTCTATCAGGCATTTCAGAGTGGGGTAGTTTTCCCATGCCGATAATCCTTAAAAACAAAAGAACCGTTGGATACATAGAGAATACAGGGTTGGTGATGAATAAAAACAAGTTTATTTAGCGAGGCTTAGAAAACCTGAACTACAAGCCTCGGTGAGTGGTTCATGTTTTCGAGCCATGAAATAAACTTATCTTCATTCAACACTTACCTAGAAATCTATTTATTCCATCATGTTATGTCTTTATTTGATAATAAACAAAAGAAGGAAACGTAACACAAAAACGCGAAAAAAACATCAAATGACGTAACGAAAATGAACAAAAAGACATCATTAGACTGCACATGTTTGCTCTATCCCACTGTCTGCATTAGACTGCACATGTTTGCTCTATCCCACTGTCTGGAAATGCATCTAAGTTTATCCCATTGGGTGATATTATGTGTTGGTGTGATGAGGGGATAAAATTGCATTAAACTATATGTTGTGATAGATTTACGTGCTGTTAAAATGTGATACTGCAAACCCTATAAAATAACAATAATCAGTAGGATTTAAACGAAGAAAACTAAATTTGGCTAAAGAATTTTTAAGCCAGGGAGAGCACAATATTTTGATAATACTTATACCGAATGTTGAGGGGTTGAATGCTGAGATGATAAGCAGTATGATCCATGCCTTCCAGTAGAGACTTGATATGGCAAGCTGCGGCGGCTGGTAGCTGCAACACACAACAGGGCCGAATTCACAAAGCTCCTCAGGGAAATCTTAACTAAAGTGAACATTTCTGGGCTTAAGTGAACATTTCTGGGCCCGTATTCACAAAGCTCCTCAGGGAAATCTTAACTAAAGTGAACATTTCTGGGCTTAAGTGAACATTTCTGGGCCCGTATTCACAAATCTCCTCAGGGAAATCTTAACTTAAGTGAACATTTCTGGGCTTAAGTGAACATTTCTGGGCCCGTATTCACAAAGCTCCTCAGGGAAATCTTAACTAAAGTGAACATTTCTGGGCTTAAGTGAACATTTCTGGGCCCGTATTCACAAAGCTCCTCAGGGAAATCTTAACTTAAGTGAACATTTCTGGGCTTAAGTGAACATTTCTGGGCCCGTATTCACAAAGCTCCTCAGGCAAATCTTAACTTAAGTGAACATTTCTGGGCTTAAGTGAACATTTCAGGGCCCGTATTCACAAAGCTCCTTAGGGAAAACTTAAGTAAATTCCTTAAATTCCTTAAGTCTCTAGCTGTTCATGTACAGGTCTTTTAACATTAAAATGCTGTCAACTTGTAAATATTGCTTATATGTTTGGTTTGCAGCCTTCATTGAATAGAAATCTTTGGATTTCACATAGAAAATTTGATCTGAAATTTTCACTTAAGTACAACTTAAATTAAGATTTCCCTTAGGAGCTTTGTGAATACCAGCCCAGATGAAATTTTCTTTGTGAAATCCAATGATTTCTGTTAACAAACTGGTAAAATACTATACACCGAAGCAATATTTACTAGTTTAAAACATTTTAATGTAAAAGACCCACATATGAAACAGCAACAGAATTTTTTTTATGAATTTAAGAAAATTAAATTAATTCAAGCTTTGTAAATATGGGCTCAGGAGCACCGAGGTCATGCCTAAGGCACCCCACATATATATGGGCTCAGGAGCACCGAGGTCATGCCTAAGGCACCCCACATATATATGGGCTCAGGAGCACCGAGGTCATGCCTAAGGCACCCCACATATATATGGGCTCAGGAGCACTGAGGTCATGCCTAAGGCACCCACATATATGGGCTCAGGAGCACCGAGGTCATGCCTAAGGCACCCCACATATATATGGGCTCAGGAGCACCGAGGTCACGCCTAAGGCACCCCACATATATGGGCTCAGGAGAACTGAGGTCACGCCTAAGGCACCCCACATATATATGGGCTCAGGAGCACCGAGGTCACGCCTAAGGCACCCCACATATATGGGCTCAGGAGCACTGAGGTCACGCCTAAGGCACCCCACATATATGGGCTCAGGAGCACTGAGGTCATGCCTAAGGCACCCCACATATATATGGGCTCAGGAGAACCGAGGTCATGCCTAAGGCACCCCACATATATATGGGCTCAGGAGCACCGAGGTCATGCCTAAGGCACCCACATATATGGGCTCAGGAGCACTGAGGTCACGCCTAAGGCGCCCCACATATACGGGCTCAGGAGCACTGAGGTCACGTCCAAGGCACCCCACATATATATGGGCTCAGGAGCACTGAGGTCACGCCTAATGCACCCCACATATATGGGCTCAGGAGCATGGAGGTCATGCCTAAGGCACCCCACATATATATGGGCTCAGGAGCACCGAGGTCATGCCTAAGGCACCCCACATATATATGCGCTCAGGAGCACTGAGGTCATGCCTAAGGCACCCACATATAAATGGGCTCAGGAACATTAGGTCACACCTAAGGCACCCCACATATATGGGCTCGGGAGCACTGAGGTCACGCCTAAGGCACCCCACATATATGGGCTCACGAGCACGGAGGTCATGCCTAAGGCATCCCACATATATATGGGCTCAGGAGACCGAGGTCATGCCTAAGGCACCCCACATATATATGGGCTCAGGAGCACTGAGATCATGCCTAAGGCACTCCACATATATATGGGCTCAGGAGCACCGAGGTCACACCTAAGGCACGCCACATATATGGGCTCAGGAGCACCGAGGTCATGCCTAAGGCACGCCACATATATGGGCTCAGGAGCACCGAGGTCATGCCTAAGGCACCCCATATATATATGGGCTCAGGTGCACCAAGGTCACGCCTAAGGCACCCCACATATATGGGCTCAGGAGAACTGAGGACACGCCTAAGGCACCCCACATATATATGGGCTCAGGAGCACCGAGGTCACGCCTAAGGCACCCCACATATATGGGCTCAGGAGCACTGAGGTCACGCCTAAGGCACCCCACATGTATATGGGCTCAGGAGCACTGAGGTCATGCCTAAGGCACCCCACATATATATGCGCTCAGGAGAACCGAGGTCATGCCTAAGGCACCCCACATATATATGGGCTCAGGAGCACCGAGGTCATGCCTAAGGCACCCACATATATGGGCTCAGGAGCACTGAGGTCACGCCTAAGGCACCCCACATATATGGGCTCAGAAGCACTGAGGTCACGCCTAAGGCACCCCACATATATATGGGCTCAGGAGCACTGAGGTCACGCCTAATGCACCCCACATATATGGGCTCAGGAGCATGGAGGTCATGCCTAAGGCACCCCACATATATATGGGCTCAGGAGCACCGAGGTCATGCCTAAGGCACCCCACATATATATGGGCTCAGGAGCACTGAGGTCATGCCTAAGGCACCCACATATAAATAGGCTCAGGAGCACCGAGGTCACACCTAAGGCACCCCACATATATGGGCTCAGGAGCACTGAGGTCACGCCTAAGGCACCCCACATACATGGGCTCAGGAGCACGGAGGTCATGCCTAACGCACCCCACATATATATGGGCTCAGGAGACCGAAGTCATGCCTAAGGCACCCCACATATATATGGGCTCAGGAGCACTGAGATCATGCCTAAGGCACCCCACATATATATCGGCTCAGGAGCACCGAGGTCACACCTAAGGCACGCCACATATATGGGCTCAGGAGCACCGAGGTCATGCCTAAGGCACCCCACATATATGGGCTCAGGAGCACCGAGGTCATGCCTAAGGCACCCCATATATATATGGGCTCAGGAGCACCGAGGTCACGCCTAAGGCACCCCACATAATATGGGCTCAGGAGCACAGAGGTCATGCCTAAGGCACCCTACATATATATGGGCTCAGGAGCACCGAGGTCACGCCTAAGTCACCCCACATGTATATGGGCTCAGGAGCACCGAGGTCACGCCTAAGGCACCCCACATGTATATGGGCTCAAGAGCACTGAGGTCATGCCTAAGGCACCCACATATATATGGGCTCAGGAGCACCGAGGTCACGCCTTAGGCACACCACATGTATATGGGCTCAGGAGAACCGAGGTCATGCCTAAGGCACACCACATGTATATGGGCTCAGGAGCACTGAGGTCACGCCTAAGGCACCCCACATATATATGGGCTCAGGAGCACCGAGGTCATGCCTAAGGCACCCCACATATATATGGGCTCAGGAGCACCGAGGTCACGCCGAAGGCACCCCATATATATGGGCTCAGGAGCACTGAGGTCACGCCTAAGGCACCCCACATATATATGGGCTCAGGAGCACCGAGGTCATGCCTATGGCACCCCACATATATATGGGCTCAGGAGCACCGAGGTCATGCCTAAGACACCCCACATATAAACATACACAGGGTGGCCAGTAAAATTCCCAATATTTCCCTTATTTCCCTGACAGGAATGTGAATTTTCATGATAGGTTACCTGTTTTTTATTGCGCTGAGGTTACAGTGATTATGAATATATTGCCACAATTCCACCATTCAATCAATTTTTACTACCAGACACTACCTGATACCATCATCCTTTAACTCTAATTTCATCTAGAGCACAGGTATACCATTACATCGAGAGTAAATAAGCTGATAATAATAATAACCCACCCTGCAGGCAGCACTATGTTCTCAGGGTGCCGGTATGAACACAGGTTGAGCAGTGCGTCAAACAGCTCCAGTCTGTCCACGTGCAGCACCTGGCGACCTGAATAGCAGCATGCAGAAAGCGTTAGCATGGGGCGGCTCATAAAATAAAATACTGATCAATTCTAAATAATTAATTTCCATTCATCGATATTCATAAACGCATCGCAAGCTTTATCACATGAAGGAGCAATAATCTACAATCACTCAATTTATATTGAAGGCATGTGGTGAGAAAACCAGGCTGAATGCATGTGAGTAAAGTGTCATAACGGATTAGCCTGTGCAGTCTGCACAGGCTAATCCAGGACGACACTGTTTCAAGGAAGTCTCTTCTAAACATAAATCTGCACAAGCTGACCCGGGACGACATTTTACGCACATGCATTAAGCCAGGGTTTCCCACCACACGCCTCATTTATGTTTTAAAAGATTAAATAACCTTCAGATTGCAAGTTAGCTGCTCGTCGGATCAAGATGTCTGCCAACTCGACCGCATCTGGAGGACCCAGTGCAAAGTCTCGGGATAAACCAATCACCAGCACCCGCATTAGTGTATCTTCCAGGACTGGACATTCTTGAGCTATCCTTATCATGGGCCTGCAATAGGACACGCTGGCAGTGGTCAAAATTATCACAAGCCCGAAAGCCCGGCAGTGGTACATTTTAAAGCCGGGCTTGCTCAGATTCTTAGTTTTATATAGGCAGGCTTGCAACATTTTCGTACTTTTAAGTAAGAAAATAAGAATTCGGGCTTGCTTTGCCAAAATGCTTATTTCGACGACTGCACTGGTCAGGTAACCGTGATTTTTTTCACAGCTTTGGGAATACTCATCAACTGGGAATACTCATCAACTGGGAATTTCGCAGCATGAAATCTTGCTAAGACAAAATAATTATTCGCTTTAAAATCTTTATCATTTAATTTTTGCCACTGATTGCTTAGAGATAGCCTGGACACAACTTGTGCACTACAATACATACTACTTAAAGTTGTCATCATAGGCAGATGACTCTAAGAAAAATCACTGAAGTAGAACTGCACACCTACACTTGGTACTAAAGCTTGCTATTTAGTTTCATCTGGGTTTCATTCTTCCGTATTCTCAAATCTTTTACTACATAGCTACATTTTACATGAAATCAAACTTAATCTGATGACATTGCAAATAAACAATTACAACCAAGTTTTGCACCGCACAGAATGAGATGAGACAGGTACTGTAAAATGTTTTTTTGAGCAGTGTCTAAATTTGTGTGCATTCTTGAAAAATGGCTTAAATTGGCACATTGTTCTTCTTTTATATACATTTCTCTCGATAATCCTGCAAAACATGTTATTTTTCAATTTTCTAATCGTAACTTATATTAAGTCACATGTGACCATGAACTAACAACAAAACAATGCTCTTCTAAAAAGTGTCATTTGCTCATTTTTCAAAGGCCCCCTTGTTGTACACACAAACTGTAAGAAAAACTAAGTGAATCATTTGTCCACTAAAATAAATTCACACTATGTTTAGACATCAAAATAATCAAAAATAAGACAACCTGAAAATAAAATGATTTTACAGTAGCTTGTGTTCCCCTACCCTCTGTCTGCTTCAGCCGGCCAGTTATCCTTGGCGTAATGCTCAGCACTTTCTAAGAACAGCACCTTCCGAATGCTATAAATAGAGAATCACATTTACATTCTAAAAAATTTAGACTGCTTTTAGAAAACTATGCGCTACATTTAAAAATAACTGCCTGATCTTTTACTTTCCAGTTTTGTTACACTACACTGGGCCCATACACACACAGCTCGTTAGGGAAAACTTATGCAATTTTCTCAAAGGGACTCTATCATCGAAAAGGGCCTCAAGGGGGCAATTTCTTAAACAAAATTTGAAATTTATATATTAATTCTGGCATATAATAACCGTTAACACAGTGTATATATAATGGGAAAATAATTAATGCATTCCGAGATAAAAATAAAATTTATAATATGGGTCATGTTTGTTTGGCCCTTTTCCGATTTACATTTTGATGTTAGAATTGTGAGTATTTGTATAACCATAGTTTACACACTACTTCTTATCAAGCATGATAGAGCAGTTTGTTAAAACGTTGTCTGCAGTCATTTCTTTCTATGGCTCCTCAGTCGTGAGTTCAATACCAGTTTGGGGTTTTAATTTTCAGACTTTTTATGCTAATTTGTTTGTATCAAATATCTCATTGTGTATTATATTATTTTGAATTTATTTATTATACATGTCTTACTATAGCGCATTTCTATCATATAATATCAATTATAGTGAAATAGGAAGCTAATATTTTGTTGACATAGTTCCTTTAAAATCATAAAATTCCTTAAGTCAATGGCCGTTTCATTTATATGACAACATGCATTAACATGTTTCTTCATGTAAAGGGTAAGCATGCTCTACTTTTTACCAAACAGTGATAATGAATTATAATTTCACATTTAAAATGTGATCTGAAATTTGAATTTCACGTTTTTTAAATGTCATCTGGAATCCTCCTTTAAGTACAACTTAAGCTTTGATTTCCCGCAGAAGCCTAAAATATACTGGTCCAGGTGTATTTTCTGGTGAGAAATAAACAAAAGCAGTTTAAAGATCCATAATGTTATTTAAATGTGTACTAAATTTACAGAAAATAACGTACAGATTGGCCATTTTTATAACAATGAACAATTAAATAAGCAAAATTCAATTGACTTAGGGGTAATCTGGGGAAATACGGACAGCGGGTAACTACGGACAGCGGGTAACTACGGACAAACGCATTAGTAGACCGACTTTTCTACATGTTTTCAAGTTTCATGTAATGATTTTGACTTATTTTAGAAGAATTAAAAATGTTTGGGGTTTTACATGTCTAAAAATAGCAAGTGACACAATGCATTGGTTACTGCAAATGTTGCATGATGGGAGCAACCTATTGATTCTGTCCGTAGTTTCCCAATGTAATTTGCAATTGCAATACTAGTACCGTCCGTATTTTCCCTACTCTGTCCAAATTTTGGGTGGCCTCATTTCTGACATAGTTTTAAGTATTTTCGAATAAAGACAGCTCAATGAAATCAACTATAAAATCCGAGGAAGACAGGGTTTCCCCGATTACGTCATCAGCATATGGACATATACTACACGGCTAGGCGCAACATATTTACAAGGGGAGTCCTTGTAAAACTGTCCGTATTTCCCCGGATTGCCCCTACTTAAACTACAACTGAAAATGCAGTATATTCTCTCATTCTCTGTGGAAATGTTTTGGAAGGGACAGGTATTTTGAAAATTGAAAAATCTGGCTACTAATATTTTTTTCTAAGCGCCAAACTAGCTTTAAATATGTCTATGTTAATTTGCAACGCCCCTATTAATATTTTTCCCCGGGGGGGGGGGGGGGGGGGGGCAGCGGCGGGCATATACGGGACGTTAGACTGAAAGCTGGGAATTTGACATTGAATAATTCCCCTGGGTCAGCCCGCCGCTCCCCCCGCCCATAAATATGGATAGGTGTCACCTCACCAGTGCAGGTAGTCCTGCTGTTTGGGCTCCATGAAGTTGGGCACGATTGTGTGCAGCCACCAGATGGAGTCACGCTGTATTGTGGCCACCAGATGTTGGTACGTGTACAGGACCTCTACGTCTGCACAAACCAGGGCATAGAAAGTCAATAAATAATTGAGAAATAGAGATTCTTAGCAAATATTTGGCTGATATTAATCACACATTGTCACCGTGTTGGTACTTGTACTGGATGTCAACGTCTGCACAAAGATTTATTATAAAAACGATTTGAATCAATTCACAACCTGAAATCTCACTACGTGTAATTTAACAACATCTATTAGAGATAAAATCAAAATATTTGTTTCTTGGTGTACAGTTATAATTTACTTTCAAAATGATACTTCATTCAGGAAACTCCGTCCAGATTTAGCTCGATGCAATTCGATTTCTAGACTAAGTCACCTTTCCTATCTCCCCTGGCGATGGCCGCGCCCACCTCCCGGACTGCCGGTGTGATGGCTTGCAGGACGCACATGGTCACCAAGTCAGTCACGCACATCAGGTACCGTTCCTGAGGTGACCAATAACCAAAGTATCTAACTATAGCAGTTAACATATATATTGCATACACAAGGTTCATGCAAAAAGTTATCTCTCTAATGGGCTTCCATAGTTTTATCCCAGGTATATTTAAAACGCTTCACTGCACTTGAATAGTATGTTTAATAGCTAACGATATCCATTTGTTTCTTGCAAAATGCTTTTCAAATGACCGAGTTTTTTCAAAATTAAATAATACCGTAAAACGCCGTGTATTAAGCGCAGTCATGTATAACGCGCACCTATTTTTTGGGTGGAAAATGTGGAAAAAAATAGTTGTGAGCCAAAAATAGGTTAAAAATGTGTGCTGTGGAGCTTTGCAATCAGTTTTTAACAAAAAGAAGGTATAAAAATCGTATCAGATTAAAAACAAAATAAAAATAAATGTTTGACATGTTTACTGCGTATTACAGTTTTTTCATGCTCTTATGTGATATAGACGCTCTGCAAGCAAAGGTTACATTACACCAACATGTTATTGGCAAGTTCATACAATTTTTGTAAAATAGTAAAAATGACACTAATATCTCAATCTACTTGACAACATTAATGACACAAGCCAGGAAAAACACAAACGATCCAAGTTCAAAATATTTATTCGCACCTATTGAGTTGCCAAAAACAATGTTTTTCACACATTTCGTAAGACAAAGGAAATTATCACAATATCGACAATGGCCCCAAATACAGTTGCTGTACTCGGGACAGTTGGGCATGGTATTATTAGAAGCCGAAATTGGCTTCATTTCTTCTCAATTTTAGCCAAATGTACTGTTTAAAATGCTGGATACATACCTGAAATGATAATAAAAATAATTATCACTTATTAACATTGTCCCTTCAGTTCTTAATAGTATAGATCATTTAATTATGCTAATAGTTCAATTACAAATAACTGGAAGCCATTTGGGGTAAGTTGCGCAAACTTTGGAAAATTTTCCCTACATCGTTAAAGTATTGTACAAGTTTTTAAAATTGATTTTGGGGGCAAAAAAGTGCGCGTAATACACAACGTTTTACCGTACAAATTATTTTCGAATGATAACAATTTCATTTATTACGGCGAATAAATCGTCCGGGTCCGCGTTTCTTGGAAATACTTCCTCGTTACCTATAAACAATGCAGTTGCTAACATATGCGGAACACCTCAGATAACATTGAATACCACGTGACCGCAGACCACACGAGTGCCAAGAACGTTCTTTTATCCCCGGCCATTGACCAAGAAGGACCTCATGTTCAGAAAATAAAAAATTTCAAATCACACAATTTAGTTATGCCAGACAGGGGGAGAGGTGTGAAAAGGAGGAGAACAAAGGAGACAGAGGACGTGGAATATGTTGGGCCGATCAATGATTCGAGCTCAGGTTAACGAAAAACACAGTTAATTGATTTCGAAGAAATCCTGAAGCGATCAGAAATAATTAATCAGGGTACATGGTAATGTTGTAACTCAGGGTGTGATGGAGCTGTGACCTCTGTAGCAGCTACCTCGACGGCACCAACAGGACCTCCCCGCACACGGTTGGCATAGAACAATTTCCACCCGCGACTGGGGGTCCGATTCTGAAAAGGTTATTGCCCGACGATATAGCCGCCAATGTCCCCGATCAGATTCGCAGTCAGATCAAGAGGGGCGAGTTTATTAACTTGGCATTGCTGCTGAAAGGCTCGCTAGAGTTGTCCGATTTCTGTTCGAGTGCGACGTTCCAGTTGTCGGTAGATGGCCATTTAATGTCTAAACCGCGGGAATGCAAAGACAGAATCACCACTATCGAAAAATGGACCGACGCATTCATAATTTTTATGTCGATATATGTCAAGGTCAACCCCACACAAACGGCAGAGCTACTGCAATACATGTGGACAATCAGAGAATGTGTGAGTCGCCAAGGCGGCATGGCGTGGTGGGCTTATGATGAGCAATTTAGGGTTAGGCAATCATTGGGGCCTTCATCTTGGGCGCATATCAACAACGACTTAGGGTGGCGTTGTATCCAAATGCGCACCGCAGACACAGCCGCCACAGCCTAAAGAATGCCGGTTAAGCAATTTAGAACTTGTAACTTTTTTAATACCGGCAAGTGCACGTGGCCTAACTGCAGGTTTAAACACGCTTGTTCTTCCCGCGGTCAAGGTCACCCAGCGTCAGTGTGTACTATACTGAAAGCAACGGCACCAAGCGCTCAATCCTTTGCCACGCAACAGCAGTATAACGCAGTGCGGCAGCCAGCTCGTGGGTGACAATGGTCGAGGCAATCAATGGCAACCAACGCTGGTGGAGCAAATCAGCAGCCCTTGTAATGCTAACATCAAAGACATTGCTTGCTCACCAATCAGTTGGTTGTTTTACACAAATATTTAAGTAATTACGATGTAAATGACGCAAATTGTTTAGAAAATGGGTTTAAGAATGGCTTTAGTATGCAATACATGGGTCAAAGAGAGACTAGGGAGACAAATAACCTTAAATCAGCTAGAATGCATCCTGAAATTGTTAAGGAGAAAATTGATAAGGACATTTCGGCCGGCCGCGTGGCAGGCCAGTTTGTCTGTAAACCATTACAAAATTTGATTGTCTCCCCTATCGGCTTTGTACCGAAAAAAGAACCCAACGAATTTCGAATGATTCATCACTTATCTTACCCAGCAGGGGTTTCGGTGAACGACTTCATCGACCCAAATCTCACCTCTGTTTAGTATACTAGTTTTGATGAGGCAGTCAAAATGATACACAAACTGGGTAGACACTTTTCTGGGTAGACTGGGTAGACACATCAAGAACGCTTTTAAACTCGTACCAATACGACCAGCAGATTTTGAGCTTCTAGGTTTTAAATTCAATGATAGGTAGATCTATTTCGTGGAAAAAACATTACCTTTTGGGGCATCAATTAGCTGTGCAACGTTTGAGCGCTCCTCATCATTTCTTGAGCATTGCATAAAATCGAAAGCCGCATCCGGCATGCTCATCCACTACTTAGATGACTTTCTTGGGGGAGACGAGAATGATGAAGGGACTCACGCTTTCGCTATTCATTGAATAATTGCATTGAATAATGCAGGAACTAAACGTCCCATTAGCTCACGAAAAAACGGAGGGACCCACAGAAATTTAGGTTTTCCTCTGTCTCGAACTTGACACAAACAAAATGGTAGTGCGTATTCCTAGAGAAAGAGTCAAACATTTAGTTACAAACATCCGGTATATGATGGCTAAAAAATCAATAAATGCAGTCATATACACTGACCAATATACTGGTCACATTGTAAAATGGGCGAAGACTGAAATCCATAGCTATTTTCAACTAGTTACTTTCTATATTAATGATGAATTATTAATTTCGACTGTTTACTCCCTATCTAAATGATTAATAAATAGACTGTTTACTCCCTATCTAAATGATTAATAAATAGACTGTTTACTCCCAATATGAATGATTGATCAATATTTTATACTGTTTACTCTCTACACTGACCTGTCTCGCCTTCCGTACCCACCTCTGGTAAATTTGTATGTTTGTACTACATGTGGTAGAATAGTTAAGGCAAAAGTCAATGAAATTCTAGGACACAACTTGTACAACTATTGTTTGTAGGAATTTGGTAAAGGACAATCCCAGGAACATCCTGTCAAGTTTGATTAAAATCTACCAAGTGGTTTCAGAGTTGTTTGAAGCATTTATTGACAACAAACGACACATGCCCGACAGTGACTGACCAGAATAGTTTACACTTGTACTCAGGTGACTTCAAAAAGAATATCAAAGGACCAGCTTACCTTAAACATTGGTTCCATGTCCGTAAATTTAGACTCAGTTCTAAGCTGCATTAATGCCAAACAGAATGTGGAAAAGCTGAAGTCATGTCTCAGTGAGCGAACAATCTCACGCAGCAATGCACGCTGAGCTCGAAGATAGTCATCTTTGTTTGTAAGAAGGTCTTGAAATATTTCAGCGAGAATCTGGTGGAACAAGAAAACAACTGAATTAAACAAAATTGCTATGACAATGTTGGCTGAAAGTCTTACTGAAAGAATATGAGGCGTATAGTGGGAAAACCGAGCCTAATGCATGAGAATAAAGTGTCGTTCCGGATTAGCCTGTGCAGTATGCACAGGCTAATCCGGTATGGCACTTTCCACTTTTATGGTATTTTCTGTTTCAAGGAAGTCTCGTCTAAACATAAATCCACTGTAGGTGGAAAGTGCCGTCCTGGATTAGCCTGTGCGAACTGTGGCAGAGGGTATATATTTGTTCATTTCTTAAGATATAGTTTTTGTTATTTTAATTTTGATATTCAAATAACTATATTTTATTCGAATATTAGGTTAGGTATTTGAATAATCGAATAATCGATTTTTCGTTGACATTCCTAGTTTTTACCGCTTTTACGCGGTTCTTGAAAAACAGCTTATTCACACTGTCTTAAATTCACGCATTTTGTTTGTAGCTTTGTTTTTCAAATAATCTAGCAAAATAATTTTTCATTTATGTATTTGTTACTAGCGTTCTGTCACAATTGAACTACAACTGACTACTAAACATTGCACTTAGGTGTCGTTTGCTGGTTTTACAAAGCCCCCTTTAAATATACACGGTTTGTAAGAAACTCACTGGATCATTTGTCTGATAGGAGAAATGAATGATATATATTTCCACTGGGTCTTAAATTCAATCTAGAAATGAATTTTTGCTGGGTCTTAATTTGGATCTATGTTTCGACCGCGGAATATGCAAAAAATTAGACCACCATGAAATAAACATGATTTTATGATAACGATATTTTGACTTGTCTGATCTGAAATACAATTGAACCCAGCAACCCAGCCAAGATCTTTTGGTTCTACACTCTCATTTTGTGTAAACTCTTTAGGTAACAGGATGTATAGTTGACCTTCTTCTATTCATACGTAATGTAGTTTAGGTGTAAAAGTGACATTTTTAATTATAAAATACACATGACAGGATGAATATT
Organism: Congeria kusceri; assembly: GCA_027627225.1. NCBI lineage: Eukaryota > Metazoa > Mollusca > Bivalvia > Myida > Dreissenidae > Congeria > Congeria kusceri. Next base: position 70,384,493 of record CM051031.1, on the reverse strand, counting down.
TTTCTTGTGGTTATAAATGTATTTACCTACATAATATGAACAGTATTTATTGTTTGCAAATATGAGGTCTGGAATAGAATATATTACGGTAAATTACCCTAAGTATTGGGACACCCACATGCTATTTTGTGTAAAATAGTTTAACCGTTTAACATGTGATATTTCGAGTACAATGATTGGATAAAATACTACAGTAACTTATGATTTGCATTTGATTGACATTTGTGAAAACTTCTATTTAGCAGAGGGTCAACCAGTGAACATTTCTGTAAAATAAATTCTTTTCAAATTCCGTCTGTGATTTCTGATTCTCCAAGGGTTCAATAACGTCAGAGGATCAGAGAAATTAAAAATCAACAAACTCTGGGATAAGGTATCAAGATGCTCACCCGCGATGCAGTTTCCGTCTGGGTCTGGAACATGACCCCGATGAGAGCCATGTTGTTTGGGTTGCGGGAGGTGGACAGCTCGTTGTAAATGGTGTGGGTGAGGACACTGCGCAGGTTCTCAGTATGCTGCAGCAGTAATTCCCTGTGCAACAAGTAAGTATAGGGCTCATACAGATATTCTCTAACAAAATACAAGAACTTTTAAAGCACTTTTCAGGGACAGAAGACCCTTATTCAAGCACCTTTTTAGTTTGCCCTATTTACCTTTGCGAAAGCTTGGATTGTAATTATTGCTGATGTTTTGAACTGTTAACATTGCCTTTTGTTTTGCTTAATTAAAACATATTTAGACTCAGCCACTCAATTAAAAGAATATTTTAACCACTGATAATAACTTATTTGGACAAAAATTTGAACTGTTGATTTGCCAGCACTATTTTAATGTCACATGAAGTTTTTTATGGATTGTTTTTTTCATTTTCTCAAAATATTTAAGCACTTATGAAACCAAAATAATCATTGTTCATCCATTTATAAATTTTCCAGGTGTAATTAAGCATTTATTAGTACTCAGCACTTTTCAAGGAGAAACTTGAAATTCAAGCACTTTTCAAGGAGAAGCTTGAAATTCAAGCAATTTTCAAGGAGAAGCTTGGAATTCAACCACTTTTCAAGCAGAAGCTTGGAATTCAAGCACTTTTCAAGCAGAAGCTTGAAATTCAAGCACTTCTCAAGGAGAAGCATGAAATTCAAGCAATTTTCATGGAGAAGCTTGGAATTCAAGCACTTTCAAGGATCTGTAAAAACTCCGAAGTATTTTTTCAACTCTTACGACCAATATAGCAACAAACATGACACAATTAAATTCAGGCAATCAATTTCACAAAAATTGTACCTGATCAGTTAAAAAAAATGAAGTTCCCAGTGAAATAGCTTCTGACTGGACATGACCCATATTTGACCTGAACTAAGATTCCATGGAGTGCAACAATCTAAACAAGATTTAATTTGATGAGTGTAAAATCGTTTTAATTATTCAACTGAGTACACTAGATTTTAACAGGACATGTCAATTGATCATATTTTACATGTGCATTCCAAAAAGTTTCATAGTCATCTGATGATATCTGTGACCTGTATAGTACCTTATATACAGTGTATAATTGTTGAACAAATAATAATACAGCTATCCTGTACATATTCACTGAACTGCAAACAAACATTGAAAATATATTTTCTTTCAGTGTCTAAATTTTGTGCATTGTTGAAAATCGTGCAGTCTTAAAACAATTTGTGCAGTTTTCTTTTATATGAAAATTTTATTTATGAAATGTGTGCTGTTTTTTTTATATTTTTTTATTTATTTATAATCCAACAAATTGATAATCTCATTATTTTTCATTTATATATTTGTAACTAGCATTCTGTCACAAGTGACCCACAAGTGACTACCAAACAATGCACTTAGGTGTCATTCCCTCATTTATCGAAGCCCTGTTGTTATTTGCACAACCTAAAGAAACTTGACGCATGATTTGTTGGCTAATATAAATATAGTTAATAGGGAAAGATCTAGAGCAAAATAGCAGGGTGCTGCGCTCTGCTCCTTTTTGGTTCCCCTCTGCTGCCCCTCTGGGCCTGCCAACACAGAAATGTTCAATATATTTGTAAATTCTTTATATTTTTGCAAATATTCAATGTCAAATGAATAGACTATGTTTAGAAACCTTATATAGAAGTATTTGACTCATAAAAACCTAAGATAAAGCAAAGTATTAGAAAATGTCAACAAACTGGTCCATCTCCCCCTGCTCCTTTTTAGCAGCACCCTGTACCTTTTCTGATCCTAGATCTTTCCCTATATTAACACGGGTATTTAATTCGGGCTATGTTTGACTGTGAAATATGCAAAAATTTCAGGATAAAATAAAATGATATAACAATATTTCAATTTATAACTAAAACTTAAGAAAAAGAAGTGTTAAGATGATTAAAACGTGAAACAATACACACATGCCCCCCGTTAGTGCTGGACAGCCCATTTGAATTATTTGAATAAGTCCAAATTAGGTCAAGGTCAAAGTGAGGTTGGGTGATATGGGTGGACTGGGAACCATCATAAGTAACAACTGTGCAAATATCAAAGTGTTGTAGTAAGCGATGCTGGTGCTAGACGAAACGGTCAAATCTAGCTAACCAAGTAACAGCCTATTTGAATTTGAAGTGCAAATTAGGTCAAGGTCAAAGTGATGTTGGGCAATATGGGTGGATAGGTAATGGTCATAAGCAACAACTGTGTAAGTATCTAAGTGTTGTAGTAAGCGGTGTTGGTGCTAGACAAAATGGTTAAATCTACTTAACCTTGTCATGGACGGACGGAAGGACTACGGACGGAAGGACGAACAGACGGACGGACAGGACAATCACTATATGCCTCCTGCATTAAGATGTCGGGGGCATAACAAACATGGATGATTGCTTTCCAGAGTGTTTAATTAAATAACAAACTATTTTTCAAAGTGCCATTCCAAACATACACATACCTTATGCACAAGAGGTAATGGTTGATGACAGGTTTAGTTTTGAGCCTGATTTTCACCAGCGGAGCTACAACCTCCAGGTCTCCTGACTGTGGACTGTCACAGTTCAAGCACACCGACATCAACAGCTCCTGGGAGGCTCGGGCAAGCTGTAGTGAATGCACGGGGATACAAATTTACACTCGCCCAATTGCTGAAGCAAATTGTTTTGCAGCTGGGCGACTGGGTCCAACCAGTAACAGATGCTAACTGCATGTTTTTGGAGGATTATCTCATATTTTTATTACACACTCATGATGCATAGAACACAATTATGTCCAATATAACTGCCTTTAACTGTTTTGTTATAATCTCCATTGTAACATGTTGTTCACCACAGAGGCATGTCATCATATTCAATGTTTGGAAAAAAATCACGACAATTTTCAACAAATTGAAAGTGAAATTATGTTGAAACCTGTGGTTTTTCCCTAGGAAAGGGTCCTTTTTCCTGACCCTGTCAAATAGGTAAAAAAATCAGTGAATAGTGCTTTTAACCTTTGGATTCTGCAGCCACAACTCAAGTTTCTGGGCCGCCAGTTGTCTGACCTCTTGGTACCCGCATGTGGTGGTCATAAGGCGTATCAGATTTTTTGATGACGCATCCATGAGCTGTCGTTTCAAGAGTTGGTCACGAATGATCTCCATGACGAAAGACTCTATGTTTTCAAACTGATATGGGTACCTTAAAGGCACATACAAGGCGTTGGAAGATCGGTAAAGACAATTAAAGTTTTGATTTGATAAGAAAGATCCATTAAATTATGCATTTGGAAAAAAAACTCATAATTAAATTTACAATCAGATAAATTATACTTAAAGAATTTGCTTTGCTTTTATTGTTTACATTTTCAACAATATGTAATTTAAAGGGCCTATGTCATCGAAAACTTGGATTTCTTTTACACTTTAAATCATATTATATGATACAAATGCACAAAGGTGCTTTACTAAGACGTGCATGAAATAAATAAAACATGATATAATACATAATAAGATATCTGATAAAAACAAATTAGAACAAAAATCTGAAAAATTTAAACCCCATTCAGTTATCGAACTAACGACTTAGGAGTCATACGAAGGAATTACAGTAGACAGCGCTTTAACCAACTGCGCTATCATGCATGGTACGGAGTCATGTGTAAATTATGGTTATAGAAAATACTTACAATTCTGATGTCAAAATGTTAACATGAAAAGGGCCAAACAAACAAGACCCATATTATAAATTGAGTTTTATCTCAGAATGTGTGCACTCTTTTTTCATTATATATACCCGGTTTTAGCCATTATTATATGTCAGTATTAATATCTGAATTTCATAATTGTTTAAGAAATTGCCCCCTTGAGGCCCTTTTTGATGACATAGTCCCTTCAACAGAGTTCACAGTGTTTTATTTAGAATATCAGGCAGCTCGTTGAAATGTAACGGTGAATAATCTGATCTAATCTGTGTTTCCTCGATGTTCAGTATGTAAATAACGATTCTTGTTATAAACATTTTTCTTGGAGGATCATTGCACCCCTCCCATATGGAAATTATAAGTAACATCAGGATTTTTAAGGTTTTTTCATCAAAATGGGCCTTTTTCTGACCAATTCTTAACGCAAAATATGACCTTTTTTTTCAAAATTCAATAACCCCCATCTACAAAATTTGGTTTGACATTTATAACAAGAGCTGTCGGAGGACAGCGCGCTCGACTTTTCTTGTGCTTGTCAGAGTACTGGCATTTTTTTTCTATAACAAGAAACATGGAAAGTCCACGAAAGCCACATTTTTCGAATGAAACACATTGAAGTCAGCACATAGATCATTTTTTTAGTAATGGTAACTTGACCTTGACCCCACCCGCCCCATATGCAATCCCAAGCGAGGTCTCAATATAAGGTTCTATGTATTAAGATTCATTAAAATATCTCAATGCGTTCTCAAGTTATTGAGCGGAAAACTTTTTCTATTTTTACTAACTGTGACCTTGACCTTGACCGCACCCACTCTATATGCAATCCCAAGTGAGGTCTTGATATAAGGTATCTATGTATTAAGTTTTATTAAAATATCTCAATACGTTCTCAAGTTATTGAGCGGAAACCGTTTTGCTATTTTTAGTAACAGTGCCCTTGACCTTGACCCCACCCACCCTATATGCAATCCCAAGCGAGGTATCGCTATAAGGTATCTTTGTTTGAAGTTTCATTACAATAGCATAATCCATTCTCGAGTTAGAGAGCGGATACAAAAAGTTGTGAAACTAGCTTACCGAAAAACTTCAACCTATCAAAATAGCTTATATGTAAAATGTAAAAAGGCCCATAATTTTGACAAATTTCAAGCTACAGTTATCAAAATTGGCCTATGAGTTCATTTTAATATAGGTAATAAGTTTGAATGAAATCCCTCAAGCCATTCTTGAGAAACCAGCTTACCGAAAAACTTTGGGTAGTTTGTACTTTAGCGGTCCCCGGAAATTCTAAATGTAAACAATGTTTTGCGCATGCGTTGACGTTGCTATGCATGACTTGTTCTAGTCGGCCGCCATTTTTTTCTCAATTTGTAATGTTTTTCTTGGAAAAATATCATTGTTATGAATCAAAACAGGATGAAAATTTGAGCCACACATTTGAGTGTTAATAAGCGGTGGTGTGGGGGCGGCAGCCCCCAAAACCAGTCATTCCGCTAATTAACAGTTCAAATTTCTTTGTGACAAGACTACTGCTTTCAGTTCAGACGTGTAAACTTGCAACTAATGGATGCACAAATGGCCGTATTGAACATGTCTTTATATTGTTATCATGTTCTCTGCTAATTATTTTTTTGTAATTTGTGGTTTTAAGAGTATAAGTCGCTTTATTCCACTTGCAAATTGTTTTACGTGTCAAATCGTTACGCATGAGTGAGTCGATCACCATTTTAAAATGGCTGACCTTTTTGTAGAAGGCGGGTTAATCGCAAATATATGCAAATTTGAATTAATATTTTGTGAAATATTTCACAAAATATTAAATCACGAATTTTGGGTTATTTTTGCGTTTTACGGCCGATTTTTTTAAAATCGCCCCACTAGTGCACGGCTCTCTATATATCTAGTCCTTAGTTATGTAGAATATATATAGTATTTCCAGGGACCGCTAAAGTAGAGTAACCTGTTCATGTAGGTATATGTAAAATTTATACGTGCAAAAAGGCCCATAATTTGGACAAATTTCTAACTAGAGTTACCAAACTTGGCCTATAGGTTGATTTTAATGTGGGGAATAAATGTTTTAAGTTTGAATGAAATCCCTCAAGCCATTCCTAAGAAACTAGCTTACCGAAAAACTTTAACCTAGCTCGGACGCCGACGCCGGGGCGAGTAGAATAGCTTGCCTTTTCTTCTAAAAGTCGAGCTAAAAACTGGAAAGAAAATTTCAACAAGAAATATTTGAAGAACAAAAACATTAAATCTCTCAATAATATTTGGGCAAATACTGCAATTTTGTCAACTACTTAATGGAAATTGATACTGACATCAAGATTCATCTGCACATTCTTTTCCCAATTAGGCAAACTTTACATTGAAAAATTACAAATTTAAAACCAGAGGTCATATCAACGAAACTCCTAAGGAAAATATAAACTTCAGTCAAATTTAAGTAAAAAATTCAAATAAAATTTCCATTAGGAAAATCAATATTTTATATCTAAAATATGGTAAAATAAGAAACAAATATTGATTCTTTACAAGATTAAAACCATTTTAGACCAAATAAACTTTTCATGAACCACCCAAATACTTAAGGAAATTCGTGATTTTAAGACATTTACTTAAGTTATCACTAAGGAGCTTTGTGGATAAGGATCCAGGTACCTTTTTCTCAAAAAAATGCCTGAAAAAGTTTACCTTGGTGAGACAGGGACACTGAGATTGGTGCTAGGGGTAGGGGCAAAGCTGCATTTGTCGGAGTCCACCTCCATCCGGCTGTCGTCATCCTCGCTGACACTCACTGCGGGGCTCGCTGCAACACATTATTTGTATGAAATATTGCACCCAAATCATGATAATCACAAAAATGAAAACTTTTCTGAACAAAGTTTTGATATGTCCCTAACTATTGAGAAATTGTTCCTTCTACAATACCGTTTTTGCATGAAATACACTAGAATAATAGCGCATTTGGCAGCTTGACTGCAGTTTGTACAGACATCTGATTTAGAGTCATACGACCACAATATAATCTTATACACACTCAAAATCACTTGTTTAATGGTTTATTTTCACAGCAAACATATTCTGTTCTTATGTTTAACAGCAGCAGGAATGCCCCTTTTACAAAGATATTTCATTAAAATTCTGATTAAAATAGATTGCTCTATCAGTTTATGAAGAAAAATAGAACGCGCAGCAGCCTAAGATGATGTCAAAGAAAAGGAATGGTTGTCCTGTTCTAGATGCTGTCATTGGTTGACATATTAATTATACCAATGCTTAACATACAGTTAACCATTTGTAATTTTAAAATTTGAGAGTTATTAGTGTAACAGACACCTGCATATATAATTGCATGAATAAAATTGATTTTATCACAAACTTGTATACTTGTATGCATTCACAAAATTTTTGCATTAAAATAAAACTGTGTCCATGCCTGCATGAACACAGTTTTGAAAAACAGTAACAAGAGGGCCATGATGGCCCAAAGCGCTCACCTGAGAACTGGTACAGATGAAGACCATACTGTTGTGACAGGTTTGAAAAGTCTGAACAATACACAGAGGGGGATAGGATCAATTTTGATTTAAAATATCGGTTAGTGCATTGGGCTAACAAAAGGACGAGTTGGGTAGTGGATGTGCGTTTTTTTGCTAATGGTTCTCAAATCATTTTTCTCGATATTCTTACCTGACCCTTTTTCATTTAGTCATTGACAATTCTGGAAAATGCAGAAACAGTATATTTTAATGTCTTTTTCGCAAACAGTTTTGGATAACTAGTTGCAATGCCATAATTGCGATGGCTGTGCTATAAGGTACAGTTTTGCTTTTCTTTGATAATTTTCTGTCCAATGGTAATAAATGATGTCAATGCAGGCTCTGATGACATCAATGTTGCATGTACAAATAACTGCATGCAAGTCTTGCAACTGTTGGCAATCAAATTTTATCAATCAATTTTTATGGTCATCAGTAAACTGTGTAAGTTTGGTCAACATTGAATAAAAAATCATGTGTGCAAGCCAATCATTGATAACTTGTTGATGTTTTTTTCCAAACACAAGGGGCAATAACTCTGGTTTTTCTGGCCCGATCATGCCTATATTCGACTTCACCAGTAGTCTTATGTTCATAGACAAACTGTACACGATTGGTGAAGATTGGATGAAAGTCTTTATGCCGAATAATGTCGATATTTGCATTTTTTTTCACAAACAAAGGGCAATAACTCTGGTATTTCTAGTCCGATCTTACTTATATTCAACTTCACCTTTAATCTTATGGTCATAGACAAACTGTGCAAGATTAGTGAAGATTGGATGAAAAACGTCTCTATCCTGAATAATGTCCATTTTTGCAAATTTTTTGTTACAAAGAAAGGGCAATAACTTTGGTGTTTCCGGTCCGATCTTGCTTATATTCAACTTCAACTGTAATCTCATGATAATAGACAAACTGTGCAAGATTGGTGAAAATTGGATGAAAAATGAAGTCTCTATGTTGAATAATGTATATTTTTTGTATATTTCTTTAATAAACAATGGGCAATAACTCTGGTGTTTGAAACACGATCTAGCCCATTTCTAATGTCTGCTGAGATCTGATGGTCATACTCAAATTGTGAAAGTTTACTTAAGATTAAATGGAAAATAAAATCTATACGTTGGAAAAGGGCATTTTTGCACTTTTTTTGCATTAAAAAGGGGCAATAACTCTGGTGTTACTGGTGTGATCTGACCCCATAACAATCCCATCCGAGATTTTATGGTCATACACAAACTGTGCAAGTTAGGTCAAGATTGAATAAAAAATGTAGTCTTCATTGCGACAACGGTCCAAATTGTTAACGGCATACGTCCCCTATACCAATAGCTCACCGAGCACTTCGTGCTCAGGTGAGCTAAAAACGCTCAAAGATACAATCAGTTTTAATGAAAGAGTTATGGAAAATGCATATAATACCATAAGTATTGACAAAATACAACAAACATACTTAAACAACTACCAACTGCAAAGTTTTATGTAAAAAAAAGAAACTTTTAATGTCCATTCTATTTTTGATATCTTATTCTAACTTCACATAATACTGTGTTTTTGTCACATATTACTGAATATTGTTATGAATCAGTGTTTTTTTCAGGGCCAATTTGGGGCCAAAATTCGCCTGCTTAAAAAAAAAAAAATTCTCCCAAATTTACCTTAAAATTCCCCTCAAATGTAAGCTTAATTTTTTTTTAATTGACCAAAATCGGACAAAAAATTAACAAAGATGGCGGAATTTTCGTAAACAATCCCTGTAATTTTTTATCAAACCAATTTAGTGCATAATCTAAGTTATCATTTATAGCAAAACAATTTATTAATGCTTTATTACAATGTAGAACATAAACATATAATAATAACTGGAATTGAGTGACAGATATAGCCCCACAATATGGCCTTGTCACAAAACTATGGCATCAATTCGAAAGAAATGGACAAAGAGAGAATGCTTTAATTTGTGAATGGTCAACAGTGTATTTGGAAAAAAAAAAATTCAATAGAAGCCCTAACTCTGTGAACATTTAGTGGTTTGTAACCAAAGTTGAACTTGATTTGTATTTTATGATGTTACACCTATGTACTAAAAATAATTTAAATATGTGAAGCCTTTCATGAGTTATTGTCCATATTTTTCAGGAATTTAAGTCAAAAAGGGGCCATAACTGTGTCAAAATTTAGTGGCCAAAGTCAAATTTGACCTGTATTTTATGATGCTACACAATGTCCTGTGTACCAATAATTATTTAAATATGTCAAGCCATTGTTTAGTTATCATCAGGAAACTATGTTTTAGGGAATTTAAGTCAAATAAAGGGCCATAACTCTGTCAAAATTTAGTGGTTTGTAACCAAAGTCAAACTTGACCTGTATTTTATAAAGCTACACATGAATACCAAGAATTATTTGAATATGTCAAGCCATTCTTGAGTTATCGTCCGGAAATCGTGTTTTTAGGGCCATAACTATGTCAAAATTTAGTGGTTTGTATCCAACATCGAACTTGACCTGTATTCTATAATGTTACACATGTGTACAAAACATTACTTGAATATGTCAAGCCTTTCTTGAGTTATCATCCGGAAACAAAAAACCAACAGACCGACAGACCGACAAGCTCACTCCTATATACCCCCCCTAAACTGCGTTTGTGGGGGTATAATTAAAACAAGAGGGCCATGACGGCCCAAAGGACTCACCTGAATACTGGCAAAGATGAAAGCCTTACTGTTGTGAAAGGCTTTTGGGAATGTATGCCATAATGTCCTTAAATAATTTGTCTAGCTGATTTACTCTCATACATAAGTAAATACCTGGATATATTTTCTCTACCCTGGTATCCAACTTTTTGCAGGCAATTTCGGAGGAATAGTGTTAGTTTTGAAAGATAATGCCAACCCCTGTGCAAAGGTCATGTCATGCTTGCTTTTAAAGAGTAGAGTGTATTGCCATTTACCCATCCTATATTGAAATTCGCTTAAGATTTTATGGTCCTAGACAAATGGTGCAAGTTTGGTCCAGACTGGTTGAAAATGAAGTCTGTCTTGCAACAAATTTATTTTTGCATTAATTTTCACAATTAAGGGGATAAAGCTGCGTGTGTTTGTGGTCTGTCTCATTTACTGCTTGTGTTGAGATCGTATGGCCATACAAAACATGTGGAAGTTGTATCAAGATTGAATGAAAAATGAAATCTCAATGCACGAAAAAGGCAATTTTTGCATTTTTTTTTAACTAACAAAGGGGCCATAACTCCGATGATTGTTGCCCAATCTGACTGATTGTTGGCTACTGTTGCAGATGTATGATCACATACAAACTGTGGAAATTTGGTCAAGATTGGAAGAAAAATAAAGTCTCTATGAACAAAAAAAACCAATTTTTGCATGTTTTTTCCACATACAAAGGGCCACAACTCCGGTGTCTGTGGCCTAACCTTATCCATTTTTGGCTCCTTCTAAAATCTTTTGGTCACACACAAACTGGAAGTTTGGTCAAGATTGGAAAACAAGAGGGCCACTATGGCCCTAGGTCGCTCACCTGATATCTATGTATGAAGTTTTATTAAAATATCTCAATAGGTTTTCAAGTTATTGAGCAAAAACTATTTTTCTATTTTTAGTAACAGTGACCTTGACCCCACCCACCACATATGTAAACCAAGGTTGTGATATAAGGTATCTACGTATGAAGTTTCATTAAAATATCTCATGCCTTCTTAAGTTACTGTGCTTAAACCGTTTTTCTACTTTTAATAACAGTGACCTTGATCCCACCCACCCCATAAGAAAACCCAAGTGAGGTCTCGATATAAGATATGTGTATTAAGTTTCATTAAAATGTCACAATGCTTTCTCAAGTTATTGAGCAGAAACTGTTTTTCTATTTTCAGTTAATTGACCTTGACCCCACCCACCCCATATGCAATCCCAAGCAATGTGTTGATATAAGGTACTTATGTGTTAAGTTTCATTAAAATAGCTCAATGCGTTCTCAAAATATTTAGCGAAAACCATTTTTCTATATTTAATAACAGTGACATTGACCTTGACCCCACCCACCCCATATGCAATCACAATCAAGGTCTCAAAATAATGTATTTATGTATTAAGTTTCATTAAAATATCTCAATGCGTTCTCAAGATATTGAGCGGAAACCGTTTTTCTATTTTTAGTAACAGTGACCTTGACCCCTCCCACCCCATATGCAATCCCATGCAAGGTCTCAATATAAGGTATCTATGTATTAAGTTTCATTAAAATATCTCAATGCGTTTTAAAGTTATTGAGCGGAAACCATTTTTATATTTTTAGTAACAGTGACCTTGACCCCACCCACCCATATGCAAGCCCAATCGAGGTCTCAATATAATGTTTTAACCAAATATGAAACCTCTGGGCCTTGTGGTTTCAGAGTAGAATTTTAAAATCATTTTGCCATTTACGTCTCTATATAAACCAATTGAGCCCCGGGGTGTGCCCAGCTTTGACCCCAGGGGCATCACTTGAACAATCTTTGTAGAGGACCACTATACAATGTTACATACCAAATATGAAACCTCTGGGCCTTGCGGTTTCAGAGGAGAAGATTTTTAAAGTCATTTTGCTTTTCAAGTCTATAACCAGTTTTGACCCCAGGGGTATCATTTGAACAATCTTTGTTGAGGACCATTATACAATGTTACATAAAAAATATGAGACCTCTGGGCCTTGCAGTTTCAGAGGAGAAGATTTTTAAAGTCATTTTGCTATTCAAGTCTATATAAACCATGTGACCCCCGGGGTGTGGCCAGTTTTCACTCCAGGGGCATCATTTGAACAATCTTTGTAGAGGACCACTATACAATTTTACATACCAAATATGAAACCTCTGGGCCTTGCGGTTTAAGAGGAGAAGATTTTAAAAGTCATTTTGCTATTCAAGTCTATATAAACCGTGGATAGTTTTGACCCCAGGGGCATCATTTGAACAATCTTTGTAGAGGATGACAGATATCAAATATGAAAGCTCCAAGCCTTGTGGTTTGAGAGAAGATTTTTTTAGTTTTCAGTTTTCAAATCTATTTTTAGCTCTGGTGACCTACATATCCAGCGGACCGAAACGATTTAAACAACTTTGAAAGAGGGTCACCCGAGGATCATTCCTGTGAAGTTTCGTGAAAATCTGCCAAGCGGTTTAGGAGGAAATGTCGATTATATTAAATGTTGACGCACGAAGCACAACAGACAAAAGGCGATCACAAAAGCTCACCATGAGCACGTTGTGCTCAGGTGAGCTAAAAATGAAGTCTCAATCAAGGTAAAATGGCAATTTTTTGCCAATTTTTCAACAAAAAAGGGTGCATAACTCTAGTGTTTGAGGCCCAATCCGGCCCAATGTTGACTTCTACTTCGTGCTCAGGTGAGCTAAAAATCCCATAAAATGCCCCATCTGAAGGGCCCCACCACCTTTCCCCCAAAGGTGAAAAAAAAACACTTGTGAATGATAATGCTCAAATTCACAACTGTGAGTCTTGTCTGCACCACATCAGTAAAAACAGACCTCCCAAACTGTGATTTAAAGAATAAAGGTATATATCTGTATTTGTGACATACTTTTGAACATTTAGAACTTTTTTTACCTGATCCAGACTCAAGTTTTACATCCAGTGTACTCAAGTTAGACTTGGGGAAGTTTGTGTTGAATGCTGTGACAATGTTGTCAACGAAGCCCTTGCAATCTGCGCGGTCAACCCAGACCCGTTCCCCAAGGGCATCATCAATGTACACCTGAAAACAACCCACACACACCCGTGCTCAGTCATCGAAATTGGCAGCCTGGCCAAGCAAGCCCGAATTCTTATATTATTATTTCAGAGTAAGAAAATGTTACAAGCCCGCTTCTATAAAACAGAGAATCTGAGAAGCCCAGTTCAAAATTTACAAGTGCAGGGCTAAAGGACTGGTGCTATTTTCGCCCACTCAGTGTAGAGGGTAGATGTACACTCAAAGAAGAATTTATGAGTGTAACCATCCTCGGTCCAAATTTATGGTGGTAAATGTACTTTCAGTCGGATTCTTGTTAGCTAAAAAGTACTAAAGAAAGCAACCAAGTTCTGGTCAAGTTGAGTAACGTAGTAGACCATTCATGAAGACACTAAAGTGTTTTAAAAATGTATCTTAACATTCACACCATTAACAGTCGGATATCATTCATGGGTCTGTTTTTCATTGCCATGTGTAAACAAAAATGTGAAATTTTGTGTGATTTAATTTTCTGTTCATATCTTGTGATTTTCCATGTGTAAATTACGTGTGTACGGTCAAATATCACCGTAAGAAACAAAAAAAGCATTTGCGATTTCGACAAAAGCACATGTCTCCAAAGTAACTGCTGAATTTCAGTCATTTTGTGTCACGTTACATCAAAATGCCCATGGGAAAGGTCGTTAACCAGAAATAACTACTTAAACCCATATCCGTATTTCCATTTTGTCGAGTTTCTTGCCCTTTCAATTACACATCGTCTCTTGAAAGCCAGAAGTTGTAATGAAATACACAGAACCCACACAGTACCCCACAGATACATACAAATGAGGCGTGTCGTGGGAAAACCAGGCTTTTCGCATGTGCGTAAAGTGTGTCCGCACAGGCTGATCAGGGATGACACTTTCTGCTTTTATGGTATTTTCTTTTGGTTTCAAGGAGGTCACTTCTAAACATAAATCCACTGCATGCGGAAAGTGCCGTCCTGGATTAGCCTGTGTGGACTGCGCAGGCTGATCTGGTAGACACTTTGCGCACATGCATTAAGCCCTGTTTTCCCACGACACACCTCAATGTTTGTGGAACTAATGTGGACAGTGCATGATAGACTTACTTTAACAAAGTCATCTGGCCAATTGCTTTCTTCCACATAAGCCTGCATAAGAACATTACACGCCAGCACTGACACTATCAGGTTTCCTTTTGACTTGAAATTCAATGACATGTCACGTCTCAGAAGAGTACAAAATGCCTGAAAGAATACAATAACCTTACAACAGGTAATGTCTGCTGTCATAAAATTTTCGATATATACGCAGACACAATTGAAATGCAACATTTAAAATAGCTAAAAACAATTGGTGACTTCAAATTATCCAATCTGTCGTATGTTATAACTACGAGAATTATCAGTCAAGTGCTTGATTTGTATCTCCCTATTAGCTGGCACACTTCCAGTTTTTAATTAACACAGTTTTGGATAACTATAAATTATTGCATATAGCAACACAATTATCCTTTTTATAAACTATTGATAATTTAAATAGAAGATGATATTTTGTAAAACAATATTTGTGGAGTGCATTATACACAGAATTGTACAGTACAAACACTGCATACCTCAATAACAAGTTCGCTGTTGAAAATGCTGGGCTTTGACTTTGCCAGGTGCATCAACGTAAGAAAGACAACTGGATCCGGTTTTGAGCGGTTCTGATGCAGGTGCTTTACTGCTCCACATAGCAGGCCTTCCAACCTCTCAAACTCATTACTTTCATCGGCTGCCACAATTTCTGAGAATAGATCTGTGTTTTCGACTGAAACATGTAAATACATGCAACATTAATGTTGGATGTAAATCAAGTTAATGAAACCCAATTAAACATTATAATACTACAGGTACCAAAATGTTTGGGGCTTGTTTTTTTTACTTCAAGTAAAATAATCATGTTGACCAGAATACTCTTTTCGACTGGGAAACAATTCACATTTAATTTCTGAAAATGTTAAACAAGAGCAACAAGATTCTGGAAAATTAAAAATGAATAAGAGGAATAACTCCTTGTTATGACTTCAGAGTTGTGCAAGACACATTCTTTCTTCGTGCTATTTCATATTTAGGCTAACACTATATGCCCTCACTCCCTCATTTATCATTATTATTATTATAATACTCATTAACAAACAAGGGGCAGCAACTCGGGTGTGAGCTAATCAGTCGCCAAGACAAGGTCAATCTCTGTTTCTGGTTTGATCAGGCCTTTATATTGAAATATTCTGAGATCTTATGGAAATACACAAATAGTGCAAGTTTGGTCAAAACTGGATGAAACACAAAGTCTCTGTCTTACAGACTACAGACTGGGCACACAGAGAACTCAGGTGAACACAAATGATGAATTGTTTCATTCTTTACATTCAAACAAAATGTGTCATTCACAGATGGCATCAACACAACAGGATTCAACTAATGATTATTTCCCAAGACAAAAAAATTTACAGTGTATTAATTTACTAAGAAAGCTTAAACAATGTTTTCAAGGAGGAATGAGTTTTGTTTCAATCAAGTACACACCAAGTGTCGCCTTGCGATCTGGAGGTTGTGAGTTCCATTCTTACTCAGGGAGCGTTTTTTAAAAGACACAAACTACTGGTTCTACCTAGGAAACGGGCTCAAACATGTCTCAATAAGCCTCAGGTTTTTCGAAAAAATAAAGCTCAAATAAAAAGGTTCAAACTAAGTACACACCTTCGATGGCAGACTCCTCATATGCTGAACTAATGGGTGGTACAGGTGAGAGTCTCCGGTCTGACTCCCTCTCTGTTGGCTTGCCAAGGGGAGTGAATGTCTGCGCAGTGGAAAGTATCTTGGGCTTCTTGGCACCGCCAGGCGCTAGCAGACTGGATTCCCGTTTGCGATCCACAGACAGAGCAGTGAGATTATCACTGAAGGAAGATGACTTTTTCTCAATGCCAGCAGATCCTATTTTCTGAAAGCTGCTCTCACCTTGACGTGAAGGTTTGCTTCCAAGTGCAAAAAGGTCACCAGGCGGAACAGCTATGAAAGTTTAAAATATTACATCTGTCTTTAAATGCTACAAAATAATTCATATTTATTTGACACAATAACGGATTTATACATTTTATTGCAGACATTTGTATTTCCATTTTGTTCCCAACACTTACGGTACACTTGCAGTCTGCACAGGCTAATCTGGGACGACACTTCAAGATAGTCTATACTAAACATAAATCTACTTTAGGCGTAAAGTGTCGTCCCTAATTAGACTGTTTTACATGACTGATTGAGTATTTTGTAATGATTGTCTTTCTGTAGAATTTGCTATACGTGAGCCAATTTTACTGAAACTGTTATTCTACAAACAGTAAATCAATTTATTACAACCTAACAAACTGTTGGTTGACTGTGCAGAGTCTAGTGCCTAGGTCACATATTGAACGAGTGCCGTCCAATTTTCGCAAACTGAAATGGGGAACAAGCAGTTTGAGCAACGGCGCCTGTGATGTGAATATGTGAATCGGACGGTTGCCGCGCAGAATTGTAATGATTGCAACTAAAATGTATTGAAAAAGGTATCGAGTCAAAGCAAGTCATCCAGGCACCGCCCGATAGCCTGGCGATAAGGCCAAGAAAAAATTAGTTTACGTTTCTGGTCTCCTGCCCAAAAAAATTTGGGTCAGTAGGTAGGGATTTTTTTAAAATTTTATTATATTTTTTTTATGATGGGAGAAAGGTGTGTGTGTTCCACATATGTTTGTATTCAGATGAGTATCGTGTACTTCATGTGTACTTCATGTATTATGCGCACATTTTTACCCTAAAATTTGGCTATGAAAATTCGGTGCGCGTTGTACAAGGTAACAGTCTTTTTCAGTCAGGTTTTTTTGAAAAATTTTAGTGATATTTTTTTTTTTTTTTATTATTAACGAAACATTGCATCCTAATTACCTTGCAATCATATTTCTAATTTAAACAAACAATAAAATCTGTTAAAAAGACAGTCATTGATAATAACACCTGTTACAACTGAGAAGAGTGAAAGCGCAACGTCATCAATTAGCCAGGTCTTTAAAATCTGCAAACCGTTAGCAACATCCATAGCAACGGTGTCGGTTTGACTTCAAAAAGTCTTTGATGTGACTGTTGAGCCATTGTCTAGTAGTTTGTAGCACTAAGCGTGTAACACGATTAACACGTGGTCAGTGAAAAAAGCATCAATCAATACTATTCTACCTGAGCAATGCAAGTAGTGTCGATAGGGCATTAATGAATTAGCGTTCAAGAGGAAATGTAAAGGGTGTGAAAAAAAATAAATTAGACAGTTCTTTTGTTCCATCGGATAAATTGTAGATTTAAATGGGAGTGACGAAATATACATGTATTGGAGTTAACATGGAGATTGTGTTACGGCATAAAACTTATTGAATAGTAACATGAATATTTGCATTCAATTTGGATTAATATGTGTTTCCCGCACACGGTAATTATGTATGCTTATCTGAATATACATTGATTGCGTTTTTCAAGAAAGTAAATTTAGTTCAATATTCCAAAAAATATTAAAAAACATGGACAAAATTTGGTAAAATATGTGCCATGTGCAACAGTGAAACATTAATCAGGTTTATGAAACGCGATAGCCAATTAAAATCTTGTTTGGTAAAATGAATAAGAATATTTATCGGCGGAAATAAATAAATAATTTTTGGACCAAAAATATGTAGGGTCGGCAGCAAAAGTAAAGGGTTGGTCGCGAGACCAGAAACGGGACTATTTATTGGGGGGCCTAACTGTACATCAATCGGTGTATTTCCAGGCGCCTGCCGGCGCTAGGAAGATGCCCACACGGTAGCAGTTGAAATCGGGTGATGTTTTTTAAGTAGAATAATCGTACGGCCACCGCCCGATCCATGAAAATGCCGTCCGGATGTCGGACGGTGCCGGTCCAATGAAATTTCTAGCTCCCTGACCCTGAAAAAAATGCCAAGTCACAGTCTGATGAGCAAATTTTTCTGCTGCCACCGGGACGGTGCCGGTCCAATGAAATTTCTACCTCCCTGACCCTGAAAAAAATGCCAAGTCACAGTCTGATGAGCAAATTTTTCTGCTGCCACCGCCCGATTGCAACTGCTGCCTGGCGGGCACTGTTTTGCACGATTTTGCAGTTGCAGTTACATATGCAGTTCCTTATTTATGACTGGGGCATTTGTCCTAGAAGAAGGTATGACTTAATGAAAGATATATAGATTGGTGCAAACAATGTATATGTTGTGAAATTTGCTAATTGAATTGGTTTGCAAAAATTGATGTTGAAACCGTTAAGGTGTCCTTTTTTAAGACATATTGGAGAAGAAATATAACATTTTAAATAATGCAGTGTTTGAAAATGTGTAGGTACACATTCGAAATATGACAACCGATAAATTTTGGATATACAACCGATATAAATTTCGGATACATCGATATATCCGAAATGTATACAGGGTTGTCATTTTTCGACATTTTAAGTAACTACCGACCCTTGCCCTTCACAGGTTTCTTTCCCAATATAGATTTCGACCGCTCCATTTTGCAACTATTTAATATGTAACAAGTAAGTATTATCAATAGACAGCTCCGTAATTAACAACTCATTCTTTTTGGATTGCTGTTGTTGTTTCTCGCGTGAAGGTATCGTATCGAAGTGATTGACGTTGTCGACTTAATGTTGTTTGTCGGATTAGATGGGGGTATTTATTAGGTCAAATAATTAGATGTAATTGGTGGATTCTGGGCTATTTTTGTATATGATAAAATCCACACTCATCGATATTGATGAAAATATATAACAAAATCGCTACAAATAAATGTAAAATGATGAAAAACAATATCAGACCTCATGTTTTTCTCATTTATTATGACATTATATACAACCAATATTCTAGATGATAATTAATAATTGTTACATATAATGATTGTAGTAGATGCTTTTCTATATTTACGCTATCCACTCATACATCATATATACTGATATTCACACGTTTTGTTTGATAATGTAACCTATAATATATTATATTTTGAAAAGAAAAAACATTCATTCGCACATACAGTCAATCATTCACTCTATTTTATTCACATCTACTGCAACTTGAATCTTTTCCCTTTTTGCAAACATGTTTTTTGACCTGATAACAGGTAAAATACAAAACGAGTATGTAGTATATTTATGATTATCTCATCGCGCATGCGTGATTGTCCATTACCCGGCACTAGCCACATGCTTATCAATAGAGAATAAACGTCCTCGAAACAGCACACTATAGTGTTTGTTATTGACTCAATTGTCTTAAATCTAGGAGTTAGTACAGTTGTACATAAACACTACAACACAACAAAGTACTCTTGTCACAGTTTTTGTGAAGAAAAAAAAAATACGTAAAAAACAACGAAACAAAAAATATGTATCTCCTTGATTAATTCAAAAATAAATTTCATTTGTATAATAATAATAAAAAAATCTTGCACCGTGCGTTCTGTGTATCCAAGAAGAACAACATGTTTCGACAGTGTTCATGTAATTGATTTCATTTTGAAGTATTCCGTAAGCTTGCACCACACAATTTGACAGTTATAGCATCCCCAGAACAAGTGTTCTGTATCTTCGTTATTACATTTGCAAAAAATCACATAGCCTGCTACACTTTAATTTATATTTAAATAATACATCATTTATTGCGATAATTCGCATAAGTATGGTAAACTGAACATCTCTTATCTTGGTATCTATGCAGCACCTATACGGGATATTATACATACTTTTTCATGGTAGTGCTTGTACATTATCTTCCAGTAATAACATCCACTTATTGTCCTTTCTTTGCGTATGTGATCAATTTGTGTTTTATCAAGAATCCTGTAAATTGTATAGGTGTATGATTTAATTTGCTCAAATGTGTACAAATCTTTTCTTTGATAGTCAAAGATGTGTTCTATGAATGTTATCCCTCTATTGTACCAACTATCATAATGTATAGTCTTATTATTATGTACTATTTTTGAATTGTTCCATATTATTATTTTGTAAACACTGTTTTGCTCTTTGTTTTTGAATTAGTTGTTTTTATATTTATCCATGATGTTAACATTGTGCCAGAAACAATTGTCTTTTGTAAATTTTTGACTAGTTATTTAGTAAGTTTGATTGCAGAACTAAGGTATCACCAAATGACTTTAAAAGTGTTCTCAATATAATTTTCCATTTTCCATTATTCAAATTGTCTTAATATCTTTTTATCCAACTAGCTTTAAGCATATTAAGAAAAGCATGTATGTCCGTTAGTTTTATTTCACCATCTTCATAGTCTTGTATAAGTTAGTTTCTTTTAATTTTACCTGGTTTACCTTCCCATAAAAAATAAAGCTTGCATTCTTTATCTGTGTTAACATATGGTCGGGTGGGTTTGTAGTACTGAAATGGGTTAATTAGTTTTGGCAATGCGAACGTTTTGATAACTGTGACTTTTCCCATCAATGTAAGTTTTCGATGTTTACATTGTTTATAAAAATCTTGATGTTTTGGTATGATGTTATTATCGAAAGTTCATTGAACTATTGTTATGAAAAGTCATGCCTAATGTTTTCGCTTATTCGGTAGTCCAAATGAAGGATTTATTATTACAGTATATAGTTTCCGTTTTTGCTAGAGATCCTATTCGCAGTATTGTTGACTTATTAGTATCTAGGTTTTATCCAGATATTTTTCCAAAATGTGTTATTGTATGTACCAACTTGTTCCATAATTCAGTTTCCTATTACATGAAACAGACTATATCTAATTTGCATGCCCAAACGCTAATACATATAAGAGATGCAGACAGTAACACTTGGGTCGGTCGGTCTAGTCGAGCACTGCTAGCGCTCTATGTGCTGAGCTAGCGGGCGGTGCTTGGCTGCTCGGTCATATGGTTTTCAACCGGTACCGAGGGTAAATAAACTCAACTACTACTACACTTGTGTTGTTACTAAGTCATTTGACTATATACATTTGTATACAACAAACCTACAACACTACAACATACGATATTATAACATGGTGTCAGAATAAAAGTGACTTAAACTGGATTTATGGACAAACAAAATATCTTGTGAAATTTAATCCTGGACATTAGTGATTAAACATGGAGCTAGCTGGAATTGCTGGAATAGCTGGAATTGCACCACCTGTGACAGCCATTGAAATTCCAATTGTGAGGAAACAGACTGTGATACTAATATTGGTATGGTGAGTACACGTTTTCCAGATCGAGCCTTTGTTAAACTTTTGGTGGGACCTTCTGAAACAGCAATACATTTTAAAATTGACACAGGATCTGCTGTAAACATACTGCCAATTTCACAATTCAGAGCTATGAACATTTCTCATCCATTAGAGCCAGCAGTTCACACACTTACAAGCTACACAGGCAACACACTTCCCATACTAGGTAAAATCAATCTCAAATGCAGATACAAATCAAAGATGAATCAAAGTGATTTCTACATTGTTGATAGCAAATCACGCCCATTGTTAGGTATGCAATCTTGCCTCGATCTTGATGTAGTGAAGTTGACATTCTCTGTAGAGAATAAAGACCGTGACCGTGACGCAGTTTTGAATGAATACGGCGACTTGTTTAAAGGCGTTGGGGTCATGCCTGGTACATGTAAATTGTACTTGAAACCAGATGCTGTACCTGTAGTTAATCCGCCTAGGCGAGTACCTGAAGCCCTCAGGACAAGACTTAAATCCAAACTAGACTGTATGGAAAAGGAACAGATCATTACAAAGGTCAATGAACCTACTCACTGGGTTAATTCCTTAGTAGTAGTTGAAAAACCTAAAACAGGTCATTGGATGGTATGTCAAGACCCTAAGCATCTTAATGAGGCCATTTGACGTCCACATTATCCGATGCGCACAATCGATGATTGGTCTGAACTGCAGTCAAGACATTTGGAAAAGGACCATTGACGAGACATTTGAGGGTCTCAATTGGGTAGCATGTGTTGTTGACGATCTCTTGATTTGGGGAAGTACAAAGTATGAGCACGACAGCAATCGTCTCGCATTGCTTGACAGGGCACGCGAGAAAGGCGTACGTTTCAATCCAGTGAAAATGTCAAAGCCATTACTTCTTTACAGTACCCGAAATCAAAGGCAGAACTTGAAACTGTTCTTGGCATGGTGAATTACCTGCAAAAGTTTTCACCATATTTGGCTGATATTACCAGCAGTTTACGTTCTTTACTGAAAAAAGACGTGGAATTCATATTTGACCAGCCACAAATTGACGCTTTCAATAGAATGAAAAAGGTAGTGACACAAAGCCCAGTACTTGCATATTTTGACAATAAGAAGCATGTTACTCTTGAATGCGATGCAAGCAAACATGGTGTTGGCGCAACCATATTGCAAGATGGCAAACCCATTGCTTAAGCAAGCAAAACATTGACCCCTACACAAAGTTCATATGCAAACATCGAACGTGAGATGTCATCAATAGTGTTTAGCTGTCGAAGATTTCATCAGTATTTATATGGACGCAAGGTCATAGTTAATTCTGACCACAGGCCAATTGCAGCCATCATGGGAAAACCTCTGCCTGCAGCACCACCTCGTTTGCAGAGAATGTTACTCATGATTCATAAATATGACATTGAGGTCAAATATGTGCCTGGGAAACACGTGCCCATTAGCGACCTACTGTCTAGCTAACCAATGAGTCATATGCTTGACGAATTTGAGGAGATTGACTTGCATGTTCACACAGTTTTAAAATGTTTGACATTTACAGACAATAGACTGGAGCAGTTGAGAGTCGACACAAGTCGTGACTCACAAGTGCAAACATTGAAACAGACTATAGACACTGGTTGGCCGGAAAGCAGGCAGGGCTGTCATAGCTCATTAATTGAATTTTTCAATCACAGAGACGAGCTGTCAACAGGTGATGGTTTGATATTTCGGGGACAAACAATTTTGATTCCCAAGCAGTCACGTGCAGACTTCATTGAAAAAGTTCATGTTGGTCACATGGGCGTAAATAAAACAATAAGCAGGGCCAAAGATGCATTTTTCTGGCCTGGGATGGTATAGGAAATCACAGAATATGTACTAAATTGTCCTATCTGTATGATACACAGAGCATCCAATGTCAAAGAACCCATGGCGTCACATGAAACACCAACAAGACCTTGGCAATTTGTCCACAGCGACATATTTCATTTTGATGGGAAAGATAATCTGTTGATAGTTGATTCCTACAGTAGACATTTTGAGATAGACTGGCTACCGACCGCCAATTCTCAAACGGTAATACAGAAACTGCGTGCACATTTCAGTAGATTTGGTGTGCCAGATGTATTCTTCAGTGATAACGGAAGTCAATACACATCACAAGCATTTCTTGATTTTGCAAATAAGTGGAATTTCACATGCAAAACTAGTTCTCCCACAGGAGCACAGTCAAATGTTTTGGCTGAGGTCATGGTCAAAACAGCTAAACGCATCCTTGTCAAGACAAAGGAAGCCAAGACTGACCCATTTATTGCAATTCTTGAGTACAGAAATACTCCTTTGCAAGACATAGGATTTTCACCAGCACAGTTGTAACAAGGTAGACGCACAGGGCAATCATTCCAGTTAAAACTGAGAAATTGATTCCTCAGACAGTAAATACATCAGTTGTCAAAAACAAAATCAACATGGCAAAATCTAAGCAGAAACAGTACTATGATAGGTCTTCTAAAAAGTTGACATCACTCTCACCGAATCAGTGTGTCAGACATCAAGTTGGTAAAACATGGTTGCCAGCCAAGATTGTTTCTAAACACAATGACCGATCATACAACATTCAACCACCTGATGGAGCTCCATACCGCAGAAATGGCCAATTACTCATGAAAACAAATGAGAAATTCCAGACATTCAGGAATTTGCCCCTGATGTCACTATAAAGCAAATAAACTCTCCACGGCCTAGCAAAACACCAGAACAACAGCAGTTTAATTCATCTAATAAAAACAATGCTGCAAATCCAATCCCTGGGAACCAAACTTGCCTAAATTCAGGTATAACAACAAGATCTGGAAGGCTTGTCAAGCCAAATAAATTGTTTTCAGGAGATGAATGGGTGAAGTAATTAACTGTAAACAACAGAGTTGTGTGTGCTATCTGACATTTAATGGTGTTAAATGATAACAGTCGTGCGTAGAATGAGTTTCACTTGAAACATGATCTACATGATTTTTTTCACACAATTTGCTAATATTTCTAAGCAAATGATAAACAAAGATGAGGAGAGAGGACAATCTTGTCTGACACCGTTCTTAACGTTAAATGGTTCAGATAACTATCCATTCTTTTTAACCATGCTATTTATGTCAGTATACAATAATTGGACCCATTTAATGAGTTCAGTGCCAAAGTTAAATTTTTTGATGATTTAAATATGAATTCATGTGTTAAGCTGTCAATTGCTTCTCAAAGTCAGCAAAAAATAGTAGTCCATGGCGTTTGTGTTTATTAATGTAATTTATAACGTCAACAATTAAACGTACATTTTCGCCTATATATCTGTTGTTTCATAAAACCTGTTTGATCATAATTAATAATTGTTGGAAGAACTTTTTTTATTATGTTGGATATAGTTTTCGTAGCGATTTTGTAATCCACGTTAAGCAATGTGATAGGCCTCCAGTTATCAATTATTTCAAGATCCTTTCCAGACTTTGGCATTAAAGATCTTATTCCTTGTCTTTGAAGTTGCGTAAGAGTGCCCTTTTCAAAAGAGTAATTTAATAAATTAATAAGATATCTCTTAATGTCGTCCCATAAAACTTTATAAAATTCAACACTTATTCCATCTGAACAGGGGCTTTTATTGTTTTGCATTTCTTTGAGGGCTATTAAACATTCATGTTCTTTTATGTTTCCTTCACATGTATAGATTTTTCTTCATCTGGTAATTGTTTAGTGTCTACTATAAAACATGTCTTCAATATTTGAGTTAGTTTCATTATTGTTATTGTAAATGCTGGAATAAAACTGCATTTCTGCTTTTAATATTTCGTCTTTGTTTTCGATAATTTTACCACCAACGTTTAGTTTATTTATAAAAAAAATTCAGCTCTAGTTTTTTCGATGTTCGCAAAATAAGCAGAATTCTTTTCATTATTTTTAACATGCTGTGCTCAAGCTCGTATAAGAATTTCTTGTATTTTAATGTCATTTATTTTTTCCAATTATTGATTCTCGATTTTAATTCTGTTTATACTTCTGTAGTATCTATTGCTGCGTTGTTTAATGTGTTTTATAAATTTTGAATGTTATTTTTTTTTATTTTGTTATTTTTGTTCCAGCTGATATGTTTATTAGATCAATATTTAATTGTTTGATTTCTGATTGTCCCCATTATAATTTTCCAAATACGTTAGGATTTGCATCTTGATTTATTTCTATTGTATGTCCTGAATACTTGACTTTATAACATGCTTGTATTCTTCATCTAATAAACGTGAATTATTCATTTTAAAATAACCTGGGCCTTTGGCAATTTTATTATTGTTGAATTTAAGCGCAACATATGAATGGTCACTTTTGTAACCCGGTTGAATGTTACAATTCTTGACAACATTGCAGAGGTTAGTTGATATAAAAAGTAATCTAATTGACAATGTATTACTGGTCTAGTGTTTGAATGTCATGTATATTAATGTCTAAGGAGGTGTTTATAGCGCCATACATCTGTTAATTCACATGCATTTATTATTTCCAAAAGTTTTTTCCTACAATTTTTATGTGTATTATTTTTACCATTTTTCTTATCGATATTCGGGTCTAATATTGTATAGGGGCTCCTTATAATAATTACTTTAGATTGTGCTATATTATGTTGGATGGTTGCCTGTCTATTGATACAATTTTGACCCATAATTGTGCGTCAAATACGTTTCAGGGAAAGAGGTCTTAAACGAAAATAAATCACAGTCAAAAAGGACCATAATTCAATCAAAATCCATGTCAGAGTTATGGGTTTGTCTTATACACTCATCTCATCATGCTGAATAAGTATACAAGTTTGAAAGCTGTAGGTCAAATAGTATTCATTAAATGGGGAGCTAGACGAGAAACTGAACAAACGAGCCGCCGCTGACGTCGACACCGACGCCGACGACAACTATGTGATGACAATAGCTCTTTAAAAAAAAAGACGATATAAAAATGAACACGTGTTGTTATTCTTAAATCAATTGAACACCAAACAGACTGTGGAATGTGTTCTTGACGGATGAACATTTACTGTATATAGTTGGATGTTTTCCGTTCTTGACGCCATGACACCTTACTGTAGATTGTAAGATTTTGGCGTTCTTGACGACTGAGCACATTATTGTAGATTCTTGTATCTGTTCGGTTCTTGACGGCGGGACACCTTACTGTACATTGAAGGATGTCTTCCGTTCTAGAACCAGGACACCTTACGATAGTTAAATGTGTTATGTTTCTGATGACGGGACATTTTACAGCATATTTGTATGCTTTTTTCTGTTCTTGACGGCTGGGCATCTCACTGTAGACATTATTTTTTCGTTCTTGGTGGATGGGCACCTTTCTGTAGATAGTATGATGCTTACCGATTTTAATTGACGGCATGGGTGCCTTAATTATTGTAGAAGTGTTTCGTTCTTGGCTATTGGACACCTTACTGTATGGCGTGCATACGTTTTGCTTGTACTTCTTGCAGGATGTTTTGCGTTATTGACTACGGGCACCTTACTGTAGTTTGTATGATGTCTTCCGTTCTTGATGACTAAACCTTACAGTATATTGTAGGATGTTTTTCTGTTCTTGGTAGCGGGACACCTTACTGTAAATTGTTGTATGTTTTCTGTTCGTGAGAGCTGGGGACCTTACTCAACATCGTACGATATTTTCCGTTTTTGACGGCGGGACACCTTACTGTACATAGTTGTATGTTTCCTGTTCTTGACGGCTAGGCGCCTAAATCCGCCACATTTGTGGGTATTTTTACGATATTTTCAAAAGTTGTTTACCGATTGACATAATAATTTACATAAATCAAGTTAGGTTAAATGTGCATTTGCTGGCGTGTTTTGGTTACATTTCAAATACTTTGCAAATGAAAAATATTTATAGAGATTGAAGGTCTAAAGTGTAAAAAAAAAACGAGCGCGGGAGTGCCTAAATCCGCCACCACTCTTTAAAATGTTCAAACTGCTCGAACAAATTAATGTTTTATGAATTCTTTTTTCAAAGCAACTTCTATTGACTCCTATTGACAAAATTCCCACTTTTGTCTATTTAAGGTTCATTTTATAGTGTTTAAAAAAACACGGTGATCCGAAGTTGCTTGGTGACAATCGTAGATCAGGAAGCGTGACATGCTTATTTCACATTTGACTATTGTTCTTATTCAATTTTCTATATTAAGCAGCTTGTTGTCTGTTGTTAATACAATGTTTCAATTTATTCCCAATACTCATTTGTTTTTATAACAATAGCTCTGAAACTGAGACCCTGCGTGCATGTAAGACAATTAATGAGGGTTTTGAGTAGCGAAATATTTGCGCTCTTAATATGCAGTTTTTTTCCGCATTTTAGTGTATTTAATGCCAATGAATAATGGTTATTTTTATGCTGCACATGATCACATGGACATAATATTAAAACACGATAATTTAATTTTATCATGGACACCATGCGGGGCCTCAAAACTGCGCATGCGAATTATGAAATAGATTCCCTCCATGCAGTTTGTTTGCATTTAGGGGTTATGTACAGAATAATTGGATTAAATATTTATGTATGCACAAATCAAGATGAAAACTCGTCAGAATTGTTGAGGGAAAGTATCAAATTGACCGAGATCAACAAAATAGAATTAGCCAGTATAAGAAGGCTTATTCGGAGGGTGGCGGATTTAGGCAAGTGGCGGCTTTAGGTCTGGCAAATCTGATTTTGCCCTGGTAAATCTTTTTACGTTCAATCTGAAACAACCGCTGTGTGATTATGCATAAAATACAATTTAAGACTAAAAAAAATCTCAGTCAGTGCTAAATTGCTAATAATGTATCTGATGTAAAACGTGTGTGTGATGTTGGACAGCACGGGAAAAGACGGAGATTAGACAAACTCGACCGATTTACAATCGAGAAAAAATAGTCCCAGATTTAAGTCCAACTTTTACGGATAATATGCTGAGAATTTGTATTGTTTATTTTTTATTGCAAAACATCGTAAGGCAATATAATTTCCGACTAAGGAAGCTAATATATAATTTTCTGCTGGTCGTATGAATATGCGATTGCAAAGCGTATGTTCTGTCTTTTCTCACGCGGTTACGGACAAGGTAACACGTGTTTGACTTTAAGTGAAGAAATACATAGTTAGTTCTCCGCACTGCATGTGTTTGGTGCGTTTCCCTAAAGATAATTCATATTCACATCAATTTTACCACCAAATAATTATTAATAACGAAAAATAATTGCCCATAGTCAATATTAATTGGTTAGGATTTTTTTACCCGAATAATTCCTATCCGAAATTTCAGCAATTCTTCGGCCCTTGTGCATATAAATCTTCGTAATGACAAAATGTTTTGGTATTTGTTATACTTATTATACAGCCACGAAATTTGAGTGAAATAATTATTTAATATAACCCTTAATCAATAATGAAATTTACGGGGTTTGTAGTCGTTTCGCCACAAAGTCGTTTTCACCCCTGGTTGTTTCGCCCAGCAAGTCCTGTAATTTTGGCTTCCTATGAGATACTAAATGGCTTGAAAATTGGCAGACATTGTGTTAATATTTTTTTTGTTTTACTTGTATATACTTTCACTTGATGCAGGACAGAATTAATTGATGGAAATTATTTTGTGTTTCACTGTGGGTATGATATTTTCAGTAATTTAAGATGCCGTCCGGTGTCCCTCAGATTTATCACCGAACCTATTCCTCTCCTAGAAATCCTTTTGAGAAGGAACGTCTTGATCAGGAGCTTAAGCTCATTGGAGAATATGGGTTAAGGAACAAGCGTGAAGTGTGGAGAGTTAAGTACACTCTAGCCAAAATCCGTAAATCTGCCAGAGAGTTGCTGACATTGGATGAGAAGGAACCAAAGAGGTTGTTTGAAGGCAAGTATTTATTTTACTGTGAATTTTTTCTCACTTTGACACTTGTCCCTTTAGATCTAGGTCAAATGTTGTCATTAGTATATGCAGTAGTGAGTCAGGTAATGCCAAGATCTTGTTTATTATAAGTGTTAATTATAAGTAACTGCCTTAGGCCACAACAAATTGATCAGTTGTTCTACGGATTTTGTCCAAAAAAATTGGATCAAGCGAGCGAAATAAATTTTTTTTTTTCCATTTTCGCTAAAATCGAAGGCGAGCGAAAAGCGCAAAATAAAAAAAAATCATTCTTGCCCATAGTGTTTAAAAATTACTCCCAAACGCCTTCATATTTTTGATATCTTGTCAATAATTTCTTCTTCATCTGCTCTGTTCCATAAATTGTTGTCAAAATCAATATATATGTAATAAACTTAGCAACTAATTTCTCCATTTCTTCTTCGACCATGTCCTGCAAAGGGTTTTGTGCAACAAGTCTTCAATAGTGCTTATGCTATTAAATTAACACGGGGCAGTAAATACTAAATAGCCATATCTTGACTAGAAGAAAGTAGACCTTATACAAGGCAATTGTCAGTATCAAAATAGATATTTGATACACAAAGTCATTACCAACAGTTTAATAACATGAATATGAAATGTCATACAATAAACACAAAACAATTTCGGAATCACTAGTATAAGATCGGTATCTTTAAATGACACGACGAAACAACTGGACGCCACCATTTTTTAAAACCGTAAACCAGGACTCACACTGGCTCTTATTTTTCTTGAGCCAATTTTTTGAGCCAATTTTTTAAATCTACTCACAACATCGTTGCGTGTTTCCATGTCCGGGAATGGTTATATCTTACTGTTTTAATTGTTATAAAATTATACTTCACTGTGCTGTATATTAATTGCATTATGGCATTAACAAAAGCATTAGTATATTTAGATTTGTATATTAACATTTTTCTTAATTGTTAATTGCAGTAAACTTGGATAATTTTTTATTTAAACATACACTCTTAAACTATCTACAAGATGTTAACAAAATATATCCATAAATAAATTGAAATTAATAACTAACATAATGACTTGGCTGCCCTGTTCAATGTACTTTAATATATAAGGTTACACATGCGCAAATAAATTCCTTCATTGTTACATATAAAATATACAATGTTTGATTTCAATTTTCACCATGACCAAGCTACTTTCTAATATATCACCATACATCGTTGGAAAGATAAGGCCATAACCTTTTGAAAAAACAGCATGTGAACAAATTCTATGCGTTGTAACTCAAAAATTTTACCTTAGAATAAACACACCGGTTTTGACGGGCATGGAGGCTGCCATTTTGTGCATGAATACGTGGGCCAAAAGTTGTGAAGCTGGGAACCAATTATTTTATAGTGTCTAAAACTGTATTTTTTCTTATTTCTTACATATATACCTTTAAATTGATACCAAAACATATCATTTAAACTGTATTTTTAAAATCATATGCATTATACACTGAACCATATGTGTTTATTATCTAACTGACAGCATGTAACCCTGGGGATTAGACTTCCGATTTGGTGTAATTTGACCATAAAGGCTGAACACATTGTACACCAGATACGTTGAATTTATAAAATGGACATGTCAAAAACAACTTGTATGTGTGGATATTAGAAGTAAGAAATCAAGGACAAACCGCTGGTCAAAACTGTCCGAAATGTAAACATACCTGATTATCAGTCGATTTGACGTAATCCATAATTATGTGCTCTGGACATGAACCAGTCGCCTCAAAGTGCCTTATTCACGTCTTTATCAGTACCAATTGCTTGTTATGATTTGGGTACACCACGAAGTTGGCGTTTAACGTAATATGAGACTCGTTGATGAAAACTTCATTTAAACAAATCGGATGCGGGGCAAAATTGACGCAAAATAAAAATAAAAAATTCGATTTACAATTTTAAGGTGCGGCAAATCGGACGAACATCTGATCAATTTGTTGTGGCCTTAATGTTGTCTGCAGAATTTGGTTTAAAAAACTGCCTTCCTTCATGCAGGTCTATAGCTGCTTGATTGTTGGAAAAGGCATGTTTTTTTTTGCTGATGGTTGGCAGATCAAGTAATCGATATGCAATATAGGATTGGCCTTCTTGTTCATTTAAGTCTTCATTTCACTTATTTGGTTGGATTGATTTTAATCAATGTATTAACGCCTAACAGGATTATTTGACTTTTAGGTAACGCACTGCTGCGTCGTTTGGTTCGCATTGGTGTGCTGGACGAGAGCAAGATGAAGCTTGATTTCGTGCTTGGTTTGAGGGTGGAGGATTTCTTGGAGCGTCGCCTGCAGACTCAGGTTTTCAAACTGGGTCTTGCCAAGAGTATCCATCATGCCAGAGTGCTGATCAGGCAGCGTCACATCAGGTACAGTACTCTGTAGGCCACTGGAATTCTTGTTCCAAGTCTACGGATTTCATACTGGCCACTTGAGAGATGGAATATCTGTCAACGCCAGTCTCAACTTTGTAATGCCTGAGTTGACAGACTTCCAGTGCATAGTTGAGCCACTTGATCATGCACTGCATGTTCAACGCTTATCAAAGACTACAACAACTTCTGTAATAAAGTTGGTAGGTACGACAAAAAGACAATATTTCTTATTGTTAACTAGTTATTTGATAATTTGATAATTATGGAAAACTTAGCATCGGTACAGAGTGCTGCTGAAAAGAAGCACAGGGAAAGCCAGTCTGTTCCCAGTCTGTTCCTTAGACATTTTCAAATAATTGTGTGTATCAATTTAATGCTTGTACTCGGTCAGGTTTGTGAACATGGTCTCCATTTGTCATTGAATATTTGGCTGACCAGTCCAGAGGGGCAACAAGGGGGGGGAGGCAAAAGGGGCAGCACCATGCTATTTCTATCTGATGAATTCTGCATAGGACGTAGATTAAATGTAAGTAAAAATCACTATTGAACATGTGAATGGCATTTTCAGGGTGCGTAAACAGGTGGTGAACATTCCATCTTTTGTCGTGCGCTTAGACTCGCAGAAACACATCGACTTTGCCCTGACATCTCCATACGGCGGTGGACGTCCAGGTTAGCCATCATTTAAATTCTTCATGTGAGATTAAAACACAAACTTAGCATTCTAAAAAGCCAGAAAAAATAATGTAACATCTTCATTTGTATGTTATGTATAGCTTTTGCTTTACAAGCTTTTTGAGGTCACTCAATCATTGTCCATAGGGCAGCTTTCGTAAACTTTGAAAATCTTGAAATGGACAAATTTTCATAACTATTCTACAAAAATGTTCCTTTCGGACCCTTTATCAAATTGTTGGAAACCATTTTTATTTGGTTAAATGGCCATTTGAGGAAGTCTCAAGGTTCCTTGTATGTCAAACTTGTGTTTATTTAAAATTTATTGTCTGAAGCTAATTGGGCCAATTTCAAACAAATTTAGCAGTAATGTGTTTAAGGATTAGCCATCAATATTCCCTAAAAACCTTGAATTAGTCTAAACCCTGGTTTTGGGCAGCAGTTTTCTGTATATTGGAAGTGACAATGCAACACTAATGAGTTGCCATGATTTCAGGTCGTGTGAAGAGGAGGAACGCCAAGAAGGGCACTGGTGGTGGTGGTGGTGACGAAGAGGATGAGGATTAACCAGCAGGCTCCACAGTCAGCTGTGTGTGTGTACTGACTTATCACGCTGCAGAAATAAAGAGAATAACAACTTATGCTTTTTTCTGTAAACATTGTGTAGGTGCTCTGAGCGATCTTCTGGAATTTGTGTTATGTACATCAGGGGCATTATTACAGAAACAGCCTACCGATAAGTTTATCGCAATTTTCATTAAAAAAAAGCTATATTTTTAAAACCGATTTGATATGAATTTATTTACAGTTGAGTCAACAGGGCTTTCCTTTGACCCGAGCTTCCGGTTTTGAAGCGTGGAAATTTACTTATTTACTGTAAATAATATAGTTGATAATTATGAAATGCTGAGCACATGTCAGAACACATTGAACAAAGTTTAATGAAAATTGTTGCAAGTTATATTTAAAGGACATTCCTGAAATAGGTAATCTTTATGTCGTGTCTAATCTTTGTCAGGTCTGCTCAGACAGTCTGCAGTCCATCCATTAACTTTTGCCTATATATGACGTTGCTTATCTTCAACGGAATCTTCCATTCTTATACAGTGGCTAACGGCGCTAAGAGATTGACTTCCTTTGTATTGAATGTAAACCTCTAAAACAATTTGTGATTTTTAAGTTTTCCCCCCCCCCATGTAATTAGGTTTTCTAAAAGACGAAGCTGGCAAAACTGTACCTTAAACTGTACCTTTGGTATGCATGTATTGCTGCATGATGCCTTGGTTTAACAAATGGTTGAAATTTAAAATTACGTGCATAGTTTGAAATGTGATTTGAGTTTGGCCTCTTGCTTATGGCAATCGGATTGGGATCAGCTTAGAATACATATTTTACATGTAAAATGATCTTGTGTGTCGTTTTAACAATTCAGATTTGAACACTACTTTTAATTATAAGCAGCAATAAGCTTGTAACATTGCAATGTAGACAGAATAAAGCGCCACCATTCTGTATCGTACTGTTTAATGTGTTGAATCGCGTGTCAAATCTTGTGAATTGTAAAATGATCTACCGTCACATTATTTCATAAACTGCAGTGTGGAGTGGAGCAGAAACATACAGCGGTCATAGTTCAATGCGGTCATATTAGTATTTATTTTTTTGACGCGATTAAACTACTTGTGAGTACATGTAACGTGCTTGAATGCTTAAGGCCGTTTTTACATATCATTGCATCTGCAAAAAAATCTAACGGTTAAACCGTTTCCACATGTCCGCAGTCTGTATCATTGTTGCTCACTTGGCAAGCTGAACCGAAGGCTTTTGAACATTAAACAAATGAGGTGTGTCGTGGGAAAACCGGGCTTAATGCATGTGCGTAAAGTGTCGTCCCGGATTACTTATCCACGACGACAATGCGCTTTTACAGTATTTTCTGTTTCAAGGAAGTCTTTCTAAACATACATCCATTTTAAGCGGAGTGTTGTCCCGGATTAGCTTATGCAGATGCATTAAGCCCTTTTTTCCACGACACGCCTCAAATAAGTAAAGCAAAGCATCAGAAATTGTTCAGGAACACCCGAAGACCGCATTCATAGAAGGCTCCCAGAGTATAATAACTGCAATAACTAGTTAAGTACGTGGAATCATGGATGCTGTCGTAGATCTGAATGGTGGATAGTTCTTCACAATCCACTACCTGGTAATTTTTGCATAAAGTATTTGCAGTCAACGATATTTAAATAATACAATTATTCTAACTCAGACATGCTACTTTATTGGAAATATTAAAGAAAACAAAAATATTTGACACTAAATGCGGTTACATGGAAAATTACATGCAGATACCTATACAGACATGGAGGAGCGGCCTAATGATGCAATTTGAGCATTCGAATTTATATTTATATACTACTCAATAAATGTACAGCCAGGTATATTACCATTTTTACCAAATGATCATTTTGACGACTAACAACAATTTTTTCAGTTGATGTGTATCCATAAACAAAACATTATTTTGAACATGTTCCTGTGACAGGAGTGTCATTTGGGTCTTTACTTGTATACAGAATTGATGACAACAATTTTGGAAATTGACAACCTGTGAATAAGTTCTTTTAACACATTACATGATACTTAAAACTTAGGGGAGACGCACAAAACCATGGCTTACTGAAATGCAACAGACATCTTATAAAACAACAAAAGCACCATTTTTCTTTTAACAACAGACTGGTGCTTGCCCATATTGTTTTCTTTATTGTTCGAAGTAAAATTCAATCCATCAACAAATATATTGGAAACCAGTACAACATGCTGACGAGTTGTGTAAGTCTAATTGTCCACGCCAATGTAGTGTAAGAGCTGTTAAAATGGAAATATTCAAGGTCTGTAACTCATATGTTCCTTAGGTAATTTGGCTGGTCATAGTAAAGATTGTATAAGAACTGTTGAACTTTAAGAGGCTAAAAGGGCTGATTTAAGATAACTCAAGGGCTCTAAGTGTTTACATCAATTTGGTTGATCATCAAACCTGACTGAGATATTCCCACAAACATTTTCATTCAGTTTGGTGAAGATCGGATGAAAACTTTTGGGCTTGGTGAAAAATAATGTGGTCTACCGATGGACCGACCTACAGACCGACAATTGCGTACAAATATATACAACCATCTTTGACGAGGGGCAAAACAAGATGCTGATAAGTTCGTTGTGTCCAATAATTAATCGTCCATGCCGATATGTCTGAAGAGGTACGCCATGGATTCCTTGTTGTGTATGCGTCGTATGGCCTCCACTAGCATTCCACTGATGTCCACTGTCTTGATCTTATTACACTGCATCTTCTGTATTTCATGTGGAACAGTGTTTGTCACGACCACCTGAAAAGTAAATCATATGCAAATAAATCTTCAATTTTATCCAATTATTGCACATAGATATCACATGTTCAACAGTAAACGAGAGGCGTCGTTGGAAAACCGGTCTTAATGCATGTGCGGGACGGCACTTTCCGCCTACAGTGGATATATGTTTAGAAGACTTCCTTGAAACAGAAAATACCATAAAAGCGGAAAGTGTCGTCACGGATTAGCCTGTGCGGACTGCACAGGCTAATCCGGGACAACACTTTACGCATATGCATTAAGCCCGGTTTTTCCATGACACGCCACAAACCTATTGACACAGAAGAGCACATGGTAAATCTTGTGATGTAATTGTAATGTTCGATGAATGGAAATTACTCTGTAAACAATAGCTGGGAAGGAGTTTAAAGGTCTATTGGAATGGAAATTACTCTGTAAACAATAGCTGAGAAGGAGTTTAAAGGTCTATTGGAATGGAAATTATTCTATAAACAATAGCTGGGAAGGAGTTTAAAGGTCTATTGGAATGGAAATTACTCTGTAGACAATAGCTGGGAAGGAATTTAAAGGTCTATTGGAATGGAAATTACTCTGTAGACAATAGCTGGGAAGGAGTTTAAAGGTCTCTTGGAATGGAAATTACTCTGTAGACAATAGCTGGGAAGGAGTTTAAAGGTCTCTTGGAATGGAAAATACTCTGTAGACAATAGCTGGGGAGGAGTTTAAAGGTCTATTGGAATGAAAATTACTCTGTAAACAATAGCTGGGAAGGAGTTTAAAGGTCTATTGGAATGGAAATTACTCTGTAAACAATAGCTGGGAAGGAGTTTAAAGGTCTATTGGCAGGCCAAGTAACAGAGAAGCTTTTCTCTAGATAATAATACATCATTGCGAAAGAAATTATTGACATGTCAAAATAAGAAGAAAGCATGCAATATTAATTAGAAGCCTTGGCATTTAAGCTTGAACAATATACAAACAACATGATATGAATTGATCAATGCCAAAAATAAACAAATCTGACAACACATGAAACGTACGAAAATCTGCAAAGAAGTCATTTTAATGTCTTGTGAAGACAGGCTGGTAACCAAGGTTAAAATAATAAACATGTATAACAAAAAGAATATCTGAGAAATGCTGACACACCTCATCGATGCATGAATCTTCTATCAGTCTAGGTGCATCTGATGACAGTAGCCCGTGGGTGGCCATTGCGTAGATCTTGTAGGCGCCCCGCTCCTTCAGTACGGCCGATATGGAGACAAACGACTGCACGTCATCGATCATGTCGTCCTGCAAACATCCCAGCTCACAATACACACTGCTTGAGTAGCTATTCTGTAGTTACATTAATTATTAAATTACCTTTCATATCACAGTGTTATCTTAAATACCAAAATCATAAAACTCATAAAACCTATCATAGCGTAGTGTAAATATATATAGCTAAATCAGAATACATAGCTGGGGAAAGTTTTCCCATTTTTTTACATAGAAAACTTCATTTTCAATTGATTTTAAGTACAACTACTAGATGTATCACAGACACGTATTCCCCCACAAAACATGTTTGGACACAAACAAATGTATTCCCCCACAAAACATGTTTGGACGCAGACAAATGTATTCCCCCACAAAACATGTTTGGACACAGACACGTATTCCCCCACAACACGTTTGGACACAGACACGTATTCCCCCACAACACATGTTTGGACACAGACAAATGGCATGTCGCCAACACTTACTTTTTTCCTCCACAAATTAATTTTCACATATAGATCTATATAGTGGACAAAATGACAAAGGACCATACTTCTGCCAAAAATGGTCGCAGCCTAAATTTCTTCCTTTATGATCTCCTACAGGTTAAGGTTCTTCAGCTATGAAAGTTTGAGGGCAATGCTTAATACCTACTACTTTGTCAGGGACATAACAAATATACTGTTGATGCCTATACTAAGTACTTGTTCTCCTATTTATAACGTATTTTCTTCCTTATTGACTGAAAATCTGACACCAAATTGGGTCGATTTTTTTTTAATAAGACAGAAGGTCCATAATAGAACAAGTCCAGGGGTCAGAAGGTCCATAATAGAACAAGTCCAGGGGTCAAAAGGTCCATAATATAACAAGTCCAGGGGTCAGAAGGTCCATAATATAACAAGTCCAGGGGTCAGAAGGTCCATAATATAACAAGTCCAGGGGTCAGAAGGTCCATAATATAACAAGTCCAGGGGTCAGAAGGTCCATACTTTCCTGGGTAAGCTTAGCCGATCTAAGTGGTTCACCAGTACTAAGTGTACGTACATATGACAGTAACTGACAACTGCCCTACTTGAATCAGAGGTAGGGGGAGAATAGCCGTAGAAATAATTTCATGACCAATCCCCACACAAGCTATGTGGCCGGGCTGGGGTTCGAACTCACGATCCCCGGATTGACAGTCCATCGCTCTACCAATTGAGCTAGCCGGGCCCGGCAAGAAGCTTTGTGTATATGGGCCCAGGAGGGCCAAGTTTTGTGTGGCTACACTTACCACAATAATAGCAATCCTACCACCAACATCTCCCACAACGTTTGTGTGGCTACACTTACCACAATAATAGCAATCCTACCACCAACATCTCCCACCACGTTCAGAGCGGGCTTTTCTTTAGCTTGTATGGCTGAAATAAAAACTGAACAATTGTCCCATGGTTAAATATGCACTCTGTCTAGTTATTTCCAAATGAATTTTAACCAAAACCACAAAATATTAATGATTATATATATGTCTATTTTTCAATGATATCCCCATTATTGGATACTAATTACAGTTTAAATTTAAAAGTTTTAAACTGCATGCAACATTATTTTTAAATTAAGAGGAACAATTTTCTTGTCAATTAACATTTCTAAAAATCTAAAAGTTTTATTTTCTAAAAATTACGTCTTAGAATAGTGTTTCGAAGATGATGGTTGCTAAAATTTAGCTCACTGCAAATAACACAGCCGAACAAGTCGGAATAATGTCAACATTTAGTGGGTTACACTTATAGCATATTTTGTCAGAGGAAGGAGACAATTTCAAAATCCTTCAACCAATACATGTACAGAGTTAGCACAATTTATCCCATCATCATGCATACATTGACGAAATAAACCCCCATGGAATAAACTTTGCTTTATTTCAACACTGTGGTGATAAAGCAAACACACGCAGCATAATGACGTCATCTTGTTGATTTTGATGACGTCATGGTATGTTTTTCGCAATATTTAGTGTGTTTTTAGTGTGTTTTCTTTCTTTCGTTTATTTTCAAAATAAAGACAGAAAATGATGGGATAAATAAAATACTAAGTAAGTATTGAATAAAGATAAATTTATTTGCTCTGCACGAAAACGTGAACCATTCGCCAAGACTAGTGGTTCAGGTTTTCTAAGCCTCGCTAAATAAACTTATCTTTATTCAACACTAACCTAGTATTCTCAATGTACATTTTATGACTTTTCACATTTATCCCACTTTCGCATCATAGTCAACATTTGTGCATTAAAATAATTCAAGGCAAGGCTGGGCACACGCACTCTCACCCATGCATGGAACCCACACTGATACAGGATTCTGAGTGAAGAGTGGGCGGAAATATTCAATTACTCAACAAACTGCTTTTGGTCTCTCTTACATGATGGGATAGACATCAGAAAGGTGCTATATTGACCAAAAAGAAACAATTTGAGGCTTGTCAAGGGAAAACCGGACTTAATGCATGTGCGTAAAGTGTCGTCCCAGAATAGCCTGTGCAGTCCGCACAGGCTAATCCGGGATGGCTTTTTCCGCTTTTATGGTATTTTTTGTTTCAATGAAGTCTCTTCTCAACATGAATCCACTGTAGGCGGAAAGTGTCGTACCGGATTAGCCTGTGCAGACTGCACAGGCTAATTTGGGATGACACTTTACACACATGAATTAAGTCCGGTTTTCCCACGACATGCCTCATTTAATGAAAATACCTCAGAATGGGTTTGATTAGAGGGGTCATACACTGCAACCAACCCCCCGCTCCCCTGCCCATTGCTAAACAGCCTTTGGACATTGCAATTTATGTCTAGCTCTCCACAATCACTCATCATCTACACAATAGATTTATCTGATTATTACACAAATTGTTTCCAACATTGTCCTCAATGTGTAGAACTTTTGCTTATTAGATATAGCACAAAGAAAATTGTAAAAATAGAACTTTAACTTTACCAGATTAACAACATTTCTACGCTGAGTCATATACCCAAAATATATCCATGTGCTATATTATTATTCAAACACTAGCTAGCACTTTTATAGGAACCACCTATTATTATCAAATCAGGGCGCATATTCACCAACCCATTCTTATACTTAAGATGTAAGAATAAAGAATATTCTTGAAAATGGTCTGATCTAAGAATGCTGTAATTTTGCATTTTACTTGGTATTACAGCATTTTTGATTTAGAACAGTTTGTTAACGACTAAAGCGATGTTGCTTGGCATACAGCGAATCTGTGAACGCACAAGTGTTTTTTCTTGTGTCCAAGTCTGTTCTTTATTCTTAAGTCTAACTTCTAAGATAGGTTGGTGAATCAGGGCCCAGCTGAAAACTTAGTCACACTTATTGCTCATTGAGATATGTAACATTCACACTAATTGCTCATTGAAATATATGTCACATTCACACTTATTGCTCATTGAAATATATCACATTCACACTTACTGCTCATTGAAATATATATGTCACATTCACACTTATTGCTCATTGAATTATATATGTCACATTCACGCTTATTGCTCATTGAAATATATGTCACATTCACACTTATTGCTCAATGAAATATATGTCACATTCACACTTATTGCTCATTGAAACATTTGTCACATTCACACTTATTGCTCATTGAAATACATGTCACATTCACACTTATTGCTCATTGAAATATATGTCACATTCACACTTATTGCTCAGTGAAACATATGTCACATTCACACTTACTGCTCATTGAAATATATATGTCACATTCACACTTATTGCTCATTGAAATATGTATGTCACATTCACAATTATTGCTCATTGAATATAAGTCACATTCACACTTATTGCTCATTGACATATATGTCACATTCACACTTATTGCTCATTGAAACATGTAACATTCACACTTATTGCTAATTTAAATATATGTCACATTCACACTTATTGCTCATTGAAATATATGTCACATTCACACTTATTGCTCATTGAAACATATGTCACATTCACACTTATTGCTCATTGAAACATATGTCACATTCACACTTATTGCTCATTGAAATATATGTCACATTCACACTTATTGCTCATTGAAACATATGTCACATTCACACTTATTGCTCATTTAAATATATGTCACATTCACACTTAATGCTCATTGAACATATGTCACATTCACACTTATTGCTCACTGAAACATATGTCACATTCACACTTATTGCTCATTGAAACATATGTCACATTCACATGTATTGCTCATTGAAACATATGTCACATTTACACGTATTGCACACTGAAACATATGTCACATTCACACTAATTTCTCATTGAAACATATGTCACATTCACACTTATTGCTCACTGAAATATATATCACATTCACATATTCAATAATGGCCATAACTATGCCTCTATGTCAAATCACAAATTGTCCTCTTGAAAGCTGGATGGGGTCATCAGCACATGTGCAAAGAAGGCTGATAGCTCCTTCTGACTCTCAGTGGACAAAATGTTAACATTAGGAGCTTCATTTTTTATTATACAACGAATAGTAAACACAGTACAGTAAGAATAGTAAACACCGTACAGTAAGAATAGTAAACACAGTACAGTAAGAATAGTAAACACAGTACAGTAAGAATAGTAAAAACACAGTGCAGTAAGAATAGTAAACACAGTGCAGTAAGAATAGTAAACACAGTACAGTAGGAATAGTAAACACAGTACAGTAAGAATAGTAAACACAGTGCAGTAAGAATAGTAAACACAGTGCAGTAAGAATAGTAAACACAGTACAGTAAGATTAGTAAACAAAATATAGTTAACAAAGTATAGTAAGTCCATTAGTAGCATAATGTCACACACTGGCTTCTAGCATAATATTTAGTTTCATTTTAATCCCTTATTTATTATTGAAAGTTAAAGTCCTCACAAGAAGATTAAAGGCCAAATCAACTACACAATATAAAAGTTTTATTAAAATTTCTCAAATAGTTTTTAGTTAGATACCACATATGAAGCATGGCATATGAATGGACAAACAGACAGTAAAACAGACTGATGGACAAACAAAGTGATTACTATAATAGAGCCCCCAAAATTATTTTTTGGCTACAAAAACAGAAATCATATTTGAAGTCGACTGAGAGTAGGCTTATTGTGCAGCGAAACCAAACAACACACATTAGGTTAAGTCATTGCAGATGATGAACAAATTAAGGTAGAAAATTCCTAATGACTTCGGAAATACTCGTGGAATATCGGTTAACTTCGGCCCATTCGCCACTAACCATAAATCTAATCAATCTGATCCGAAACAGAAATTATTTTCGCGAAATAAACATTACTTTTTGAATGTTCAGTTATTTTCAATTAAATGTGTGAAATAAATGCTTATTTGTGTTCATAGATGAAAGTAAAAATGTAGTTTGAACAAAAACAAGGTACTCTGGCATGGGGAATACCTTCAAATGACGTCATTGTTGGGACTTTCTGTTTACATTTAATCATGACATTTTCGCGATATGTCTGGTGTATTTCATTACACTAAAGTTAAAATAGTTATAAATAAAAGGATTATCAGTATTATTGAACATAATTATTCGTATATAAAAACATATCTGCGTGAATGAGATACATGCTCCTTGCTGTGAATAACATTCATTCACATCAAAAACTTCAAAAAATAGTCAGTCGAGATGGGTGGAGAGTGGGACGTCGGGTGATCAAGTTTGGTGTTCTGTTGGATAATTTAAAATACTGTTCATTGTGTAAACTTGGATATGTTCCACTGAGGAATTTTGACGAGATATACTGTCTGTACCACAGTAAAAAACATCTGAAAATTATGTATCGGCAAAATGATGAGAATGGTCTAAGAGACACCTTTTTATCCAAAAACAGTGATATTTTACCAATAGTTACAAGCTCCAAGAAGAGTCTTGATGAAGTTATCACAAAGATTTGCCAGTTTTTTGAAACTCTTGTTAACCCAATTTAATGAAAATGTCAATTGATTTTTTTTAAACACACACTTATAAAAAATGTTTATTATTTTTCTGAATTTGGTAACCAAGGATATGTGAACCTCAGCTAGTCACATTTGTATTTAAAATGTTTACACAAAACACTATTTCTTTAACATTAATGCAAAAATAATTCATTTAATATCGATACTGCTATTAGATAATAATTAGAAGAGAATTTTTATTTAAAAATAGATGGAAAATATTAGCTTTTTTACTTTTCTAATTTTTCATAATTTTAATTTTTTTTATAACATAGGGTTGCTTCACTCCAAATGTTATACCTTGAGATTTTTGTGGTGAACCTACGTCAATTCATACCTTTTTCCTCTCAGATAAGGTTATGTTATATTTTGGTATTACTGATTTTGACAAACTATGAAATAAAAGTAAAAACAAGAGGGCCACTATGGCCCTAGGTCGCTCACCTGATATCTATGTATGAAGTTTCATTAAAATATCTCAATAGTTATTGGGCGAAAACTGTTTTTCTATTTATATTAACATTGACCTTTACCCCACCCACCACATATGTTAAGCAAGGTCTCAATATAAGGTATCTACGTATGAAGTTTCTTTAAAATATCTCAATGCGTTCTTAAGTTATTGAGCTTAAACCGTTTTTCTACTTTTAATAACAGTGACCTTGACCCCACCCACCCTATAAGAAAACCCAAGTGAGGTCTCGATATAAGATATGTGTAATAAGTTTCATTAAAATATCGCAATGCTTTCCTTATCAAGTTATTGAGCGGACACTGTTTTTCTATTTTCAGTAAAGTGACCTTGACATCACCCACCCCATATGCAATCCCACGCAATGTGTTGATATAAGGTACTTATGTATTAAGTTTCATTAAAATAGCTCAATGCATTCTCAAAATATTTAGCGGAAACCATTTTTCTATATTTAATAACAGTGAACTTGACCTTGATCCCGCCCACCCGATATGCAATCCCAATCGAGGTCTCAAAATAATATATTTATGTATTAAGTTTCATTAAAATATCTCAATGCGTTCTCAAGATATTGAGCGGAAACTGTTTTTCTATTTTTAGTAAAAGTTACC
This sequence comes from Congeria kusceri, assembly GCA_027627225.1. NCBI lineage: Eukaryota > Metazoa > Mollusca > Bivalvia > Myida > Dreissenidae > Congeria > Congeria kusceri. The sequence goes on along the minus strand of CM051031.1, from coordinate 70,340,008 downwards.
TTGACCCCTTCCACCCCATATGCAAACCCATGCGAAGTGTCAATATAAGGTATCTATGTATTAAGTTTCATTAAAATATCTCAATGCGATCTAAAGTTATTGAGAGGAAACCGTTTTTCTATTTTTAGTAAAAGTGACCTTGACCCCACCCACCCATATGCAAGCCCAATCGAGGTCTCGATATAATGTTTTAACCAAATATGAAACCTCTGGGCCTTGTGGTTTCAGAGAAGAATGTTTAAATCATATTGCCATTTACGTCTATATAAACCATGTGAGCCCCGGGGTGTGCCCAGCTTTGACCCCAGGGGCATCATTTGAACAACCTTTGTAGAGGACCACTATACAATGTTACATACCAAATATGAAACCTCTGGGCCTTGCGGTTTCAGAGAAGATTTTAAAACTCATTTTGCTATTCAAGTCTATAACAACCATGTGACCCCCGGGATGTGGCCAGTTTTTATCCCAGGGGCATCATTTGAACAATCTTTGTAGAGGACCACTATACAATGTCACATACCAAATATGAAACCTCTAGGCCTTGCAATTTCAGATGAGAAGATTTTTAAAGTCATTTTGCTATTAAAGTCTATATAAACCATGTGAGCCACGGGGTGTGGCCAGTTTTGACCCCAGGGGTATCATTTGAACAATCTTTGTAGAGGACCACTATACAATGTTACATACCAAATATGAGACCTCTGGGCCTTGCAGTTTCAGAGGAGAAGATTTTTTAAAGTCATTTTGCTATTCAAGTCTATATAAACCATGTGACCCCCGGGGTGTGGCCAGTTTTCACCCCAGGGGCATCATTTGAACAATCTTTGTAGAGGACCACTATACAATTTTACATACATAAATATGAAACCTTTCGGCCTTGCGGTTTCAGAGGAGAAGATTTTTAAAGTCATTTTGCCATTCAAGTCTATATAAACCATGTGACCCCGGGGAGTGGCCAGTTTTGACCCCAGGGGCATCATTTGAATAATCTTTGTAGAGGACCACTATACAATGTTACGTACTAAATATGAAACCTCTAGGCCTTGCGGTTTCAGAGAAGAAGATTTTTAAAGTCATTTTGCTATTTAAGTCTATATAAACCATGTGAGTCATGGGGTGTGGCCAGTTTTTACCCCAGGGGCATCATTTGAACATTCTCTGTAGAGCACCACTATACAATGTCACATACCAAATATGAAACCTCTGGGCCTTGCGGTTTCAGAGAAGATTTTTAAAGTCATTTTGCTATACAAGTCTATATAAACCATGTGACCCCCGGGGTGTGGCCAGTTTTGACCCTAGGGGCATAATTTGAACAATCTTTGTAGAGGACCACTAGAGGATGTCAGATATCAAATATGACAACTCCAAGCCTTGGGGTTTCAGAGAAGAAGATTTTTAAAGTTTTCAGTTTTTAAATCTATTCTTAGCTCTGGTGACCTACATATGAAGCAGACCGAAACGATTTGAACAACTTTGAAAGAGGGTCACCCAAGGATCATTCCTGTGAAGTTTCGTGAAAATCTGCCAAGTGGTTTAGGAGGAGATGTCGATTATATGAAATGTTGACGCACGTCGCACGACGGACGACGGACAAAAGGCGATCAGAAAAGCTGACCATGAGCACGTTGTGCTCAGGTGAGCTAAAAATTAAAAAAATTGCTGTTTGGCATATTTTTACTGTAATGAAATCTGTTGTTTTTTACCATATGCTTAGCCAAATTTAATGCCATAAGTATAGGCCTTTCCCAAAACACGGTTACTTCCCTTGCGTAATCACGAGTGATGTCCCCTGTTCACTTCCGGCGACGTTTATTGATTATAAGGCAGGACAAGCGGATTGATATTTACCGAAAAACGTGCAATATATTTTATTTTCAATCTTAAAATTGTGTTGGTGTCATAAAAATAAATTTACAAATATCTACATTCTTATATAATATACATCATGTACTTTATTTATCAATTTAATTAAATTATTATTTTGATTTTTAACCATGTTGTTTACTCTTTGCAGATTGACAAACAAACTGTACACAGTACGTTTAACGGTTATTATGCAACAAAACACAAAAATAGCGATTTCAGTATCTAAACAACCTATGTCTTCATCATGTATTAAATTTGCATTATTAAATAAAATAAATAGTAATCTGTTTTTAGTAAAATGATTTTGCTAAGTAACTCTAAGCTAACATTCTTCTGGCGACTAAAATTACGAAAATAAGGTATCATCACAGAAAGTTTGAGCGTAATTCCGATGTTTTTGACAGCAACTTCTTATTTAAATTCCATACACATTTGTGTTTAACTTTAAAGTTTTTTTCGTTGCAGATATTCTTGTTGTGTGCTAAATATTATACGGTGCTTGAACAGGCTTTGCTTTAGTCTTGATTTCAAGACTACTTTTAATGTAACAAAACAACTATCTTTTTAATTACTGTTAACACAATATTACAATAACTAAAGATGATGTCACTCCTCATTAAATGTTATAATTGATCTTGTATTAAAGAGATTAAGTAAGTAATTTGTTTATTATTGTGTCATGTGTTTAAACTATGTTCATGATTACTTCATATAATCAACTAAACAAATAACACCCGACCCAATGGGTCTATATGTCACCAGGAAATAGATATGTCGTGATAATTATGAACATAATAGGGTGAGTATCTATAATAAAACAGACATAGATATATACATTTTGATTTTTTTTTACACAATTCAGAGTAAGTAATTAACTAAGCCAACAGAAGAGTCTAATATACGTTTGAATAAATCTTTTATACTTGTTGAGTCTGTTTGATCAAGTAATTAGTTTTGCTTCATGTATATAACTCTAACTGAGATTATTTCTTCATTTCTGTCGGAATCGTGGTAAACAAACAACATTTTATTCTCGCAGCAGCTACGGTAATTCCCACGTTTTAGAAAAACAAAACACGATGAGCTCTTAAAAGTTCACCACCTTTCAATTCTTCAGAATTGAAAATTAAATGCTGTGCTATATTATTTCACGCTTCAATTTAAACCAATTTATTAATTCGAAAAAGTGTTTAATGCTTTTAATTATGTTCTGTTCTGTTCAATAAGGTGGCAAAATTTTTCATAGGGTTTTAAAATTTTAAAATGTGAGATAAACTTTAATTTGAGACACAAACGATGGAGACGAAGTGTGACATGTTAGTTGTCTCTGCATGTAGATCTTTATCATCAATGCATTACGCAACTGCACAGATTAGCGGTATTGTTCTAAGGGCAATTTGATAAGATCCCAGCGGTTTGTGGCTTAGGTATTTTTATGACCCCTTCTTCAGTCAGATAACAAAGTATCCATTGAGAGAACATGTGGTGGTATTTATGTATGGAAAACAACCTTTTAAGACGAGACAAGGAGACTACTTCTTTTTCCGGATACCTGTCATACGGACATGTGGCCTTAGTAATGAGTTTAAAACGATACTACATTTAGTTCTAATAATTTATTTTTGTAAGATATATCCTCTATGAGTTTTTTTATAATATTTAATCAAAAACATGGTTTAAAAAATTTCCATTACAAGTTTTGAAAGCTGCTTGGTCTTAGATCTATAATACTTTATATGGCAAGCTAGGGAAAACGTTGCCGTAAGTCGGGTTTCAAATATGGCGGATGTGAATTCGCAATAACGGGAGGTAATTTCCAAGGGAGATCACCTAGTTTTGGGAAAGGCCTATTGTTGGTCAACTTTAGTACTTATGTTTGTTATACTTTTTCATAAGATACATCTTTAATGTATAAATTAAAGCTATTCAGGAATAAATAAAATACATTCTGACAATATGTCAGTCATTTTTGTAAGTGTACCCCATCAACATTTTAGGTTGAAGTAGAAAAATGAGGGGTTATAACAAAAAATCGCCTTTTTGTCAAAACGTGTGGTTAGATTTTGTTTATATTTCACAGTTTAGTCTCATAATAGATTTAATGATCAAATATAAGAAGAAAATCAAGGTCTGAAAAAAGTCCCATTAGAGGCTTTCTACCTTAATTAAAACAGACAATTTATATAAAGGAGAACAACAGTAAATGTCATAATTAACAGAAGCTAACGGTTCGACAAGGCTCTGTATGGTAATAAAGTTAACGAACTTAACGTCAGGGTTAATTTCAAACCATGACCATTAAATCACACCAGACTGGCATTACATGAGAAACGCTTGGTAGTTTTGGCCACAAGCAAGGCAGTTGATTGTTTACCCAGATGAAAATCTGAAATCATCGAATGCAATGGATGAACGACTGTAACAACTACATTGAGATTGATTGTTACAATCCAAAACCAAAACAAGAGCTGTTCGTAAAACAGTTATGCCCCCTCTAGGTAAAAATAGTTAAAAAGGCTAACTTTAGATAACCAAGGGTCATAACTCCACACGGAGGATTTGGTGCATTATCGAAATTATCCAAGATAATTTGCCCACAAACATTTTTACCAAGTTTGGTGAAGATCGGCTATGAACTGTTGGACTTAGAGAACGGAAACGACTAATAAGGCCAATTTTAGATGAAGGGCCATAACTCCACAATTCCTGGGGCGATTTGGCTGATTATTAAACTTGCCGAGATAGTATGCCCACAAACATGTTCGTGTTTGGTGAAGATTGGATGAAGATTGGATGAATATTGTTTGACTTAGAGAGCGGAAACCAATAAAACGGCAAATTTAAGATAATTCAAGGGCAAATTGACCTAGAGAGCGGAAACCACTAAAAAGACAAATTTCAGATAAATCAAGGGCAATAATTCCACAATTCCTAAGGCAATTTGGCTGATTATGGAACTTGACCTAGATATTCTTATTACAAATATTTTCAAATTTGGTGAAGATTGGAGGAAAACTAATGGACTTCGAGAGCGGAAACAGCTAAAAAGGCAAATCGGATGAAAACTGTTTAACTTAGAGAGCGTAAACAAAAGTGGTATACCAACAGATAGACCGACCAACCAACAGACAGACAGACCGACCGAAATTAGCAAACCAATATACCCGGCCATCTTCGATGGGGGGCATAATAAGAACCAACAGAAAACATTTAAATATAACTAAACAAATATGAAAAAACATTTAAATTTAGCAAAAAACAAATATGAAAGTTGAATGTCATCAAAACTGGTAGATGCTCCCCAATTATGTGCTTTGTCAATTGATAAAGACATAACAAGGAGGGGAGAGATATTGTTTTTTAAACTAAATATCACAAAAACTACAAAACCAAATCAGTTGACATTACTGTATCTCAGCATGAGACAAACATACCAAAATACTGAGCCCTTATGGTCACACAAACTGAGGCAGTTTGGTACACACTGGATTAAAAATGAAGTCTTTATGTTGGAAAAAGGCAATTTCTGCATTTTTTCACAAACAAGGGGCCATAATTCCAGTGTTTGTGGCTGATCTGGCTCATTTTTGGCATCCTATGAGATCTTATGGTCACACAAAAATAGAAAGATTGAATGAAATTCTCTTGGAAATGAGACATTTTCTCATTTTTTATTTTTTTTTGGGGGGGGGAGGGGATTAAAATGGGGCAATACCGCTTGTGCAGACCTGCCACTGTGGCCATTTAGGAGAGAAAGGGGGGATAAGTCCAACACAGCCACCGACTTACCAGGAATTGGATTGAATGCGAAGTCTGCGCCTTGTACAGGAGGAGGGGAGTTACGTCCATCGAGTTCATCTTCATCTTTTTCTTCTCCATGAATCACAGCAATGCTCAATCGCAAACGTTGTGCAAACGAGGTTACGCGCTTCACTGAGTTTGGGTTGCGTGCGACAATGACTGCATTTCTAAAATCTGGAATCTGAAATGAAGACAACATGAAAATCGCTTTAGAATAGTCGTCAGAACAATGAAAACCACAAGAGTTGTTCATGATGTTTGTGGAATTTTCTGCAAACTGAAATTATCTTACATATGTTTTGTTACAAGTTCCAACAAATATACATAAATATAATTTATTTCTTCATGTTTGTTTTGTTTGTTTGTTTGGATTTTTCGCCGTATTCAACAGTATTTCAGTCATATAACGGCGGTCAGTTAACCTACTCACACTTTTCCTGGTAAGCTGGTTTACCAGTACTAAGTGCACATACTTATGCCAGTAACTGACAACTGCCCTACTTGAATCAGAGGTAGGGGGAGAATGGCCGTAGAAATAATTTCATGACCAATCCCCACACAAGTTATGTGGCTGGGCTGGGAATCGAACCCGCGATCCTCGGATTTGTAGTCCAGCGCTCTACCAACTGAGCTATCCGGCCCGGCTTTATTTCTTCTTACACTAAGTTTAATATCTGTTGATCAAAGAAACACTTGATAACAATTTCTGACTTTACGTATTGCTGAAGTACTTTGACTCCCATACATTTTGGACTGAACATACAACTTCACGGAAAGAAATTCTGTATGAGCGTACATTTACCCTCTATCAGTCACTGAAATTGGCTGTTTGGACAACCAAGTCCGAATTTGTATATTCTTACTTGATAGCAAGAAAATGTTACGAGCCCACCTATCTAAAACTAAGGAATTTGAGCAAGCCCAGTTTGTGGCGCGTCGTGAGAAACTAGCCTCATACCTAGTTCAAAATTTAACAGTGCAAGGCTTACGGGCTAATGCTGACTTCGACCAGTACTCTACACAAAAACATATCTGGGGCACTGGGTACAGGTACGGGCTAGTGCTGACTTCGACCACTACTCTACACAAAAACATATCTGGGGCACTGGGTACAGGTACGGGCTGGTGCTGACTTCGACCACTACCCTACACAAAAACATATCTGGGGCACTGGGTACAGGTACGGGCTGGTGCTGACTTCGACAACTACTCTACACAAAAACATATCTGGGGCACTGGGTGCAGGTACGGGCTAGTGCTGACTTCGACCACTACTCTACACAAAAACATATCTGGGGCACTGGGTACAGGTACGGGCTAGTGCTGACTTCGACAACTACTCTACACAAAAACATATCTGGGGCACTGGGTACAGGTACGGGCTGGTGCTGACTTCGACCACTACCCTGCACAAAAACATATCTGGGGCACTGGGTACAGGTACGGGCTGGTGCTGACTTCGACCACTACTCTACACAAAAACATATCTGGGGCACTGGGTACAGGTACGGGCTAGTGCTGACTTCGACCACTACCCTACACAAAAACATATCTGGGGCACTGGGTACAGGTACGGGCTGGTGCTGACTTTGACCACTACTCTACACAAAAACATATCTGGGGCACTGGGTACAGGTACGGGCTAGTGCTGACTTCGACCACTACCCTACACAATAACATATCTGGGTACAGGCAGTCCTCCCAATAAGTGTTGGTGTAGAGCGTAAACACACTAAAACCAGAATGTATAGGGGTAAATGTATATTCAGCCCAGAATGTATAGGGGTAAATGTACATTCAGCCCAGAATGTATAGGGGTAAATGTATATTCAGCCCAGAATGTATAGGGGTAAATGTATATTCAGCCCATAATGTATGGGGGTAAATGTACTTTCAGTCAACAAATTCATTAGCTTAAAGGTGCAAAAGAATTAAAGTAGTAACCTAAAATAATGTAGTAGACATTTCAAGAAGATAATAAAAATGTTTTAAATAAATAATTTCTACACATTGATGCCTTAATACGAGACAGATATCTTTTTTATTTGAATTTATATGCAACAAATTAGATTCTGCGCATACTTTAATTAAATATGATTTAATTTTCTGTGTGTATCATAATCATGATTTTACGAGAGTAAAATGTACAAACGAACGCGCCTTATCTGATCGTCTGGGTACAGGATACTTACAGTGGTCTGGATGTACTCTATGAGGAATGGAGAAGCTCGGAGGTTGTCTACGGGAATGTCGAAGAAGCCCTGGATTTCCTTCTGATGGAGATCAATAGTGATGATGTGGTTTAAGCCTGTCACAAAACAAACAAATGCAGGGCTCAACAGTAACTTTTAAAACCACGTGTCCAGTCAAACAGGTTACTGTTAATGACAATACGCGATGGGATTTATAACCACCCATACTAGGATCAATCTGCAACATTGAGTTGTTGACAGGATACAAATGTTTTTATAAGACATGTCCGTAAAACAATTAACTCCTAGGTTTTGGAATAAAAAAATTGGCAATCAAATCTCATCGTATGGTCAATAATTTTACCTGACCAAATTAATACACAGTTTCAATATGAAGTAAGATATATCATCTCTGATCACACACAATACATATTTTTGATTGTTTTAATGAAGAGGAGCTCATATTTAGTAAGTACCCATCTATCAATACAACTACTTTATAAATGCAACTTGGTTATTTTGATTTGCAGTCCCTGAGCACTTTCAACAAGCTGTTAGTCATTTAATAATAATAAATTGCAATAATCTTTTTTCGATGATAACTCAGACAATCTTTGACAAATTTAGCTGTTTGTACAGAAAAATGTATCGGTGAGGACCAACAAATGCACTGATCCTGTCGGACAGGACCAACAAATGCACTCATTATGTCGGACAGGACCAACAAATGCACTCATCCTGTCGGACAGGTTGTTCTTGGGAGTTACTTGTCCTGACCAGTAACTTATTTGTTTGAGACAGTCTGTAATGTCAAACCCTGAAATGTCAAACCCCAACAACGCATCTTCTAATGATGAAACATATTTCAACATCAAATTTCTTGAGACTGTATATGAGCAAGAGATGTTTGTAAAACATGTATGCCCCCCCGACTTGCAGCCAAGTTGTCAATATGTGCAATTAATAAGAGATTTTTTTAATATTGTATGTGCACATTAACACATGGGGAGGAAATTAAAGTTGATGCTTAAGAAAGTAAATATAAAGCTGAAAGAAAGATAGAGTATAATTATGGATTTATGTTTACAGTCTATTATATAAGGATACCAGCTTTCTGTTTGATTTAAACATCAAATAGGCCAAAGCATCTCTACATATCCTGCGGAAACAAAATGGTCTACAGAAAAAAACAGTTTTCATGTTACAAGCCCCTGTGACCTTGACCTTTGACCTGTTGACCTCAAAATTGATAGGCGTCTTCCTTTCCTCTCGAGTAACCAGCATACCAACTTGGATGATCGTTGGTCAAAGCATATTCTACATAACATGCAAAAACAAAATGGTCTACAGAGAAAACAGTTTTCATGTTACAAGCCTCTGTCACCTTGACCTCTGACCTGTTGACCTCAAAATTAATAGGCGTCTTCCTTTCCTCCCAAGTAACCAGCATACCAACTTAAATGATCATAGGTCAAAGCGTTCTCTAGATATCGTGTTGAAACGAATTTCATGTTACAAGCCCCTGTGACCTTGACCTTTGACCTGTTGACCTGAAAATCAATAGGTGTCTTCCTTTCCTCCAGAGTAACCAGCATACCAACTTGGATGATCGTAGGTCAAAGCGTATTCTACATATCATGCGGAAACAAAATGGTCTACAGAGAAAACAGTTTTCATGTTACAAGCCTCTGTTGCCTTGACCTTTGACCTGTTGACCTCAAAATTTATAGGCGTCTTCCTTTCCTCCCAAGTAACCAACATACCAACTTATATGATCGTAGGTCAAAGCGTTCTCTAGATATCGTGCGGAAACGAATTTCATGTTACAAGCTCCTGTGACCTTGACCTTTGACCTGTTGACCTCAAAATCAATAGGCGTCATCCTTTCCTCCCAAGTAACCAGCATACCAACTTAAATGATCGTAGGTCAAAGCGTTCTCTAGATATCGTGTGGAAACGAAATGGTCTACGGACAGACCGACCGACCATCCGACCAACCATCCGACCGACGGACAGGTGCAAAGCAATATACCCCCACTTCTTCAAAGGGGGGCATAATAACTGTTACCATCAATGCATATTAGGACGTGACAAACTTAACAGGCTATGATGACAACAAATAAATTTCAAAACATTATCACCTGATTCGCTTAACATCTTTGCAAGTAGTTTACAAACAATGGAGCCTCGTTTCCTCATCTTGCACTGCTTGGAGTAGGGCAGGTATGGCACAACGCCGACGATGTTCCGGGCACAGCTGGTCCTGCAGGCATATGCCAAAATCTGGAGTTCCATCATGTCGTTGTTCACGTTCCTGAAATCATGGCAACGAGGTGTCTCAGCCGAGATGTTCAGTGCTCACTGGTACACATGTACAACACAAACTGATTAAAGTTTCAATAAACTCTGTCCCAACATACACCGATATTTTTTCACAGCTTTAGGAATGGGTCCGGTACCCATCAGATAGGGAATTTCATGCTGTGAAAAATAAATGGGATAATTTAATAAATTAATTACTTAAACTTCTAGAAAGCTGTTTTAAAGAAGTTGTTAGAAGTGAATTGTGTGTAATTGAAATCTTATATAAACTGAACTTACTTAGTTCCAGTCTGAATTATATAGACGTCTTTACCACGAACTGACTCTTTAATTTCAACTGCCGTTTCTGGAATTAAACAAAAACTTCCATGTAAATAAATGAAGAGCAGCTATTGCACAAGGATTTGTCAGATCTACAATGCAAAGGAGTCCAAGATGGTCCTATCACTGAAAGGGTTCAGTAGTGTGATGTGATGAACCATGATTCAATTTCGACATAGATTAAGATTTACAATCTGAGCAAGTTTCACTTTTAATGACTCAAGTTTCAACCTAATTTTGTGAAAAATGAAGATCTAAAATGTAAACAAGCCTGTTTTTATTATGTCATTTGACCTACTGACCAAAATTTTCATCCCATATTAGAGTATTTTTGATATAGTCTATTAAAGTGCCAACAATCATGCATATTAAAGGTATGGAACCATGTCATTGCCCAGGGTTGTCACTATCAAATGAAACAAGCGATTTTTATCTAAATCTAAGAGATTTGGCCAGGGGTCTAGGAGGCTCTTTTGTGATATTACTATTCGCAATTTTAAAGTTCCTGAAAAAACCCCCGATTTTCTCATTATTTTAAACTTTGAATTTGATCGGCAATCGGTTAATAATGACAATCCTGATTGCCAGTTGCATTTCACACAATGCTAAGATGATGAAGATGATACAATGTGAAATTTATTCAACATTTTCACTGTCAGACATTTCACACACTTGTTCTATGTTCTACAGATTTTACATTTGACACAACAAGGAGACACAAAATCTAAACAAGATATTCCCGCATATTTTGTGTCAGAAACCAAATATTTTCTTTCAACAGTTACCAGTTTAATGGAAAATAATCCCTCTTAGACGAAATTGTGTTGGAAGTCATATATTATGTCACTTTCCGTTTTATCAAATGTCGTTGTTATGACAACCGACTGTATTTCTTATACAGTGTTACAGTTATTGTTTTACAGAATGGTAAAACATGGAAAATTATGTTTTTGCCAATACACTTAAATCGCAAATACAATAAGAATTGCATTACTTCTGTAACAGTGTGAATTCAAAGATGACCCAGAGCCTTCAAAGGCGCGTAAATATAGACACATAGCAAAACAAGATTATTTTAGTTTTGAGTAGCAACAATATATTGAGGGAATCGTTAATACAAAATCTATACACAAGGTTTCAGTAGGATTTTAGCTAACACCCACTTAATCACACACTTTAGTGAAACTTTCCTAAGCTATACAACATGTATCAGTAGTGCACGGGCAAATAACGGTTCATTTGTATTGATTTTACTACTACTACTAATTTTCCTACACCCCCGAATGTGTCATCAATAACTACTATTTATAAAATATTCATATTTGTTTGTCAATTGTTCATAGAAATAAGACCTACATATCGAACAATGCATCAATATTCATTTCTTTAAAATCAACTTGATTTTTGCAAATGTTATTGCCGTCCTACCGTCAATATTAGGGAAAGATCTAGAATCACAAAAGGTACAGGGTGCTGCTAAAAAGGAGCAGGGTGGAAAGCCGGACAAGTCTGTTCACCAGGGCTTGATTTGATTTATTTTTGCCACTAGCAAATTTTTGCGAGTGACTTACATTTGAACTAGCAAAAATTAGTTTCTTCTTGCAATTTCAATTAATAGCAAAATTAACTAAATGCCCTTTTTTGTTAAAATGTATATTATTAACTTTAAACTGTGTACCAGTTTCCGCAGTGTAGAGTCAGGACGGCCCAATTCTATGACGGACCAAGTCAGATACGGCCCATATCATTGACAAACCAGAAGACAACCCAAATTCCAATTGATAGATTCAAATGAGTTGTTGGTTCAGTTTGTGAGTTTATAATTGTGTTCACGATATATTCACGCCAGTGTTGAAATATGTGTTGACAACCAAAAATACTTCATAGTAAACGTTTATACAATAAACAACTGTTACACTTTGTCCAGTTATTGAACTCAAAATGTCAATTTTAACATAATACACAAAAAATCAAATTATTTAACAAAAAATGTTTCGGTTTGACACTGCTTTAACCAAAATGCGTGTCCTGTTGGACTTTTTGTGGACTTGGGCTGTTTTTGCCTGCTCCCTTCATAGTTATCTCCCTCAGCAACTTGTGCAAGAATTGCATAAAAGTCGTGTTACGATGTATTATGAAGATTATTCTCGTTACGTTCATATACTTTTCTCTCACACTTTTTTGCGCGCAAAACTGATTTTTTACTTGCATTTTGCGAGCGCTAAATTCGAGCCCTGCCGTTGACATTGTGTAATAATTTGCTAAATCCTGGGGTTTTATTAGTCTAATCCTTCTATTTAAGGTTTTTAAGCGTAGTCTATTCATTTGTCCTTGAATATTTACAAAAATATATTACATTTCGAAAGATATTGAACATTTCTGTGCTGACCAGCCCAGGGGGGCAGCATGGGGGAACCAAAAAGGAGCAGGGTGCTGTGCCCTGCTATTTTGCTCTAGATCTTTCCCTACAATATTCCCGTTTAATCGTAGACATCTACTTACCTCTATTGGCTTTGTTGTAGCAGCAGCAGTCACACAGATGCATTGAAAGCTTTCTGAAAATAAACATGCTTGAATCAATAATTAATTCATGAAAAGCAGTTTGATATATTTAACTATTTGCACATTAACGTTGGATTTTTGCAACTGGCAGCGATCATGGGAAAATATATTCAACAAGTCTTCTTCTGCTATCACACACTGCTGAATAACTGCTCTACAGGCAAATTAATCATAACATACCCACATTTTAATAATTTTCTCTGCATTTGTTTTTAGTTTTGGTCAAGCTTAACAGATGACTAGTGTGTGGATGGTCAAGTAGTCTGGTGTGTCCCAAACTCGTTGTCACCTAAATTTGGCTATGTTTGTTATTGTTTTGTAGCATAACAAGTTAGGCCCTGTGCCAATATTGAGCTACTTTTTATATGGGCAATATTGGCGGGGCCAAACCGGGGAAAGACCAATTCTGTGGTGGAAATTTCTCCCTATATGTCTATGGAGTAGCGACAGGATTTTCGTCGCAACTTTCACGCGCTGAAATGGCATGGTTAGCATTAATATTTCTTAATAAAATTTACATACCTGCAAAGAGAATTAATTCCTCAATCATGTTTCATAAATATTTGTACGTTAGCACTTTCATTTTGGATGCAACACCAATTTAAACCTACACACTATTGCATTTTCAACACTTCTCGCTGTCCACCACTGAGTAAACTTTAATCGATATTCTGCTACACTGAAACGATTGCGTCATTTCGATTGGTCATTCAATTCTATCATTCATCATCCGATTGGTTGAAGCATATTTGAAGGGTTAAACAAGGCAAGGTGTGGGATGTACATGAATTTAGATTTATTCGCAAGTTTAAATCGGAATTAAACGCATGTTCTGGTAAATTTCGGCACATGTTAAGCAGTTTAGGTGATGTTTAAGTAAAATACATTGATTTATACACCACATAAATGGTCTTTCGGCGATGAGACGTTCCAGCAAATTTAGCCTTATATAAAAAGATTTCTCAACTATTTTTATCCAGTAATTTACATATAACGATCATAAAAGCAAAATAACGTGCAGGGGTTCCGCTGGCTGAAAAAAAGTTGTCGCCACTAAAATTCACCACTTTTAAAAAGTTTGAGCCGATTTTATTTGTCAGTCATATATTGACATGCTTCAGAATCTAATTAACATTAACTGTCACTATCAAAAAGCATTTATCTACATAATTTAAATGCATACTTAGCACTATAATCGTTACTTGCAGGAAATTAAGATTTTACAACACTTCATTTGAATAGATTTAGTAATGTTGATCGTTTTGTAGGGTTGCGAAAATATATTACTATATCAAAATAACACTTTACTAGCAGATTGGTAAATCATCCTTCTAATTAAGATCGTCATTTGTTGATATTACAACTGTCTGTCCCTAATTCATGTTAACATTCATCATGATTGTGGACAAACATTTGTTAATGTTCAGAAATAAATCCAGACACAAACTTGTTTTTTTTTTATTCAGGCTATAGTTAGGTCAGCCTCAATTTGGAATGAATGTTTACCACATGTCCCAAGTAGCATCTAATCTGGTATGTTCGTGGCCTCCAGTAGGTTTGTGGATGAAATTATGACGTAATTTTATTGTCAATGACGTAACGTCGCGAGTCCGAATTCTATGCAAGTGTGAGCCGAAGAACAGCTTGACTTACTAGAGCACAAAATTGCGTAGAAAACATCGACAAATAAATATACCTTATCATTTAAGTTTCTTGCAGTTATTTGTGTTTTTGACTTATTAATTTTGTTAAAAAAAAATCCACACCTCGTGTTGTTAATAAACATTTTATAAGTATCATTTTCATTAAAATCCAACAAAAATCAAAGGAAATAAAAAAGGACATTAAAAACTTGCCGTATTTATATCAAAACACAAAAATCAGTGGAAGGGCCTCCGCGTATGACATCATAAAAAGTTGCCCACGAACTTACAGGAAGTTGAAAAAGATCAAGGTCGTAGTTGGCTCATGTTTATTTTCAAGTAAGATAACAGATTTCATAATAAATATTGGCAATGTTGACATATACAATAGTTAGTTTACATATAGATCGATTTAATGTGATGTGTTTTTATTGCAACAAGTGGGGTTTTATGCGCATGCGCAAAGTCGAATGCTTAACACCCACGAACTTACAGGTGTAGAGGCTATATATATTTATAGCTCTTTTTTGCTACTTATGTTGTTATTTTAAAATAAAATTTCCCCTAATTGCAGATAAAATCATTACACAATAATAAATAGTCAGAAGATTCAAAATCAATAGTGCTGACTTGGATTTCAATTGGGTGTGACTATGCCTAACCAAGCGGAAAACTGATGCTGTGATGTCAGAGATAAGCTCTCACACCATGACAGGCTCTTCTGCAACAACAGGCTAATTAATGATCTGATAACACTGCCCTAAGGCAATGTTTGGAGGCTGTGTGGTAACTTAATCTGCCCCAGTTTTGTTGCAATTTATATTTCACATACCCAATTTAGCACTGTCTAAAATTATGTTGACACAGTCTTCACGCTAATTTTTTCAAAGCACTTGCCAGTTCGGGCAAGCTTGTTAGCAAAATCACTTGCCCGAAATCTGTTTGACTTGTCCAAACTATTTAACTTCAGATGGTACTCTACAGCAATATCAGAAAATGTTGTTTTCTGCAATTTTATTTATTTATATTTTATTTCTATACACATGTGTGTCATCTTGTTTTTGTTGTTCTCCCTCAAAATACACAAGGTTCGATCATACTATTTTATGCATCATGCGTCACAATTTGATTAAAAAGATGAACAGGGAAATATAATAATTATATATAGGGTCCAAAAAGGTACATGGCTCTACTAATAAGGAGCAGTGTGGAAAGCTGGATCAATTTGTTGATATTTTCTAATAAATTGGTAACTCACTTAAATGCTTCTAATTAAGGTTTTTAAACAAAGTCTATTTATTAAGTATTTGCAAAATAAATTGTATTTCAAAAGATATTCAACATTTCTGTGTTAACCAAACCAGAGGGGAAGCAGAGCGAGGATGACAAAAGGGCCATGATGGCCCTAGGTCGCCCACCTGAGTTAAAGGCATCATAATGTCTAATAACAAGAGGGAAAAATGGCACTAAACGCCTTACCTGAGTATAAAGATCTGGGCCTTGCAGTTTCAGATGTTTTTTTTAGTCAGTATAAACCATGTGACCCACAGGGCATGGCCACCTTGTACCCCAGGGGCATAATTTGAACAATATTTGTAGTGGACCACTTGTCAATGTTACATACCCAATATGATTCCACTGGGCCTTGCGGTTTCAGAGGAGATTTTTCAAGTCACTTTGCTATTTAAATGTATATGAGCCATGTGACCCCCTGGGGGTGGCCTTTTTTACCCCAGGGACGTCATTTGAACAATCTGTGTAGAGGACCACTCCACAATGTTTAACGCAAAATATAAAATCTCTGAGCCTTACGGTTTCAACAAGGAAGATTTTTAAGGCCCACTTGCAATATAAGTCTATATAAATCATGTGACGCCCCGTGTCATGGCCACTTTTTACCCCAGGAGTATAATTTAAACAATCTTTGTAGAGGACCACTATACAATGCAACATTACAAATACGAAAACACTGAGGTTTCAGGAGATTTTAAAGTCATTTGGCTATATAAGTCTATATAAACAATGTGACCCCAGGGCAGGGCCAGTTTTGACCCCTGGGACATCATTTGAACAATCTTTGCAGAGGACCACTATAAAATGTCACATACTACATATGAAACCTCTAGGCCTTTCAGTTTCAGAGGAGATTTTTAAAGTCATCTTGCTATTTAAGTCCATACCAACCATGTGAGCCCTGGGGTGTGGCCAGTTTTGACCTCAGGGGCATCATTTGAACAGTTTTTGTAGAGGACCACTATACAATGTTACATACCAAATATTAAATCTCTGGGCCTTGCATTTTCAGAGGAGAAGATTTTTAAAGCCATTTTGCTATTGAAGTCTGTATAGACCATGTGACCCCTGGGGTGTGCCCAGTTTTTACCCCAGGGGCATCATTTGAACAATCTTTATAGAGGACCACTATACAATGTTTCCAACCAAATATGAAACCTCTGGGCCTTCTGGTTTCAGAGGAGAAATTTTTTAAAGTAATTTTGCTATTTACGTTTATATTAACCATATGAGCCCCGGGGTGTGGACAGTTTTGACCCCAGGGGCATCATTTGAACAATCTTTATAGAGTACCACTATACAATGTTTCCAACCAAATATGAAACCTCTGGGCCTTGTAGTTTCAGAGGAGAAGATTTTTAAAGTCATTTTGCTATTTACGTCGATATTAACCATATGAGCCCCGGGGTGTGGACAGTTTTGACCCTAGGGGCATCATTTGAACAATCTTTGTAGAGGACCACTATACAATGTTACATACCAAATATAAAACTTCTGGGCCTTGCGGTTTCAGAGGAGAAGATTTTTAAAGTCATTTTACTATTCAAGTCAATATAAACCATGTGACCCTCGGGATGTGGCCAGTTTTGACCCCAGAGACATAATTTGAACAATCTTTGTAGAGGACCACTATTCAATGTTACATACCCAGGCCTTTCCCCAGGATTTTGCTAAGGCACAGCGGCAAATAAACCGCGGTTGGGGTTGGGTGTGTGTGTGTGTGTGGGGGGGTACCCCCTTCGACGTTAGATTTAAAAAAACTTTTTATGTGTACTAAATCTAAATCTACAGTACTTCAGAGCTACCAGAAGCACAACAATAAACAGCCTTTTGATATAGTTTTTTTTCTTTCTTTTGTTTATCAATGACATAACATAATCATAAAATTCACACACTATAAAATTTATCAAGGAAACACAACATAAGTGGCAAAAGTAATGTAACCTGGAAATAGATAATGACACGGTTTACCTAAATGTATACCTCTTTCAATGAAGTTATTGACATATTATCACAAAATTATCAGAAATGACTTTAAACAAAGCTTTATTTTATACATCATTTTATGTCTGAAATGTTTGTGTCTTCCACTATCCAACACTAATATCCAACACAAACATTTCATTTTAGTGCAAGTCCTGTACACAAATTTAGAAAGCTGTCCTTCATGGTTTCTGCTGGTGCCACGTGTCCACCCACATGTTGATGAGGCATAGTGTTCATGTCCAATATCTGGTACTAAAAAGTTGTTCTTCTGAGAAGAGGTCCTTGGGTGGAGGCTGCCAACAAAGCATTAAGAACTTTGTTGGAGAGACATGATCTGTGTGTAGTTTTTTGTGTGCTGCACACATTTAATTAAACTGTACAAATGAAAGGTTTAAAGTAGATGACTAGACTTTAGGCTCTATGCTACGTGTTTCTGTACATGCAGGTGAAACAGACTGCAGTGTCAGAGCTACAGATCTCGACTCGATTGCTTCATCATTTTGTCTTACAAAAATTTTTGCAGTTCCACCTAAGTTAAACTAGATATAGATCTAATGCTATCATTTCATACTTGGCATTTCATTATTAAATTAGAAATATACACTTGGCCTGTAAACAAATTCAATGTAGTAGATCTAAAGTGAAAATGTATGATATCAGACGGTCTTATATACTAAGACTGATAGAATACATTTCGTACACATTGCCTAAACATTACATCCAGCTAATTTACTTATACAACAACATGATTGACCATGCTGGTGGGTAACATTTTCTATGCATTTCAATGGTCATCTCTAACGATTCTCTAAAGCACCCTCACAACACTGTAAATCATGTGACCCCCGGGGTGTGGCCACCTTACACAACATGATTAACCAAGCTGGTGAATAATATTTTCTATGCATTTCAATGGTCACTCCAACGATTCTCTAAAGCACTCTGACAACGCTGTGTAACTGGCTAGCTGGTTTCATAAGATCTAAAAATAGCACACTGTATACACCTGGCTGGAATGTGGCTTGCTGTATTGATTTTTGAGTGTTAGAGGCTTATTTGAAATTATAGTGCTGGATAAACAATGTGACTCCTGGGGTATAGCCAGTTTTGACCCCAGGGGCATCATTTGAACAATCTTTGTAGAGGACCACTATACAATGTTAGATACCAAATATAAAACCTCTGGGCCTTGCGGTTTCAGAGAAGACGATTTTGAAAGTCATTTTGCTATTTAAATGCATATAAACCATGTGATCCCCGGGGTGTGGCCAATATTGAACCCAGGGGCATCATTTAAACAATCTTTGTACAGAACCATTATAAAATGTTACCAACTGAATATGAAACCTCTAGGCCTTACAGTTTCAGAGGAGAAGATTTTGAAAGTCATTAGGCTATTTAAGTCTGTATAAACCATGTGACACCCGGGGTGTGGCTAGTTTTGACCCCAGGGGCATCATTTGAACACTCTTTGTAGAGGACCACTATACAATGTTACATACCAAATATGAAACCTCTGGGCCTTGCGGTTTCAGAGAAGAAGATTTTTAAAGTCATTTTGTTATTCAAGTCTATATAAACCATGTGACCCCTGGGGTGTGGCCAGTTTTTACCCCAGGGGCATCATTTGAACAATCTTTGTAATGGACCACCAGACAATGTTACATACCAAATATGAAACCTCTAGGCCTTACAGTTTCAGAGGAGAAGATTTTTAAAGTCATTTTGCTATATAACTCGATATAAACCATGTGACCCTGGGGCATGGCCAGTTTTGACCCCAGGGGCATCATTTGAACAATCTTTGTAGAGGACCTCTAGAGGATGTCACATATCAAATATAAAAGCTATTAAATCTATTTTTAGCTCTGGTGACCTACATATTCAGAGGACCGGAAAGATTTGAACAACTTTGAAAGAGGTTTACCCTAGGATCATTCCTGTGAAGTTTGGTGAAAATCTGCCAAGCGGCTTAGGAGGAGATGTTGTTTGAATGAAAAGTTTACGACGCACGCACGCACGACGGACAACGGGCGATAACAGAAGCTCACCATGAGCACTTTGTGCTCAGGTGAGCTAAAAAGGAGCAGGTTGCAGCAATCATTTATTTCACTCTCGGACTTTCCCTTATTAAACTGCAGGCAACATTTGACGAAAGTAGTTCCAAAATAGTTCCTACCAAAAAGAAGTTTTTAAATGCAGTTTCACTTTCAAACAGCATGCATTTTTTTAATTTTACAATTCAAAATAGAGCTACAATACTTATTTATATATTTGTTAATTACCGACAACAATGTAAATATATGCAAACTTCCAAAATTGCCCTTTCAACTAAAGTAGTCTTCTTATTAAGCTTTTAACAAAGAAGCGTTTAGTCGACTGTGATCAATTGTCTATATATTTCAATAAGCTTCTACACAATAATAAACACCACAGCATGATGACGTCATATGTTTATGTGTAAATACTAGATTCCAATAATACAACGGGTTTTGTATGTTTGTTTTTTTTTTTAAGAAAAAAAACCCTAAACTGCTATTTTGAATGAATTTTCTTTGTCCACACAATATATAAAGCCTATGAAACACTTGCCCAATCAGGCAAGCATTTGGCATTTTCTGCTAGCACGAAATCAAATCTACTTGTCCCGGGCATCGGGCAACCCAGTTATGACGAAGGCTGTTGACACCAATAAAATTCGTCACTTTGAAAATACTGTCGCCACTCGCAATTTTGTCACATTTGGCGATCGACAGCGAAACCCCCAACGTGGAATTGACCATAAAAAACGTGTTTCACTAAAATTAAGATTAAAATAGATTGCTCTATAAGTTTGTTAAGTACAGTAGCACGTGCACCAGATGATGTCATAACCCAAACAAAGAGGGAAAGACAAGAAACGATACTGATAGAAGCTTGTGTTTTTATGTATGATTGTAATGGTTGACCTGTCTACGTGCTGTCATTTGTTTATATAAAAAAATACTTTGTTTATATAAAACAATACTTAACAGATTTTGTATTTTGGAATTAAAGATTTGTATTCAGTTGATCAACGATTTCATTGATCATAGTGTGATTAGAGGAATGGTATCTAAAGCATCGAGCATAAAGCTCAAGTGACCCGGTCAGTGTATGCAGGGAGTGACGCAGTCAGTGTATGCAGGGAGTGATGTCGACTTGTTTTATAAAATACAGTATTATTATGGATAGTCTGTTATGATGGAAAACGCTTTAAAAACTTTCTGAGACCGAAATGTCCTGTGGCCGATTTGTCTTGAAAACAAGCCGATTCGTCTCTTGTGCTACAAACAAGTGTATACGCTTATTGCCAAAATAAAATCCAGAAAACTGCATACTCAGCTATCATTTGCGCCAGTTCTGGATGTGAATTACCAGACACTATCACCATTGGACATTTTTCACAAAGAAGAGACATATTACTGCGTTTTCTGTTCAGATCCCGCTAAACCTTGACCTTACAGTTCATAAGATCGCTTAGGCTATCAGATATAGCCCTATGTAAATTTTAAAGTACGATGGCTAAAGATGAAAAACAAAAAATATACGCATTAAATAAAGTTAATATTCATTTAATTAATTGTATATTACATTTACAATCCTAACACGAACCCTGAATACATGAAATATTTTTCATGAACTGAAGCGGCCCAATGTTTACATGTGCACAATTTAAAACACCATTAGTGACATATTTACTTTTTCAGGGCAAACGAAATGCCGTTTATTTAAGCATGAGTTCGTCAAAGTATTTTAATGACCAGATAGTTACACGGTCGAAACGCATGGTATCCATATTGCCGAAAAATGAGCAGAAAATTGACCAAATTGATCGTCAAATATGTACGTCAGCAACTTCATATATTTCTTTGGCAAGCAAACTTGGTAGGAAGAGGAGAAAGCATATTATAATCAAAGAAGAAAGTGAATGTACAGACAATGGCATTGATATCAAAGAAGAAAAGATATGTAAAAAGGTTGAATGCCACATAGAAGGTATTAATTAATACTAACAATGAGAACTACATTTAACTTTGCACCACCAGTCTTCCCATATTGATTAATACTATCAATTGGGTAGTCCCAGGTCACTAACGACAAAACCGCTCTCTTCATTTTAAATGTATGAACTTGCAATCACACAAACCTAATTGTACTTTGGAAAACAGATATCTCAGCTTTAATATACATGTTTGAAACATTTGATAACATTAAGTATTGTTGTTAAATATTTTGTTGAACTGTATGCACTGATTGCAGGGGTTCCAAATCAATAACGATTCCAAATCAATTACATGTATTCCGGGTCACTAAACACTTCTACTTTAGTTTCCTTTAAAGTTTGTTTTAAAAGCAATTTTGACTGTCATTCTGACTTAGTAGTTGTCAAACAACATCACTAGGACGATATATTCATTTCTGGAAACCGGACAACAAATAATCACAACATAATAGTTAGGGCATATTGACGATTTTCCCACGTTTGTCATCTTATTTATATTTTATGTAGAATGTGGGGCAATATATGAACCTAAGAATATTAGATGAACAAAACGCATAACGACAGCATAAGATATACAGGTAGCACCATTCCAATGGTAACATCAACACCCTAAAACACATACATACTACAGCAAAATGATGATTTATCATATGTAAACATAAAGCTGAATGATACTCTAGACTATTATATGGAGGACACTATAGATCATTGTATATAAAAGTATAAACAACATTCTTAATATGGAACTCACAGTCTCTGCTACAATATTTAACAATCTGACAGCTTTTGAATACATTTAATACATATAATATTCACTTATACTATACTTGCTTACATCGATCAACTGTAATAATGATATTAATGAGATCAACTATTTGAAAACATTGAAGGGTCTTCTTTGTTCGCCGAATGACTAGCACCAGTCTTCAGTTTGAAATACCACGAAAAGCTGTTAATATGTTATTTTTGCTAATAGAAGGGTAATCAAATCTATGAGAAGCATACCTATAATATCCCTTTATTTGTGTTACAAATAATTCATAATCATCAATAAATAATTGTCTTACTTAGTTTATGAGTCTACTGACCCAACCAACCCATGGAGATGTTCCATAAAGCATATACACAAGAAATTGCATGACATATCCCCCTTAAATGATATCCGTTCAAGTGACTCAGAACACCCTAAGACACATGTGTTGATATAACTGTTGTTTCTGCAGTAATTTGGAAAGCATGTGTTTTCTTATGGATAAATTACACAGAATATACATTTAATTACCAATTGATACCATAAATGTGCTCATTCACCGGACATTTTCGATGTTTTATCCCGATGAATAAAACGTAGCCTAGTTTCTGCAACCAGTGTTCAGGTAGATTTTTCAACATGTATTACTCATAAAACCCTGTTTGGTTCATGGATCAGCATACAGATTTGAAACTTGGTGATTTACTGCAAATGTATTACTGTTCAAATACCAGTTAATAAAAATCTAATTAGAAGGGTGGTAATTATTTTCAGAACCATTAATCTTGAAGTGACCCGGAACTACCAGTGATTGCGGAACTCCTTCAATGACTGTATTGAGTATTGATTGTTCTGGATAACAACGGGTATGACTAAATACCGAAAACCCACGGAAACCTACTTAAATTAACATAAACCTGCAAAACCCCAAATAAACACATGAAACTCAAAAGCGAAAAACGTGGAAACATACGAAAACATACATAAACTTACGCAAACCTGCGAAAACACACTTAAACTAACGGAAACCCGCGAAAACAAGAGGAGACATACGAAACCCAATGGAAACTTTGGAATCCTGCGCAATTCACAGGTTTTCGCTGTCAGATTGTGGGTTTTGTTGGTTTTCGTTATTTTAAGTAGGTTTGTAGGTTTTTGCGGGTTTCCGCGTGTTTTCGGTGTTTAGTCATACCGGCTAACAACCTATTACTTATTATGATATTGTGACAACATCGACCCCTTTCGCTTGCCTTTTCAATATTGTGTTTAAACGCATCGAGCGGTTAACATGGTCAAGAAATCCAAGGTGCATAAATATGAATATTTAATTCTTGACTAGGGACTTTGGGACATTTCAGACTCTCGTGATTGTTGCTGCTTATTCAGCACACGATTGCAGAGTTGGCGTCTTGTGTTAAGTAGCAACCACATACATATTTTTGTAATTGAAGTTTTCCTGTTGTTTTATATATCTGCTAATAGAGATTAAAAAGACATTGAAAACGCTTTTTGAATTTTTGAAATATCTCCAGTAGAACCAAAGTTATGGGCTTTTAAAGTTATAAACTTTTCATCGTTTTTATGAATTTTATCCAATACTAAAGCCCAATAACGAATGAAATTCCGCGGAACCATTTTGAAGAGATATTTTGGTTAAATTGCTATAACTTTTTTATTTTTCAACCAAATGTCATAATTTTTGGTAGTCTTATGTACTTTTTCATGATCTTTCCATTGCTGCATATATTATTTCAGTATTTCTACACAGTATCAAGTTATATGCTAAAAACTATTGTAAAAAAATGATTTTTTTTCGAAAAAAATCACACGTGTTTACCAATTTTATTGCATAATCTTAAAGTGTAAATAACAGTACAATATATATATTTATTTGAATTAACAAACATTTTATGAACTAAATCAAACAATGTATCAATGATTTAGTCATACAAGTTTAAAAACTCATCAGATATATATACATCAGAAACAAAGGCCAATGATATGAAGAAACAAGTCCATTTTTTATGTTCAAATTGGGAAGTTCTGCAAGAGTCTCATCACTGTTGGTCAGACATGAACTTTTCACATTATGTTCTTGACAGAAAGGACCCGGGTGTTTGTCTCTGTCATACTGCATTATGCCTCGTCGATTATGTTTCTGAAATAAGAATAAAATATGAAATTATATGTTTTGTTATACTGCTAGTTATAGCCTAACCATAATATTGATACCAAATAGTGAAAGGTATTGTAAGTATTAAACAAACATGATACAGCAATTAAAATATCAAAGCATAATACATGCATAACTAATATATCTTCATTTCATGAATGTATAATGATGTTAATAAACTTTCTTGTTCAAAAAACGTCATATAATTTGATTGTTGTTATATGATCCGAAAAATACGTCGTCCGGTATATATACACAATTTTCAAGCCAAGCCTATATGTTTGCAAATCCAGCATTGGTCGACGTTTTCTTAAGGGCATGAACATGATTTTATTCCATAAAACATTATTTTACCTTGAATAAATTTTATTGAAAACTATTTTATAACATATATGTATATTTTTTAAAACGATTAATCAAGTTAAAAACCTAATGAATTGTCAACAAGCAGGTCACAAATTATCAGCATGCGAAAAAAAGGCGTTCACTGAAAGTAAAAAAACATTACTGTATATGTTTTCAATCAATAATTACCTTTTTCGAGAAGTTATATCGATATATTTATCGATTCCGTTACAGCTAGTTAACAATGGGAATTTTCCAATATGGCGTCGAGTGGAGTTTTTTTTCTCAAGCGCGTGACCTCGTGACCCCGCGACTTCGAATCACAATGCGATCGTCAATTTCTACTCGATTTTAACACTTTTTATACCATTTTAACGAGCAGAAATTGAATTTTTTAACAGTATATGCCGCTTTTACACATTTACAACAGTTTTCGGTACATTATTGTGTAACTTTGGTGCTTTGTTTCTCAATTATGTTTTGTAGTAGAACTAAGCGGCTTACATCATTGTAAACATCAATCTTTTATTTGATTTGTCAATTAAAAATCATGTACATATGTTACGAAACTACGGTCGCATATCAGTTTAAAATTACACATGTTTACAAAAATGCATCCGGGCACTCGCTCTATATCGGGAGAGCAGATTTGCCAATAAGTACATAAGTTATCAATAATTTTAATAAACACACAATAAACAATGTGCAAAGTCACTTATATCATTGGAAAGGTTATTTCATTAGCTTTAATTATATATAACTTTTGTTAATATTGCATGAATACAACGTATTGAAATAATTTAAAGAATACAATGACCCTTTGAAAATTGTTACGATATTGGTAAATTCTAATGGGCTTATCAGGTCTTCTGTGGTTGCTATGTTAAGCTGCCTTCACATGCACCAGCTTGCATCTGCATTCTGCGCATGCGCATATTGTGTCCGAACTACGCAAACGGAAACCCTTTTAGATGAGTCCGTCTGCATTTATGTTCTTTCTTTGCAAATTTAATTATGTATTTATGAAAAAATCTTTACATCTATAGTATATAGATGGAAGTATGCAATCATTCTGAAAATCATGCATGTACATTTCAGCAAACATGGCATTAAGGCAAACCGAATAATACCTGTCAAATATTTGACATCAAGTGCATCAAGAATGCTCTGCCACTTTTTGATCACCACCTCACTGCATTTGTAACGTTTTTGTGTATGGTCATAAAAAGGGACGTTGTCTTATCAATTCAATCATTTTTTTGCATACTGCGAACCCATTTAAGCGACCACTGATGATAGTATGTTCACAGTAAATGATTTCCGCATTTCAATTTTATGCGGACAATGATTTCGATGGAGCGCACATGTGGGCACATGTGAACAGACCAGTTAAATAATGCTTGATTCGTTTATTCTGTCCCTTTTTTAGCTTGACTATTTACCGAATAGTTCGAGCTATACTACTCACCAGTTCGTTGGCATCGGCGTCATGCTCTATTTAAGGTTTGCGTGCAACAAGTCCATATCTCTGAAACTACTTCAGATATTCAATTGAAACTTCACACATGTATTTGGGGTCATTATATGAAGTCACTGACCAAGGCCCATAACTCTGACCTGCAATTTAGCAGAATTATGCCCCTTTTTATGCCCCCAAAGGCACCTTCTGGGGCATATAGTAATCGCATCGTCCGTCCGTCCGTCACACTTCTTGTGCAGAGCATAACTCCATTAGTAATGAAGGGATTCAAATAAAACTTTATATTATGATAGAGGACAATGAGAGGAAGTACAGAGTACAAGGACCACAACTCTTTCTTCAATTTTTACAGAGTTATTGCCCTTTGTTTAATTTTCTTGTGCGGAGCTTATCTCCATTAGTATTGAAGGGATTCAGATGAAACGCATCTGATGATAGAGGACAATGAGAGGAAGTGCAGAGCACAAGGACCACAACTCTTTCTTTAATATATTTATGGAGTTATTGCCCTTTGTTTTATTTCCTTATGTGAAGCATTAATTTTCTTGTGCGGAGCATAACTCCATTAGTATTGAAGGGATTCAAATGAAACTTCATATAATGATAGAGGACAATAAGAAGAAGTGCAGAGCACAAGGACCATAACTCTTTTTAGCTCACCCTAGCACGAAGTGCTCGGTAAGCTATTGGTATAGGGGACCTCTCCGGCGTCGTCTATCGTCCATCGTCAACGTGCCATCAACAATTTGGACCGTTATCGTGATAAAGACTACATTTTTTATTCAATCTTGACCTAACTTGCTTAGTTTGTGTAAGAGCGTAAAATCTCAGATGGGATTGTTATTGGGTCAGATCACACCAGTAACACCAGAGTTATTGCCCCTTTTTCATGCAAAAAAAGTGCAAAAGTGCTCTTTTCCAACGTATAGACTTTATTTTCCATCCAATCTTAACCAAACTTTCTCAGTTTGTGTATGACCATCAGATCTCAGCAGACATCAAAAATGGGCCAGATCGTGTTTCAAACACCAGAGTTATTGCCCATTGTTTATTAAAAAAATATACAAAAATGGACATTATTCAGGATAGAGAGAGACATTTTTTATCCAATCTTCACCAATCTTGCACAGTTTGTCTGTTATCATGTGATTACAGTTGAAGTCGAATATAAGCAAGATCGGACCAGAAACACCAGCGTAATTGCCCTTTGTTTGTGAAAAAAATATGCAAAAATGGACATTATACAGGATAGAGACTTCATTTTTCATCCAATCTTTACCAGTCTTGCACAGTTTGTCTATGACCATAAGATAAAAGGTGAAGTCGAATATAAGCAAGATTGGACCAGAAACACCACAGTTATTGCCCTTTGTTTGTGACAAAAATCTGCAAAAATTGACATTATTCGGGATAGAGACTTCATTTTTCATCCAATCTTCACCAGTCGTCTACAGTTTGTCTATGAACGTAAGACTACAGGTGAATTAGAATATAAGCATGATCGGGCCAGAAACACCAGAGTGATTGCCTCTTGTGTTTGGGAAAAAAAATCAACAAGTTATCAATGATTGGCTTGCACACACGATTTTTGATTCAATGTTGACCAAACTTACACAGTTTGCGCATGACCATACAAATTGATTGATAAAATTTGATTTCCAACAGTTGCAAGACTTGCATGCAGTTATTTGTACATGCAACTTTGATGTCTTCAGAGCCTGCATTAACATCATTTATCATCGTTGGAAAGAAAATTTTCAAAGAAAAAGCAAAACTTTACCTTATAGCACAGTCATCACAATTATCGCATTGCAACTAGTTTTCCAAACCTGTTTGCGAAAAAGACATAAAAAACTACTGTTTGTGCATTTTCCAGAATTGTCAATGTCTTAATGAAAGGGGTCAGGTAAGAATATCAAGAAAAATGATTTGAGAACCATTAGCAAAAAAACGCACATCCACTACCCAACTCATACTTTAGTTAGCCCATTGCACTTACCGATGTTTTAAATCAAAATTGATCCTACCCCCACTGTGTATGGTTCAGATACCTTAATTTTCAAACCTTCACAACAGTATTGACTTCATCTGTACCAGTTCTCAGGTGAGCGCTTTGGACCATCTTGGCCCTCTTGTTTCAATATTTACAGAGTTAATGCCCTTTGTTTAATTTTCTTTTGCAGAGCATAACTCCATTAGTATTTAAGGGATTCAAATGAAACTTCATATAATTATAGAGGACAATGAGAGGAAGTGCAGTGTACAAGGACCACAACTCTTTCTCATATATTTACGGAGTTATTGCCCTTTGTTTTATTTCCTTATGTGAAGCATTAATTTTCTTGTGCGAAGCATAACTCCATTAGTATTGAAGGGATTCAAATGAAACTTCATATAATGATAGAGGACAATGAGAGGAAGTGCAGAGCACAAGGACCATAACTCTTGAATATTTACGGATTTATTGCCCTTTATTTAATTTTGTTGTGCGGAATATAACTGCATTAGTATTGAAGGGATTCAAGAGAAACTTCATAAAATGATAGAGGACAATGCACAAGGACCACAACTCTTTATCCAATATTTACGGAGTTATTGCCCTTTGTTTTCTTTTCTTGTTCGAAGCACAACTCCATTAGTATTGAAAGGTTTCAAATGAAACTTCATATAATGATAGAGGACAATGAGAGAAAGTGCAGAGCACAAGGACCACAACTCTTTCTTCAATATTTATGGAGTTATTGCCCTTTTATTTTCTTGTGCGAAGCATTACTTTTCTTGTGCGGAGCATACTACCATTAATATTGAAGGGGTTTAAGTGAAACTTCATAGAATGGTAGTGGACAATGAGAGGAACTGCAGAGAACAAGGACCATAACTATTTCTGTAATATTTCAGAGTTATTGCCCTTTAATTTTCTTGTACATATCATAACTCCATTAGTATTGAAGGGATTCAAATGAAAATTCATATTATGATAGAGGACAATGAGCGAAAGTGCAGAGCACAAGGACCACAACTCTTTCTTCAATATTTATGGAGTTATTACCCTTTGTTTATATTTTGTGCAGAGCATAACTCCATTAGTATTGAAGGGATTTTAAATAAAACCACATATATCACTAGAGGATCTTGAGAGGAAGTGCAGAATACAAGGACCATTACTCTTTTTGTAGGAAGTGTCATTTTTTCCAACATTTAACTGACCTTGTGTTGCCTTTTTCTGAAAAGCATATGCTTCGGGGGCATATGCCACATCCTGTGACAAGCCTTGTTGTACTTAGAAAATCATGTTAAAGTTTGCGTTCAACTCATCCATATCTCTGTATCTCTTACAGATATTCAATTGAAACTTCACACATGCCTTCAGGGTCATTATATAAGGTCACTGGCAAAGACCCTTAACTGTGACCAGCATTTTAGCAGAATTATGCCCCTTTTTGTACTTAGAAATTCAGGTGAAAGTTTGCGTGCAACAACTCCATATCTCTATAACTACTAAAGATATTCCATTTAAACTTCAAACATGTCTTCAGCGTCATTATATAAGGTCACTGACCAAGGCCCACTACACTGACCTGCAATTTATCAGAATTATGCCCCTTATTGTACCTAGAAATTCAGGTTAAAGTTTGCATGCAACAACTCCATATCTCTATAACAACTACAGATATTTAATTGAAACTGTACACATGTCTTTAGGGTCATCATATAAGGTCACTGACCAAGGCCCTTAACTCTTACCTGCAATTTAGCAGAATTATGCCCCTTTTTGTAGTTAAATATTTCAGGTTAAAGTTTGCGTGCAACAACTTAATATCGCTATATCAGCTACAGATATTCAATTAGAACTTCACACGTGTCTTCAAGGTCATTATATATGGTCACTGGCCAAGGCACATCACTTTTTTTTTCTTTTGTTTTGCAAAATAATGTTTTTTTGGTCGTGCAACATTTTATTTTCTCATACTTAATTTACATACATTATACATACATGCATATATACACACAGTTACTATTTATATTTAAAATTCATTTTCTAATACATATACAACAAAAATGTGCATAGGCACATTACTGTGACCAGCATTTTAGCAGAATTATGCCTCTTTTTTGTAGTAATAAAGGCCAATAACTCTGACAAAGCGGTTGAATAGTCAAGCGCGCTGTCCTGAGAAAGCTCTTTGTTAGCAAACGTAGTGAGTGGTACAGACCATTGTTCATGGTTATAATTCATGTTTTGATAGTGAATGATTTTATGATTATTACTTTTTACTTTATTAGTGTTCTATACAATTATTGTTTCATTATTGGTAATAATGATCAATTTCAAAGTAGGTTGAGGACAATTTATTAAAGAAGCATATAAATCTGTTTGCACACTTGATTTGCTAATGAAGCTATAGCCATACATGTTACGAGCATGACACATTACATTATTAGATAATTATTATTTATTATTGGACAATGATCAGAATGTAAAAAGCTAATTCAAATATAACACATAGTGATATTGTAGCAAACAAATGCTATGATGTTGTAATATTTGTTTGTGCATGCGTTTCACTTATTTATTTATGCCATATAGTATATACAGTGGAATACTCTTACAGTGATTTCTGGTAAACTCGATTCAAGTATGAAAACAAATATATTCATCGTAACATATTTGTAATATATATCAGTGTCAGGTTAATTTGTCCAAGCTGTGGACAAAGATTAAATAAAAATATTGGTAGCAGAAAAAAGTATATCTGTACAATGAGTTTGTCATAGCGATTTCATGTTACAGTAAATACATTTAATACCTACTATTTTATATGCACTTCTAACACAGTGAAAACCATGCCACAAAGTGTGATCTGGGAGCCAGCTCTGTGGAGAGAACAGCTGTCCAACATCAGTGCAATGAGGAGGCAGAGGGATGCCCCAGTGGACACCATGGGCTGCGATGTGATCAGCGACGCAACTGCTGCACCCGAGGTGATCATTAGTGATGCAATGGATGTCAGAAATATCAGATCTCAGTCATCAGAATTGGCAGTTTGGCCAAGCAAGCCTAAATGCTTATTTTATTACCTGAGAGCAAGAAAATGTTACAAGCCCGCCTGTATTAAACTGAGAATCTGAGCAAGCCCAGCAGGGGTGTGGAAATCCAATGCCTAGGGAAAGATCTAGGATCACAAAAGGAAAAGGGTGCTGCTAAAAAGGAGCAGAGTGGAAAGCCGGTCCAGTCTTTTGACATTTTCTAATAATTTGCTAATTCCAGGTAATTTCTTAGTCTTATTCTTGGATTTAAGGTTTTTAAGCATATTCAATTCATTTGCCATTGAAGATTTGCAAAAATATATAAAATTTCAAAATATTTTGAACATGTTTGTGTTGACCAGCCCAGTGGGGCAGCCTGGGGGGGGGGAGCAAAAAGGAGCAGGGTGCAGCACCCTGCTATTTCGCTCTAGATCTTTCCCTACAATGCCAGACTTGTTATTTTTATATTTTCACGCTCCGGCCCGGTTCAAAACTAGTGCAGGGCTGACTGGCTTGTACAAATTTTGACCATTGCTATCGGACCAGATTCTTTTCGGCATTCGCAATACGTGAAACAAGTATTTTGTTTCTATGCGAAATCTCATGAACTAATGACTCAAACTCAATTAAACTTTATATGCAGCTTCCGTACCAAGAGGACCTGCGCATACTCAGGTTGTTGATGATTTTTAAGCCTGTTATTGCCCTTGGATAATCAATAGGACATAATGATGTATTTTCCTGTCTACGCTAGATCTCAGTAACTAATGTGGAATTCAATAAATCTTTATGTGCTGCATACCTACCAAGAGGGCATGCATATATTATCAGCTTGTTCTGCTTTAATGATTTTCCACAGAATTATTGACCTTTTATTATAAAATAGGGTACATGTATTCTCATTTCCATGCTAGTTCCCATGAACTCAAGACTCAAACATTAAGCTTTATGTGCATCATTACTACCAAGATAACATGTGCATATTGACAGGTGGTTCCAGTCTGATGATTTTTCAGGAAGTTATTGCCCATTCATTATAAAAAGATGTATATGCATTTTCGTACTAGATCTACAGGAACTAATGACTTTTACTAATGACTTATAACGGTTTGTAACAATATATATCAGGGAAAAGCACATCAGGGGAATTTAACTTCGGAGTTTAAGTGGCCATTATAGGATTATATAAATGATTTAGTGTGACAGTTTAACTGGTTTGTTAATGGAGTTTTTAGCACCAGCAGTACTGCAGCTATTACTATTGATGTTGTGTTGAAGGTTTACCGTTACCAAGTTCTGCTTTCCCTGATGTTATCCAGCCAGACTAAGGACCAGGTTACGTCGGCTGCTATGGCACGCTTAAGACAACATGGGTGTAACATTGGCAATATCCTTGCAACAACCGACAAACAACTGGGTGAACTGATTTATCCCGTAGGGTTCTGGAAGGTAATGCACCTTGTGTTGAATGTAGCTTTCAGTGTTTGTTTGTACCTCAACCATGTTCAGTAGTGAGCTAGAGCTTGCCTGGGTTTGTACCTCAACCATGTTTAGTAGTGAGCTAGAGCTCGCCTGGGTTTTGTACCTCAACCATGTTTAGTAGTGAGCTAGAGCTCGCCTGGGTTTGTACCTCAACCATGTTCAGTAGTGAGCTAGAGCTTGCCTGGGTTTGGACCTCAACCATGTTCAGTAGTGAGCTAGAGCTCGCCTGGGTTTGGACCTCAACCATGTTCAGTAGTGAGCTAGAGCTCGCCTGGGTTTGTACCTCAACCATGTTCAGTAGTGAGCTAGAGCTCGCCTGGGTTTGTACCTCAACCATGTTCAGTAGTGAGCTAGAGCTCGCCTGGGTTTGGACCTCAACCATGTTTAGTAGTGAGCTAGAGCTCGCCTGGGTTTGTACCTCAACCATGTTCAGTAGTGAGCTAGAGCTCGCCTGGGTTTGTACCTCAACCATGTTCAGTAGTGAGCTAGAGCTTGCCTGGGTTTGTACCTCAACCATGTTTAGTAGTGAGCTAGAGCTCGCCTGGGTTTTGTACCTCAACCATGTTCAGTAGTGAGCTAGAGCTCGCCTGGGTTTGGACCTCAACCATGTTCAGTAGTGAGCTAGAGCTCGCCTGGGTTTGTACCTCAACCATGTTCAGTAGTGAGCTAGAGCTCGCCTGGGTTTGTACCTCAACCATGTTTAGTAGTGAGCTATAGCTCGCCTGGGTTTGGACCTCAACCATGTTCAGTAGTGAGCTAGAGCTCGCCTGGGTTTGTACCTCAACCATGTTCAGTAGTGAGCTATAGCTCGCCTGGGTTTGTACCTCAACCATGTTCAGTAGTGAGCTATAGCTCGCCTGGGTTTGGACCTCAACCATGTTCAGTAGTGAGCTAGAGCTCGCCTGGGTTTGTACCTCAACCATGTTCAGTAGTGAGCTAGAGCTCGCCTGGGTTTGTACCTCAACCATGTTCAGTAGTGAGCTAGAGCTCGCCTGGGTTTGTACCTCAACCATGTTTACTAGTGAGCTATAGCTCGCCTGGGTTTGTACCTCAACCATGTTCAGTAGTGAGCTAGAGCTCGCCTGGGTTTGTACCTCAACCATGTTCAGTAGTGAGCTAGAGCTCGCCTGGGTTTGGACCTCAACCATGTTCAGTAGTGAGCTAGAGCTCGCCTGGGTTTGGACCTCAACCATGTTCAGTAGTGAGCTAGATCTCGCCTGGGTTTGTACCTCAACCATGTTCAGTAGTGAGCTAGAGCTCGCCTGGGTTTGGACCTCAACCATGTTCAGTAGTGAGCTAGAGCTCGCCTGGGTTTGGACCTCAACCATGTTCAGTAGTGAGCTAGAGCTCGCCTGGGTTTGGACCTCAACCATGTTCAGTAGTGTGCTAGAGCTCGCCTGGGTTTGGACCTCAACCATGTTCAGTAGTGAGCTAGAGCTCGCCTGGGTTTGGACCTCAACCATGTTCAGTAGTGAGCTAGAGCTCGCCTGGGTTTGGACCTCAACCATGTTCAGTAGTGAGCTAGAGCTCGCCTGGGTTTGTACCTCAACCATGTTCAGTAGTGAGCTAGAGCTCGCCTGGGTTTGTACCTCAACCATGTTTAGTAGTGAGCTATAGCTCGCCTGGGTTTGGACCTCAACCATGTTCAGTAGTGAGCTAGAGCTCGCCTGGGTTTGTACCTCAACCATGTTCAGTAGTGAGCTATAGCTCGCCTGGGTTTGTACCTCAACCATGTTCAGTAGTGAGCTATAGCTCGCCTGGGTTTGGACCTCAACCATGTTCAGTAGTGAGCTAGAGCTCGCCTGGGTTTGTACCTCAACCATGTTCAGTAGTGAGCTAGAGCTTGCCTGGGTTTGTACCTCAACCATGTTCAGTAGTGAGCTAGAGCTCGCCTGGGTTTGTACCTCAACCATGTTTACTAGTGAGCTATAGCTCGCCTGGGTTTGTACCTCAACCATGTTCAGTAGTGAGCTAGAGCTCGCCTGGGTTTGTACCTCAACCATGTTCAGTAGTGAGCTAGAGCTCGCCTGGGTTTGGACCTCAACCATGTTCAGTAGTGAGCTAGAGCTCGCCTGGGTTTGGACCTCAACCATGTTCAGTAGTGAGCTAGATCTCGCCTGGGTTTGTACCTCAACCATGTTCAGTAGTGAGCTAGAGCTCGCCTGGGTTTGGACCTCAACCATGTTCAGTAGTGAGCTAGAGCTCGCCTGGGTTTGGACCTCAACCATGTTCAGTAGTGAGCTAGAGCTCGCCTGGGTTTGGACCTCAACCATGTTCAGTAGTGTGCTAGAGCTCGCCTGGGTTTGGACCTCAACCATGTTCAGTAGTGAGCTAGAGCTCGCCTGGGTTTGGACCTCAACCATGTTCAGTAGTGAGCTAGAGCTCGCCTGGGTTTGGACCTCAACCATGTTTAGTAGTGAGCTAGAGCTCGCCTGGGTTTGTACCTCAACCATGTTCAGTAGTGAGCTAGAGCTCGCCTGGGTTTGGACCTCAACCATGTTCAGTAGTGAGCTAGAGCTCGCCTGGGTTTGGACCTCAACCATGTTTAGTAGTGAGCTAGAGCTCGCCTGGGTTTGTACCTCAACCATGTTTACTAGTGAGCTATAGCTCGCCTGGGTTTTGTACCTCGACCATGTTTACTAGTGAGCTAGAGCTCGCCTGGGTTTTGTACCTCAACCATGTTTAGTAGTGAGCTAGAGCTCGCCTGGGTTTGGACCTCAACCATGTTCAGTAGTGAGCTAGAGCTCGCCTGGGTTTGGACCTCAACCATGTTCAGTAGTGAGCTAGAGCTCGCCTGGGTTTGTACCTCAACCATGTTCAGTAGTGAGCTAGAGCTCGCCTGGGTTTGGACCTCAACCATGTTCAGTAGTGAGCTAGAGCTCGCCTGGGTTTGGACCTCAACCATGTTTACTAGTGAGCTATAGCTCGCCTGGGTTTGTACCTCAACCATGTTCAGTAGTGAGCTAGAGCTCGCCTGGGTTTGTACCTCAACCATGTTCAGTAGTGAGCTAGAGCTCGCCTGGGTTTGGACCTCAACCATGTTCAGTAGTGAGCTAGAGCTCGCCTGGGTTTGGACCTCAACCATGTTCAGTAGTGAGCTAGAGCTCGCCTGGGTTTGTACCTCAACCATGTTCAGTAGTGAGCTAGAGCTCGCCTGGGTTTGTACCTCAACCATGTTCAGTAGTGAGCTAGAGCTTGCCTGGGTTTGTACCTCAACCATGTTCAGTAGTGAGCTATAGCTCGCCTGGGTTTGTACCTCAACCATGTTTAGTAGTGAGCTAGAGCTCGCCTGGGTTTTGTACCTCAACCATGTTCAGTAGTGAGCTAGAGCTCGCCTGGGTTTGGACCTCAACCATGTTCAGTAGTGAGCTAGAGCTCGCCTGGGTTTGTACCTCAACCATGTTCAGTAGTGAGCTATAGCTCGCCTGGGTTTGGACCTCAACCATGTTTAGTAGTGAGCTATAGCTCGCCTGGGTTTGTACCTCAACCATGTTCAGTAGTGAGCTAGAGCTCGCCTGGGTTTGTACCTCAACCATGTTCAGTAGTGAGCTATAGCTCGCCTGGGTTTGTACCTCAACCATGTTCAGTAGTGAGCTATAGCTCGCCTGGGTTTGGACCTCAACCATGTTCAGTAGTGAGCTAGAGCTCGCCTGGGTTTGTACCTCAACCATGTTCAGTAGTGAGCTAGAGCTCGCCTGGGTTTGTACCTCAACCATGTTCAGTAGTGAGCTAGAGCTCGCCTGGGTTTGGACCTCAACCATGTTCAGTAGTGAGCTAGAGCTCGCCTGGGTTTGTACCTCAACCATGTTTACTAGTGAGCTATAGCTCGCCTGGGTTTGTACCTCAACCATGTTCAGTAGTGAGCTAGAGCTCGCCTGGGTTTGTACCTCAACCATGTTCAGTAGTGAGCTAGAGCTCGCCTGGGTTTGGACCTCAACCATGTTCAGTAGTGAGCTAGATCTCGCCTGGGTTTGGACCTCAACCATGTTCAGTAGTGAGCTAGATCTCGCCTGGGTTTGTACCTCAACCATGTTCAGTAGTGAGCTAGAGCTCGCCTGGGTTTGGACCTCAACCATGTTCAGTAGTGAGCTAGAGCTTGCCTGGGTTTGGACCTCAACCATGTTCAGTAGTGAGCTAGAGCTCGCCTGGGTTTGTACCTCAACCATGTTCAGTAGTGAGCTAGAGCTCGCCTGGGTTTGGACCTCAACCATGTTCAGTAGTGAGCTAGAGCTTGCCTGGGTTTGGACCTCAACCATGTTCAGTAGTGAGCTAGAGCTCACCTGGGTTTGGACCTCAACCATGTTTAGTAGTGAGCTAGAGCTCGCCTGGGTTTGTACCTCAACCATGTTCAGTAGTGAGCTAGAGCTCGCCTGGGTTTGGACCTCAACCATGTTCAGTAGTGAGCTAGAGCTCGCCTGGGTTTGGACCTCAACCATGTTTACTAGTGAGCTATAGCTCGCCTGGGTTTGTACCTCAACCATGTTTACTAGTGAGCTAGAGCTCGCCTGGGTTTTGTACCTCAGCCATGTTTAGTAGTGAGCTAGAGCTCGCCTGGGTTTGGACCTCGTCCATGTTCAGTAGTGAGCTAGAGCTCGCCTGGGTTTGGACCTCAACCATGTTCAGTAGTGAGCTAGAGCTCGCCTGGGTTTGGACCTCAACCATGTTCAGTAGTGAGCTATAGCTCGCCTGGGTTTGTACCTCAACCATGTTCAGTAGTGAGCTAGAGCTCGCCTGGGTTTGGACCTCAACCATGTTTAGTAGTGAGCTAGAGCTCGCCTGGGTTTGTACCTCAACCATGTTTACTAGTGAGCTATAGCTCGCCTGGGTTTGTACCTCAACCATGTTCAGTAGTGAGCTAGAGCTCGCCTGGGTTTGGACCTCAACCATGTTCAGTAGTGAGCTAGATCTCGCCTGGGTTTGGACCTCAACCATGTTCGGTAGTGAGCTAGATCTCGCCTGGGTTTGTACCTCAACCGTGTTCAGTAGTGAGCTAGAGCTCGCCTGGGTTTGGACCTCAACCATGTTCAGTAGTGAGCTGCTAGAGCTCGCCTGGGTTTGGACCTCAACCATGTTCAGTAGTGAGCTAGATCTCGCCTGGGTTTGGACCTCAACCATGTTCAGTGGTGAGCTAGAGCTCGCCTGGGTTTGGACCTCAACCATTGTGCATCCATAAACATTTAATACATTCCATGATTTACACTTAAACAGGGTTCGAATTTAGGTTTGCATACTCGCAATATGCGAGTTTGTTTCGGAAATTGCGAGTACATAAGAAAACCACATATATTGATAGAGGATGTTGAGAGGAAGTGCAGAGTAAAAGGACCATAATTCTTTTTGTAGGAAGCGTCATTTTTGCCAACATGTAACTGATATTGTGTTGCCTTCCTCTAACAACCATATGCTTCGATGGCATACGTCATATACTGTGACAAGCCTTGTTTTTATGGTATTTAAATCTCCAATTTATCCAACGCATCAAAACAGCAGTCTGATTTTTTGACACCCTCAACATTTCCACAAGAACGCTAATACATTAATGCTCTATCGACAGTTCAGGTACAGTATTGTAGTATTGATTGAGCTAAATGTGTTAAACAATGACCCCAGTTCGGCAGTCACATCAAAGACCTTTGAAGTCAAATTGACACCGTTGCTATGGCTGTTGCTAACAGCTTGCAGATTAGGTTGTTGACGTCACCCTGTCAGTCTTCTCAATTGAAACAGGTGTTAAAATTAAAGAATTGTGTTTTTGAATGGATTTTATTGTTTGTTCAAATCGGAAATATTACTGCATGGTAATTAGAATGCAGTGTTTTTTTTTCATAAAAATATAAATGAATTTATTACGGACGGCACAAAATATTATAGATATATAACTAAAATAATTAATGAGTTATGAACAATAATGTTTAATTAATACAACAATAAATATATTTTGCGAGTTAATTTCTCATTTTGCGTGTAAGCTCAAAAGCCATTCTCAATTTGTTGCGAGTGGCTTTTCCCGCTAAATTCGAACCCTGCTTAAATTCACACTTCCTATGTATTAAAGATTTTGTCCCTTCACATTTGGGAACTTTTATGCCCTTTTTTTGCGACATTTCTTGATGCTGGAGGCATATAGTGATTGTCCTGTCCCTCCGTCTGTACAAGGTAAACTAGATTTACCTGTTTCATCTTGCACCTACACTGCTTACTGCAACACTTTGATACTTACACAGTTGTTTCTTATGACCATTGTTATTCCTCTCATAATACCTAACTTCACTTTGACCTTGACCGTGACCTAATTTGGACTAAGAATAATTCAAAATGGCTATTTCGTGGTTAACTAGATTTTACCGTTTCGTCTAGCACCAATAATGTTAACTACAACACTTAGATACTTACACAGTTGTTGCTTATGAACATTCTTATTCCACCCATAATACCTAACCTCACTTTGACCTTGACAATGACCTAATTTAGATTTCAATAATTCAAATGGGCTGTGCAGCAAGAACCGGGGTCACGTGTGTTAATCCAACAAAGCGTCTTGTTTCATTCCAATTGGGAAAATAAAGCCATATTTGGGATTGCGAATGGGTCCTTTTACCCCGGACACTGTCAAATAAAGAAAAAAAAACACTGTGGTGTTTCATTTCCAGAGAAAGGTGGAGTACATAAAAAGGACAAGTGAGGTGTTGAGGAGCCAGTATGGTGGTGACATTCCTGACAGTGTGGATAAGCTCTGTCAGCTCCCGGGAGTGGGACCCAAAATGGCGTACCTGGTCATGAAATGTGCCTGGAACAAGACTGAAGGTTGGGAAACTCACAGAAGTCAGTCAGATTCAGGCAGCGATTTTTTCACTGCTTTGGGAATGGGTCCTGTACCCATCAAATTGGGAATTTGGCGTCCAAAAATGTCGCAATTGCAAAATATTTAAGAAAGAAATTTATTAATGAATAACTTAAACTAGTGTTTTAATGGTTGAACTTCTTATTTTAATGATGTTTATGTATAATCATAAAAGTAATGTCACGATTTACAACATACATTCACGTTTCCCACGTCTGAATTGGGATTTTATTCATTCCAATGCGGAAAAATTAACCAAAGTTGGCATTGGAAATTGGTTTTTTGACTGGATTCTGTTGAATAAGAAAAAAAATCACTGTCAAGCTTTGTGACTATGAACATTCTTAATCTTAGTTAATCTTATGTGTTGGCCAATGAAAATCGAACCTGCTTTGTAACAAGTGATTTCATTGGTCAGTATTTTAAGTTGAGACTAAGTTTGAGATTGAAAACTTTTGTAGTGATGGGGTCGGGGCTTTTGTCTCATATCTGGCTTTGACTGTTAACTTTCGTACAGTTTTGTGACAGACAGTTAACATGTACATTTTGGGTACTCTGTGACTGAAATGTGTCTGGAACAAGACAGAAGGATGGGGAACCCAAGTGTTCCCACTACTTGTCATATATGGGGGTCAACAAACCCCCTGTGAACCCGTCCATATGGAAATTTTATGTAAAATCTGAAATTCAAAGTGTTTTTTATGCAAAAATGTGGGGTTTCATCAGCAAAACTGGGTGTATCTACCCACAAATTAGGTTTTTGGGAACACTGGAACTCTTACATTGCGAAGTTAAGTGCGAAACTATTGTATCTGATATAGAAATGTTAAGCAGATACAAAGGTTTCGTGCTCAACTCTCGATGCATTGTGCAGAGTTCAGTGAGATTCAGGGGTTAACTCGTACACATTACTTAGATTCAGCTTGTATTTGTCTCCTTTATTTCTTTTAAGATTAATAGGAAAATGTGAATTTGTGTTTATTTTCGTGAAAAGGCGACATATAGGGGTTACTTTTGGTGGTGGCGGCGGCGGCCCTTTCAGTTTGCGCAGACAATAACTTTAGAAGTTTTTATGCTATTATTTTGAAACTTTATGGAAGTGTTAGAGGGCATAAAAGCAAGGTAAAGTTTGATTTAATTTCTCTTATCGTACTTGAGTTATGCCCCTTGTTTTTTAAAATCATTCAAATAAGGTTTGTGCAGACAATAACTTAAAAAGTTTTTTGTTCAATCATTATGAAACTTTATGGAAGTGTTTATAGGCATAAAAGGAAGGTCAAGTTGGGCTTTTTGCGTAATTGCTCATATTGTACTTGAGTAATGCCCCGTCAGGCGACACATCCGACTCTCGGAGTTCTAGTTGATAGTTTGTTTTTATTTGACCGACAGGTATAGGTGTAGACACTCACGTCCATCGCATCTCCAACCGACTGGGGTGGGTGAGGAAGCCAACCAAACATCCTGAGGAGACTCGTAAAGCTTTGGAGGATTGGTTGCCAAGGTAACAGTATATAGTTATTTCAAAGGTGTTTTGGGAACAGTACAAACTGCCCTTGATTTATATAAAATTAGCCTTTTTAGCAGTTTCTGCTCTCATATTACGTATTAATAATAGTTCATACCCATTGTTTACTAGAATGCGGCTCTTTTGTGATCGACCTAGCTTAAGACATTTCAGTTTGAATTTTTTTTTAAAGCATGCGCATATTTCAAGTGAGTGTGAGGGCATGTTTAGGGTTCGTACGGATCTGGAAGTCATGGAAAATGGGCTTTGTCTGGACAAAATCATGGAATCTTGATAATTTAGATTTTATCATGGAAACATCGTGTAATATTTAAAAAATTGTTGAGGAAAGTTAAAAAGTATCCTTGAATATGCCTGTAAGTGCATAAAAATGTTCATATCTATTTGAATATACATGTAATTTTAAAAACACAAAAATAAAATCAAGCGCATAATGATGGACATATAGGATCTGACACGAGTTGTCATTTCATAGCATATTTTATTAAACAAGTTAAGGAATTTTGTTAGTAAGCGAGCCTTTGGGGGTGTTAGTAAGCGAGCCTTTGGGGGTGTTAGTAAGCGAGCCTTTGGCGAGCTTACTAACGAATTTCCTGGACGAGTTTAATAAAATATGGTATAAAATGACAATGAGTGTCAGATCTTTCTTATCACATGCTTTTAAACGGAACAAAAATCTTCTAATTTTACCAAAACATGTTGATAAATCCAAAAAGTTGTGTACTGACGTGACGTCATTTCATGTTGACGACGTCATTTCACCAAAATAACGTCATCCGATTGGTCACTCAAAGAATATGTAGCCAATGAAAACGCTCAAGATAGCAATATTCGTAATGTTTGTATTACACGGGAAACAATGTATAGCATGATAAATTTTGATTTGAACAGTTTGTATGAACCCTGGCATGAATTTACGTCTGAAAGCAGGACAGTTATGCAGTTATCTGATGCCTGCCCTCCACTGCAGGGACTACTGGCAAGACATCAACCACCTGCTGGTCGGGTTTGGTCAGCAGACGTGCCTGCCCGTCAGGCCAAGGTGTGGGGACTGTCTCAATGTCAACGTCTGCCCAGCAGCCCAAATAGTACCGAAGAAAAAACATTGAATCAGGAACAACTCTGTATACAGCATGCTTGTTATTTTGTTACTTGTATCTTGCCATGGTGTCATGTAAACATTTGTGTCTTGACCTGGATTTGACAATATAAACTTCAGCCGTCTCATTAACAGGTATGGACAGTCGGTCGTCATTTATTGTTGACATGTTGTTTAGATGCTCCTTGTTTTTATACTGTGTTGCAAAACAGAAAAGCCGATTTAAATGTATTGCTGAGGGGATAATCAATTGGCTGAAAATAGCGGGATAGTCTGTTAATAAACACAACAATATCGGATAGTCTGTTAATAAACACAACAATATCGGATAGTCTGTTAATAAACACAACAATATCGGATAGTCTGTTAATAAACACAACAATATCGGATAGTCTGTTAATAAACACAACAATATCGGATAGTCTGTTAATAAGCACAACAATATCGGATAGTCTGTTAATAAGCACAACAATATCGGATAGTCTGTTAATAAGCACCACAATATCGGATAGTCTGTTAATAAGCACCACAATATCGGATAGTCTGTTAATAAACAAAACAATATCGGATAGTCTGTTAATAAGCACAACAATATCGGATAGTCTGTTAATAAACACAACAATATCGGATAGTCTGTTAATAAGCACAACAATATCGGATAGTCTGTTAATAAGCACCACAATATCGGATAGTCTGTTAATAAACACAACAATATCGGATAGTCTGTTAATAAACACAACAATATCGGATAGTCTGTTAATAAACACAACAATATCGGATAGTCTGTTAATAAACACAACAATATCGGATAGTCTGTTAATAAACACAACAATATCGGATAGTCTGTTAATAAACACAACAATATCGGATAGTCTGTGAATAAGCACCACAATATCGGATAGGTCTGTTAATAAACACCACAATATCGGATAGTCTGTTAATAAGCACAACAATATCGGATAGTCTGTTAATAAACACAACAATATCGGATAGTCTGTTAATAAACACAACAATATCGGATAGTCTGTTAATAAGCACCACAATATCGGATAGTCTGTTAATAAACACCACAATATCGGATAGTCTGTTAATAAACACAACAATATCGGATAGTCTGTTAATAAGCACAACAATATCGGATAGTCTGTTAATAAACACAACAATAATTTGTAAACATTTCTGTTATCGAATGTAGTCAGTTTAAATGCACGAGAGAATCGTTTTAAAAATGGACCAATCGATACAGGAAACCATTTAAATATTGATGATTGCAACATGTTTATAAACAAAAAATCCGGATTCCCCCTATTTTCAGTAGATGGTTTATCACCTCTTTATCAACTAAATTAAAAAAGACTTTAGTATGCTTTGATTTACGCTGATTTACCTGTATCATTTGTCCATGTTTATAACGATTCTCACTTGCATTTAGACGAACAGTACTACGAAGTTTTGCAACACAATTATATTATAATAACAAACAAACTAATCAATTGAATATGTGTATAATTCTTAACATATGTCACATGTTGTAACAAAGAAAAAGAGAAGAATACATCACAGAACTCTGTTTGGATAAAACCTTTAAAAAAAGCAAATCAACCAGATGCCAAATAAAGCATGCCTATAGGCGCTTCGTTGTTTAACAAATAAAAAATATTCCTAGTTCCTATATTATATATACTGGGTATATATAAACATACACAAGGAAGCTCACTCTTCACTTTCAATCGTAAGTCAATTGACTGGTTTCGTTGTGTATAACCTTTTCATG
Source organism: Congeria kusceri (assembly GCA_027627225.1). NCBI lineage: Eukaryota > Metazoa > Mollusca > Bivalvia > Myida > Dreissenidae > Congeria > Congeria kusceri. The sequence goes on along the minus strand of CM051031.1, from coordinate 70,295,494 downwards.
TTTGGTTCCGAAATCTACATAGTGCATGCAGCCTGACTGGGCACTTCTTGATAAACCAGTCAATTGACGTTGGTTATGAGAAGACAATAGTGAGTGTATTTATATGCACAGACTAGGAATTTGTGTTTATGTTCAACAACAAATCACCTATAAGCATGCCATGTAAATCTCATTGCTGATATGTCACCAAATCTGTAAAGCTATCATGATTGTCAAACGCTATGGCACTGACTTCTGTCATGGTGCTCACATACACTCTTCATAACATTTAAACGAACTGTACAGTTTAACGAAATACCAACTTACAGTCATTGTTAACACAGATGACCTGCCATGCATGAAAATAAATGAGGTAATAAGTTCTGATATACAAAATGCAAGTATAAAAAGTAAACAGTAAGTACATGTACATGGAATGTCTCTTGTCACAAATAGCAAATCTGCATATTGATGTACTGAGCATTTCAATTTCCAGAATAACACACAGTAAAAGCCTAATACATGTGGTGGCAGCCACTTGCAATATGTTACTTAACAATGGCAAGAACTATTATTATGACAAAAATTTAAGTGATTAAAATCAAACAAAATGCAAAGTTAAAAACATACAAGATACACACAAAAATGTTTATATTAAATACATTGTATCTGCATACTGGGACTATTGATAGGCATTTGGTTTGACATACAAATATATGTAAATGTAAGTCTAGTTTGTACAAAAACTGCATTAAAAACACAAGCATTAGTTTGCTCATGACCAGAACCCATTCTCGCTAAAATACACTATGTTTCTTCATCGACCGTGGAATAACTCGCTAGCAAGATGTTGTACTATTAATGAGACATCTCATTGGTTCCGTGGCAAAAACTGTGAACAATTCAACCAATGAGACAGTGCCTTATTGAAACAGTTTGGGAGAAGTTCAAAGATGGCTGAGACCATCGATTTAAATAAATTATTGTTTGCGTTAGTGAATTTCAAATATATTTAAATACATTTTTTCTGTAGGCGATAGTGAATTTCAGATGGATACTTTAGAACAATTGTTGTTAAGTTCAAAGATTGCTGAGCCCATGAATTTAGATAAATTTTTCTGTAGGCGTAAGTGAATTTCAGATAGATACTTTAGAACAATTATGTTCATGTCAGTTTCGACAGTTGGAAAAAGTTTGTGTTAACAAGCATTTCAACCAGCGTGGTGTGACAGAAATGACGTGTAATTTCGTTGGTCAGCAGGTGGCTCATCAATCATGAAAAAATACTTTTGATAGTTACTTCACCCACGGTAGATAATGTAGTCATAGCATAATATATACCGTGGGTTCCCGACGCTGGGTTTGCTTGGCATTTTTTCACACCTTACAACATTTATGTCAAATGTAAGTGATTGCTCCTGATGATCGTGTTCTCTCCGCTGGTTAGCGTAGCTTGTTCATGAAGCGTAGACGTAGGTAGGCAAGGATTAGGAACCCAAATGACATGATGAACAGTGCCACGTAGTTCACCCACAGATCCCAGGCTGAACTGTAGGCAATGTCTTGGAATTCAAGGTACTGGTTGCCTGTTGTACTGCAAATGAAGATGCGAAATAATTAGTCAAAAAGGTCCTGAAATAAACATTATGCAGTTAATTTTTGTTCTATAAAAGCCAGAAGGTGCCATCAGCATATGTGCAAAGAAGGCTGATGGCCCGTTTTGGGTTTCAAGGGACAATATTTAAGCATGAAACACATTTTTACACACGAGAGCTGTGGTTTGAAACCTGCTGCAGCAGCATTTTAATGTCCCTACAAAGTGGGAGGCATTAAGCATTGCACTTATCCGTCCGTACCTCCCAAATTTTTGTGGACTCAACTCCTCTTTAATGGCTGGGTGGATTTTGCTCACAGCTGAACAACCTTAATGTGTAGGTAATCGTAAATGAAGGAATTTTCGCTGCGACCAATTTTGGCAGAATTATGGCCCTTTGAAATTTTTTCCACTATATATACTTCAAGAAATTTGTGGACTCAACTCCTCTTTAACGGGGGTTGATTTGGCTCAAAATTTCACAGCTGAACAACCTTAATGTGTAGGTGATGGTAAAGGAAGGAATTTTGGCTGCCCCAATTTTGGCAGAATTATGGCCCTTTTACATTTTTTCCGCTATACAGTAAACTCCGCTTATAATAATATTGAGCGGACCATAGAATGTATATCGCTATATCCGAATATCGTTACATCTGTAAATAGGCAACCAAGAGCATGGACATAAATGGGTATAACAGAGATGCAAAACCACCAATTCCATATACACATTTAATTAGATCTATGTAAAATGGAAACGAGAGCTGTTTGTAAAACAGTTATGCCCCCTATAGGTTAAAAGCAATCTTTAAAATATCAAGTTTGGATGAAAACTGTTGGACATAAGAAGCAACAAGGCTTGTCACAGGATGTGACGTATGCCCCCGAAGCGTATGCTTGTCAGAGGAAGGCAACACAATGTCAGTTACATGTTGGCAAAAACGACACTTCCTACAAGAGGAGTTATGGTCCTTGTACTCTGCACTTCCTTCCAACATCCTGTATCAATATATGTGGTTTTATTTTAAATCACTTCAATACTAATGGAGTTAACTGAAGGGCAATAACTCCATAAATATTGTAGAAAGAGTTATGGTCCTTGTACTCTGCTCTTTCTCTCGATGTGCTCTATCAATATATATGGTGTTATTTTAAATTCCTTCAATACTGTGGTAGTAGTTATTGTCTGCAAAAAAAAACAAAGGGCAATAACTCCATAAATATTGAAGAATGAGTTATGGTCCTTGAACTCTGCACTTCCTCTCCACGTCCTCTATCAATGTATGTGGTTTTATTTAAAAATCCCTTCACTACTAGTGTATCAATATATGTGGTTTTATTTCAAAATCCCTTCAATACTAATGGAGTTATGCTCTGCACAAAACAATAAACAAAAGGCAATAACTCCATAAATATTGAAGAAAGAGTGTACTCAGCACTTCCTGTCATTGTCCTCTATCATTACATGAAGTTTCATTTCAATTCCTTCAATACTAATGGAGTTATGCTTCGCACACAAAAATTAAACAATGGGCAAAAACTCCGTAATATTGAAGAAATAGTTATGGTCCTTGAACTCAGCATTTCCTCCCATTGTCCACTACCATTCTATGAAGTTTCATTCTAATGGTAGTATGCTCTGCACAATAAAATTAATGCTGCGCACAAAAAAATAAAACAAAGGGCAATAACTCTATAAATATTGAAGAAAGAGTTGTCATTCTTGTACTCTGCACTTCCTCTCATTGTCCTCTATCATTTTACAAAGTTCCATTTGGATTATGTCAATACTAATGGAGTAATTCTCCGCACAAGAAAATTAAACAAAGGGCAATAACTCCGTAAATATTGAAGAAAGAGTTATGGTCCTTGTGCTCTGCTCGTCCTCTCATTGTCCTCTATCATTATATGAAGTTTCATTTGAATGCCTTAAATACTAATGGAGTAATGCTCTGAACAAGAAAATTAATGCATCATATAAGGAAATAAAACAAAGGGCAATAACTCCGTAAATATTGAAGAAAGCATTGTGGTCCTTGTGCTCTGCACTTCCTCTCATTGTCCTCTATCATTATATGAAGTTTCATTTGAATCCCTTCAATACTAATGGTGTTATGCTCTGCACACGAAAATAAAACAAAGGGCAATAACTCTGTAAATAAATAGGCACTTCCTCTCATTGTCCTCTATCATTATATTAAGTTTTATTTGAATCCCTTCAATACTAATAAAGTTATGCTCCGCACAAGAAGCGTGATGGACGGACAATGTGTTTACTATATGCCCCCGAAGTTCCCTTCCGGGGCATAAAAAATAAAAAAATGCAAATCAGTTTATGGCAAATTAATATATAAATATTCCGGTTAACAATCAAAGATCACCTCAATGATTTCTTTTTTTACAGCATGTATACACGTATATAACGTCCTAATAATGTTAAATAATGTTGATTGCTCGTCATGTTATTTAATACTGCCAGAAGCAACCAATGGTCATTGAACCGATATGAAACTCTAAAAGGATCAATCACCCCCAAAGCCAATTTTAATTGATTATCACATCACTGATTATTCAATAAGGCTGACCGTATACCTGATTACTCCACCTGATTACCCAGAGCATTGTTTTTCACACTTGATACAGACTCAATATATCGAAATAAAAGGGGAATATTTGCGACTGGGCCATGAAAACAACATTGTTATACCGAAACTTTGTTACATGCGATATCGTTACCGATGTTATATCAATTGAAATGTTGAAATGAAGGGATTAGGCCGGGACCTAGGACTCAGCATCGTTGTATGCGATATATCGCTATAAGCGATATCGTTACAAGTGGAGTTCACTGTATACTTCATGAAATTTTGTGGACTGAACTCCTCTTTAACGGCTGGGCAGATTTCGCTCAAACTTTCACAGCTGAGCAACCTTAATGTGTAGGTGATCGTTACGGAAGGAATTTTGGTTGCAACTAATTTTGGCAGAATTATGGCCCTTTGTCTTTTTTCCACCATAGAATTATATGACAAAAATTTGTAAAGGCAAAAATTAGTGTTGGCGACACGCTCTTTGTCTGTGTCCAAACATGCATCGTGGGGGCATCTGTGTCTGAGACACAACTAGTTTTCTCAAGGCTGGTGAGACTGTCCATTTAAACACATGAACATTACCACTTATTTTGCAAAACGATGATAGTGCGATTGCGTAAAAGTTAAGCTAAAAAGGAGGTACGGGTACTAGGCTTCAGTGCAACAAAAATATGAGAACGATTCATTAATGGCATCCTTCGCTAGCAATGGTAGTATCATTGTTTATAAAAAGAGCTGTCTCAGGACTTTGTCAGAGTTATGGGCTTTTGTCAATGACCTTACATAGTGACCAAGAAGACGTGTGAAGTTTCAATTGATTAGCTGTTTTAGTTACAGAGATATGTACTTTCACGCAAACATTAACCTCAATATTTCTTAGTACAAAAGGGGCATAATTCAGCCTATCACAGTTATGGGCCCTGGCCAGTGACCTTATATGATGATCCTGAAGACATGTGTGAAGTTTTAAAAGAATATCTGTAGTAGATATAGAGATATGGACTTGTTGCACGCAAACTTTAACCAGAATTTTCTAAGTACAAAAAGGGGCACATTCTGTTAAATTGCAGGTCAGAGTTATGGGCCTTGGTAAGTAACCTTATATAATGACCTCGAAGACATGTGTGAAGTTTCAATTGAATATCTGTAGTATATATAGAAATATAAACTTGCTGCACGCAAACCTTAACCAGAGCATTATGCCAATGCTGACGAGCGGGTGAGTGGAATAGCTCTGACTTTTCAGTTAACACGTGATGGCTTAAAATAATTTGAATAAAAAACAGAGAAACTGGAGTAATTGTGAGGAGTAAAACAAAATGTCCTGGTTGACCAGGTGCTGTATTTGCCCCAGGGCTACATTTTAGATCTGAAGCATCACTTTTAATTTTAAACAGGACCACAAGGCATTGCACAAATAAAAGACGTAGGTCTTCTTTTGTTTATTTAAGTAGTTATATATAAGATTCTAATTTTTTTCCTATTTATGTCAAAAAACTAATTTTCAACCCCCAGGGAGGCCATTTTTTAGCAAAAGGGCAATATTTTAACAAATTTAGTATAGGAATACACGGAAATGCTACATACCAAATATCAAAGGCATAGGCCCTGTACGGGGGGGTTATTGTTTAGCCCAAGGGGCAACTTCTGAGCAATATGGGTAGAGGACTATAAGGTGATGCTACATGCCTAATATCAAAGCTGTAGGCATTGTAGATTCAGACAAGAAGAATTTCGAAGTTTTTTCCTACACATGTCAATAGAAACAATTTGAGCCTGGTATGAGGTCTTCTAAGTCCGCCTATGACTTACCAGTTGCCATCATCAAGTGTCAAGTCCTTCAACTCATTAATGCTTAGAGCCTGAAAAAGGAAATAACAGTATCTGGAATTGCATGTGTACTTGCATGTCGGTGTTTTTTTCAAAACAAGAAGGGGCTATCAAAGTGCCCAAGGGACATGGATATCTATTCTGAAATACCCTTAAATGTCTATTTATAATGAAGTTCATTTGCGGTTGAAGAAGGTGCGACCCTTTTATTGGAGGGCTTAAGTTTTACTCGCTTTGTTCACATGCAGTTTCTAATGATCAACAGTCAAATAATCTTAAAATCAAAAGCATGTTTATTGCGTAAAGCAAGCATTCAGCAGGGATGTGATTCTTCCTTCTTTCTTTGGCATTATAAAATGCATTTACAGATTGCGCTTACATTTGCTGGACATTACATTTACATTTTGGTGAACTTACATTTTGGTGAACCCTTGAGGGGTATAGTGTATTTTGCTCTCCACAAATGTTTCTGAAAACACACCCCTGATTGAGTTAATCAACATATATCTAAGCTGTTACATTAATTAATGGATACAAAGGTTACCTGCAAACTGTAGCGGAATATACTGAGGTACTTGATCCACTCCAGAAAGTTGGGAATGGTGTCCAGATTGACCAGCAACCCACTGAACACCTGCAAATACACAGTATCGGACATTATCACCTGGCTAGCACAGACAGTATCAATCTGTATCTCTATCAAAAGCATGTCGCTTGCACGGACAGTATCAACTTGTATCTCATCAATATTGTGTCGCTTGCACAGACAGTATCAACTTGTATCTCATCAAATCAATATCATGTCGCTTGCACGGACAGTATCAATTTGTATCTCATCAATATCATGTCGCTTGCACGGACAGTATCAACTTGTATCTCATCAATATCATGTCGCTTGCACGGACAGTATCAATTTGTATCTCATCAATATCATGTCGCTTGCACAGAGAGTATCAATTTGTATCTCATCAATATCGTGTCGCTTACACGGACAGTATCAATTTGTATCTCATCAATATCGTGTCGCTTGCACAGACAGTATCAATTTGTATCTCATCAATATTGTGTCGCTTGCACGGACAGTATCAACTTGTATCTCATCAAATCAATATCATGTCGCTTGCACGGACAGTATCAACTTGTATCTCATCAATATCATGTCGCTTGCACGGACAGTATCAATTTGTATCTCATCAATATCATGTCGCTTGCACGGACAGTATCAACTTGTATCTCATCAATATCATGTCGCTTGCACGGACAGTATCAACTTGTATCTCATCAATATCATGTCGCTTGCACGGACAGTATCAACTCGTATCTCATCAATATCATGTCGCTTGCACAGAGAGTATCAATTTGTATCTCATCAATATCGTGTCGCTTACACGGACAGTATCAATTTGTATCTCATCAATATCATGTCGCTTGCACGGACAGTATCAACTTGTATCTCATCAGTATCGTGTCGCTTGTACAGAGAGTATCAGCCTGTATCTCATCAATATCGTGTCGCTTGTACAGAGTATCAACCTGTATCTCATCAATATCGTGTCGCTTGTACAGAGAGTATCAGCCTGTATCTCATCAATATCGTGTCGCTTGTACAGAGAGTATCAACCTGTATCTCATCAATATCGTGTCGCTTGCACGGACAGTATCAACTTGTATCTCATCAATATCGTGTCGCTTACACGGACAGTATCAATTTGTATCTCATCAATATCATGTCGCTTGTACAGAGAGTATCAATTTGTATCTCATCAGTATCGTGTCGCTTGTACAGAGAGTATCAGCCTGTATCTCATCAATATCATGTCGCTTGCACGGACAGTATCAACTCGTATCTCATCAGTATCATGTCGCTTACACGGACAGTATCAACTCGTATCTCATCAGTATCATGTCGCTTACACGGACAGTATCAACTCGTATCTCATCGGTATCATGTCGCTTACACGGACAGTATCAATTTGTATCTCATCGGTATCATCACACACGGACAGTATCAACTCATATCTCATCAGTATCATGTCGCTTACACAGACAGTATCAACTTGTATCTCATCAATATCATGTCGCTTGCACGGACAGTATCAATTTGTATCTCATCAATATCATGTCGCTTGCACGGACAGTATCAGCTCGTATCTCATCAATATCATGTCGCTTGCACGGACAGTATCAACTCGTATCTCATCAATATCATGTCGCTTGCACGGACAGTATCAACTCGTATCTCATCAGTATTGTATCACTTGCACGGACAGTGTCTTGGAAAGATCATTCGAATGCTTGATTGCAGGGATTGAACTTACAATCTCTGTTTTTCATGAAAGCTTGAAATAAAATGATTTTACAGTAATTGTATTGAGAACAACAAAAATGACTGACCATCATGATGACATAGCACAGGGCTATGAGGAGGTTGGCCACTGCGAATATCCTCACGAGGGCGCTGATGAAGAACGAGATTGCAGACGCCGCTAGCGACACGCCAAACAGGGCCAGAAAGAACAAGCAGAACTTGTCAAAACTGTTCTCAAATCCTGCAATGAAAGACAGAACTTGTCAAAACTGTTCTCAAATCCTGCAATGAAAGACAGAACTTGTCAAAACTGTTCTCAAATCCTGCAATGAAAGACAGACCTTGTCAAAACTGTTCTCAAAACCTACAGTGGAACAAAGAAATGAAATCAAACTAGAACTCTGCTTGTCGACTGACTTATGTACGATACGAGCAATTATGCCAAAAACCAAACTTAACCTTCCTTTTATGCCTATTAACACTTCCCTAAAGTTTCATAATGATTGCACAAAAACTTCTCAAGTTATTGTCTGCACAAACTGAAGGGGACGCTGCTGTTGCCACTGCCAACAACGCCGCCGCCATAAGTAACCACTATATGTGGCCTTTTCAGGCAACACAACCAAACTGGCTTTATGACTACAAAAGTTCTCAATATCAAACTTAGTCCCAACTTAAAATACTGACCAATGAGACTCTTATTACATTTGAGCTTTGATTTTCATAGGTTGAATAAGTCTAAGATTTCAAGACCAAGTACACAATGTAAGTACTGGATGCCTATCGTGAATATGCAATGTTAGCTTGAAACTGGATACCTATCATGCAGTATGCAATGTAAGTACTGGATACCTATCATGAAGTATGCAATGTAAATACTGGACACTTATTGTGAAGTACACAATGCAAGTACTGGATACCTATCATGTATAAAATGTTAAGTACTGGATACCTATCATGAAGTATGCAATGTAAGTACTGGATACCTATCATGAAGTATGCAATGTATGTACTGGATACCTGTCATAATGTACGCAATGTAACTACTGGATACCTGTCATAAAGTACACAGTGTAAGCACTCGATACCTGTCATGAAGTGCACAGTGTAAGCACTCGATACCTGTCATGAAGTACACAGTGTAAGCACTCGATACCTGTCATGAAGTACACAGTGTAAGCACTCGATACCTGTCATGAAGTATACAGTGTAAGCACTCGATACCTGTCCTGAAGTACACAGTGTAAGCACTCGATACCTGTCATGAAGAAAGCAATGAAAGCACTGGATAACCGTCTTGAAGTACGCAATGCAGTACTGGATCCCTATCATGAAGTATACAATGGAAGTACTGGATACCTATCATGACGTATGCAATGTAAATACTGGATACCTATCATGAAGTATGCAATGTAAGTACTGGATACCTATCATGAAGTATACAATGGAAGTACTGGATACCTATCATGACGTATGCAATGTAAATACTGGATACCTATCATGAAGTATGCAATGTCAGTACTGGATACCTATCATGAAGTATGCAATGTAAGTACTGGATACCTATCATGACGTATGCAATGTAAATACTGGATACCTATCATGAAGTATGCAATGTAAGTACTGGATACCTATCATGACGTATGCAATGTAAATACTGGATACCTATCATGAAGTATGCAATGTAAGTACTGGATACCTATCATGAAGTATACAATGGAACAGAAGGCAAGTGTTGGCAGGAATCTCATGGGTATCACATCACAGATCACAGTAGAGAGGAAATACGAGGACACTCTGTAGAACCCACTGACGTTTTCATGCCTGAAAGAACAGAACAGTTTTCAACACTTTTCAAATGCAATGCACTTACGATACTATTTATTACTTTCGTCTTTGCAGTATAACACGAGGTAGCAACAGTACAATTCTCAACACAATCTGGCCTGCAAGAAAAAAACAAATTCAGAGCCACTATTTATTACTTAAAAAATAATTTTCAATTAATCGTTGTTTATTGGCCAATAAACAACAATTTGAAGTTCTCATGCGTAGGAATTAAAATACAAGGGCGTTAGCCTGAGTGGTTCAATAGCCACGCATCAGAATGACAAAGAGTTGTTTATTGGCCACTCATCAGAATAACAAAGAGTTGTTTATTGGCCACTCATCAGAATGACAAAGAGTTGTTTATTGGCCACTCATCAGAATGACAAAGAGTTGTTTATTGGCCACTCATCAGAATGACAAAGAGTTGTTTATTGGCTGATAAACAACGATAATGCGAAAATTATTTCAATTCTTACATGATTAGACAAATATTTTTGCAATTGACCAGTAGATGCTTGTCAATCAAGGATTGAGTTGACAAATCATGGGTTTATATTTCAATACTAAATAATAGCACATGGTTGCATAATCCAATCGATTTACTTCAAACCCTCATTCTTTGTCTATAGAAAAATAAGCGAGTATCATGTTAGAATTTCCAATATCACACAAGAGGTATCTATATATTTCTGTTGTGCTGTTGTTTTTTAACCAATCACCACACTCTGACAGTACTCAAGTGTCAAGTAATTTACCTAGTCAACACAATATATACCAAACATCTTGGGTATCACATTCTGCAAATACATATTTATAACATCATACACAATTCATGTAAACATGACTAATTTCGTATATAAAATGCCTCTGTGACACCACAGATTTATTTAAAAGGACAAACTGTTCAATCCGGCTGAATTTCAGTATGAACATTTTAGCTTTAGACACATTTTTAGTAATAATTCTAAACTTTATGAACAGCTACTGAATATGCTAAATGAAAATCAAATGCATACTTCAAATCCAAAAATTATTACATATTTCATCCAGATAAAAAGTCATATACGCTAGTTGTCTAATTTTGACCTAGGTTTTTAATGTTTGTTGTTTCTTTTTGTGCCCATTGCATCACCTATTGTTATGTATGTGTTACGTTTGATTTGTTTGTTTGGATTTTTTGGCCGTTTTTAACAGTATTTCGGTCATATCAAAGCGGTCAATTAACCTACTCACACTTTTCCTGGGCAAGCTTAGCCGATCGAAGCGGTTTACCACTACTTAGTGCACATACTTATGCCAGCAACTGACAACTGCCCTACTTGAATCAGAGGTAGGGGGAGAATAGCCGCAGAAATAATTTCATGACCAATCCCCACTCAAGTTATGTGGCCGGACTGGGGTTCGAAGTTTTAATTCCCAGATTGACAGTCCAGCCCTCTACCAACTGAGCTAGCCGGGCCAATGTATGTGTTACGATTTATATGTGCTCATAGGGGTATGTCAAGTTACGCCCCAGTCAATATTTCTGCCTAACACCATCGTTCATTCACGCTCTCACTGGCTGAATTCAATGCCTCAATTTCATTTTATATACATGATTGTATGGCGTCTAGTCAGTGTTTGTAGCGATTCAACAGCAACAAAATAACTCACTAAGGATGTATTAAATAACATGTCTTATTCAGGTCATAGAATACCTAAGCCATATTTATTCTAATGACATTTGTTTCAAATATTCAAATATCAAATATGACATTAACTTCTCTACTTGAGACAATGTTTGTACTCACAAGAATATGGCTCGGTTTTTGATGAAGAGTTCCACAGCTGACAGATTGCCAAACACCATGTTCATGATGATGAAGAAGAACGACCCAGTCCTGAAACCAGAGGTACCATGTAACAATCTGATTAAAATCATGTCCTTAAATATGCCACACCATAAGTATCCGAGTACGACCAGTACCAGTCAAAGGTCACGATCTGACGACCTTTCAGTACCCCAATCATTGCCTTGTCTGAATTTTAAAAGTACAAGTGAATATTTTTAGCCTCAAACATTACTATTTATGTGGGACCCCAAAGTGTAGTTACCAGTATTACACATTCATATTTTTACAATGTAAACATCGATTCTGAGTTAACTTGTGCAACATACTCTGAAAAAAAACATGCTGTCATCAGATCTCATGCAAGAATATTGTGTATTTTAGTTAGATTTAACAAATAAGCTCTGCAAGAACCAGCTCAATGACATGTGCATCAATGTATATGTCCATAAACCTTTGCTAGCAAACATGTTAATCCAACAACATATAACTATGGTTTACAAAAACATGAATTTCTTATTTCTAAAAGCCTAACATCTACAATATGACACATGACCCACTATATGTACAGCCACATCTGGATAGTCCATGAGGATAAAATAACAAATTTAAATACAACACTTTGCAGTGGTGTCATGGAAATTACAAATGGAAATGGTGTCCGCCTTGTGATGGGGCGGTATTCTCGAAACCTCTTGAGTAATTTCTTAAATATTTTCACTTAAGTGTAAAGTTTCAATATATTGTATTTCTTTACCGGATTCACACATATGTATGTTGCTGATGTTTGGCAAACAACATTTAATTACTGATGTCATTTTAAAGTTTTATTTCGTTCTGCAATGTTTTTATACGGAGTAGTACAGTTAGGGAAATTTCCCGATTTAAGGATAAGGATAAAATTTATCTTAAGATGAATACCACCCCAGGACGTTGCAAGTCTGATCCCTACTTTGGGGCAGCGTTCGACTGATGTTCCTAAAAAACACCAAGTACAGGTGCTATGTAAGCATTTATGGTTTGGTTACAACTGTACAAGGGCGTATCTGTTTTGAAGGCCAGACTTATAATGAACATATTTATGGTTTGGTTACGACTGTACAAGGGCTTACCTGTTTTGAAGGCCAGACTTGCAAGACTTGTCCACGTTCCAGTAGATGGCCCCCACGACTACGGCAAAGATTGCCATGGTAAACACCTGTAGAGTACCAGGCCGTATTCAGAAACAACTTTAGTTTATTTTCACTTCAGTTTTTGTAAATTAATGCAATATTTATAAAACTATTTATGAATTTGTCAATCCCTATTTATTATATGCTTTTCTGTGAAATATAAAATTTTATTGGTGAAATAAAATTTGATACTTCCACTGCAGTGAAAATATAGCATAAAACAGAATATTTTTCTATAAATAGCATAGATCTGCCGTTAGTGGTTAACCTCCCTTGGCACATTTATATGCATGAACAATATTCACATACACATGTTTACAAAAACAACTTTTTTTCTTATATAAAATTCAACAAAAATATAATTCAGTAATCATGATAAACACAAAATGACACCTTTTTTAACCATACTAACTACTGACAATTTTGTAATCATTTATGACATCAGAATTCAAAAACATTTAAGCATGTCTTGCGAAATTATTTTTTTTATTGTCCAAAAATAAAAAAATAAATTATGAATTTTGGTGAATGATCGAATTTTATTTCACTTGTGGTCATAGAAATTATATTTTTTTCTATAACCGCTCGTGAAATAAAATTTGATCACTTACAGACATCGACAAATATCCTCTTTAAAATGTTAGGTAAAGTAAACAAAAGTGAAAAATTGCAAAAGTATCATCATTAATATATACTTATCAATCAAATTTATTTTATAAATAAAATATAATAACAAGAGGGTCAAAATGGCCCTGGGTGGATCACCTGCGTTTAATAAATCATAATAGCTTGTAAAATTTTAAAAGCGTGTTCAGAGATGTTTGAAGTAAAATGTTACATCAACGATGGACCACCGACAGACATTCTTTTCAGAGAAAAAATAATAATTTGAAGAAATATAGCAAAAGTCACCTAAGGAACATTTCTGTGAAATTGTATTGAAATCCAGCCCAGTTGTTTCAGACGAGAAGATTTTCAAAGTTGTCAAAATAGCCATATAAGAAAATCTGCCCCGCAAAACAGCGCCTCTGTTTTTTAATGAATCAGAATTATTTTAAGAAATTTAGTAGACTGTCACCCAAGGAACATTTCTGTCAAATTATTTTGAAATCCAGCCAATGGTTTCAGACAAGAAGATTTTTAAAGTTTTCAATATAGCCACATAAGGATACGTGCCCCGCCCCCATTTCTGTGAAAACTATTTTCAAATCCAGCCATTGGTTTCTGACAAATAGATTTTTAGCATTTTCCAGTTAAGTTTGGTTAAATCCGCTAAGCAGTTTCAGAGAAGAACTTGTTTAAGTAACTTGTTGACAACGACAACAACAATGAACAATGACGGACGACGATGTCGTCTGAAGGTGAGTGACCAGAATATCTCACCCATGAGCCCCTTGTGCTCAGGTTAGCTAAAAAGTGGAAGAAAAATGATGATTTTAAAGTTCGGCCGTAAATAAACTATTAGAAAAATGATGATTTTAAAGTTCGGCCGTAAATAAACTATTGTTTTTTTCCTCTTTCATGACTAATACTTATTAAGGATGGGTTGGTAGGCAGGAAAAATATTTTTTAATTTTGTTTCGCTGTTTACATTACAACCAGGGATCATATTATGGCCCCAATGCTGTGTAGGTGCGAAAGCCAGATCAGTGATGCGTGATAGACCGCAGTCGTGTCACTATCGATCGGAGTGGCTTTGTTGCAGTCCATTGACTGTATTATATAACTGACAACTATCGGTATCTGTTGATCTGTTGTGGACATCGGTATGCTCTTCTTCACGATAAAATCGTGTTTAGCTGCTATAGAGACTGAGCATAGCAACCGCATGTAATCCTCGTGAAAAATATGCATTTCCTGGATAACTGTACTGAGTTCATAATGATATAAAATATGCATAGCGATATGAAACCTAACAGAAAATTAAAACAAATCGTAATACAAATAGTTTTCAATAAAATTAAAGTGTATTTGCTAGTTGGTTCAATTGAGGTTCATGACGTCATGTTGTTAATTAAATAATTACAAAGTGACCATATTCCATTAAATTATATTTAACTACATTACATTTGAAGTTTAGTTAAGCAAAACTGGTATAGCAGACATACAAATTAAAAGCTTATTGAAGTTTAAGGTGTGGAAACTTAGTTTATATTAAAAATTTAATATACATATTTTCGGACGTGCTATGTTTTCGGATACACATAATTCCTATACAGAATGGTCGTTCTCATTGTATTGCATTATCTTTAAACTTTCGTTCAGTTAAAAACTCATAATAGACATGGAAATGAAAACTGGAGGATAAGGTGTGAAAACTCCAGATGATAGTTATACTTTATAATACACATTTTCGAACATGCACCATTTTCGGATACACATAATTCGGATAAAAAATGAGAGGAGCGGGGGACGTCAGGACCGATTGACTTTCCAGAAAAATATGATCCCTGATTATAACCCATTAAAATTTTGACAAAAGAAAAACAATATGCAAGTATGTCCATTTAAGCATAGTTGAGCATTATTTTTTTTTATCCGACAACAAATAAAAATCGTTATTACCATTACTTTCAAAACACAATAAAAGGCGTCTGCTGGAAGGAAAATTCATATAAAATTTACCAGATTTGTACTCAAAATTGTGATCAGATTAATGATAGCATTTCCATGTCCGACTGGTATGATACCCTGTATGACCTACTGGTGTGTGTTTACCATGTACCTGTACCATAAACTATTGAGACAATTTTGGGAGATGTACACGACACATCATCTGGTCATGGGGAATAATAATCTTAAGTAATTTTAAACACTGTCTACTGTGTAGGCATTTAGAAGTAATAGAGCAAAAAAACTAGGGATGGGACCAAATACTGAAATCAGTATTCGAATATTCGTTTTGATTATTCGAATACAGTAGATCACCGTTATTTCGAACACCATTAATCCGAATTCCTCGTTATTTCGCAGTTTTTTGGGGGTCCCGATTTTTTCCTTCTTATTTTAATTAGAATTTTGATGTTTAATACGAACTCCGTTATTTCGAATTATCGCTATTTCGAACCCATAAATCCGGTCCGAACACCTGTTTTTCAGTACATTTATCAATTGTTAATTCGAAGTGTTAATAATAGAGATGGAGAGAATGTTCACACCTTTACTTTAACCGTATCAGCTGTGACAACATTTGCTCTCTGCTTGATGTTTGCACCTTTCCGGAGTTAATAATCGATTAAACCAAGCTGTTGTGTTTGTATAATGAAAGCGTGGCGAGCTATTGCTTTAACAAGACTGAATTGCAAACACGGATGTCAAAACGTTTGAGCAATTATTAGGCTTCTGTATTTAAGTTAGACTTGCATTTGTCAGATCATCAGTTCGTATTTACTTGCGCTAATATTCACGATGTCAGAAGCAGTAATAAATACAGAAAACATCAATCCAATTGCCAAGCAATCTGGAGAAGGGCCCGGTAACCAACCCGGGAGGATATCCGGATTGGCAGCAGGGAAGGGCGTTAAACGACGCCATACATTGAAAACTTACAAAGAAAAGTATGGTGCCATCATGGAAGAGGAGCGTAGTGTAAAGTCAAAGAAAACGATCACTGAGGAATTTTATAAAATAAACTGAAGTACATCAAGTTATCGTATTTATTCGTTTTTTATAAGTTCAATCAAAGTGTGTAGTGTAACCGCATCTCTACTATATAACTATGCGATTTTTACAAGAACTTTTTTTCTCAAGAAAATCTATAAATTTTTAATTTGAATAATCGTTATTTCGAAGTATTTTCTCCGGTCCCGACGACTTCGAAATAATGAGTTTTGACTGTATATTCGATTATTCGTTTTTGATAAACGTAACATTGAATGTGTTCTGTTTGAAGACCGCATGAAATACGTTCAAGCTCGTGACGGTGGCATTGTTATTAATTAATCAAAAAGATTATATGAAAGATTGAAGAATAATATTTAATTAATATGATTTATATTAAGCTTATACCGAACTTGTGACATTTAATTCACAAATTCACACAAATTTATTGGCTGACAGTGGACTCATTTTGATTGGCTATCCAGTGCTGTTTTTTTATCTATTGTAAGGCAAGTCAACTGTTTAGATGTCACTTAAGGACAATTAACACCAGTGTAAGCCTTCTGCAAACTGTGAATCCGTTTTCACAACATGCCCCTGTCAGTTATAAAAAACATACATCTGATTGTTCTTAAGGGCTATAAAATGCATCGTATACATGCTTGCAAAATGTTAATCCCTTGTAACGTGGGGACCCCTACTAATTATCAAATCCAACATCTCGTTTATTGGACTTAATTGGCATGTGTTGTAAAAACCATACACTGTCCCATGCTAGGCAGGAAATACTGTGGTAATCCCTGTTACCTTTGCAAATTGACTGAAAAAAAAACACACGCAATCTATAGATTTTGTGAATAACATATAATTATGAAAATCGAATATTCATATTCGTTTTTTTTATATTATAAATATTTTCCTATATTCGGATATTCGAATATTCGGTTATTCGGTCCCATCCCTAAAAAAAAAATTATCTTTGAGCTTCAATTGTAACCCTGACTTTTGACAGAAAAGCATGGGTGATATATGCGACACATCATCTGGAATGGGAAATAATAATCTTATGTTATATTAAAATCCTTCCATACATTTCGAAGTTATGGAGCAGAAACAAAAATCCTTGACCTCTGACCATGAATTGTGACCTTGACTTTGACTTTTATGTCATATGTACCTCAGTGCTCCAGATATAGGTAACTAATGCAGCAGATAAATTCAAGTTAACAAATGTTTTTAATAAGGAATTTCTACATATTGACACATTTAACATTCAATGTCATTTGAGGGTTTGATTTTCATTTCCAAGATTAAAACTAGAAATGTTGTGCTTAAATGTGCACCCCCATTTTATGTTCAGTGCGTATCTTGTGTATTTCCATGTGTTAATTAGGTCTGTTTGAGTCTTATCTGGTCATTATGGAGCAGAAACAAAAATCCATGACCTTTGACCTTGAATTATGACCCTGACATTGACTTTTATGTTATCTGTACCTGAAGGACTGACACAGCCGGGTTCCTCAGCAGGTTCCGCAGTGTGCGCTGACTGCAGTACAGCAGCTGGGTGAAGGCGTTGGTTGCGTACTCCACCCGTGGCAGTCGCTGTACCATGCCCTGCCGCAGTTTCTCCCTGTACGCGGCCAGCACTGGGTCCAGCGTGGACTGCAAGCTACATGTAGAGAGAACATACAGGTGTGTATATAGAAAATACTAGGTAAGTGTTGAATACAGATATGTTTATTAAGCGAGACTTAGAAAACCTCAACCACAAGCCTTGGCGAGTGGTTCATGTTTTCCTGCCGAGCAAATAAACTTGTCTTTATTCAACACATAACTAGTATTGTATTTATCCCATAATTTTATACCGTTATATTGATAATAAATGAAAGAAAACGTTCTAAATAACACACAAAACAACAACATAAAATGATGCCAGAAAATCAACACAATGACATCATTAGACAGCAAAAGTTTGCCTTATCCTACATTGTTGAAATTAAGTGTATTCATTGGGGGTTTATTTCGTCAATGCATGCACAATGACGGGATAAATCTGGTCGACCAGTGAGACACAAGATACTTACCAGGCAAATTAAAAAATATTGGAATATGTTTCTCAACTGAAACCGGCTTGCAGAACAAAATATTTTGGTCAAAATTACATTTTAGTGCATGACAGTTATCAAGCAAACAGAGCTCCACATAAGCTTTTAGCCTAAAGTGTATTGTACCCCCTCATCTTCTGGTTAAAGGGTATTTTACCCCCAGTCCATCAGCTTTAAAGGGCATTTGAGAAATTTAAAGGGTATTTTCATTTTTAATAAAAGATCAACATAGATTAATATTGGCAAAAAGAGGGCAAAAGGCCCTAGGCCGCTCACCTGAGAGGCTAAGAAACTTGAGCAAGTTTTGTGATGATTGGCCTATAAATGTGGCCTCAAGAATGTTTTAATAATATGATCTCCACAATTACAGGCAGTACAGCATTTTTTAGACAATTTTTCACCCCATGATGCTTAGGTTTCTTGTTCGATAACTCAACCAGTGTGACAATGAAATCGCCGATTATCACCATCACTCATCATAAGACTCCTCTCGATTAACATATTACAAGATATTGCCTGCTGGCACTGGCTGCTGGAGCTTACAATGTCCCTTTCTCGACCCACATATACGATACAACGCTATTTTGAGTAGACTGGTTCGCTTGAATCACTTTTAATATATTTGGAAGGCTACCTAACACCATTAGCTGAACTGGATTATTGGTTAAACCGCTTACACAGCTTAACTCATTCAAAATACGTACCGAGATTTGCAATGCAAAACGGTACGTACTGAGCGTATTTTTGTTTGTTTTTCAATGCGTAAATATGCAGATACACGTCTTATCTGGAGCTCTGCAAAGCAAATCACAAAATAGTGGTGACATGTTTCCCCACTGAAACTAGACTGTGCAACTAAATATGCCATTCAAAATTACATGCCAAGCATTGCATCAAGCTGTACTGCTGACCCAGTGTCTGTTATATCGGCCTCAGTCCTTGCTCACTTTATTTGAGGTCAACTAGATCAAAAATATTTGGGCCAACCGTTAAAAAGCCCAGTCAGCGGGTGGGGGGAATGTGATCTGCAGCCTACCTCTTGGCCCACTGGGACCTCTGAAATCCATCCACCAGCTTCTTGTGAACCGTTTCTTCACCTGAAACCACAAACAAAATTACACATTTGTTTACTATTAAATCCTTTTATTTCAGTGTGTCTCAATTTCCCATATTCGTGCAAAAGGGGTAATTTGTGTGATTTTAAAAATTAACAAATATTTCATTTGTATGTATGCATTTTAATAATTGCCATTATGTACAATGAAAATAATAATTTATGTTTCCTTTGTCTTTTCCTCACAAGAATTCTGTCATCAACTGACAAAACTAGAATTGTCACATGAGTGACGGATATACCCCCACAATATGGCCTTGTCACAAAACTATGGCATCCATTCAAAAGAAATGGACAGAGAGAGAATGCTTTAATTTGTGAATGGACAACAGTGTATTTGGACAAAAATAATGTCAATAGGAGCCATGACTATGTCAACATTCAGTGGTTTGTAACCCAAGTTGAACTTGATCTGTATTTTATGATGTTACACTTATGTACCAAAAATAATTTACATATGTGAAGCCTTTCATAAATTTTTGTCCATGTTTTGGGTGAATTTAAGTCAAAATGGGGCAATAACTGTGTCAAAATTTAGTGGTTTGTCACCAAAGTCGAACTTGACCTGTATTTAATGATGCTACACATGTGTACCAATAATTATTTAAATATTTTAAACCATGGTTGAGTTATTGTCAGGAAACCATGTTTTTAGGGAATTTAAGTCAAATAAAGGGTAATTACTCTGTCAAAATTTAGTGGTTTGTAACCAAAGTCAAACTTAACCTGTAATCTATGATGTTATACATGTGTACCAAAAATTATTCGAATATGTCAAGCCATTCTTGAGTCATTGTCAGGAAATCATGTTTTTAGGGAATTTTAAGTTGAAAAGGGCCCATAACTCTGTCAAACTTTTAGTGGTTTGTAACCAACATCGAACTTGACCTGTAAAACATTATGTGAATATGTCAAGCCTTTTTTGAGTTAACATCCGGAAACCAAAAACCAACAGACCAACAAGTTCACTCCGATATACCCCCCCTAAACTTCGTTTGTGGGGGTATAATAATTTACGTAAGGTCTTAACATTGTGAAAGATTCACACAAGGACATATGTAAAACTTATGTTTTACAATAATATGTTGCAAAACTATTTCATTCATAAATTTTCTCTATTTAGAAAATTCTAATAAAAGACAATTAAATCCCCATCACGCAAATTTAGCAGGGACAATATGACTCGTTTTACAAATATGGTTCCCACATTTCACCGTTAGTCAGTGTGAAGTGTGAATACAGACAATGTAAATACAGGTATGTACATCAACAATGAACGAGTACTAGTTGATAATTTTGATACGCAATGCTTGCTCAAGCAGATATTTACACACACTTCTTATATTTAATGACACATTTTTGACAAAAGGGCCAAATGGCCCTGGGACGCTCACCTGAGTTTCATCAGTCAAAAATTTTTCCATGTGTTACATTTTTATACAGATATGGATATACTGATATGGACTGATGGAAATGCGGCCTTAACCATCATGGTTTGAAAAACTTAAGTGACAACAGACATTCCAAATTTGGGAAGTACATATTGAAATTGAAGCTTTTTCTTCAATTTGACCTAGTGACCTAGTATTTGACCCCACATGACCCAGATTCAAATGCAGCCGAGATACCAATGAGACAAATGTTCTGACCAAGTTTCATGACAATTGGGCAAATAAGGCCAGGACTTTTTGATTTTACGGTTTACAAAACCGGCGAACATAAATTTTCCGAAAGTGAATTTTTTTTTTTATATAATTACGATTTTTTTTTAACCGATGGGGGACGAAACGTTCAAATTTTCGAAATATTTTGAGTACGAATATAATAATTTGCTCGGTAAGTCCGTTTACTTCCGTGAAACTGCTTTTTGATTTTGACGGTATCACACGATGATTGCCGATCGAGATCAACAAATTGTTCCAGAATTTCACGGACAATTTTTGTAAGCAAGGCGTCCGCCGTTGTTTATGTACATGTATGCCATGTAAAACCCGTGTTTTCTACAAAAGAGTGCGAAATGTCTGCTGAAACACGACGTCACGTTCCACGCATGGAAAGCGTGCGTGTACCGATCATGTGCTTTACTAATACAGATCTTTAAAGACATTGGGTGTGCTAGTTTCCCGTGAAAGGAATGTTAATCCCATGCATGATTTTTGCAGGGAGAAAACCCGTTATTGTGGTCAGTGAAGTGTTTCAGTTTGAGGGTCGTCTCATAAGCTGTACTAGTATCCAAAATTGAACAAAAAGATTGGTACAGCAAATGGAGAAAAAATAGGTAAATTATAAAGAAATTGGCGTGGTTTTTCCATGCAAATTTACTTATTGGTGGACAAAAAATTAGCAAGTGATTTTTAGTTCGTAAATTGTTGAATTTATTATATATTGTAAACTTCTAATAATTTCAACATGTTTCGTAGACGGCCCTTAAAATGACTTGTCCATTTGATGACAGTTAATATTACCGTTAGAAGTACGTGGAAAGAATGAAACATGAGAAAATCAACACTGTTTTTAACAATAGAGTGACATTTGTCTTTAACATTTGACACGCAGGCACGATGTGCACGAGGAAAATTTCCCGCCGTTTTTCAAGAACAAAGCATGTATATAATATAAATATATTTTAATCAAGATCTTTACAATTCACCAATTATCCAGTCAGTACTATGTTCAACAGCTGTAACGATTAAAACAGTGTTAAAACACTAAATACATGCCCATATGAACATAATTAATCGAATAAAAAAGGCTCCATCAGTAGATCGAGTGTAACCTAAAGATTTGAGAACGACGAGAATAGTGGGTTTGGACATGACGTCACTGTGCGAATGTGATGCGCACTGGACATAAACATCCGGAAAAAATCATTACTTTCAGTTTCGCAACAACAATGATGCTTTTGCTTTTAAAAGGCTAGAGGTATGCCGTTCAAACGGTGATGTTTCGTTTATTTCATTTCGTTTAAACTTGTACAAAAAATTGAAAACATCTTAGCCTTAAATTTAATAGCTAAACGCACCAGATAACGTCATTTGACACATGCAGCAAAAAAATTTGACGTACGTAGGGGATACCCCTCCCTAACCCACCCCGCTCGGGACGGGTACGCCAAAAAAAATCCTGTGGAAGGCACTGGATGTATATTTTCAGGTGGCATTTGTAACAAATAATATCATTAGTAACAAGATCTTCTTGCGGGCACATCGAAACGAGGATGTGGGGACAGACAGCTTTGTCTCGTATACACTTAAAGAGAAAGTCATGGTTGCATTTTGTTGATGATATATATTTTCGCGACACAATGAGAATTTCTTATTTGCCTTGTATTTTGTTTCTGTCACAATTGTAATGCAATAATGTAACACACACTAGCAGTTCAGTTTATATCTGATAAATTTCATATATACATGAAGATTTAGCATTTACACAGAGTTGAGTATTTAAAAAAATATATATTTAAAACTGGTTTCACATTTTTAATAAGAATTAAGACTTAATAAAAATCCAGACAATTAGCGTCATATTATTTGGAATTTTCTCTTGATATAGTTAAATTTAATATGTTTTTCGAGACCTCACAGCAATTATTTTCAAAATTTGCGTTGTTTGGTTAGATTAAGCTCGGTTTGCAAGGTCTGTGTTCGGGCAGTTGTGGATTCCAGTCCTGCACAGGTTAACTCGTCTTCTTTTAAAAAGGCATCTCACTTTACATTTTGTAAATCCATACAAGTATACAACTTTGTGGTAAAATAAATTTTAATGATGCCGTTAAAATATATGCATCTATTACACTTATTTACTCTGTAAAATTCATAAATACAAATGGTTAAACTGCATATAAAACATTGGTGTAATAAAACAGTTTATACCATGTTTGACGTCTTATTCTAACATCACATAATAGTGTGTTTTAATGTTCGTATTGTTATTAATTATAAATTGCTAATGGGAAATTGTTCGTTGTGTTAATATTTGAAACCTTTTTTTTTTTTTTTTTTTTTTTCGACCTGCCAGTGGACATGTTCCCCAAAAATTTTTGTAAACCAGAAAATAAAAAAGGACTGGCCCTAATGTAACTTCTAGTGTTAACAAGCTTTTT
Source organism: Congeria kusceri (assembly GCA_027627225.1). Lineage (NCBI taxonomy): Eukaryota > Metazoa > Mollusca > Bivalvia > Myida > Dreissenidae > Congeria > Congeria kusceri. The sequence continues at coordinate 70,271,443 of CM051031.1, read as the reverse complement.
CTTCAATTTGACCTAGTGACCTAGTTTTTGACCCCACATGACCCAGATTCAAACTCGGCCGAGATACCACTAAGACAAATGTTCTGACAAGTTTCATAAAGATTGGGTCAAAAATGTGACTTCTAGAGTGTTAACAAGCTTTTTCTTCAATTTGACCTAGTGACCTAGTTTTGACCCCACATTACCCAGATTCAAAATTGGGCGAGATATCATTGGGACAAATGTTCTGACCAAGTTTCATGACGTTTGGGCGAAAAATGTGACTTCTAGAGTGTTAACAAGCTTTTTCTTCAAATTGACGACAATAGCTCAAATTTTTTCTTCTAAAAGTCAAGATAAAAATACTATTATTCAAAGAACAAACTAGTCGTACATTGTAAACTAAAGTGTATTGTTGGAAAATTAAGCGCTCATCAACATTGATTTTTAAAATACATATTTTAGTCACGCGCAGGGTATATTAACAATTATACCCCGCTCGGTGTATGTTACTTTTCCAACGCCATGACATATTAAAATTATTCAGGGATGGGTATATGAGATTTTACAATGTGAACAACGAAGTGAGGTATAATGATATGTGATATGATTTTCTTTCATTGGGCAAGTGACTACTTACCCATAACATGACCTTCTAACAATGATAATACTTTCATAACCAAAACTATAACTATTTACGTTTGCTAAATGTTGAATTTTTTTCAACAAGCAACTGATAATGAGGTTATAAATCTGGACGCATGTTCGACATAAATAAGAGGAACCAACACACTACGATTGTATGTGATTTCTTTTTATACCACAGCCAAACAACTCCACCTTGCTATCAGTGATTTCATGTATACGTGATAACCCCAGTCTTCTATCAGCAATTGGGTTATCAACCTATGATAACTGACAAGTGTCAACACACCACACTAGACTGCAAACTGAAATTAAATTGAAGTCCTATTAAAACTATGCCCCAAAATAGCACAGTCTATGAAATATCGTGTTACCCAGTACGTCCATTTTAACATAGAAACAGTTTTATTTGCGTTGCCATTTAGAAAATTAAAGACGATAAATCCCATCGTAAGTGCATAATCAAATATATTTCCAATAAAAAAAAAATTATACAGTCGACTCAAGCTTCCTCGAACTCGCTTTCTCGAATTTCTTGTTGGCTCGAAGTTTCCTCGAGGAACTGATATTTTATTGCTATATTTTCATATAAGTTTCTGTCATTTGGTTCGAATTCAAAAGGATCGAATTTTCGGATGGCTCGAAGTGTTTGTCACAGTTTCAGTTAAGTTTTCACACATTTAATTGCTTGTTTGGCTCGAACAAGCTTCGGTCACATCGAGTTGCCAATAGATTAGATGCACTTGATAAGTGTCATGTCTTGCGAGAACGCAATAATTGATTTCACAGCTTTCACAAACTTAAAATAGATAACATTAATAAAAGATATAAATAAATGTTTGATTGCTCTTAAAACCATGATAGATGTCGCAATACTCTTCCATTGGAGATTTGAAAATAAGGCAGTTGGATTACTGTCCATACATGTACACTTTCTCGAACACCGTTTGGCTTGAGGTTTCGATGGCTCGAAGTTTCCTTGTTGGTCCCTACGACTTCGAGGAATCGGAAGTCGACTGTACATTGAAACAAATTTAAATATCATGAGTAGTATTTGGCAGTTCAAAGTATGATATACCAGTAAGTGTGAAAATACTACCTATTGACATTACTGAACATTTGACTTAAAAGTTTAAGTTTTATATCATAAATATTTTATACAAAACTGGAAGGAAAAGAAATAGGTAATTATTATTAAGTTTGGCATAAGCAATAGGGAATTATTAAGTTTGGCATATGAAATAGGGAATTATTAAGTTTGGCATATGCAATAGGGAATTATTATAAAGTTTGGAATATTCAAACGGGAATTATTATCAAGTTTGGCATATTCAAACGGGAATTATTATTAAGTTTGGCATATGCAATAGGGAATTATTATGCAATTTGTCACATCAGAAATTTGAAACAAGTTGGAGGTAGCAAAGTTCAGTTGTGTCTGATGGGCATACTATTTGACCATGATGATAACAGATGATTTTTAATGGCTCACATATTGCAGAGTACTCTAAAGTTATTCTATTTTGCGGTGGTCTAATGTTCATGTATTCTGTGGCATGAAAAAAGTGCAAATTTAAGACCCAATATATAATATATATAAGCGGACAAATAATGCAGTAAGCATGTGTATAAACAAATTGGGCTTGCAATATATGAATTTCATCTAAGTGCATAGTTTAGTAGTCAGTTGTGATTCATTTATGATAGAACGCAACTTATGAAAAGAAAAATATGAACAGGGCTTAATGCATGTGCGTAAAGTGTCATACCGGATCAGCCTGTGCAGTCTGCACAGGTTAATCCAGGACGACACTTTCCGCGTTCAGTGAATTTATGTTTAAGCGAGATTTAATTAAAACAGAAAATACCAAAAAGCGGAAAGTGTTATCCCAGATCAGCCTGTGCGGACTGCACCGTGATGATACATTAATCCCGGTTTTCCCAAGACACGCGTTTACTGGATTATTTAAAACAATGTACATAAAAAATAAGCGAATGTAACAGACTGCATGAAGTAGCCGTTTTTCTAGAATGTGAAAATTAAGACACTGCCAAATTAAACGACATTACAGTTCTTACTGCCCTCAATATTCCCCAAAAGGGGGGCATCAGACAGTGCATGTGCATGATGAATGCATGCGTCAATACTCAATACATGATATCTGGGTCTCAGATAGATATCACTGATAAACCAGTACAACATGTTCACAATTATCTGGGTCTCCGACATATATCACTGATAAACCAGTACAACAAGTTCACAATGCAGTTCAAAAACAGCAATATCATTGTATAAACAAACCAAGGCAAAAGGCTAAACAAATTCATAAGGATGTCAAGAAAGCACCACATACAATACATGACAATAGCATAGCAATATGGTATTGTCCAGATTCATGGCCTACCAAGGTCAACTATTCAATACATGATGCTTCTTCAAGACTGTAGTTGTCCAGGACATTGACTACTCTTGTTCACGATACTATGTATGTCTAGATTTATGAGTGTACATGTCATAGCATACTATATTCCATACTATCTTCCAGGGTCCTTTTAAAGAATGTCTGGATTGATGTGTGTTCATGTCATAGCATACTATATTCCATACTATCTTCCAGGGTCCTTTTAAAGAATGTCTGGATTGATGTGTGTTCATGTCATAGCATACTATATTCCATACTATCTTCCAGGGTCCTTTTAAAGAATGTCTGGATTGATGTGTGTTCATGTCATAGCATACTATATTCCATACTATCTTCCAGGGTCCTTTTAAATAATGTCTAGATTGATGTGTGTTCATGTCATAGCATACTATATTCCATACTATCTTCCAGGGTCCTTTTAAAGAATGTCTAGATTTATGTGTGTTCATGTCATAGCATACTATATTCCAGGGTCCTTTTAAAGAAGGTCTATATTTATGAGTGTACATGTCATAGCATACTATATTCCATACTATCTTACAGGGTCCTTTTAAAGAATGCCTAGATTGATGTGTGTTCATGTCATAGCATACTATATTCCATACTATCTTCCAGGGTCCTTTTAAAGAATGTCTAGATTTATGTGTGTTCATGTCATAGCATACTATATTCCAGGGTCCTTTTAAAGAAGGTCTATATTTATGAGTGTACATGTCATAGCATACTATATTCCAGGGTCCTTTTAAAGAATGACCAGATTTTTATGTGTGTACATGTCATAGCATACTATATTCCAGGGTCCTTTTTAAAGAATGTCTATATTTATGTGTGTACATGTCATAGCATACTATATTCCAGGGTCCTTTTAAAGAATGTCTAGATTTATGTGTGTACATGTCATAGCATACTATATTCCAGGGTCCTTTTAAAGAATGTCTAGATTTATGTGTGTACATGTCATAGCATACTATACTCCAGGGTCCTTTTAAAGAATGTCTAGATTTATGTGTGTACATGTCATAGCATACTATATTCCAGGTCCTTTTTAAATAATGTCTAGATTTATGTGTGTACATGTCATAGCATACTATATTCCAGGGTCCTGTTTAAAGAATGTCTAGATTTATGTGTGTACATGTCATAGCATACTATATTCCTGGGACCTTTTAAAAGAATGTCTATATTTATGTGTGTACATGTCATAGAATACTATATTCCTGGGACCTTTTACAGAATGTCTAGATTTATGTGTGTTCATGTCATAGCATACTATATTCCAGGGTCCTTTTAAAGAATGTCTATATTTATGTGTGTACATGTCATAGCATACTATATTCCTGGGACCTTTTACAGAATGTCTAGATTTATGTGTGTTCATGTCATAGCATACTATATTCCAGGGTCCTTTTAAAGAATGTCTAGATTTATGTGTGTTCATGTCATAGCATACTATATTCCTGGGACCTTTTAAAGAATGTCTAGATTTATGTGTGTTCATGTCATAGCATACTATATTCCAGGGTCCTTTTAAAGAATGTCTAGATTTATGTGTGTTCATGTCATAGCATACTATATTCCAGGGTCCTTTTAAAGAATGTCTAGATTTATGTGTGTTCATGTCATAGCATACTATATTCCTGGGACCTTTTAAAGAATGTCTAGATTTATGTGTGTTCATGTCATAGCATACTATATTCCAGGGTCCTTTTAAAGAATGTCTACATTTATGTGTGTTCATGTCATAGCATACTATATTCCAGGGTCCTTTTAAAGAATGTCTAGATGTATGTGTGTACATGTCATAGCATACTATATTCCAGGGTCCTTTTAAAGAATGTCTAGATTTATGTGTGTACATGTCATAGCATACTATATTCCTGGGACCTTTTAAAGAATGTCTAGATTTATGTGTGTACATGTCATAGCATAATATATTTCAGGGTCCTTTTACAGAATGTCTAGATTTATGTGTGTACATGTCATAGCATACTATATTCCTGGGACCTTTTAAAGAATGTCTAGATTTATGTGCGTTCATGTCATAGCATACTACATTCCAGGGTCCTTTTAAAGAATGTCTAGATTTATGTGTGTACATGTCATAGCATACTATATTCCAGGGTCCTTTTAAAGAATGTCTAGATTTATGTGTGTACATGTCATAGCATACTATATTCCAGGGTCCTTTTTAAAGAATGTCTAGATTTATGTGTGTACATGTCATAGCATACTATATTCCAGGGTCCTTTTACAGAATGTCTAGATTTATGTGTGTACATGTCATAGCATACTATATGTCAAGATTCGTGGTTTGTCCAGGTTGTGGCATGATATAGGATTCTTTACCATAATGTCATGATTTGTTGAATATACAATGTATGGAATATGCTCATGTCTCAAGATACCCTTCACCATTACACGCATAACATATTTTTCACCATACCTGTTTCATTACCCCTAAAATACAAACCATGTGTACATATACTATTTCAAATTAAATGTTTTATTTTTGGGCTTAAAACTGTAAATATACAGTTATGCCAAAAACTCCCCTTGGATATTAAATTGATAATGTTCTATGGTAATTCTTAAAAAAGACATTTCATTAATTTGGCAAAACTAGTTTTATATCAAGTTAGAAAAAGTTGCCACATCAATGATAAGCATAAAGAGAATCACATTTTCCTTTATATTTGTGCACTAAAGAAGCAACTATTGGCACTTAATTGTTAAGTTAAGTGCATTTACTGACAATAGACAATGTATGCATAAAAAGTTACCATTATTCTACTGTGTTGAGTGACAAAACACTACCATGAATGGTATCTGGAATTTAAGGGACACAAAATGCAAGGTACTGATGCTCATCCAATCATCTGAGGATAAAGGATACATAATGCAAGGCATTGATGCTCATCCAATCATCTGAGGATAAAGGACACATAATGCAAGGTATTGATGCTCATCCAATCATAGGAGATAAGGGACACATAATGCAAGGTGCTGTTGCTCATCCAATCGTAAGGGATAAAGGGCACATAATGCAAGGTACTGTTGCTCATCCAATCATACGAGATAAGGGACACATAATGCAAGGTACTGTTGCTCATCCAATCATAGGAGATAAGTGACACATAATGCAAGGTATTGTTGCTCATCCAATCATACGAGATAAGGGACACATAATGCAAGGTGCTGTTGTTCATCCAATCATAGGAGATATGGGACACATAATGCAAGGTGCTGATACTCATCCAATCATAGGAGATATGGGACACATAATGCAAGGTGCTGTTGCTCATCCAATCACAGGAGATAAGGGACACATAATGCAAGGTACTGTTGCTCATCCAATCATAGGAGATAAGTGACACATAATGCAAGGTGCTGTTGCTCATCCAATCACAGGAGATAAGGGACACATAATGCAAGGTGCTGTTGCTCATCCAATCACAGGAGATAAGGGACACATAATGCAAGGTACTGTTGCTCATCCAATCATACGAGATAAGGGACACATAATGCAAGGTGCTGTTGTTCATCCAATCATAGGAGATATGGGACACATAATGCAAGGTGCTGATGCTCATCCAATCATAGGAGATATGGGACACATAATGCAAGGTGCTGTTGCTCATCCAATCACAGGAGATAAAGGACACATAATGCAAGGTATTGATGCTCATCCAATCATAGGAGATATGGGACACATAATGCAAGGTGCTGTTGCTCATCCAATCATAGGTGATAAGGGACACATAATGCAAGGTATTGATGCTCATCCAATCATAGGAGATAAAGGACACATAATGCAAGGTATTGATGCTCATCCAATCATAGGAGATATGGGACACATAATGCAAGGTACTGTTGCTCATCCAATCATAGGAGATAAGGGACACATAATGCAAGGTACTGTTGCTCATCCAATCATACGAGATAAGGGACACATAATGCAAGGTACTGTTGCTCATCCAATCATTGGAGATATGGGACACATAATGCAAGTTGCTGATGCTCATCCAATCATAGGAGATATGGGACACATAATGCAAGGTACTGTTGCTCATCAAATCATAGGTGATAAGGGACACATAATGCAAGGTGCTGATGCTCATCCAATCATAGGAGATAAGGGACACATAATGCAAGGTGCTGTTGCTCATCCAATCATAGGAGATAAGGGACACATAATGCAAGGTGCTGTTGCTCATCCAATCATAGGAGATATGGGACACATAATGCAAGGTGCTGTTGCTCATCCAATCATAGGAGATAAGGGACACATAATGCAAGGTATTGTTGCTCATCCAATCATAGGAGATATGGGACACATAATGCAAGGTACTGTTGCTCATCCAATCATAGGATATAAGGGACACATAATGCAAGGTACTGTTGCTCATCCAATCATAGGAAATATGGGACACATAATGCAATGTGCTGTTCCTCATCCAATCATAGGAGATAAGGGACACATAATGCAAGGTACTGTTGCTCATCCAATCATAGGAGATATGGGACACATAATCCATGGTGCTGTTCCTCATCCAAGGAATGGCAGTCAGAGGCAGGATTACTGGGGAAAGACGAGGTAAACTTACTTGTTTGATAGACACCTGAAGAAAACAACTGTTGCTTCAACACACAGAGAATCACTCAAAACAAACAGTTTATCAGTTCACGCTGTGACTTGCTAGGTGCTGTTAAGTCTGCAGGACAGTAACAGTGTGTGTGGTGAATTTCTATCAAGTGCACCAGAAATTTTTCCCATTCAGCCATCGCAAACACAAGACATGTTAGTTGGGTTATGGGGGACAGCGCAAGATGTCTCATTAACAAGATGGATTATCAAGGCCATAATATATACCATTCACTTGGTTCAGTAGCATGATGTGATAAATACATCTGGTAAACTGTAAGACGAATCTAATTAAAAATAAAACTCTTAAATGCAAACAAGCTTTTTATGTTATTTCTATCAAACTATGTTTTATATACAACATTTAACATGATATTTGTTTTAAACTTTTAACTAAATGCAAACATACCATTTTGAGATATCTTTTCCATATCTGAAATGAAAATATGAATCAATAATTAAAATGGCAATAGAATGACTACATTTAGTATTATGTGATATATTTCTTTAACTGTCCACACACACATTTATATACTTTAGTAGTAAGGTAGAATCATTTAAGACACAATGTTGTACTGGATATGGCGTCAGCCTTGCCATCGGGAGGTCGTGAGTTCTATCCCTGCTCCGGGGACATTCAGAATATCTTCCTCAAATGACACCAAGAACCAAGAACAGGAAATGGGTCTCAATAAGCTCAGGCTTTCAATACAATCTAGCTAAAATAGGTTTAATCTAAGGTAGAGTCACAAATAAATGCCTTCAATGAAGTTTACCTGTGGAGGCTATGATTTCACCGATGTTTGTTTTTGCGATATTTGGGTCACCATTGATGACATCCAAGAAGAAGTCAGGGGGGTTGTTGTGTTCTTCAATGGTATAACCTGTAGGTGAGGAAAGACATGCAAGGTACAGTCATGCAATACAATGATAACATAATGCAAAGCAGGTATGTCATTATCAAATGAAACAAGCGATTTTTATCTAAAACTCAGCAATTTGGGCAGTGGTCAATGGGGCCCCCTGATGATATTACCGATCGCAATTTTAAAGTTCCTGAAAAACAAGAAAAGATTTTCTCACGATTTTAAATGATGAATTTGATTGGCAATTGGTTAATAATGACAACCCAGGCAAGGTATAGTAAAACAATATAGTAAAACAACAAAACATGGTCCCTTGAAGCTAGGTTAGCGCTCAGAAATATAACTCAGTACCCAAATTTTTCAAATTTGCCAAAAATACACGTCACTTAAAAATAATTTTCCCAGAATATGCACACAAAAAATACATCATTTTCAAATTATTTTCAAAGTTTAACTAGCCAATGGCTATTGTGGCTAGTAGTAACGCTAACATAACTTAATCACATCCAAATGTATGAAAAGCTGTGTATCCCTGGTCTAGCACCATAATAACAAACCGTTAACAAGAAATCAACAAAATATGGACATCAGCCTTATTATTCTATCATAAACCAGGCTTGACCCCAAGGCAATAATAGACTGAGCTAGACCCCAAGGCAATCATAGACTAAGCTTGAATCCAAGGCCATCATAGCTTGAGCTTAAAACCGAGGCTCTCATAGACTGAGATTGACCCCAAGGCTATCATAGACTGAGATTGACCCCAAGGCAATCATAGACTGAACTTGACCACAGGGCTATCATAGACTGAGCTTAACCCCAAGGCTATCATTAACTAAGTTTGACCCTAAGGCTATCATATACTTAGCTTAACCCCAAGGCTATCACAGACTAAGCTTGACCCCAAGATTATAATAGACTACCCCAGGTTATCATAGACTGAGCTAGACCCTAAGGCTATCACAGACTGAACTTGACCCCCCCCCCCCCTGGGCTATTATATACTGAGCTTTACCCCAAGGCTATCATACACTAAGCTTGACCTCACTGAGCTTGACACCAAGGCTATCTTAGACTGAGCTTCACCCCAAGTCTAATATAGACTGAGCTTGACCCCAAAGGCTATCATAGGTTGTGTTTGACCCCAAGGCTATTATAGACTAAGCTTAACACAAAGCAATCTAGACTGTCCTTGGCCCCATGGCTATCATAGACTAAGCTTAACACAAAGCAATCTAGACTGCCCTTGGCCCCAAGGCTATCATAGACTAAGCCTGACCCCAAAGCTATCACAAACTAAGCCTGACCCCAAAGCTATCATAGACTGAACTAGACCCCATGGTTATCATAGACTGAAGTAGACCCCAAGGCTATCATAGACTGAACAAGACCCCAAGGATATCATAGACTGAACTAGACCCAAAGGTTATCATAGACTGAACTAGACCCCAAGGTTATCATGTACTGAACTAGACCCAAAGGCTATCATAGACTGAACTAGACCCCAAGGTTATCATAGACTGAATTAGACCCCAAGGTTATCATAAACTGGTTAACAGCCAGATAGTACCCGTACCAGTCACTGGACAAGAATCCTTACCGATGGTCTTGAAGAATGTCAGTGACTCCTCACAAGGCCCATGGTAGATTGTCTCCCCTAGCGACAGCAACATAAGACCGTCTATCAAGCGATAAATGCTGTAGCGGGGCTGGTGGATGGAGAATATGATTGTACGTCCTTTCAGGGACAACCTTGAAGAAACATTATATGCAACTTGGTGTAGTCATATAAACAAACACAAACCAGTTGAATATGCTCCAGTAAACCTATAAAGCATCTGTTTATTTATACTTATATCTTTTTATGTAAGTAATACAATAGTAGGGTATCAAACACAACAAAAGTGCACGACAACAGACATCTTATTTAAATTAACATTCGAAAGGAAGAATGAATTACAACAGTTTTTACATTGTTCTTGTGTATGAATAGACAAATAGGTGCTTATTAAAGGGACTTTGCCTACAAATTGGGCCGCATGGAGGCAACACCAGTACAAATCTGAAATTTAGATACTAATATTAGCATACAGTAATGTTAAATGTAATGAATATATCATGGGAAAAAAAAAAATCGCATTCCAATAAGAAAACCCATCATGTACCATAATTTATATCATGTTTATTTGGCCCTTTTCTTGTCCATATTTTGACTGGTACATTTTGGGTGTTATGCTTGACTACAGTTTTGCACAATTCATAATCAAGTAGATGGTTAGAGCACTGTCAGCTGTAATTTGTTCTTAGGACTCGGAAGTTGTGAGTTTGATATGCTGGGTTTTCGTTTTTCCAAGCATTTTGTTTAAATTAGTTTTTTATAAAAAATCTCATAATGTAGTACATTATTCCTACTTTATTTCATTTATACGGCATTGCATTGCTCATTTCTGTAACATAATATTTAAATCGTTAGAGAAGATTGCATTGTCCCTTTAAAGGAGCATACAAACGGTATTTCGCATAAATACAGTTATCTTTTTTTCTCCAATGTATTTTTGGACTAGCAACAGTATATTGTTGGAATAGTTAGGAAAACAGTTTACACAAAGACACAAAAATGTATTGCAATAGTTCAAGTAGGATTCGAACTCCCGCCTACAAATGTGTGCAATTCAATGAAAACTTCTGTACGCTTTCTAACACTTTCTGTAAGCGGTGCATGCGTGTAGGTGTACACTTTGTGAATTTCATTCATATCGATTTTTTACTACTACTACTATTTTTTACCTCGCCCACGAAAGTGCCATCGATGAAAACTGTTTAATTAATAAAATACTATCTGGTTGTCAACTGTTTGTAAGAAATAGGCCATCATAGTTAACAATCCTTCTTTATTAATTCACTGTAAACGAACTAAATGAACTTTATTTCTGCAAATGTTATTGCCTAAGTACTGTCATTATGCCCCTTTAAACATCATGTCTACTAAAAATCTATGTGACCTTTGAATGTCATGTACAATGTACCAAATGTTTTAGAAGAATATATATGGTACATTTTTTTGTTGCCTAAAGCAAAACCTCAATTATTTATGTTTACAAAAATGGTAAAATGACACCCACACAGTTTTAATATTTCACATTTACAAATATAATCAGGTATCATGTTTGCTACTTTATCATCTTTATTTTCACATAAAAAACAGTCAACACAGCATGGGACTAGAATAGCAGATATCATCTATTAAAGTCACACACAAATATATGACCTATCAATATTTTCCCGCAGGAGGGGGGCCGCAGCCTGACCCAGGGGAATTTTACTAAAAATTATTATTTATGGGGTCTGGTTCCCCACCCTAGAGCCAAGCATTTTTGTTTAAATCCCCACAGTGGGAAATGCTTAGTGCATCAAATGGCAAGAGGTGTGGGGGCAATATTAACAAACATTGGTATCCTAAACAGTATTTTTTTTACGGATTTAACAATTCCAAACTGCCCCATGTGATTTTTATAATGCCGTGATAAACAAAGGGTAATTATTGTTTGCTTCAGTAATATTTTCCTGCACATAAAGCTGCTGTCCCCCCCCCCAAAAAAAAGTTGGTATTCACAAAACTCCCAAAGAAAATTTAGCTTAAGATGTACTTTCATTTCAGATTAAATTTGTTTTATATGAAATGCAATGCGTCTGTTCACTAAAATGGTAAAATGTGAAACATCTGAGCAATGCAGCCACAGACTTAAGAAATTTACGTTTAAATTTATAAATTTATAAATTTTAAGAAATTTACTTAATTTTTCACTAAGGGGCTTTATGAATACCAGCCATATACAGACTAATGGAGCCTACTTTTTGAGGAGCTGCATGATAGAATGAGGCCTAATTATTTAGAAAAAGCATGACGGAATGAAGCCTACTTTTTAAGGAGCAGTATGATGGAATGAGGGCTTCTTTTTAAGGAGCAGCCTGACGGAATGGGGCCTACTTTTTTAGGAGCAGCCTGATGGAGTGAGGCCTACTTTTTTAGAAAAAGCATGACGGAATGAGGACTACTTTTTGAGAAAAAGCATGACGGAAAGAGGCCTACTAAGGAGCAGTATGATGGAATGAGGGCTTCTGTTTTAGGAGCAGCCTGACGGAATGGGGCCTACTTTTTAAGGAGCAGTATGATGGAATGAGGGCTTCTGTTTTAGGAGCAGCCTGACGGAATGAGGCCTACTTTTTAAGGAGCAGTATGATGGAATGAGGGCTTCTGTTTTAGGAGCAGCCTGACGGAATGGGGCCTACTTTTTTAGAAAAAGCATAACGAATGAGGCCTACTTTTTGAGGAACAGCCTGATGGAATGAGGCCTACTTTTTGAGAAAAAGCATGACGGAATGAGGACTACTTTTTGAGAAAAAGCATGACGGAAAGAGGCCTACTTTTAAGGAGCAGTATGATGGAATGAGGCCCACTTTTTAAGGAGCAGTATGATGGAATGAGGGCTTCTTTTTTAGGAGCAGCCTGACGGAATGGGGCCTACTTTTTTAGAAAAAGCATGACGGAATGAGGCCTACTTTTTGAGGAGCAGCATGACAGAATGAGCCTACTTTTTGGGGAGCAGCAGGACGGAATGAGGCCTACTTTTTGGGGAGCAGCATGACAGAAGGAGCCTACTTTTTGAGGAGCAGCATGACAGAATGAGCCTACTTTTTGGGGAGCAGCATGACGGAATGAGGCCTACTTTTTTCGGAGCAGCATGACGGAAAAGCCTACTTTTTGAGGAGCAGCCTGACGAAATGAGGCATTTAGAAAAAGCATGACGGAATGAAGCCTACTTTTTGAGGAGCAGCCTGACGGAATGAGGCCTACTTTTTTAGGTGCAGCGGCCTATGTTTTAAGGGCAGCATGACAGAATAAGCCCTACTTTTTAAGGAGCTGCATGATGATATGAGGCCTACTTTTTGAGAAGCATAAGGACGTAGGCCTACTTTTTGAGGACCAGAGTGACAGAATGAGGCCTACTTTTTGAGGAGCAGCATGACAGAAATCACCAATTGTTAACAGCTTAGATTAGTTTAAACATATTTATTTTAGCTCCATTATATCGCAAGCCTTAGACTTAATGAGATAAGTGCCAGAATTTACTATATGTATAAATTAACTACATTATTGTGAACTATTAATAATTTTACAGTGTACGTAAATTTCAACATAAAACATGACCGAATAATCTGTTTTTCACAAGTTGACTATTGTCATATGCACCAACTTGCTGATCGCTAATTGCGCCACTGCCCAGTTATCACCACGGCGAGTATGACCTTTGTGTGTACTTGTGTCAACAATTATCGGGTTCACGCTTCCGCGGTATCGCGAAGTGACACCTAACACGATACACTGTTCGGTTTATTCAGGTTTTTTAAGGTTGAATGAGATCAAATTTGTGAAAAAATCGTTCGGTATTCGGTTTGGATAAGAAGGAAAAAAATCGGGACCGACATAGCCGTTCGGTTTTGACAGGGATTCGGTTTTCACGGGGTTCGGTTTGGACAGGTTTCACTGTCTATCATAATTGGCTGAATTTCTTTCCATATGACAACATGATTTTCATCAGGATCATTTGAACTGATTATGTATTGTCTAGATTTTATTTCCACATTTCCGACAAGTTCAGGTGGATTCAGGCTAGTCGAAAGTGTATGGCCTTTGCCTGAATGGGCAAGTTTCCAAAAACGTATTCTGAAAACTGATGAGGCCTACTTTTTGAGGAGCAGCATGACTGTCCCGGCGGTGTTGGCATCCAGGCCGGTGGTGGGCTCGTCCAGGAAGAGCAGAGGCGGGGAGATTATCAGCTCCATACCGATGTTGCACCGCTTCCTCTCTCCACCGGATATACCCCGAATAAACTCATTCCCACACTGTGAAAGAAGCATACAGAAAAAATCAATACATCTTTAAAGTTTATCAAGTTGTTTATCAGTATTCTACTGACAGGAGTACAAAAATACCTAACCACTTATATGAATTGCGCAATTCTGGAGATATTTAAGTTTCGTAACAGTTAAGAAATGCATGTCAAATTTCAGGTTTGGGGGCTTTTTTATGCTTTTTTTCTATTTCTGAAACGATAGTATTGCCTGTGATCACCCAAGCTAATATCACATTACAGTGCATAGATACATATCCATTGTTAAGTTAGTTGGCGAAGGTATGTGTGAGTATTTAAGAGGGTGATAATGTACCAGCAGTAGAAGTGTTTGTCTTGTCATTTAGATACATTAGTGATACAAACTCATGCAGTAGTCAAATAACCCACTTGCCCGAAGCATGGAACAAGTAAAAACCAGTTCGGGCAACTAAAAATTTGGACCTGTCTGCCCTCAATGGCTAGTACAGGAAGGATGCAAAATTATGAAACTTGAAGATTTATTTAACAAAAATACTGTACAACAATATCAAGAAATTTTTCTCTAGCTATATCATAATCACCTAATTTTCTTCCCATATCACTAAAAAAATCATTACTATCATTTCAAATGAGAAGGTAATTTCGAGATTTTATTTCCCCATTTCAGACAAGTTCAGATGGAATTTAGGGTATATGGCCTATTCCCGAATGGGGAAATCCTTCCAAAGACTATTGTGAAGACTGATCATGACCTCACCTTGGTATCGGCGCAATGCTGCAGGCCAAGCTCCTCTACGACGGTGTTCACACGCTTCTCACGCTCCTCGGGCGACACGGTGCTAGGAAGTCTCAGGGCCGCAGAGAAGTGGAAGTTCTCACGAACACTCAGGGTCCCCATCACTACATCATCCTGCAATCATGCAATTACACACATACTGTAAACATTTTTTATTTTACGGTGTCTAAATTTGGGAAAAACATTCTTGAAAAACTACTCTATGTCTGATCTTTGATTTTTCACGCATTTTTCATGTTTATGTACATTTTTTTTTAAATATTACTGCAAAAACCATATTGTTTTATTTGCCCTATTTGTAACTACGGTTCCGTCGCATGTGACCCATGACTGCCTACTTAACAATGAATTAAGGTATCATTCAATTATGTATTGAAGGTCCCCTTGTTATAAACATAAACTGTAAGAAACTATCATTTGTCTGCTAATATAAATAAATTAAATATTTCTTAATGCCATCAATTTGATTATGTCGCCTGATATTCTATTACGTCAGACATAAATCTTGGAGAAAAAAAACAACAGTAAACTGCTTATTTATTTTTATCATTAAATGTGAAAATACTTTAATTTAACTGATCAGAATGAAAATAGTCATACATGGGTTACAGCTCCAACACATTAACTTGACATTGACCTTTCATGAATCCATTGCAATGAATATATAAGTTTGCGTACTGGAATCAAGTTGAATCAATGTAAGAGTATCCCACTTACTATACCCGGTACAGTTAAGGTATCAATAAAAATGGGTGAAACACGTCCACAAACAAAACAGAGAAATAAATATACAAAACAATTCAAGGGTGTAATTATGCTAATAGAATTCAGGATGTTCAGGTTAATGTGTGGGGGCTATACATCAAAAGAAACAGTCAACTGTGCAGACATCTGCAGGGCATACTCTGCCGGATTAACCAATAAGCTCATTTGGCAAAAGAAAAACTTATTCAGCTACAACTTTTTCTTCATACAGCCATTAAACAGCCAAAATGAGAAGAATGTCAATGTAGTTAGGTAAATCTGGCTAAAGAAAGTTATGAACCAGTGAGTCTGGAGAGACCTGCATTGGACACATGAATAAGGTCTTACCTGCACAACGTATCCCACCATGCACTTGAAGTTGTCCGGCAACGGCTGTCCATCGAGGAGCAGGGTCCCAGACAGACCCTCCGGGTCCTTTCTGCCCGCTAGTACGTCCAGCAGCCTGGATACATGAGAACTTGCTGACTCATCAGTCAAAAAGGAGGTTAAGATAGAGAGAGACTTAATAAGCAGTGACAGGAATTTGCACAACCTGTTCTGACGATATAAACTCAACAGGGCTTTTAATACAAACTCATCAAGGCTTGTTTACCTTATGTTATTATCACACCAGAGCCCGTCAGTACTGTGTTCACAAGGTCCTTGTCACGTCATGAATTTTTGTTAGGACGCAACGAGGACCTGATAAAAACCCAAATTTAAAACACATACATCAGCTTTCTATGAGCTCAGTACTTTTATTAGAAGGCCTGCACGGCGTCCTTATCACGACCAGCCAGTCAACACTTAAACCTTGCCATGCACATCATCACAGGTGCTTTACGTCCATTCGGTTCGTACGGCGCTGCTTCTATGTATCAGCCAAGTCTTTGAATACTGTATGCTGCTAGTACCAAGTTAGCACCACGTCAAGCACACCTCACCCCCACGTCAACCCGGTCCTATATATGTTTCGTCACACTCCGTTGGATTTCGATGGAGGTACAATTTTAGCTTTCGAACAGAATTGGTTGACTTAACGCTGGCGTAGTGCTGACGCTCTACTTACGTAGAGCAAACGTTGGGAATGTGCAGTAACAACTTCTTGAACGTGATGAAATCATAGATCAACCTCATAGTGACCTGTACCAGTCCTGCGCATGTCTTTTTGGTGATGCAAAGATGTCTGAATGAGCGCGTTGCTGATGCGTAGCGCCAACAGGAAGAAAGGGCTACCTAAAGTCCCCACGTAAGCACTACGTACATGAAGTCCATACTGGGTCTGTGATACGTCATGAACACGCTAAAACGGTCACTAGTATGTCATTTAACGGTCCATACTATGTTGTTTTTTTTCCACATCCTCCCTACGCAAGTTTTGAGCATGCTCAAACCTGTCCCACGTCCTCCACGCCCACAAAGACATTACCAGGTTCCTGCTGCTTATCCCTCGGCACTCACCACATCAAAGGCCATCCTCACCAAGCCCTCGCTGGACGAGGTTGACGTGGTACGGACGGGCTCTGGTTTGATTATATAACAGAGGCCGAATAGAGGCATCATCCCCAGGCAAAGTTTTTTTGAAATCAAGCACTTTTCCCCAAATAATACAGAATATTTTATACTATTTTTTTTCCCCAAAACATGCGGTCTGGTCGATAAACAAAATTGTTCAAAATCAACCGATCATTTAATCAAATCACATAGATGTAACAAATCGGAAACCAATCAAAATTGTCGGCTAATGAGTGTATGGTAACTGTAAAATGTACCTATACTTACGATGATTTGCCGCTGCCTGTTGGACCCAGAATGGCATTCATGCCTGGTCGAAATATGCCACTAAAAGAAGCAACAGAACATTTTTTTATATAATATAGTGACTGGCATATAAGGTACTTCCAACAGTCTTCCTGTTTGGCTCGCTCTTAAGCGAAGCGGTTATAAAGTCTGCCTCCCATGCCGGAGACCCAGGTTCGATCCCCCTCAGGTGCTCAGGATTGTTTCACTTTAATAATAATCATATATATGGAGAATCTTGAGAATCTAGATTCACAATAATATACACGATCCATCTTCCATTTAAGACAAACCCCTTTCAAGGACTTAGACTGATACGCATGTAAAACAGGACATAGCCTCTTTTCCTGTATATTCTGCCACTTAAGAGCTAAACTGCTTTAATGCCCTAAATGAATACAATTTCAACAGTGAGACTTTTATCCGTAACTTTAAGGTCTTTCCTACTAAATAAAGGCCAGATTAGGTAGAGATTAGCCATTCACTTAGTTACTGACCAATTCTAGGAAGGCACCCTAGCAACCATGAATTTGTCAGATGTTTCCAATCATTTGGTTCAGTCTTCATTTTGATAAGAAAATACAAAAAATTCTTACACTTTTTATATAATTCATTAGAAGCATTCTATATAAGACTACCACACACCAGCATACTGTTTGAAAATGAATGTTTACACAATTCTTGGCGTATGCACTAAGTGTGTAGCAATTTTTATGAATTTTTTTTACAAATCTAAATTTTCTGTGACAAAATCTAAAATTCGCAATTTTTTAAACCAAAAACAATATTTATGTGATAGAATTGTCTCAATGCAGATAACTAACACAAGTTTTATAAGAATTATTCATGAATTCCCCTTATCTGGGTATGGCCAATTCTACAGGAATGGCTGAAAATATAGGAAAGAAGGATATTATATGTGTCACGGCATGAATTTGGTCATTAAATGTGCGATATTGTGTAGTGGCTGGGCTAGTCTTATTTACAAGACATGCAATGAATTTAGCGATGCTTTTATACAGGACTAAATTTGCTGTAAATATTGCCATTGTAAAAAGTACCTCAACGCTAAAGAGTTATGCTACACCTTGGCTAGCACTCACCCTGAAAGCGAGAGGCCTCGGGTTCGAATCCCAATTTCTCACCATGTAAAATATGCAGTAAAATATGCAGTAAAAATAACGACAACAGATCTTCAATTTCAAATAATCTGAAAATATACCCAGTACTCACTTGATTCCGTTAAGTATTTTCTTCTCTTTCGTGGAACACGCACACGCCCTCTCCTTCACCCGTACGGAGTAGTGGATGTCGTGCGCGCTCAGGGTGGATCCGGGCCCTTGCTCCATGGGCTGCACCTTGTTCCCAGTCCCCGCTGGCTTGCCGGGACCCAGCGGCCCGTCCGGGGACGACTCCACCCAGATGTGTGTCGTCTCTTGTTTCGTGCCGTACGAGTTGTTGCTGAGATGCCCCGTCCCGTTCATGATTAATTTCTCCTAATTTTGTTTGTATCGATAAAAATATACAATTTGTATTCAAACATCTGTTCAGATCCTTTTCGGTGAGAAATCTAACTAAACTTCGAACTTTGCTTTGAAATGTATGACTAGATCTACCTTATGTAACCAACCTTGTTCGCAGGTTACGAAATGGAATGGATTTACAATATGAATTTGATCACGTGACTGTCTGTTATGAAAGACTAAAGGGCCAGGCGTCGCAAACTAAAACTACTAATCAATAAATCATTATTGCCAATTTACGAAGTGTTCGTGTTTTGTAGAAACCTTTACCAAATCAACTACATTTTCATAAAGTAACCCTATATATGTGAAAAGGTTTAAACTTTGCAAAGATCGATTTTTGCATTCAGAGGGCTGAAATGATGGAAGTATTCGTCTGTGTTTGTCCCTTTGTCTTTGAATAAATACCTTCAATGTGGGTAATTTAAAAACCACGCACTACACGTGGATATACACGTGATCACTGAATGGACCGTACACCGGATACTTCTAAAGATCATGCGCGTGCACATGACAAGCGTCCATTAAATTATTCTAAAAATGTACACGGATATAAGAAATTGATGCCATAATACTGTAATGTTATTGCATACAATATGAAATAAAACGGAATGAAATGCGCGACGGCGTAGCTGTCTAAGATCACTTTTGACCTATATTTCTTGCGATAATTATGCACCGGAAAAATTGAATGCCAATAGAAGTGTGCAAATTTTATAATTTTAGGGAATGCAAACTTCAAACAATGGTTTAACGTATATCAATAACTGTTACATACTTTTTGGGGATTAAAAATTTACATAATTGTTTACATAAGCGGTTAAAATGAAGTTATAAACATATCCTCGACATATACTCTAGAACTGAGGCTAAATATTAACGTATTGTCTCATTGTATGTCATAAATAGAATGCTATATTCATTCACGTAACGAAATAACTATTTTGTTTAGCCTACATTTATATAAGCAGTACGCTCTATAAAATAGCTGTTGTGCAATGTTCCCATTCATAAATCTCATTCGCAGAGTTGCCGTTCCATGTAGCCCATTGATTCTAGCGAGTTCATCACATTCAAGAAACAGTATAGTGTCATTCTAAAAATAGCGCGCGTAGCTAGCAACCGTTGTATAGCTATGTTAATATACTCGTACATGCGTCAATAATAGCGTTCAGAGAATCATAAACCTAAAATTTTCAATAAATGGGGAATTTATATTTATAAACTTACTGTTGATTTGAATTAAAATTGTGGTTACGATTTATTAACGATTATTTATGATTGCATTTTTCTATCAACTTCTCCAGTAGATGTTATTTAACCTGTAAAAAGATGCTACATTTTCTATAGACAAAATGTTATGAAAGAAGATTCGGAATGAGTCGAATTGTTATTAGCGTAGCATGAATACACAATTTGCAATACTAATCATACACAGGAACCCTTGATATATCATATTTATACTGAAAAAAAAATAAAATCGTCATAGTCTAATGAATTTTTAAGGTTGCGTTATCAAAAATAAAGTCTTAACATTTCAAAAATCGCTAAATGTTCCCTGACTATTGCTTTTTATTGGGATACACAGTATAAATGCTTATTTTACTTCAAATCGTTATTATATTTGATAACTAACATGAATGGTATATTACCGGTACTATAAATAACTATATAGACTCGTCTGATACATAATAATTTTAATTCATTCCCGAAATTATTTTCTTACATTGTTAATTTGTTCAATTGGCTTGAGAAATTCAGATAACAATTATGTTAACCTAAATTATTTTGGTTATTCATATATCACTGGTGGAAACATGGAGCTGTATGATTGGTTTATTCACGGCATAGATATTAATTATAATTTTATTTAATTATTAAATTAATAAATTTATCTCAAATTAACTTTTGGGTCCGAGAAGTTTTCTTATAGTGTCCCAAAAATCTGGGGTCCAATAAGTCTCCTAATATTGGTCGGGACCAAAACATCTGGGGTCTGAGCAGTCACGTAACCGATCATCTTGGCCGTCTGTTTAGGTAATTTGTAAATGACATCTCAATATTAATTTCAACGCCGATTGTCTTTTTTAAAGACATTTCTTGTTGTAACTTTACATTGTCAGTGTCTGTTACGGATTTGCACAATGTACCTGCCATTTGAAGTGCCCGCACAGTACATATGCGTACGGTCTTTAGCAATAGCCGATGCACGGGTCTTTACAACTTGGTGTTGTTTAAAGTTAATGACTCCAAATCCACTTTTTGCATTAAATATGTTTCCTTGTAGATGTACCAAGTAAACAATTACAAAAAAAAAAATTATCAGCATGTGCAGCTAAATAGGTCATATAGCATGCGCACTGACGTAACATTACCAACATATTCGGATATTTGCCAATAAATCGAGGCTTGAAATCATTTTCATTCACAATATCAACAAATATATATTTTCAGACTACTTTTACTCAGTGCGTGTAAAATTGTTATACAGTATGTGGTAAGGCATGGAATGCATTGTTTTTGCAAACATACTTCAATTCTGAATACATACAGAAATGTATTATTTTTTAAATAGTGTGAAGGCCAAAAAAAAATATTTTCCGTTTCTGGTCTCCTGTCCAAAAAAATAAGGTTCGGTAGGTGTGGATTTATTATTATTATTATTATGGGAGAATGGTTTGTGTTGTACACGGTAACAGTCTTTTTTAGTCTTTATTATTTTTGGACCAAAAATATGTAGGGTCGGCAGCAAAAGTAAAGGGTCGGTCGGGAGACCAGAAACGGGACTTTTTTTGGCGCAGGGGGGGGGGGCCTAATTGAAAGCGGACCCTGTGCCTGTAAAGCCAAAAAAAGGTTGGTTTCCGCTTACATCTCCAGAGAAATCTAGGAGGGGAGGTAAAATATAACTTGTTTTCTTTAACTTTTTTTTTCTTCGACACATATTCACCACACAGTTTAAGTATATTGGACTGCATGTAAAATGTTTAAACGCCTTTCAACAAAGAAACTGTACCTTAACTATAAATAAGGTCATCACATAGAATTCTGGCAAGAAACTTATAATATAACCGAAAGCTGCTATTTTTTCCCAACTTCAGAAACAGTAAATGATTAATAGGCAAAAACTTTTAGGGTCGGCCGAAAAAAAATTGTGGGGGGGGGGGCGGGGGTCGGGTAAGCGAAAACCAGCACATTTTGTTTACGCCGAATAGATTTTGTGTAATATTTGCATGGTACGCGGGCTTTAAAAACAAGCCTTGCACAAAAATATGAATACATGTAGCACTATGCAATCAAACACACATAAAAGATCTTTCACGTTATTTTTGTGTGTGTTGCTGTTTAAAGAAAACATGTTTGTAATTATACTGATTAAAACTGAATTGGCGTTATATTAATCAGAATTATCGATGATACAGCATTATTAAAGTTCCATATGCTATTTATATTTCTTCATTAAAGTACTTAAACAACAGTCAACGGCAATTAAATTGGTTAACACAATTGAATGAACACACCCCACCCCTCAAAAAAATCACATAGTCACGTAATAAAAATAGCAATTTATTTGAATATACGTACCTGTCACACAGTGATTATTTTCTCTGATATGGCCGTATGTTTCGAATATCCCGACGTACTTGTAAGCATTTGAAGTTTCAACCGTGCGTGCAAATAGGACGTATTTAGAAACGTTCATGTTTTTACACTACTTTATTTTGCTACTATAACTGTTTTGCGTGCAGAATGGATCGTTTTAATAGATTTATTTACAAACTATATTACTATAAATGCACCGAAATATAAATTTCAGTGTACAACTTATAAGTATTCAAAGTAAAACTGAATTGACTCATTGCATTCCTCTTTGCTTACAGTGCTCCGACGGCTGGAGTTTGTCGATTTTTAGTTTCTCGAATCCTGTACGAGCTTATGTTTTTGAATATACAAAAATGGAACAAAACCAATATTGTAAATATAATAAAGCAAACAAAATGATAAAAAATTCATTTATTTCCACTGACACTTCAAAGATATTAAAAGTGTTCAGCTAAAAGCCATAATGAAAAACCACACACCGTGAAAGATATATTTATTCAACGAAAATCAAGTTCATTTTATATGCATGCTTATATAACAAAAGTTGCATGGAAATATTATAGACAGGTGTATTGCGAACAAATGTGTTTATAGTAAAAACAGAATATATTTTATTTAATTTTATTCCACCGTCCGACTAAACAGTTTTCCAAAAATGTCCGAAAAACTAAAACTAAATAATCTCAGGCTTATAATATTTCTAATCCTAGCTTGCTGATGCATTATTATTTCAGTCTTTTGTCATTTTCGACTCAACAAGGCAAATATGACGGTTTGGTTTTTGTTGAAACTTTAGTTTGCTTAGCTGTTTTCTGTTTTTACTGGATCCATGCATGAAATTTCCATCCAACATCTCATGCTCAGTTATGAACGCGCAGAAGGTATGAAAATAATGTGTTTTCACCAGTTATGTACGGAATTTGAGTTGAAAGCTAAATATAGTAATTTAAGAGAAACTGACGAAAAATTATATAAGAACTTAATGTATACATATATACCTTTTCCGACATTGTTAAAGTCCGTATCCGCAACCCGTGCTTTGCTTAAAACGCTTTACGCCAAGAATGGTACACACATTTATTGATGATATCATGGCAAGAGCATAATTATATACGTGGTTGCGCCGTTATCACAGTTAGAAGTAATCAAAAGGTGCGATTACTCGGTTAAAGGCCACTGTCAGTCGCAACAACACGCGCACATGCGCTGTACAACAACGCTTTAATATCCTGGTCCTGTAGTACCCATGCAGTGTGCAGAACTCGTCGGTGGATTTCTTCCGGGTATACTCGGATTCCTCCCTCAGTACAATTATACATGTACATTAAAATTTAAAAACAGGGGAAATTGACAAGTTTGAATTTGCTGCTACAAATCAAAAGGCGCCTGTTCACATATTAGCAAATTGCCAATTTTCAATTGGTTGTTGAGGCCGTAGGTGCGAGCACCGGCGGAGGCAAATCTTGTTACTTTATTTTGTTGTCTGTATATAATATTTGTTTTTGCTTAATCCAGTTGGTATAGTTTGTCCTGTTAAGATATTTAATGACATTAAAAAAACTCTGTGAATCTGTGAATAAGTCACTTTAAAGCTTTCGGCGTAGACTGAGGTTGTTCTGCCTCTTCCAATCGGCCCGGTGAGAACCACCCTTGGTCTTGTTGAAACCGTGACCGTTACCAAACCTTCTGTTTACCAAGCTCTCTGGTATTCACAAAGCTCATAACAGAAATCTTAATTCAAGTTGTACTACCAGTAAAGTGAAAAATTCAGATAAAAGTTTTCTATGCGAAAGTCCTTTTTGTTTACAAAAAGGTAAAATACTAAACATCTAAGCGAGTACGAGTTCAAGACACCTGCGGCCAGCAGCAGATCGATCTTTCTTTAATGGTAACACACTGGCTTCACAATCCAGGGGTCAGATTTCGAGCCCCCGCTACACCCTAACCTACTAAATCGTCTTTCGCATGAGACATTAAACCGAGATGCAGTGTACCAGGTGCTTCACACCGGGCACTAAAAGACCCGGGGTTTCCTCTGGAACGGGACGTCGCCTGTATCTTGCACTATCCCCCGTAAACCAACTAACAAAACGTCTGGGGCGATGGCCACATGGGAGAGTATCCCGGCCGGTGCACTCGATTCACTACACACACCTGCGGCCAGCACGCTAATCTGCAACAGACTCGAAGATTGAAAACTGCCCAAACGTCTTTGAAATGAACCCACACAGGGTTTGAGGTAGGTTTTATTAAATGTTACATCTATGCAATGTTGTGTACAAACCTGTTGTAAAAAAATAAATCATGTCACATAAAATGCCGTGTCAGAAATGCAATGCTTTGATAGAAGAGCATTTCAAGTGTTTAACGTATTTTCAACCCGAGAAATGGAGTCCGTTCTAACTACATGTAGTACCTCGTAAATTGCATCTTAGCCATTCTAAAACTAATCAAATTCATTGGGCATTTAATACCCAGTACCCTTCAACTCTAGCATCAGTGCCTATCCCATTTAATACCCAGTACCCATCAACTCTAGCATCAGTGCCTATCCCATTTAATACCCAGTACCCATCAGTTCTAGCATCAGTGCCTATCCCATTTAATACCCAGTACCCATCAGCTCTAGCATCAGTGCCTATCCCAGTTAATACGCAGTACTACCCATCAGCTCTAGCATCAGTGCCTATCCCAGTTAATACGCAGTACCCATCAGCTCTAGCATCAGTGCCTATCCCAGTTAATACCCAGTACCCATCAGCTCTAGCATCAGTGCCTATCCCAGTTAAAACCCAGTACCCATCAACTCTAGCATCAGTGCCTATCCCAGTTATTACCCAGTACCCATCAACTCTAGCATCAGTGCCTATCCCATTTAATACCCAGTACCCATCAACTCTAGCATCAGTGCCTATCCCAGTTATTACCCAGTACCCATCAACTCTAGCATCAGTGCCTATCCCATTTATATACCCAGTACCCATCAACTCTAGCATCAGTGCCTATCCCATTTAATACCCAGTACCCTTTAACTCTAGCATCAGTGCCTATCCCAGTTTCAATCTCAGGCACGCCTCTGGCGAACTCTGGAACTTTGGCTGGTTGACTCCATAAAAGGTTGCCATGTGCCGCCCTTTGGGACGCCCCTCTTGTATCCGAACTACTTTCGTTGATTTATTTAAAGTTTGGTTATACCAACCTATTCCCGCCAAATTTCTACAGTACACAGTCATTTTAAACTGTACAGCTAAATGGTGTAACCGTCTTGTAATTAATTACGTTTAAACATGTGCTCGATCAGGGGCGGCTCAAGGATTCCGGGTGGGGGGGGGGCCGTAAACTTTTGATCGTGCAGTTATATCCCCTTTATGTTGTCTGTGGTTCTGCATTGATCAGAGATACATGAACAGTCTTTGCACACCATCATCATCATCATATTCATCATCATATTCATCATCCTCATTATATTCATCATCATCATCAAATGCACTTTCTTTAACTGAATAAATTATAACTTCACCGTATTATGTTCGAAAGACATGATGGTTCATCTGTAGGTAATGAAGCTGTTTTGGCAGTAGATTGCCCTTTTGGCAGTAAGTCGCCAGGAATTGTGGACATCCCTCTACTTTACCACTTCATATCTTTTTTGTATGAATGCATAAAACAATATGAAATTTGGTGTGCTTGCTAATGGAACATTTTAAAAAAGTTTGTCGATTTCGATTTTTGGGAACTAAACTATTAATTGAGGCACACTGTTTAAACTCGACAGAAGTCATTAATTGATTTGACTAGAATTTCAAGTTTAAATTATATTTATTCGAAATGTATAAATGCCTTTTATGGTGTATCGCATCTGACATCTTTATATAACATATGAATTTATAAAAGAAAACAATATCACCCACAAATAAAGGTATATGTATATCCATTGTCTATAGTAAATCGTTTTCGATGAACTTTGGCGCCGGTACTACGCTGTACGTAATAAATCGCAGGGGGCGGGCTAGGTCGGGTATGTTTTACTGAAGTT
This sequence comes from Congeria kusceri, assembly GCA_027627225.1. Classification (NCBI taxonomy): domain Eukaryota; kingdom Metazoa; phylum Mollusca; class Bivalvia; order Myida; family Dreissenidae; genus Congeria; species Congeria kusceri. The sequence goes on along the minus strand of CM051031.1, from coordinate 70,244,495 downwards.
GATGTGTATTTATGATGTTTTACGAAATTGAGCGAGCGAAGCGAGCGAAAAAAAGGCATATGTATCCAGTTTTTACCGTTTTGTATATGCCCATATATGTATGGTCCGGAGGTTGTAAGGCATCCGGCGCCCCCCCCCCCCGGATCCTTTAGTGTCGATGACTTGTGGGGGAATGAATAAAATGACTGCCTATTGTTGCGAAACAATCGCGTGATACTGGTGTTAATTACTGTGATAATATATAGTATGTGTACGTATGGCAGAATTCGTATCGTGCACGCAAATAAACCAAGATTAGACGGCGTTAAAACTGTCCGATTGGGATATCGCTACCAACCCTATTTATAACTAAAGGCAGTATTTAGGAGTGTTACTGCTTCATTGAACTATAAATACACAGGTGAATATTTCAACATATAACACATGGTTATATGAAGTGAGGTGATCTATATAATTTAGATGTCAAACTCTCAAGACACCGCGCGAAGATTTGTCAGGTCCCGATCAAGCTTATACGGTTAACAGATAGGGGAAGTAACCGCTGTGAGATGTTCCAGTGTTAATGTAACAGTTGCCTCCCTTTGTTATATTCAATTTACACTCTACAAACATTTACAAAATACGCCTAAAATATTTTTTAAAGATATTTCTTGTTTACGCCTAACAACATACAAAAAACGTCATTAGACTATCGGTACTACTACTGTGTATAAAAGTATATGGCCGCCATTCACTTATACTCGCCAGTTTACTTTCTACACAAATTTGACATTGTTGTGTTATTGCCACACCGTCAAGATTCTATATTTCACTTTTCCACTGCTTTCTTCATTTGGGTCAAAATCTCAGATTTTTTTTACAAATCCCCGATTTCGCCATGCAGGGATTTTTTTAGCACTTTTCCCTGTTTTCCGTAGTTTGTGCCATGGCCTGCCTACAATACTGATGTTAGGTATTACATGTAATTGTATTACAAAAACATTAGACCATTACTAGAAAACATATAAGATTACAAATAAAATGTCCCAAAAGATTAACATATTTCGTTGCATTTTGGAAATGAGTTTTTGTGCATTTCGAAGTTTGAGCTTCTTCTGCGTCGAAGCTGCTATATGTGAGGACCCGGGTTGTTTCCAAAAAACCCCTATCTAATTTTACCTTTATAGACATATTAAATAATAGGACGATTTTGAATCATTTTGTACAGTGGGTGGAAACCAGAGTACCCGGAGTAAACTCCACCTGTCTGGTATGATGACCACCAGGCAAACTATCATACTATCAGGAATTGAATCCCGATTGCAGCGGTGAGAAGCGAGCGTGCCAACCACTGGGCTAGCCATACAGCCGTTCTGGAAATAAAATAACTGGCCTTATATGCTCAAATGGAAGGGGCAAATAAAAGGAATAACCCTGTGTTCATTCAGAGTGTATTTTGTAAATACAAGAGTAATTCATTCATACAATTCAATTGAAGAATACAAAAATAACAGTATATAATATATAAATCACAAGATACATTTTAGTTGAACATATCTTATGTTGATAAGCATAATACACACATATCCTGAATATGCTGGATTCTCACTCAGTGCCAAAAAGTGTTTGGTTTTACACAAACTGATACAAACCCATAACACTGATATAAATTAGCAAAAAATCACTTACATTGTATAACACACATGCTATCAGTAATCAAGTAATCAAGGTGCTGAAAATCATAGTGGAAAATGTAAATACTAAACCATATGAAAAGAATATCTAATCAATTTCGTTATGTGAATGAAAACACAAGTCTTCATATTAAGTTTGAGACGGTTTGGGGGAAATCCAGGCCTAATGCATGTACGTAAAGTGTTGTCCCAGATTAGACTGTGCAGTCCGCACAGACTAATTCAGGACGGCACTTGCCGCTTTAATGTTGTTTTCTGTTTCAAGGAAGTGTCTTCTAAACATAAATCCACTGTAGGTGGAAAGTGCCGTCCTGGATCTGGGACGATGCACAAGCATTTAGCCCGGGTTTCCCATGACACGCCTCATCTGTATATTGTAGACATTAGTTACCAGTAAAATGTGAACAAATCATGAAAACTGTAACTTCTAGACAACATTTAAAGGCTATATGATCAATTTGGTGTATAAAAAATATATGGGTATGACAAACCCATGGCTTCATAAGTTTGTATAAAGTAGACATCAGCAACCAGTAAAATGTTAACAAATTCTGGTACACAATTTAATATAGTAGCATCTGACTAACATTGAGAATCTTGTCTCCCAATCAATATTTTTCCATGACTTTCTCCACTATTATATAACGTTCAGGTACATAATTGGCTTGTAAGCATGCCAACACTTTATATTGATCCCATTAATGCACACAACAATGAGTCTCTGACAATGACAACAAGTGATATCTATGCCCATTATTACTGGACTACAAGTTGATTCATGTCTTGAACACATTTAAAGGATTTTCTTTTCAGGACAAAAGTGTTTCTTGTTATAAAAGGCCTTTCAGGAGATATATAAATGTATACATTGTATAACACACATGCTATCAGTAATCAAGTAATCAAGGTGAAATTTTCAAACAAAGGTTTCAGATAGTGATGTGGAATTTAGCACAACTAGTCATGATGCTGTTGAATATGCAAACAAGGTTTAATACTTGACTGCTGCAAAAACTTGTAACACAATTATTTTACATTTTCATATGAAATTTGTATTGCTTAAACAGTTTTATACACCATGTTACACAAGATATGCTGCAAAAAATGATTGCATTTTGCATGTTTTTTATTGCAAACGATACCGGTAATACTATACATATGAGGCGTGTCGTGGGAAAACCGGGCAGTCCGCACAGGCTAATCTGGGATGGAACTTTCTGCCTGCAGTGGATTTATGATTAGAAAACACTTCCTTGAAACAGAAAATACCATAAAAGCGAAAAGTGCCGTCCTGGATTAGCCTGAGCGGACTGCACAGGCTAATCCGGGACGACACTTTACGCACATGCATTAAGCCTGGTATTCCCACGACACGCCTCATATATATTAATATCCTTATCGAACAATTTGTATTTAGTTGGGAGATATTCACTCATTTATTGAACAATTTGTATTTAGATTGGAGATATTCACTCATTTATTGAACAACTTGTATTTAGATTGGAGATATTCACTCATTTATTGAACAATTTGTATTTAGATTGGAGATATTCACTCATTTACTGAACAATTTGTGGTTAGATTGGAAATATTCACTCATTTATTGAACAATTTGTATTTAGATTGGAGATATTCACTCATTTATTGAACAATTTGTATTTAGATTGGAGATATTCCCTTATTTATTGAACAATTTGTATTTAGATTGGAGATATTCACTCATTTATTGAACAATTTGTATTTAGATTGGAGATATTCACTCATTTATCCAGCTAAAACAGATCCACATTCCTAAGGAGTCTAGGGGGATGTTCTATATACAACCTAGTCTCTCTATAGTGTCATTGTCAATATCGATTATGACACGTTTTACTTATGTTTCCTCGTTACTGGTCAAATCAATTACAAATTAATAAATTGTTCTGCTGTACGAATGGCAAATCGGTAAGTTTGAAACAATTTTCCTTTAATTGTGTAACACATTATAATCACATGATGGACCTTCATAGTTATCAACATAATTGTAAAGAAAAGTGGCATGCTAATAAATGTCATTGATTTTCCAACATATAACTTCATAGAAAAAAATAGACGTAAAACCACCTCAAGGCGCCACAACAGTGTGATTTATACATTGAATACAAGGCACTGTTTACATTGCCACCATTGAGGGTACATGTATTCAACTTTCCTATTACCAAAAAATAAATAAAAGAATAACAGCAATGGTTTCCAATGGATGGGAAATTGCATGAAAATGATCATTTCATATATCTTGTACAATGTAATTACAGCCAAAGTCTAACAATGTTTGAATTAAGAACGAGACAGAAAATGTCAAGCTTGGTGTGAATATGATGGTGGGGCGTGTACACACAGTACAACTGGCCGAGAGCTGCGGAGCAAGTCAGTGTAAACAAGGATATCAATGAAACTGATGGATGCTCCCCAATGCGCTTTGTCAAGTATTGGGTACGTAATGAATCAGAAATGTTAAAATGACTGACAATCACTAGAACTCCATATCTGAGCATTACACAAACATTCCATACGAACATGCCGTACAGCAAATCTGCTCCTGGTTCTAACTATCATAAAAGAACCATAACTCCAAGAACAAGAGCTGTCGGAGGACAGCGCGCTAAACTTTTATGCGCTTGTCAGAGTTACTGGAAACAAGAAATATGGAAATTCCACGAAATTTTTTCAAACGAAATGAATTAATGTCAGCACATCAATAAAATAAAAATTGTTAGTAATGGTGACCCTCACATTCACCCCACAAACCCCATATGCAATCCAAGCGAGGTCTCGAAATAAGGTATCTATTTATTAAGTTTCATAAAAAATCTCAACGTCTTCTCAAGCCATTGAGCGTAAACTGTTTTTAGTAACGGTGACCTTGACCCCACCCACCCCATATGCAATCCCAAGCGAGGTCTAGATATAAGATATCTATGTATGAAGTTTCATTAAAATATCTCAATGTGTTCTCAAGCTATTGAGCGGAAACATTTTGTATTTTTAGTAACAGTGACCTCGACCTTGACCCCATCTACCCTATATGCAATCCTAAGCGAGGTCTCAATATAAGGTATCTATCAAGTTTCATTAAAATATCTCAATGCATCCTCAAGTTATTGAGCTAAAACCATTTTTCAATTTTTAGTAACAGTGACCTTGATCCCACCCACCCCATATGCAATCTAAAGCGAGGTCTCAATATAAGGTATCTATGTATTAAGTTTCATTAAAATATCTCAATGCGTTCTCAAGTTACTGAGCAGAAACCGTTTTTCTATTTAGTAACAATGACCTTGACACTAAATGCAATCCCAAGTGAGGTCTCGATATATGGTATGTATGTATTAAGTTTCATCAAAATATCTCAATGCGTTCTCAAGTTATTGAGTGGAAACATTTTCTATTTTAAGTAGCAGTGACCTTGACCCCACCCACCCCATATGCAATCCCAAGCGAGGTCTCGCTATAAGGTATCTATGTTTGAAGTTTCATTACAATAGCTTAATCTGTTCTCGAGTTAGAGAGCAGAAACGAAAAGTAGAGAAACTAGCTTACCGAAAAACGTTAACCTGTCCATATAGCTTATATGTAAAATTTCAAAGTGTAAAAAGGCCCATAATTTTGACAAAGTTCAAACTAAAGCTATCAAAATTGGCCTATGAGTTCATTTTAATATAGCGAATAAGTGTTCTATGTTTGAATGAAATCCCTCAAGCCATTCCTGAGAAACCAGCTTACCGAAAAACTTTAACCTAACGCGGATGCCGACGTCGGGGCGAGTAGAAAAGCTCGCCTTTTCTTCAAAAAGTCGAGCTAAAAATCAATGATGCAGAAGATTTTGACACTGTGTTTACCTACTCATGGAAACGAAGCCTCGCATAATAATTAAATGAATTCCGGCCAATCGGTTCAATGAATGGTGGTTGAGAAGAACACGAAATTTTGTACAGAGCATAACAAGAACTAATCTAAGGAAGACATAAGACCTGCCTACCAAATACATGAACATGACAGACTGAAGTTAGTCAGATTAATTATTGTTCACATCACAACAATTGTATTACACAGGGAAATACCTATATTTGAAAATCAGACCACACACCTTTCCCAATGCACTTTCATATGAGGCGTGTCATGGGAAACCCGGGCTTAATGCATGTGCGTAAAATGTTGACCCGGATAAGCCTGTGCAGTCAGCACAGGCTAATCCGGGAAGACACTTTCTGCCTACAGTGGATTTATGATTTGAAGAGACCTTCTTGAAACAGAAAAAAACATAAAGCGGAAAGTGTCGTCCCGGATTAGCTTGAGCGGACTGCACAGGCTGATCCAGGAAGACACTTTACGTGCGTGCATTAAGCCCGGTTTTCCACGACACGCCTCATGTGCTTTCTTCAAACCAAAGATAATGATAAAAGTCATTTAATCAAAAAGATTTGTACAAACAAAACAAGAGTCTAGGATTCATGCATTTCATCAGTAACATTAACACGCACAATTAAACTTGATTCACATAACCTTAATTAGACCAAACATCCATCTTGCATACTTAATTTCACAAAATAAAATTAGATAATAATTTACAATTAAATGTCCATCAGACATAGCACTTATCTCTACAATCAAACCTTAGTATATAACAAATATCACAGATCAAGACATAAAATATCTCTAGCAGTGTTTAAATATACAAGTACTACAAAAATATAACAAATGCAAGTTTTACACACTTATCTGACCACAGAAAGGAATGTACTGCTAGAACCCTCTGACATGAGGCCACATTCATTAAACATCTTAAGTTTATCTTCCAATATTTTCACTTAAGTTCTAATTTATGGTAGGTAATATATTTACAACTACATATAAATGAATGATTTCAATGAAGTAAATAGTTATTAATAACAAATTGATTATTATTGAACATTCAGCAGAATTTCATGCGTACATGGAATAAAATGCTTAAGAAAAATTACGATTTTAAAATAAGGATAAGATTTTACTTAAGATGTTTCTGGAATACAACCCATGAACAACATTTAACACTTGGTGCCGTTTCAATAAAAAGTCTTGTCCGTGTAACTTACAAATGAATGGGTTCATACTAACTGCTGAAACAAATATTCCATGCATTTTCTGTGACATAGCTCAGTTTTCAATGATACCATCCGAACATAATAAACTCAAAACAGTACATTGATAACATTTTATTTGATGTACATAATAAAAGTATTCATCTAGGCCCTGTAGCATAGAATAGAATTGCTTGTAGTGCTGTAATATATGTCTGTCAACATTTATGTTCTCGATTTTGAATTGTTTTTTATTACATCTCTCATTCGTATGCACCTATACAACATATACTGTGGATTTTATCATGGAAAACTCATGGAATTTTCAAAAATAGTCATGAAAAGTTTTAAGTTTCATTGAATAAGCCTGTAAGTGTATATCAGTGTACTCTATTGAGTTTATTATGCTTCGAAATATTTGCAAGGCATACACGAAATATTATCACACTCAGTTTGAAACTATTTTCTTTCAATTTAGAACATATTACAATGGGCCTTCAAAGACTGAGTGTTAGCCTGCTTGTCCATTAGACCCCCACTGAAAAATCTATAAGGCATGTTGTGAGAAAACTGGGCTTAATGCATGCGTAAAGTGTCGTCCTGGATCAGCCTGTGCAGTCCGCACAGGTTGATCCAGGACAACACTTTCGCCTACATTGGATTTATGTTTAGAAGAGACTACCTCAAAACAGAAAATACCATAAAAGTGGAAAGTGTCATCCCGGATTAGCCTGCGCTGACTGCACATGCATTAAGCTCAGTTTTCCCCTCCTATGTTATAAATGCTAGATAGGATGGATTGATGAGACTAAAAGTATAACCATCAAATCCCATAGGTCATGAAAAATACATCGCTGTGGTGTCTTCAACTACAATTTAATGCTTTTGTGAGTTAAACAAAAATATGTATGACAAAATAGCAAGAACATTATGTACATACAACAAAATTTCAAAATAATAATTGGTCAAAAATATATATAAAGGGCATTTGAATTTCACATAGTAAGTGTAAAAGTAATTTTGGAGAAATGTATATGAAGCCCGTATAAAAGTCATTAATAGATCTTCAACAAACAACACAGCAAAAACAAGAACCATCAATCTGCTAGGAAAATGCAGTTGACATTAAACAAGTATTAGAACTTCTACACATGTCAAATACAGCTTAAAGATGCTACTGCAAGACTCACACGGATAGCATCATACGGAACACTGATATGTGGAAAATGTAGAGAATCTAAATACATGTACAGCTCTGTATTGGGTCCTCTCTACGATAACTAAACCTTGATACAAAATAAGACTACAGGCACACTGGGGATTTTACAAGCTTCGCTTGATTCAGAGCAACATATAAAGATATATATAATATTATTACGACTTCCAGTTAAACATTGACCAATCTTTATGCAATCTGTTTGGTGTTTTTTTAGTATTCAGTATATAAATTGAGTTTTGACGATCATTAATTTTAAATAAATTAAATAAATGGTGCTTAAGAATTGACCGATCAACGAGATTTGATTAACAATGTATTTAGCCATTCTGAAAGCTTGGACTTTATTGTTTGACTGAGATGCCTCGTAATTTCATATTCTGTAAACGGTGTTTGTCTGAGACTGACCTAGGTAGGCATGGTTATATATCCAATAGCAATCCGTCAAATGGGTATTTACGCAAATATGTGCCTTATCTGTTGCTCTGTGATTGGCATATCACTAGGAGTCCATCTTGAGAAGCTTTTCCATGTACATGATCAGGTTCTGTAGGCCGTACAGGTAGTTGTCGTCGCGCTCACTCACATCGAAGACATGTGTGAAATCGATCATCTTCACCTCAGCAATGCCGCCACCTTGAGACCCAAGCAATGAGCAGCCAGTAGTGGATTGGGTGTTGACGGATATACTACTACTGGAGGCAGTCAGCGAACAGTCGTCAGTCCTTCCTGACGACGAAGTATCTACGTCCGACATGATTGCATCCGACATCGTGATGTCAGTACTACCTGTAGCCTCAGAAGATACATTGTCAGCGTTATCGGAAGAAATCGTGCGCTGTGAGCCTGTGGTGCAATTACACTCGCTAGACAGACACCGATCACACCTCCTAAAGTAGTCATTTTGCTGCGTGTCACCTTCGTAAATTAGCAACAAAGAACTCGCATAAAATGCGAACTTTCTTTGGGTGATGAACCAGTGTTCGATTTCTCGCAGCTTGTCTAGTATCACTCGAATAGCGTCCTTTCTTAAGCCATGCTTGATATTAAAGAATGTTCCTAAACCTGTAAAATATACAAATATATACATCCAATGGGAAAACAAACCCATATAAAGTTATGCACTTTGTTTAGAGTTATTAGAAAAACAATCTTTTTATATTGTAACTGCAAAATACTGACAAAAGACAATAGTTATTACAGATTTAAATTCTCTCTTATATTATTTAGAAAGCCAAAATTTTTAGAAAGAACAGGATTACACTGCCACTTGGCCCCCGTAGCCAAGAGATGGATTTTGAAAGAGAGTCACTTTGATCTTTTCTCTGCAGCAACACATTAAACAAATATAGCCACATCAGGACAATAAACATGTGTTGGTTATGTGTCAAGAATGTTGAATTCATCTAACAGAAATTATTATCAATACACAACTAATTTCAGAGAAAAATATTTGAGTAAAAAATCCATAGTAAAAGTTTCTTAATTTGGAAGATGCTTTTGTTGAATTTTCTACAGATGTCCATACGCATTTGTTGAGTTTGGTGACATCACATGTTATCTGGTTGTTTAGATACATGTAAAGCATGTTATTGTGTTAAAAACAAGCTAACAGTGGATTTTGTATATGTTTTGACAAGGTAATTAATGGTAAGCAAAAGCAAATGCTTAAAGAATTTCGAAAAGGACCAATGTATTGTTGTCTACAGTCCCACTCTATGGGATTGAAAAGAGGGTGCTGCCCCCGTGACCTTCATTACTCTGGCACTGGAGAATAACCATACTTTTAGGGAGTGGGAAGAGAGTGCTATCCCCTCTGACCCCCCAATACTCTGGGACAGTATCCCCTGTGACCCTCAATACTCTCTGACTGGAGAATAACCATACATTGAGGGAGTGGGAAGAGTGTCATATCCCCTGTGACCCCCTAATACTCTGGGACTTGAGAATAACCATATCTTTAGGGAGTGGGAAGAGATTGCTATCCCCTGTGAACACCCAATACTCTGGGACTGGAGAATAACCATATCTTTAGGGAGTGGGAAGAGAGTGCTATCCCCTCTGACCCCCCAATACTCTGGGACAGTATCCCCTGTGACCCCCAATACTCTGGGACTGGAGAATAACCATATCTTTAGGGAGTGGGAAGACAGCGCTATCCCCTCTGACCCCCCAATACTCTGGGACAGTATCCCATGTGACCCTCAATACTCTCGGACTGGAGAATAACCATACATTGAGGGAGTGGGAAGAGAGCGCTATCCCCTCTGACCCCCCAATACTCTGGGACAGTATCCCATGTGACCCTCAATACTCTCGGACTGGAGAACAACCATACATTGAGGGAGTGGGAAGAGAGCGCTATCCCCTCTGACCCCCCAATACTCTGGGACAGTATCCCATGTGACCCTCAATACTCTCGGACTGGAGAATAACCATACATTGAGGGAGTGGGAAGACAGCGCTATCCCCTCTGACCCCCCAATACTCTGGGACAGTATCCCATGTGACCCTCAATACTCTCGGACTGGAGAATAACCATACATTGAGGGAGTGGGAAGAGTGTCATATCCCCTGTGACCCCCTAATACTCTGGGACTTGAGAATAACCATACCTTTAGGGAGTGGGAAGAGAGTGCTATCCCCTGTGACCCCCAATACTCTGAGACAGTATCCCATGTGACCCTCAATACTCTCGGACTGGAGAATAACCATACATTGAGGGAGTGGGAAGAGTGTCATATCCCCTGTGACCCCCTAATACTCTGGGACTTGAGAATAACCATATCTTTAGGGAGTGGGAAGAGATTGCTATCCCCTGTGAACACCCAATACTCTGGGACTGGAGAATAACCATATCTTTAGGGAGTGGGACGCGAGTGTTATCCACTGTAACCCCCGATACCCTGGGACAGTATCCCCTGTGACCCCCAATACTCTGGGACTGGAGAATAACCATACCTTTAGGGAGTGGGAAGAGAGTGCTATCCCCTGTGACCCCCAATACTCTGGGACAGTATCCCCTGTGACCCCCAATACTCTAGGACTGGAGAATAACCATACCTTTAGGGAGTGGGAAGAGAGTCTATCCCCTGTGACCCCCAATACTCTGAGACAGTATCCCCTGTGACCCTCAATACTCTGGGACTGGAGAATAACCATACCTTGAGGGGGGTGGGAAGACAGTGCTATCCCCTGTGACCCCCCCCCCCCTTCCCCATTACTCTGGGACAGTATCCCCTGTGACCCCCAATACTCTAGGACTGGAGAATAACCATACCTTTAGGGAGTGGGAAGAGAGTGCTATCCCCTGTGACCCCCAATACTCTGGGACAGTATCCTCTGTGACCCTCAATACTCTGGGACTGGAGAATAACCATACCTTGAGGGGGTGGGAAGAGAGTTCTATCCCCTGTGACCCTCCCCCATTACTCTGTGACTGGAGAATAACCATACCTCAAGGGAGTGGAAGAGAGTTCTATCCCCTGTGACCCCCTCACCCCACCCCCAATACTCTGGGACTGGAGAATAACTATACTTTTAGGGAGTGGGAAGAGAGTGCTATCCCCTGTGACCCCCAATACTCTGGGACTGGAGAATGACCATACCTTCTTTACGGAGTGGGAAGAGAGTGCTATGCCCTGTAACCCCCCCCCCCCCATACTCTGGAACTAGAGAATAACCAAACCTTTAGGGTGTGGGAAGAGAGTGTTATACCCTGTGACCCCCCCCCCCCAATACTTTGGGACAGTATCCCCTGTGACCCCCAAAACTCTGGGACGGGAGAATAACCGTACCTTTCCGTAACACTTCATCCTCCCCAAGGTTGCGGCAGAAAAACTTGTCATAAAACTTGGTCCGTTCCTCAAAAGGATCGAATGTCTGCAACAAAAAATGTCAAAACATAAGCAATGCAAACTTCCAGGACTGCAAGCGTCTCAATCCTGTTTAAATCTGGGTCACAAGGTTTGAAGTTTGTTACAAATGTACTGCGGTCTTATTCTCTATCATAATTACAAGGGTAGATGTTTCCATCTTGCGAATTACATGCACAGTAGGCATTCCACAAAATTATAGATACTGCTGACTTTTTTCCACAGTCTAGCGCTGTCACATACAATTTCATTCATAAATTATGACTACTGGTACATGTACTGGGTTTCAGTTATGCCTTTCATGAGTTATTGTCCATGTTTTTCGGGAATTGATGTCAAAAGGGGGCCATAACAGTGTCAACACGTAGTGGTTTGTAACCAAAGTCAAACTTTACCTGTATTTTATGATGCTACACATGTGTACCAATAATCATTTAAATATGTCAAGCCATTGTCGAATTATCGTCAAGAAACCATGTTTTTAGGGAATTTAGGTCAAATAAAGGGCCATAACTCTGTCAAAATTTAGTGGTTTGTAACCAAAGTCGAATCGGACCCGTATTTTATGATGCTACAGATGTATACCACGAATTATTTGAATATGTCAAGCCATGTTTGAGTTAAAAAATTGTCCGAAAATCATGTTTTAAGGGAATTTTAAATCGAAAAGGGGCCATAACTCTGTCAAAATGTAGTGCTTTGTAACCAACATCAAACTTGACCTGTATTCTATGATGTTACACATGTGTACCAAAAATTATTTGAATATGTCAAGCCTTTATTGAGGTATCATCCGGAAACCATGTTTTTAGGGAATTTTAAGTCGAAAAGGGGCCATAACTCTGTCAAAATTTAGTGGTTTGTAACCAACAAACTGTTCTTATGTTTTAATCAAAAGCTATTTTAGACTGTCAAATTTTGAATCAGTCAACAGAGAGGTGTGACTAGAATGTTTAAATATCTTTACCTAGTGAAGAGCAAGAATTAGATAACATGTAAACACAACAATTTACTGGTCATAATGAAATAAATATTTTGTGATAAAAGCTATACAAGTTCAGTACTGGAAATTTATGAACACAACTCATTTCCATTCATTATTTCTATTTCCATTGAAAACTGACTAAACTCATGTACTGGCGCAGTGCCTAAATCCGCCACTTGTCTAAATCCGCCACCCCATCCGAATAAGCGTTTATTTACCAGCGATTTATATTTTGTTGATCTCGATCAAACAGATACTTTCACTTAACAACACTGCCAAGTTTTCATCTTGATTTGTGCATTAATGAATATTTAATCCAAGTATTGTGTACATAACCCCTAAATGCAAACAAACTGCATGCGGGGAATATATTTCATATTGCGCATGCGCAATTCTGAGGCCCCGCATGGTGTCCATGATAAAATTAAATCATCGTGTTTTAATATTATGTCCATGTGAGCATGCGCAGCATAAAATTAAGCATTATTCATTGGCATTACATACAAATAATGTGGAAAAAACTGCATATTAAGAGCGCATATGTCTCGCTAAGTTATTTTTACAAATACAAACGAGATTTGAAGAAATGGATACATTGTATTAACAACAGATCATCAAGCTGCTTAATATAGAAAATTATATAAGAACAATAGTCAAATGTGGAATAAGCATGTCACGGTTCCTGATCCTACGATTTCACCAAGCAACTTCGGAGTGTTTTATATTTAACACTATAAAATGAACCTTAAATAAACAAAAGCGGGAGTTTTGTCAACAGAAGTAAAAAAAAGTTGCTTTGAAAACAGAATTCATCAAAGAATATTATTTTCTAGCACTATGAACATTTCAAAGAGGTGTGGCGGATGTAGGCACTCTCACGCACATGTTTTACACTGTTTAGGCCTTCAATCTCAATAATTATTTTTCACTCGCCAAGTATCTGAAATGTAACCAAAACATGACAGCAAATGCATATTAAACCTAACTTGATTTATGTGAATTTTTATGTCAATCGGTAAACAACTTTTGAAAATATCGCACAAATACCCCCCAAATGTGGCGGATTTAGGCACTGCGCCAGTAATGTCCATGAAGAACCCATTTCTATGCTATAAGACATAACAAACCTAGACTTGGTTACTGTTTAACTTGCCACGTCCCCAGCAGTAATACTTAAAGACCCATTACATGCGCAATGAGAAGTAAATTCTTGTTTGTCATTTAAAAACTATAAATGTATAATATTAACATCGTTACGGAAAAATTTGTATTTTACATGTAGTTTCCAGATGTTCTCTTATCTGTCTGTGGATAACAGAAACACATCATTAAAGTGTCTAGGGGGATGTTCTAATGTGAAATCACTCTTTTTTGTGGAGGTCTATTTTTCGTGCATTTCACGTTCCTGCCATTGCGCTTATTTAAGACCACCCCGAATATTTACCGATTTAATAATTTAACAACATTCTGTGTTTGATAAACACACATGCCAGTGTTTTTTTTAGGGCCAATTTAGGGCCGAAATTCGGCCCCATTCCCCTGCTTAAAAGGTATACATTTTTCCCCTATATTAATCTTACAAATTCCCCCCAGAATGTAAGCTTTATTTTGAAAAAAAAAGACCAAAATGAGACAGAAATTTACTAAGATAAAGTAATTTCGTAAAATATCCTGTTCATCAAACTAAATTAAAGCATTTTACCTAAGTTATCATGGGGATAGTCATAAGCAACAACTGTGTAAGTATCCAAGTGTTGTAGCAAGCGGTGTTGGTGCTAGACGAAACGGTAAAATCTAGTTAACCTAGAAACAGCCCATTTGAATTATTCTAAGTGCAAATTAGGTCAAGGTCAAAGTGAGGTTGGGTGATACATGTGGATAGGGAATGGTCATAAGCAACAACTGTGCAAGTATTTAAGTGTTGTAGTAATTTTTGTTGGTGCTAGAGGAAACGGTAAAATCTACTTAACCTTGCCATGGATGGACAGAAGGACGGAAAGACGGACAGGACAATATCACTATATGCCTCCTGCATTAAGATGCCGGGAGCATAAAAACACCTCCGGAGATTACCCATTTGTTCATTTGTATGTAGATAATCCTTAATAAGCATATGTTTGATTGCTATAAAAAAAATTTGGCATAAAACGGGTAATGCGCACAAGTGGACAGTTTGTTTTCACAGGTTGACATATTGAGTAAAGAATAAGCACCCCGATGTGGAGCCGAAATTTAAATCGGCATTCAATAAACAAAAAGGTGTCAGTTTGACACGACTTGATATAAATTATATATTGTCTTGTCTGATGTGGAGAAGTGACCCCTATTATCAATCGATATGTATTTTTGAATCTTCAGTGTAAAACACAACTGACTTTTTTCAATACTGGGTTTGCGCAAATTTAAAACTGCTTGAATATGTCCGCAATCACATCTGAGCGAAAACTGTACCCCACAAATTCAGGTGATTCAACAGTATATTATCATCTATACATTATAAACAATTCCCTCTATATAGTGACATTGTTGACATCTATTTATAGACATTTAACTTTCATTTTTAAATAAAGTAAATCAATTAAGATTTGGTTATTTAATTGTATTATTGTTACCAAAACATGAAAAAGCATAAGTTTACACATGTTTACTCAAAATTTAGTCCATACTATAACATCATAAAGGGCCTTTCAGCCCAGCATTCAGCTAAGGTTGACCTTCTAATGAACTGGAAATCCAAGTGACTTTCAGAACATTTCTACACTGTGTATTATAATCACTGTTTAAATTGCCCTAGATTTACCAGTTATTACATGCTGTCAATTTCAAAATCGGTTTTACAAATGCAGTGTTTGAATTGTTGCACATAGACACAGATAACTTTGTTGTTAGTTACCTTATTGGAGAGTTCACAGAGAGTATAATTATCATGTTAGGGAAGTAAATACTACAAATCCTGAAGGTCATGCAAAAAAGTTGTACAAATATTTAGAGAAACATTTAGAAGACCAATTGTATGATAATTCACATTTGTACACTTAAGTGCTTCATGTAGAAAGCAGTTAAACTCATAAAACAGTAAATCTAAGTTTAACATGTCCCAGTGACAACAGACATGTGTCCAGCATGTGTCTGATGTGTGTCTGACATGTGTCTGATATGTGTCTGGCATGGGTCTGATATGTGTCTGACATGGCTCTGATGTGTGTCTGACATGTGTCTCACATGTGTATGGTGTGTGTCTGACATGGCTCTAATGTGTGTCTGACATGGCTCTGACGTGTCTGACATGGCTCTGATGGCTCCGAAAGTGAAAGTATGCATCATTTTCACATATTTTTGGAAATTGTAGCTGATATTTCTCTGATGTGTGTCTGATGTACGTAGGAATTGTGTCTGACATGTGTCCAATGTGTATCTGGCATGTATCTGACATGTGTCTATTGTATGTCTGACAGGTATCTCATGTGTATCTGCCACTGACCTGCATGCCTGTGAACTGGAAGCCGAACTTTTCCACATGGGGAAACTTGGTCATCTCCTTGGCAATCTTCGCCGGCCCCGCCTCGGGGTCATACGTCTTTTTACCCATCTTGATGTCCACCACGCACGGGCGCCGGAACTTCGACACCAAATTCTCGAGCTTTAAATAAGTAACTGCAAATATACAGGACATAGTTTTGTCGTGGCCATTAAAACAGCTCTTATTGCTTTACCTGGTATACCGGCAAATATAATGGGAAAACAAGACCCTGATTATTTATATACCGGTATCTTGAAAGCCATTTTGACTTTAATATTGGTTCTTAATTTTGATACAAATTATGTGGTAAAGATTTTCGCTTGCTTTACTGAATTAAACCTATGGTATATGACACTGCAGTCTACTACTCAATATTGTTGTGTGAAGTTGATGAAGTACAAAAACACATGAATGGAAACTTTCATATACATCAATATCCATGAATAACTGAGAGTCGACTTCCTGGATACAGAAGCACTTAGATAAAGAAAGTACATGATTTCCAGTACTTCATGTACAAACAGTAATCTGAAAAACACTTAGTTCTTTACACCACAATGCTCTCAACAGCCCGCCTTATCACTAAACTATCTTAAGATCAGACCTCCAGATAAGACGCGTATCCGCGAATTACGCATTGAAATAAAAAATTAAGAGGGCCATGATGGCCCATAGCGCTCACCTGGTACAGATGAAGACCATACTGTTGTGACAGGTTTGAAAATTAAGGTATCTGAACAATACGCATAGGGGGGGATAGGATCAATTTTGATTAAAAACAAACTTAGTAGATTATTCTGGCTTTGCGGGCCCGTCTAGCTCATTTGGTAGAGTGCTATACTCTCAATCATGGGTTCGTGAGTTCAAGCCCCAGCCCGGCCACATAACTTGTGTGGGGATTGGGCGAAATAAATATACGGCCATTCTCCGCCTACCTCTGATTCCAGTAGGGCAGTTGTCATTTACTGGCATAAGTATGTGCACTTGGTACTGGTAAACCACTTTCATCGGCTTAGTTTGCCCAGAAAAAGTGTGAGTAGGTTAACTGACCGCCATTGTATCACTGAATTACTGGTAAATAAGGTGAACAATTCAAACAAACAAACTTTCCAAATGTACTCTTTTGACTTAGGAGAACAAAATTTCTAGGTTACATAGGAATACTTATTGTTAACATCAACAACCATACAACTATCAACATTGTCAGATTCAATTACAAATAACTATAAAACCTTTTAGTTGTTTTGCATAAAAAGTTATTAATAATTTTGAGTCATCCTTTCCAAATGTACTCTTACGAAAAGGAAAATTTCTATGTTATATAGGAATACTCATTGTTAACATTAAGAACCATACACCTATCAAAATTGTCAGATTAAATTATAAATAACTATACAACCTTTTAGTTGATTTGTGTAAAAACTTACTAATAATCACACACATTTTGAGTCAAAACAGTGTAGAAGTATTTTTCAATCAAGGAGAAATAATAAATCAGCTTCAAAAATCATGTAACCTGAGTTTTCAAAATCCCAAATGTATAAGTCAGTCCACAAGTTACGTCATTAAATGATACTGAATAAGTTACTAACTAAACAGTCCAAAAACTACAGAAAATAATTAACACTTACAGGCATTATATCACATGATATAAATCCTATATTCTGATTGCTTGTTTACATTGAATTTCAGCTATTTATTGTTGTTTACATCTTTTTCCTAACTGTTTCCCAAGACAGACAGTAGAAAATATTACTGCCACATATATAGGTCAAAAGCAGGCTATACATAGATTACTATGTGTAAAGATGCTGATCTAAAATAGAAGTATCATGTTGACTCATAGTGATGTATTGATATTTCTGATAAGCCGACTCCACTATCTGGGTTATATCTATTAACTAAAGGGAAATAACACATTTAAAGCACTTATCTTCCTGATACTGCATTTACCTCCCTTTACCAGTTGAGTTATTCAGGAATAGACGTATTTGGGACAATAACTCTGGTGTTTCTGGTCCGATTGGGCCCATTATCGAACTTGTCCAAAATTTTATGGTCATACACAAACTGTGCAATTTTGGTCAAGATTGAATAAAAATTTAGTCTTTATCGCAATAATTGTTGACGGCACACTGACGACGGACGATAAATGACAGACCCCGCCGGAGAGGTCCCCATATACCAATAGCTAACCGAGCACTTTGTGCTCAGGTGAGCTAAAAAAATGCATTGAAAATCTTCCCAGTGCGTAAGGTTACGCATTGCAAATCTCGGTACATATTTTTAATTGCTTAAACTGCGTAACCGGTTTTACCAATTATCCAGTTCAGCTAATGGTGTAAGTTAGCCTTTGAATAGATTAAAAGTAAATCAAGCGAATCTTTCTACTCAAAATGGCTTCGCATTGTGTATGCAGGTTGAAAATGGAACGTTTTAAGCTCAGTCAACCAGTTCCAGTAGGCAATATCTTGAAAAATGTTAATCAGAATGAGTCTTATGATGCTTCTCCTATTTAAATGGTGATGGGTAAGTGGCGATCTCATTGTCACAGCAGTTGAAAAATCGGACAAGAAACACATGCATCATGTGAGTGCAAAATTGTCTGAAAAATTGCTGTAATCGTGGAAAAGAAATGATCATTGGTTAATTGCCAAGCAAGAAGGACCAGAAATCAGGTTACCTTGTAGGATTTGCACTGAAAAAAGTACAAAGTATCTGGGCAAATTACTACTACTTTGCTAAGCAAATGTTATGTTTTAAAAGACGTACAGATTATTGTCTACATTCAATTTATTCCATTTGCCAATGTTAATATGTTCATACATAACAAGCACATAAAATACCTGCTTGATCTTGTATAAAAAATGAAAATACTATTTAAATTTCTCAAATACTCTCTAAAGCTGACAGGGTAAAATACCCTTTAACCAAAAAATCAGGGGGTAAAATACCCTTCAGGCTAAAACCTTATCTGGAGCTCTGCTTAAGATAATAAGGCAAGGTACATTTAAAGGGACCTGTTCACATATTGGCAAACAGGGCTTTCATTAACTTTTGAAACCTGGAAGTTTGAACTTCCTGGCCTCTGATTTAGGAAGTTTAGCTCATATTATTTTGGAAGTTTTGACAGTATTGCATGCCTTAAGTTTGAAATTAAACCTTTCACAGCATATTCATTTCTTTTTGTTCAGCTATTATCTTACTTCAGTCATGTTTTTCACTACATGTTTTTTTCAGACCTATATAATTGTAAGCTTTGAATTATAATCAGGGCTTGAACTTAGACAAAAATTTTGAAAGTCCTGACACTTCCAAGTGTTGGAATTTGGAAGTCTTAAGCATTCTTTCTGACTTTTTGATACCTCCATGGCTGCAATTTTGGAAGTCCTGTAACAAAAACTGGGAGTAAATTACTCCCAAACTTCCCTTAATGCAAGCCCTGGTTGCCGCAAATAGACAATTTTCTAAAATTGTGTCATAGACTCCAAAAAGAAATTATACATTATATACAAACAAGCAAAATAACACTCATGACTAAGAAATACACTGGAAATATTGTTTGGTTCATGGATAATCATCAATAGAAATGGATAAAATTATAAAGTGTTTGTAACGCTTTTCATGTGTTTTTTTTGAAAACGTGTGTATCATTTATAGCGTTAAAAATACACATCCAAATGTTTAAGTCCGAATGGTTGAGTGGTTAGGACATATGATTTTTTATCTCAAAGGTCCCGGGTTCGAGTCCCCGCAAAGTCAAATTTTTAAATTTACCTATTTTTCTTTATGTAATATTTGTCTTAGATCATTCCAGGTGCTGTAGTTTTTGCAATTATAACATTTAATGATATTTTTCAACTAGAAATGTGTCCACACACACGGATGCCCCCACCTATGCAGCATTTCTACATGGCGCCGCTTTTTCTGTATGCATACACATAATTTTGCAAAAAGAGAATGGTCCTTTTATATTTTACTTTCTGCTAATGTATTCTCTTATTGTGTGAAGTAATTTGGATATCATAAAATAGTTTTAGTCCTGACAAAAAATCAATAAAGGGTTGTAATTATAACTTTAAGGCAATTATGAATTATGGTTCTTGTATGCTCTTGCTATCTTAAATCAAAGTGCAAAATCAACAAAATGCCTTTATCATTTTTTAATTATGCTTTGCACACTCCTCAATTAAGGGAAGTAATTGATTGACTTCACAAGTCAGGTTCGTGAATGCAACACATCATCTGGTGATGGTGATCATTTCTGCCAATTTATCTGAAAATCCCTGCATGCACGACAATATTATGCCAGGCCTTTTTCTGACCTTTTTGGGAAAAAGTACCTTGGTTAAATTGGGAAATTCAACACGTAAAATTTTCAAAAGTGCAAAAAAATTATCGCTAAATCTTAAGTATAATGATGAAATTTACAGTTTTAAACCAATAAATAAGAGATTACCTGCACTAATTTTTTTTAATTAACTCTTAATTGTGATAAATACCTAACCAAGCTATGCAACCTGAGTTTGTAATCCTATGAATGTCTTATTTCCTTTAAGTTTGTGTATATTTCTGAAAATTCATCACCACATCTGACAAACTCCACCAAATATCTTTACCTCCTTATATTTAAATCCTTCCTTTAACTGACACATCCACTTGTGTAAATTACAAAATATTTGCCCATAATTCATGTTATATTTCATCATGATAGTGGACAAACAAATCGGTTTTTTTGTGTTGCCTATTTTATTATAAGGCTATTAGAGTGTTCTCCCCTTGTAAACAATATCAACGATAAAATTAGAGGATATCCAAATGTAAAGTCCAATGTGAAAAAATCAGCTGTAAAGTATTGAAAAATCGTATTTTCACTTTCATTTTCGAATACCATTGGGAATTTTGGGGTTAGAATTGGGAAAAATTATGCATATTTGGCATTGAGAACGGGTCCAACTATCGGACCCATACAAGCAGTAGAAAAAGGCCTGTATGCTCATTTGACCTTTGACCTTGATTAATGACCTTGACCTTTCAGCTACAGACCTGGTCCTTGAACGCCACATGCAGTCTAATAATGATTACCACTTCTGCCAAGTTATTTGAAAATATTTTATGCTAGACAAAATTATGCCACAGACAGAATCCATGGACTTAAATCTTATACTTGACCTTTGACCTTAAAGTGACCTTGACCTTGGACCTAGTTTTTGCAGGCGACACATCCTCTTATAATGGTCATCACTTCTGCCAAGTTATTTGAAAGTCCTTCAATGCTGGACAGAGTTATTGCCTGGACAAGAATCTTAACATATATACATATACTAGACCTAAAATTGTGACCTTGACCTTGGACCAAGGCACCTGTTCTTGCATGCGACACCACCGCATAATGCATATCACTTATGCCAAGTTGTTTGAAAATTCTTCCCTGCTTGACAACATTATGCTCCAGACATGGTCTATGGCTTAAATTATTCTATTTGACCTTTGGCCTTTTAGTGTGACCTTGACATTATACAATGGGACCTGGTTCTTGCGCGCAACACACCGACACACCATGCTTAGCACTTCGGCCAATTTAGTTTAAAATCCTTCCCTGCTGGACAAAATTATGCTTCAGACAGTATCTATGGCTTAAATGACCATTCACCTTTAAGTGTGACCTTGACCTTGGACCTAGGGACCTGGTTCTTGCGCGCGACACACCATCTCACCATGCTCAACATTTGTGCCGTTATTTGAAATTCCTTCCAATGCTAGAGAAAATTATGCTCCAGACAGTGTCTATGGATTAAATTTTTATATTTAACCTTTGACCTTTAAGTGTGACCTTGACCTTGGACCTAGGGACCTGGCTCTTGCGCGTGACACACCGTCTCCCCATGCTCATCACTTGCGCCAAGTTATTTGAAATTCCTTGAACGCTAGACAAAATTATGCTCCGGTGAGGGATAGAAGGCTTAAATTCTTATATTTGACCTTTGACCTTGAAGTGTGAACTTAACCTTGGACCTACGGATCTGGTTCTTGCACGCAACACACCGTCTCACCATGCTCAACACTTGTGCCAAGTTATTTAAAATTCCTTCAATGCTGGACAATATTATGCTCCAGACAGGGTCTATGGCTTAAACGCTGATAAAGCACAAAGACGGTTGGCAAGAAATGTAAAGAAACCAAAACCAAGGGAGATAAGAGTGCACAAGTTTTCTAAGTGCAAAAGTTTTCTAAGGACACATTTGTTTGAATGAAATTGAATTTCTGCAATGCCATTTGAACACAACACAAATATATCTACTCACTCTTATACTCCTGACTTTCAACATCTTCGTCTGACCAAGATATTAAATCAGGAGTATATAGTGCGAAATTAATAACATGACACTCATGAATATTCCGTATGCAATCGGGATTTATTTATAGATACCACGACAAGTATCGAGAGCAGCATAGGCAATTATACAATGTAAATTGATATTTATTGGTTTAAATTCGTAAAGCGCCAATGCAACGAAGAAGAAAGGAGAAGAAGGAATGCGCGCTGGCGTTGTGAAGTTTGGAGTTCTAGCCTCGGCGTCGACATTTTTGTGGACATTATGTTGCCGAAAAGTACCCTCATTTTTCACAATTTCGATTTATGAGTGTGCTATTGTAATTGAAACCTTGGTGAATGTGCAATAAAATGTTATTCAAAAATGATAGTAACACAATAAAATATTATACATTTTTAATATATATCTCCTGACCAGCATATTTTAAGAATAACTCTTTAACTTTTTACAAAATGACGCTCACCAGCGGAATTGAACTTGGTTCGATGGCATGCGGCACTAGCACGTATACCACACGACCAAGAAATGCCACTCTCGCAACTCCGTATTTAAATCTATATCAACATAAATTCCCATAACAGAAACTCATCCAAAACAACGCAAACAACCGAACACACTTACGGTTTGTCACAAAGATTAATGAGTGTCAGGTTAATAATTACGCACTATAACAGTGAGTAGTTAAATTTGTCTTGTGTACAAATGGCATTCTTGGTTGATATATAGGTTGCATGCAAACTATTTAATGCAAACGCAATAATATGCATAATGGTCACCATGTTGACTAAGCCTGAATGGGCCAAAATAGCAGATGGAGCGTATACATTTCGGGGTATCGATTTTTAGTACTTTGTAGCCTGCAAAGAAAAAGTAGGTCATAATCACCCTTCTAAAAATAAGTAACACAAATTGTATTTCAGTGTAAATAAAATGAATGAAATTGCAGTTGTTTGTTTATTAATTACTAGCGCATGCTTGATAAATCACGGCTCGAATTTAACACTTTTTGCAACCAGCAAATCAATGCCAGTGGCTTATATTTTAACTCGCAAAAAGTAGTTTCTTCTTGCAATTCCATTAAGTAATAGCAAAACTATGTGGTTGCATGTAACCCATGGGTTCATAGCGGAGCATATGTCAATATATTTATATATGGGTATTTCTGGTGCCAAAAAAATGGTGGCCAATAGAATAACTTCTGTGGAAGAAAATGTGTTGTTTAATTATCTTCTAAAAAGTGATAGATTATATATATTTCTTGATCCAAAAAAGGCCCCAGTGCACACCTTGTCTTTACGTACACCTATTCTTTACTTGCAATTATGTGCGAGCTACAGAAAACTTAACTCGCAAAACTAATTTTGTACTTGCACTTTGAGTTTTTGCGAGTGCTATATTCTAGTCCTGGATAACTATTTCAGCCCAATGAGCACCCACAAGGAAAACAGCACCCATGTAGAGAGTAGTATTGTCAACAAAATTACAGGCATAATCACAACATCAACACTGAAGGCCCCGTATCGTTTTCCATGTATTCATTGATATAATTATACATATAGTTATTAAATATCTACATATATTACTGATGTACATCTGCAATATGCATCTGATTATAGTTTTGTCATTTAAAATCATGATGCATGTATGTTTGTATTTTGGACCGGAGGCCTTGCAGTACGAAATAAAGTCCTTATCCAGCGTTTTTCCTCTATATAAAGTTGGTACCGGAAAACGGTACCATTCCCAATCGGATTTTCTGACTATTTTTCCCAATTTGAAGTTAAAAAAATCCCAAATGTAATAAAAAAATCCAAAAAGACCCTGAAAAGGTCGACGATGTTCCTGTATTTTACTTTAGTTTTACCCAAGCGTAAACCTCCACGCACAGCTGCACGGCCTTCCCCAGGCTGTTTTAGCGCCCCGGTGCCTGGGCGTTTAATTTTAACTTGAACATATCCGGGGCGCCATATATTAGTATTGCGCTTATAAACATCGCCCGAGGCACGTGTACTTTATCAATTAATTAGCTGTGTTGACTGCAGCAGACCGACAATTCCTGTTGTGAAAGCTAATCTCTTACGTCACAATGGCCGTTTTTCACTCGAGAAACATGTACACCCACTCTATAAAGTCAGTGAATGATCAAAGCGAGTGTCAATTCGCCGAAAATTTTAACAATATTTTCTAAGCCGCAATCAATCACCCTGAAGCACCGCCATGTAGGCGGAGTTTCAACTGCAGTAAAATCGAAATGAGCCAATAGAAACGCTCAGTTTATCTTCGCTTTGGAATGACGTTATATCTGACCAATCAGCGCAGTTGGCATGTATCCACACACAAGTAACCTTATACGCGCGTCATGCGTATTGTCCACCTAAAAAGTAAACAAGCTTTCGTATTTTATAATATGCACACTTGTTAATTAAAAAAATTCATAACTTTAAAAAATAAACTGCGAAAAATCAATCTACCTAAGCCTACCCACTGTTACTGCTCAGTGTTGTAGTTTCGTAAACACAAGCGGTCTTGTTTATGTACATGTATGCCATGTAAAACCCGTGTTTTCTGCAAAAGAGCGCGAAATGTCTAATGACAACCACGACGTCACGTTCCACGCATGGAAAGCGTGCGTGTACCGACCATCTGCTTTCTAAATACAGGTCTTAACATTTGACGCGCGCAGGCACAACGTGCACGGGGAAATTATCCCGCCGTTTTTGCAAGAACAAAGCATGTATAATATACATGTATTTTAATCATGATTCTTACAATGAGACTTTTTATTTTTAAAAGGCTAGAGGTATACCGTTTAAATGGTGATGTTTCGTCTATTTCATTTCGTTTAAACGTTTACAAAAAAAATGAAAACGTGTTAGCCATAATTTTAAGAGCTTAAACGCACCAGATAACGTCATATGACACATGTCGCAAAAAAAAATTCGACGTAGGGACTGGGGGGCCTGAAAAAAAATTATGGGTTACTGTTAACAGCCAGGGGAAGTAACATACTGTTTTTACATCTTTTATGACATTTTTCAATGAAAGTGATAAAATTCCTAATTTGGATGAAAATAACGCTAATTTTCCCAATTTGACCGGTACCGGTACCATTCCCAAAGTGGTGAGGAAAAACGCTGATCAGTATCAGTATGTACATGTAGCATAAAGAAAAATCTTGTTTGTGGTTTTAAAACATAAACGTATTACATTAACATACTTATGGAACAATTTGTATTCAGTTTCAAGATGTTCTGTCATCTGTTTTTTACCTACCGTAAACGTTTAAAATATTTCCTTTAACTTTAGCATAACCAATTTAACAACATATTGATCCTTTAAATGTTTGCTTGTTTGCATTTTTCGCTGTTTGACCAGTATTTCAGTCATGTCATGGCGGTCAGTTAACGAACTCACACTTTTCCGGGGCAAGCTTAGCCGATCTAAGCGGTTTACCAGTACTAAGAGCACATACTTATGCCAGTAACTGACAACTGCCCTACTTGAATCAGAGGTAAGGGGAAAATGGCCGTAGAAATAATTTCATGACCAATCGCCACACAAGTTATGTGGCCGGGCTGGGGAGTGAACTCACAAACCCCTGATTGACAGTCCAGTGCTCTACCAACTGAGCTAGCCGGGCCTGGCAGCTTAAATGTATTATATGAATGAAATAATATTACCTACAATAGAACTTTGTATTATACCATATTTCAGAGAGTTTTCATTGTTTTGCGGTATTTAATAACTGTGATATCAGACTGGTTAATGGTGGGCGGAGCCTAATATGCAAACTTACCGTGCAATAAGTAGCGTGCAGTATATTGAAATTTAGTTGTAATTTATATGCGCGCGACTTACTGAACTTAACAACTGCACTGAGTGAACACATTGCAACAGTGCTAAATTTGGAAATGACATGCATGACAAGCATGTCAGGCATCACATGACGTCTAGGAACTGCCCATTGGGATCGGCATTGTAGAAAGTTGCGAAGTGATTGGTAAATATGGTATAAAACACTTTGACCTCAACATGTTAATTCTTTAATCTCGCCCGGTGGGCTTGTTAAATAACTAACATATTTCGGTCAAAGAGTGCTACAACTATTACTAAACATGCACACATCTCCAACCTGAACAACACACTGGGTTTAACTCATGGTTGTACTATGCTAACGCTTATGTAACCATTTATATTTTGTTGCTTATCTTGACTTTATGCTAGTGTCATTTACTGTTAGTTGCCTTCATGATTATCAATATCGATACATCTTTCACACATTCTCAATACAGCGTCATCAAATTGTCACCAGACTTTGCACAACAAAATTCTCCCAATAACATTTCCCGACAGATAATTACAATACTGAATAGGATATTCTTTTACTCTAGCAATATTCTTGATATTTCCTTCATAATTCTAAGACTAATTCGATAACTGACTCTCTGTAAGGTAGTCTAGTATCGATTGCAAGCTGAAAACATCCTCGTTCCTGATAGTGTGAAGCAAGATTCCGAGCTGAAATTCAGTTCCAGATCAGGGCCCAGTATTCACCAACCCATTCTTAGACTTAAGATGTAAGAATAAAGAATAGTCTTGAAACTGTTCTGTTCTAAAAAGGCTGTTTATTTGATTTTTATTTCATGTTCACAATGGTAACATAGACATTCTTTATTTAGAATGCTTTATTAATGACATAAGCAACATTTGTACCTGGCAAATGCAGAGTTTTCATTACTTGAGTCTAAGTTTATTCTTTATTCTTAAGTCTAAGAATGGGTCGGTGAATATGGGCCGGGGCTCTGTTCACCAATAGACTTTAGAATAAAGAACAGACTTAGACTTAAGAAAAAATACTTTGCGTAACTAGGCATACTGCTGTATGCCGTGCATAGAAATCATAACGCTAGCTTGAAATTGTTCAGTTCCGCAATCTTAAAAATACATTAAGAACAAGACCTAAATGAGTCTAATGAACTGACTGATAAATCTGAAAATTGTATCTAGATGCAATAAGTGCTTTAAAACTGACAATTTGCTAGTTAATAAATGTGTAGGACTTTAAGAGGAAATGTCAATTAAGCGTTACCAAGATTGCACTTTTTCATTGTGCGTATACTTAAATTCGGTTTAGGTACGCCCCAGAAGCATGATGTAATTTGAGTCGGTGACTATCAAGAAAGATTCAAATTAACAGCATTTTTAGAACCAAACAGTTTCAAGAATATTCTTTATATTTAGGTCTCAAGTCTAAGACTAGGTAGGTAAATATGGGTGCTGATCAAAGAAGCTGACATGAACGTGGGGTTGGGTGATGCTAGGGCTCCAACGGGTCGAAAAATTTCTTCGGGTCGGGTCGGCGGGTCAAAATTTCAAAGTTCGGGTAATTTCGGGTCGGGTCGGGTATTAAAAAGATTAATTCTAAAATATGGTAAACTACATTAAAACATTTATTTTCTTTAAAGTTGAACATGGCAGATATGTCAAAAATAATTAGACTAATTACTGCACAAAAATGAGTCCTTTATGTAGAATTACCACATTCTTGATAGTAATAAATGAATTTATGATAAAATGGTGCTTCCTAAAACATCAATTACTGGATATATAGAGACAAAATTCAGTAAAAAAATAAAAACTAACCTTCAAACAAAAAACAAAGCTAAGCTAGGATATGCTTCCTATAGTAGAATGTAGGTGCATCTATAAGATTCAAAATGACTAGAGCTAATAGAGAACATCAGAGATCATGGGAATATAGGTGTATCTATATGTAATACCCGAAGCTAACATATTATTTGCTTTAAATTAGGCACCCACATTAACAGGCTAAAATGCACAATATAGACTGTTTTAGAACAAATCTTTCATAACTCCGTTTACAATAAACGTGGAAGAATGTAACTGCATGTATCATACTGTAAACAAAATCTCATCTCACCATATCAAGACTTATTCAAGACGTCTATAAGATGGGAAATACTCCCATACTGGCGATTTTAATGCCTTCGGTGCGTCTATTATCTTCATTTGCCTTGATTCAGTTGATTATCAATAAAGAAAACTTACAATTACTCAGAAACACGAGTTTGGTTGAACTAATGCAACCGCGAAATCATATAATATTTATTCCGGAAGTGTGATTGAAGGTCAGGATGGCACAGGTCAAAACGGCCCGAACAAAACGGCCCAGTTGATTTTACGGCGTCCTTTTGAAAAATATTTACCCGACCCGGTACCGTTTGCGAAAACTTTGACCCGGAATCGCGGGTATTTTTTGGACCCGCGGATTCGGGTTTTTTCGGGTACCCGTTTGAGCCCTAGGTGATGCACACAGAAAAGGGTACGACATTGGCCCTGAAATTCAGAATTTATTTTTAGGGATCTGGCAAAGCAAAATGGGGGTCGCACAACTGAAATTTGAAAGGATTTTTTACCGTGAATGCGTCCTGGGCCGGTATTTACAAAGCAGCTTAAATTAGTGTTAAATGCTTTCATTTAAGTGCAAACTTTGAATGTATTGTATTTAAGTACTTAACAAATCCGTATGTTATAAATATTCTTTCAACTATATTCTCATAATGAGGACATTAACATATATTAACTTGTGCTGCGTGTTTCCATATGGAATGATGCAGTTAAGGAAGTTTCCATAATTACAGATAAGGATACATTTACCGTAAGATGCTATGTGAATACCACGTCAGACTAACAATATATAGATATTTGTTTGTTTTTGGTGTGATAAGGCGTTATATTATCACCGGAAAGGAAGACAATTAATATTTTCATGAGCGCTTGCATAAGGAAAATATTTAAACTATCTCACTTTCCAGTGATGATATTAAGCGTTATCACACTGAAACAACAGAAATTTTCTTATTTTTATTTTATGCCTTTTCAACCATTTTATTGGAAAATCTCACTGGACTCATAACGTAATGACGTCAAAATAATGACATTACTTCACAGTTTTGAACCTAGCATTGTTGTCGGTCCATTTCATTTTCTGCATTAAATCGGGACCCCAAAAAAACAGTGAAATTTCAATTTTATCTCACTGATATTTTTCTAAAGTTCACTACTTAGCATAAAATAAATGCATACAGGACGCAGGAATTCTGCCTTCCATAAATCCCTGCCTACTCTGCAGTGCCAGCTTACCTTCTGGGTACTCCTCGAACTGAAAGGAGCCATAAAAAGCTGGCAGGAGTTCTTGCAGTTGTAGAATGTGTTGGTCAGTACACGTTGGGTCGTAAATCTTCTCGTAGAAGTGGAATTCCCTCGTCCCGCGAGGAGGCTTCTGTAAGGCTTTCAATATCGACCCGTCTTCGTGTTCAAGCATACCTGCAACGTTAACCCGTTTATCAATGACCAGGATACTGTTTGACTAACATACCCATATTGTTAACTTTGCAGAAGTAAAAAATGTAGGTAATTGTTGCAAAACATATGCAATATTAGAACGGTACCCAGGTAAATTAGAATGCTGCATAACATACTAGGTACAGTCATATATTCTTCTGCAATTTAACCCATAATTTCATCTTACATTGAAATTGGTGAATTATCCGGCCCTACTGAGTTTTCGAAACATTACATGTTCTTATCAAATTCATGATCACAATGATCAGCATTAGACAAACGTACAGGATATTCAAAACAGCACTTCTTCCTTTCGCGTAGGCAATTTGCCTAAACCACTTTTAGATGGTAGCTTGAGATCATCCGTTCTCAAATTGTGGCACATTTAGCTAAGCCGTTCTGTGAACAACTTATAAAACCAAATGTGTACACTGGGTTTGATTTCAACAGGTACAGCTAACAGGTAATGATCTGTCTCATTTTCAGATTTTTGTATAGAAATGTTTCAAAAATTTTCACATTGTTGGACTTATTCAAAGTTTGTGACCCCATACAAGGCACTCAAATTCAATATAACAAAGTTCCAAGCTGATCCATAATGGGTTGTCTATATTCAACTTACTGGGCACAAGTTTTGGATGAAATATATTTGCGGCGTGTCCTGGGGGAACCGGGCTTAATACATCTGCGTAAAGTGTCTTTCCGGATCAGCCTGTGCAGTCTATACAGGCTTATCCAGGAAAACACTTTTCGCTTACATTGGACTTATGTTTAGAAGAGACTTCTTTGAAATAGAAAATACCATAAAAGTTTCGTCCCGGATCTGCCTGTGCAAACACTTTACGCAGATGCATTAAGCCTGGTTTTCCCACAACACGCCGTATATATAACTTTAATGTACGGCTTGTACATGTATGTAATTTACTTCTAAGTTAGTCTGGATGCATGTTAATTCAGTAAGTGCACAATGCATTCCACGCTTGCACTTAGGTTAAACTTTTGGAAGTCTGGGTGCATGTTAATTCAGTAAGTGCACAATGCATTCCACGCTTGCACTTAGGTGAAACTTTTGGAAGTCTGGATGCATGTTAATTCAGTAAGTGCACAATGCATTCCACGCTTGCACTTAGGTTAAACTTTTGGAAGTCTGGGTGCATGTTAATTCAGTAAGTGCGCAATGCATTCAAGGCTTGCACTAAGGTGAAACTTTTGGAAGTCTGGATGGATGTTAAGTCAGTAAGTGCACAATGCATTCCACGCTTGCACTAAGGTGAAACTTTTGGAAGTCTGGATGCATGTTAATTCAGTAAGTGCACAATGCATTCCACGCTTGCACTTAGGTTAAACTTTTGGAAGTCTGGGTGCATGTTAATTCAGTAAGTGCACAATGCATTCCACGCTTGCACTTAGGTTAAACTTTTGGAAGTCTGGGTGCATGTTAATTCAGTAGGTGTGCAATGCATTCAAGGCTTGTACTAAGATGAAACTTTTGGAAGTCTGGGTGCATGTTAATTCAGTAGGTGTGCAATGCATTCCACGCTTGCACTAAGGTGAAACTTTTGGAAGTCTGGATGCATGTTAATTCAGTAGGTGTGCAATGCATTCAAGGCTTGTACTAAGGTGAAACTTTTGGAAGTCTGGGTGCATGTTAATTCAGTAAGTGCGCAATGCATTCAAGGCTTGCACTAAGGTGAAACTTTTGGATGTCTGGATGCATGTTAATTCAGTAAGTGTGCAATGCATTCAAGGCTTGCACTAAGGTGAAACTTTTGGATGTCCGGATGCATGTTAATTCAGTAAGTGCGCAATGCATTCCGGGCTTGCACTAAGGTGAAACTTTTGGATGTCTGGATGCATGTTAATTCAGTAAGTGCGCAATGCATTCCGGGCTTGCACTAAGGTGCAACTTTTGGAAGTCTGGATGCATGTTAAATCAGTAAGTGCGCAATGCATTCCACGCTTGCACTAAGGTGAAACTTTTGGAAGTCTGGATGCATGTTAATTCAGTAAGTGCGCAATGCATTCAAGGCTTGCACTAAGGTGAAACTTTTGGAAGTCTGGATGCATGTTAATTCAGTAAGTGTGCAATGCATTCAAGGCTTGCACTAAGGTGAAACTTTTGGAAGTCTGGATGCATGTTAATTCAGTAAGTGCGCAATGCATTCCGGGCTTGCACTAGGGTGAAACTTTTGGAAGTCCTGATTTCCAAGTGTTGGATATTGGAAGTCCTGAGCATTTCCGATATGAAAATAAGTATATAATTCAAGCTTTGTTTAAGGTCAGTTCTTTGTCAGTAGGTGATTGTATGCCAATTAATTCAGTAAAATAGCTGTACATTTGTGTTTTTCTGAATTTCAACCTTACATATGACCTCGATGGTTGCAAATTTGGAAGTCCTATGACAAAGACTGAGAGTAAATCGCTCCTGATGATGATAATAACATAAACATACAATGGCTAATAATAGAAACACATTTACAAATGTAAATATGCAAGTACCTAACAATAATTCACCAAAAGTACACCCATCAATCATTAAACCAATTATTCTTTTGTTCTGTGTCGAAATATCTTGCAATTAATCTTTATTCAACAGTTTAAAGAACAATATGACTGACGAGCTTTAAACCTGGTATTACTAGATTAGGGCGGCACAATTGACAGAAAGATTCTGATCAAAGCACATAACGTCAAACATTGTTTTTACAGTAAACATACAACAACTTTACTATAAAAAATGACTTTTATTAAATGCAAGGGCATTGGCAATGGGGCGGCAGGGGCCGCAACCGCCGCCCCAATACTTTGGCAAGTGATCGTCATGTATAAATTCCGCTGCCCCTTCTCGGAAATTGGAAAATCGCATCTCCCCTGTTGTTTAAAGTCGGTTGCTGTTCCACATGGTCAATTAAATGACCATCCATCATGCTGGCCCCTAATCCATGGCAATCAAGCAACGGCCCGTGTGTTTATAAATACGATTTTATGTATACAATTATTAAATTGCACCAATAAATAAATGCAATACTATAAGATTCATGCAGTTATTGCGTCCAAATTAATTCCTAAATACAGTCCCTGGAATAGTCTATAATGCGATATTATACTCATTGAAATGAAGAGAAAAAGTCTAAATCTGGAAGCCCCCACCCCCCGAGTCGCCGACCTAATAGCAGTTTGTCGCTTAGCATGTGGACCGCATGTACAATTATCGATGATACTGCTGTATCTGAACTGCTCAAGCCCTGCCGATAAAGCATTAATGAATTAGTGTTCTAGGGAAAAAAATTGTGTGCGCACGTGGACCCGTTTACGAAAATTTGGTGGGGACAAATCATTTATTTTTGCGCCAATGGCGCAAGGCCGCATCCACGGCAGAACACTGGCAGTAAATTGTTAAAACTGGCATAACAATAGATATCTGGATAGTCAGTAAATGGAATCGAAAGAAACAACTAAGAGTATCCCAAGGAGAAAAGGTCAACGGAAGCCACTTTCTATGGTTTTTAACTTGCCCGCAGCGATTTTAACCCATCAAGGGCAAGAGGGAAACTGCTTAATATAAAATGTATGTAGCTAGGATAAGCCACATGTTTTGAACATGGTAGCTGGATGGTGAAAGCAAGGGTAGACTGCAAGTATTTTGATATTGCTGTCAGGGTACCGTGTAAGTTTTTGACATCTCTTGCACGCTATACCTATCTAGGGTTGTCATGCTCCAGAAATTGTGCTTTTCTGTTGCTCTGGATAATGCTGAACTACTGAGAAAATTGTAATTCAATTAAATGGTGCATTTTCTTTTTATTACTCTTTTAATTGGAATAGCAATGCAATGAGGTTAATTTTTATTTCCATTGAGTATTGTGATTAATTTTTGGCCAAGTGTGAGGTTCGTACTGCTTTAAACCAGTTTAAACCCCCAATTCTTTGCAGTGACCATTCCAAAGCGGTGATCCCAGTATTACTAATGTTGTGTTGTGCATATTGAGCAGTGGTGCATTGGCAACTAGAGTTATCACTAAAGGTGATTAATACTCCCACATACAGCTTTGACACAAATAAAGAGTTTTGTAGTAGTGGCACTTTGATATGGAACAACGTTTTTACCGACGAAATGATCTGCATAAGAAGAAAAATGGGCTTGAAATGGAAATGGAAGAGTACATTATATGCACTGGAGAACTATTTTGACCTTTCACCTTGAACAGTGACCTTGAACTTTCAACTCGGACCTGGTCCTTGTGTGTACTTATAATTGACCTTATGGTTTACCTTCGATTCACCGGCCTTTTTATTGCCTTGGTCACATCCTCTCATGATGGTGAGCAATTTCTTCCAAGTTATGGAAGGATCCCTCTTTGTAGGTACATGGCTTGAAACAAAACTATATTTCTTATATGTGACCTTGACCTTTAAACTACAGATCAGTGGTTCTTGCATACAGAATACAATCTCACAATGGCCATAATTTGTACAAAGTCATTTGAAAATCCCTCTATTTCAAAAAATATGCTCCTGACAAATATTTGACTTTTGACCTTGAATGGTGACCTTGACCTTTGACAGACCCGCATGTTCATATTATACATAACACATCATCAGGTTATGTGGAATAATAATGTGAAGTAATATTAAGATCCTTCCAGGCATTTAGAAGTTATGGTGTGGAAACAAAATAAAAATATTTTGACCTTTAACCTTATATTGTAACCTTGACCTTTTACAAACAAGCATGGTCACACATATGACACATTATCTGGTAATGGGGAATAATAATGTCACGTAATATTATAATTCTCCCAGACATTTAGAAGTTATGAAGTGAAGTGGAAACAAAATACAAATTTGACCTTGAATTTTGACCTTGACCTTAAACCGACAAGCATGGGTCATGTATGTGACACATCGTTTGCACGACCATTATCTTTCCTGCTGATGCGCCTGCAGCAGACGATCACAGAATGATGATACCAATTGTACAACATTTTTCTCACCATTAAGTCCCTATATATAAACCTGGTCACAACAACTTTAGGAATATAAAGTATAATAACTATGATCCACATTGAGACATGCAATAAATCTGCATCAATTTAGTCAACGAAAGTACAGTAAATATCGTATGAACCAGATCCATTGAAAACCTGAATCTTCTCCAAAGAGGATTTGTCTGGTACAAAACAATAAACGTAATTATATGAACAACTAAATTATGTAACCCAACACACACAATTTGAAATGATTTTATTTACTGTTAACCAAATTTGCAACGGTAAATAGTTCTAATCTTTGTTGATTGCAATTTGCCACCAGCAATTTGTGTAATGCAGAGTAGAGGCATGCACAAATAGAACAAAGATCCAATAAATAACTAAAGTTGCTGTCACATTCTTTTTTGACCCCTAGTTCACCGTTACAATTTATCAATCTGTCTCATCACAAAAACGTTTCTTGGGTAGGCTCAAGACCATACATGCCATATGTCCTGGTCTCGCCGGGATTGTCCCGCTTTCACTAGTTTTGTCCCGGTATCCCACTCAGATGCATTCTGTCCCGGTCAATCACAAAAAATCTATTTTAGTGTGCAATAAAAGTTGCACTGGGCCAATAATATCCTTCTTATCGTTAATCCCTTAATTGATCACTATAACAACAATGCCCGCTAGCCGCGTGTCAAACAGGAGCAGTAATGATAACCCAAACAGCAGTGCATTGTCACGCTTTCACGTGATGGTGGTCATATAATCCGCGGTTGCTAATTGTTGTTAGCCATCACTTGGAGGGTGTATACAGTAACTGCATGTCATAGATCCATACTGACTTATCTGAACGACAATTACGTTATCGATTTGGCTGTTTTGTTATATATGGCAATCAATACACCCACGCTTTCCATGCGGATGACGTCACGTTGTACAGGGATAGCATAGCCCAAAAAAACAGGATAAATCACTCAGCTAATTTGCATTTTATCGTCTATAAGCCAACCCTGTTCAAAACAGTTTGTATAAGGGATTATGTTGTGTGTGGTATTTAGTAACATCTGGGTATTCGTAATAGTTATTTGTTGGCCATTTCATAAAACATTTCATAAAAACTATGACGGCACATGTGAAATTTTGACAGATTATATTGAACAAAATACAAGACAATTAATTGACATTCTACAAGTATAACTGGATTATTCCAAGATATTGCAGAACCAAATCGATGTATAGCTTGAACACATTAACCAGACAGTGACACTGACCTTTATCTATTGATATATTATAAATATGTTCCGATTCTGTTCTGACTATGTTTGAAAAAAGAAAGACAAAATATTACTTGATGGAAAAAAGATGGGAAAAAGGCATGCCTGGTTGTATCTTTACACACAATTTTTAACAGAAAAACTAACTTACAAAACTAATTTTGTGGCCCGTCGTGGGAAAACCAGGCTTAATGCATGTGGATAAAGTGTCGTCCTGGATCAGCCTGTGCAGTCAGCACAGGCTAATCCGGGACGGCACTTTCCGCTTTTGTGGTATTTTCTGTTTCATGGAAGTCTCTTCTAAACATAAATACACTGTAGGCGTAAAGTGCCGTCCCGGATTAGCCTGTGCAGACTGCACAGGCTAATCCGGGAAGACACTTTACGCACATGCATTAAGTCCGGTTTTCCCACGACGGGCCACTTTTGTACTTGGATTTTGAGAGTTTGCAAGTGCTAAATACAAGCCCTGTCCCACACACACACCTAGCTTAGTGCGCCCCTCATGTTTGTGGCCAGCCACTTGATTGCGAGGTATCGAGCCACCCTTTGGAAGTTGTGGATTCTTGTCTTTAGTGTCATTGTAGTCCATGCTTTTTCTGCAATAATTACAATACATACATTGACAATACGACATTTGTATAGTTTTATAGACATACAAATTACCAGCAAACACCAAAAATAGGTCTGTCTATTTTAAACTAGATGAGTATGGACTGTTCCTAAAGAAAGAGAAGGGTTTTCAAATCATATAAAGATTTTTGTCACATAATTGTGTAGCTTACCCGGGAATCGAAGTAGGGACCCCTCGCTTACAGGGAGAGTACTCTCCCGATTAACTTCTTCCCATTACTGACCAAGTTCATGCCATGACATGCACCCTCGCTCAAATGACAATTTGTCCTCAAATTCAGGGGTCATTTTTGTAAATTACCACAGGCCCTCAGCCAGTAAACCCAGGTACCGCTAAGGTAGAATGTTGCGTGCCAAATGTCACAGGGTTAGAAAGTTGTGCAGCTAGTACGGGATTCGAACCCGGGAGCCCTCGCTCACACGGCGAGTGCTCTCCCGAATGAGCTAACCTGGCTACTACACCACCACTTTCCTTTACTAACCACAGTAGCTGCCTTGACATTTCATTGGCTCAAAAAATCATGACTGGCGATTATGGAATTCTCTGTCAAAACAGTAACATGTTCAACTGTAATAGTTTCGGTGTTTTTTTCTGTCACAAACATCTAAAACAGTGCATGAAAAAGTAATGTCATCAATTAATACAAGGAAATAATAATGTACATTATGCAGTTTTTTTTATGACTCAAGTGCATTTGAAACACATCATTAAAGTAACACTGTCTACCTGTATTTTAATTATATTTGTAGATCACAATAAGCTACTAATCCAGGTTTTACAAATTATTATTCATGTATTATTGCATAGGCATACAGGGGTGTGGAAATATCAAAATTATTCACTTGTCCATCGTTCACTGCATCAATCTACTTGTCTGCAACCAAATGTCACTTGTCCATATAAAAATATAGTTTATATTCCTGGCGTTCCAAATATCATTTGTCATCAAATTATAAATAAATTAAAATTTGTTAATCTTGTTAAAATATATATGATTATAATAAAATAATTTTCTCCAAATGTTTTCAAACTCTGAATTTGTACTTATACTTGTCCATGGACAACTTGACAGGACAAATTTACTTGTCCAAGGGTCAAATTACCCGCGACGGACAAGTCGGGCAAGACATTTTCATACCCCTGGATACTACGCTGTTCTATTAAATTTTGTATAAAATATGCTTCAATGGTAAACTTACACAAATTTTCAATAATTGCAATAGATACAGCTTGAGGAAGCACATTTAAATATTAACGACATCTGATCATGCAAAATATATCAATAGCAAATAGCGAGTTGCTACACTGTGCTAATTTGCAAATAAACATTTGTTTCTGACTCTTAAGCAATTGGACTGAGGAGCAATAGAACTGAAATATAACACATTACCGAGTTTGTGATTATGTTACATCACTTACACACATACACGCTGTTCGCATAGACACAACCTAGTTACCTACTAACCTACGATAATCATATTTATAATGTACAGTCGTGTCCGGTAATCTTGCGCATCCGGTAATATTGCGCACTACGCAGTTAGGCATTTTTGGAAGACGGCGCGTTTTATTTACTGACGTTTACCGAAATATTAAATTCTAAAGGAGCCAAAACAACTGTAATAAATGAAAATAAACATAGTTTTTGTATTTATAATTACCTTTTGAATGATTTTAATCAAGTATCCATGAGTTGTAAACACTGACCTACTTAGGCATAAATCCGGTTTGCTGTATAAAATTCCTCCATTTCTTCACTCCTCTCATAATTTTTAAAAGGAATATTATAAATTATGCATAATTGTTTTATTTCCTGATCAAAGTTTGGTATTTATCTTTTCTGAGCTCTGTGACATATTTAGTTGAATGTAACCGGTTGCTATTATGACGACAAATACTTTTGTTACGCGACACAGAATAAATGTCAGCCTCCACAATTGTTGCTTGATTCTACATGGTGTCAGAAAATCTGAAACCATCGCCTACATAAAAGATAATCTTGTCAAATCCTAGTGACCATGGCATCAGCAGCTACCAACTTCGAACAGCCTAGTATGAACTGGGGCGCTAAAGACTTGTATCCAGAGTTTCAGCGTTTCAAACAGCACGTCGCCTTCACATTTAAAGGGCCACTCGCCGGGACCGAAAAGGCACACAAGGCAGGTTGGTTGGGTATGTGGATAAATCAACAAGGTAGAGAACTGTACAAAACGTTTAATTTCGCGGAGGGGGAGGAAGATGACCCCGACGTTATCCTTCAGAAAATAGAAGAGTATGTGAGACCCCGTCAAAATAAACGTGTCTCAAGATATCGTGCCCACCAGAGAAAGCAACTCGACGGTGAGACATTTGATAATTTTGTGAAAGATCTCAGACTCTTAATGATGGACTGTGAGTACACAAATGCAGATGACATGCTCGTGGATCTTATCATAAATGGTGTGAAACACTCAAAAGTGCAAGAACGCTTGTTAGACCAGGGGCAAAGCCTAACGTTGAACAAAGCGATTGAAATCGGGCAACAATATGAGTTATCACAATCTCAAATGAAGCTAATGCGTGGTGAAGAAGTCTTTTCAATCAATCAGAGGCATGCACCAATCAAACAGAAGCGGAACAGTACATCAAAACAGCAAAACAGTTTTGAAAAACAAGGTACACAGGGTGCAAAATGCAACAAGTGTGCAGGCAAAAACATAAGGGTGATGTACACATTTTGCACGAAGATGATAGTGACGTCAGTGACAATGAACTTCTGTGCATTAACGCTACACAGTCTATACATCAAATTAACAAATGTAGTGACAAGTGGCTTGTGAATCTCGAAGTAAATGGAACTACTGTACCATTTCGTATTGACACTGGGGCTAAGTGCAACATCGTGGTTAAATCAGCGTTTGAAAAATTTCAAAATACTGCCACGCTTAACCACTCCTCAAAACTGTTAAAGTCATTTTCAAACCACAAGATCAAGCCTATTGGTGCTGCAAATTTACAGATTGCTTACCGTCACGCGGAAGTGAGTGCCAGGTTCGAAGTCGTTGATTTGTGTCAAGAGAACATTATCAGCGGGGATACAGCCGAGCAACTAGGCCTACTACAACGAATATTAGCTTGTGATATCGAGAACCCTTCACACCAGGAGCTAGCCCGAGATTTTCCAGACTTGGTAAGAACATCCGGTACACTACCAGGAGAGTACAGCATTGACCTAGAAGAAAATGCAAAGGGAGTCATCCACCCACCAAGACGAATCGCTGCTTCCCTAAAACCCCGTGTCATCAAGGAACTGCAGAACATGACAGAAAGTGGATACATCACTCCTATTCATGAGCCCACGGACTGGGTGAGTTCAATGGTCGTAGCACTCAAAAATGACAAGATCCGGATATGCATAGACCCGAAGGATCTAAATAAGTCCATCAAAAGGAAACACCACCCCATGAAGACAATAGATGATGTGATCTCCAGCATACCAGATGCTAAAGTCTTCACTGTACTTGATGCCAAAGCTGGGTTCATGCAGATCAAACTTGACACACGTTCTTCGTTTCTCACCACATTTAATACACCGTTAGGGAGATATCGCTGGTTGCGTCTACCATATGGCATCCGGTCAGCACCAGAAATATATCAGCACATCATGGACGACATGCTTCAGGGCATTGAAGGGGCCTACGCCATTATTGACGACATCCTTATTGCAGGAAAGGATGTGGAGCATCACGATAGAATCTTCAAGCAAGTTGTCACACGAGCAACTGAGTATAACCTGAAACTGAACTACGACAAGTGCAGAATTAGACAGTCCCGGGTTCAATACATGGGCCATGTGCTCACGGACTCAGGATTAGAAGCAGATCCAACAAAGATTGACGCAATCACCAAGATGCCTGCCCCACAAGATCGTGAAGGTGTGAGAAGATTCCTTGGATTAGTACAGTACCTAGGGAAATTCATACCCAACCTGAGCCAAGAAGATGCGCCTCTCAGGAGCCTCCTGAAAACTGATATTGAGTTCCAGTGGAATCAAGAACAAGAAAACAGTTTTAAAAAACTGAAACAACTCTGCAGCTCACCACCAGTCCTAGGATACTATGATGTCGCCAAAGACGTTGAAATTGAATGCGATGCGAGCAGGGATGGACTTGGGGCAGTCATTCTTCAGGAGGGAAAAGTGATAGCCTATGCTTCGCGTTCATTAACAGAGACAGAAAAACGCTATGCTCAGCTAGAAAAGGAAATGCTCTCAATTGTGTTCAGCGTCAGTAAATTTCACTGCTATGTATTTGGGAAGAAAGTAAACGTGTTTAATGATCACAAACCCCTTGCACAAATTTTCCAAAAACCACTGTTATCAGCACCGATGCGTTTACAGAAGATGATGTTGAGACTTCAATGGTATGATCTGCACATCCACTACAGGAAAGGCAAGGAAATGTTTATTTCTGACACACTTTCACGTGCTTATCTGCCTACAAGTAATACTACGGGTACAGCTGAAAATGAATTTGCCGATGAATCACTGAACATGGTCTCTGTCAGTG
Source organism: Congeria kusceri (assembly GCA_027627225.1). Lineage (NCBI taxonomy): Eukaryota > Metazoa > Mollusca > Bivalvia > Myida > Dreissenidae > Congeria > Congeria kusceri. Next base: position 70,202,996 of record CM051031.1, on the reverse strand, counting down.
AATCGAAATACGCAGAGCTTCAAGACAACACACAAGCAGAGCTCTCGACCTTGAAGGAAGTCATTAAGAACGGGTGGCCAGACTCGAAAAACGAGACACCAATCGAAGTTCGACCGTACTGGGACTCGCGTGATCAACTCGCAACTTCTGATGGCATCATATACAAAGGCCTAAGAATTGTTATTCCTCCAAGCCTGCGACCAGAGATGTTAAAACTGATACACAAGTCACATCTGGGGATAGTAAAATGCAAACAAAGGGCTAGGGAAGTAATGTTTTGGCCTGGAATGAATGCCGACATCGAGTTAAAGGTGAAAGATTGTAGTCTATGTGCAGAGCATCAAAACCAACAACCATCAGAACCGCTGAAACCCACCATGACACCAGAGCTGCCATACTATATGGTTGGGTGCGACCTGTTTGAATTCCAGGGCAAGAAATATGTTCTCACTGTTGATTATTACTCAAAATTCATTGATGTTGTTGAACTAACCGATGAGTCAACGACGTCATTTGTTGATGCCCTAAAATCCATATTCTCATGCCATGGAATCCCAAAACGACTAAGGACTGACAATGGCCCACAATTCAGTTCTGCTGAATTCAAAGATTTCTGTACAATCTTCCAGATCGATCATGAAACGTCAAGCCCGCATTTTCAGAGCTCAAACGGGGAAGCTGAACGTGCAATCCAAACCGTGAAGAAAATGTGGAAGAAGAATAATGAAAAACACATTGCGTTACTAGATTATAGAACAACGCCATTAACCAACGTGAATTTGTCCCCAGCCCAACTCCTTATGGGGAGACGACCGAGGAATTGCCTGCCAACATCGTATGAACTTTTAAAACCACATTTTCACAGTTCACAAACAGTGAAGAGACAATTTGATGCAAAGAAACAATCACAGCAGTTCTATCATGACAAAAGAAAAGGAGCCAAAGACCTCAGTCCTTTACAAGAAGGAACACAAGTGAGGATAACGGATGGAACCAAAAAATGGACTCGTGGGGAAGTGGTTGAGAGATACAACAAACCACGCTCATATGTCGTGCGGACTGAGAATGGACGACTCTACCGTCGTAACAGAAAGCACCTTCGCATCACAACAGAGGCAAACAGGTCGTGGATGCCCCCAGATGACTCCCCAATCATCGAAGTCCCTGATGCTCTCCAGCCTGATGCCCCACCATCTGCTACTCCAGAGGCACCAGACACTACCATGGAACCACAGCAGCTGAGACAAGCCAACACCTACGTAACACGGTCTGGCAGAGTTGTAGTCAAATCAATGAGACTTGACCTATAGACTCGTGTGCATTTCATGAACATACTAGACTAAAAGACTCGTGTTTGTGAAAACTATTGTGCATCACATTTATTAATGACACTGTTTTTCTTTAATAGTTTGTGTTACTTTTTATCAAGTGAGGCTCTATGTTTTTTTTTAATTAAGACACTATTGGATTACCGCAATTTGATATTTTCCAGTTATTCTCTAGTCATTTAAGTGAGAGCAGTTTTAATTTATCTCTAGTCATAATTTTTAAATATTGTGCATTTTATTATTGATTATTTCTTGAAAGAAGGGGAGATGTGACATATTTAGTTGAATGTAACCGGTTGCTATTATGACGACAAATACTTTTGTTACGCGACACAGAATAAATGTCAGCCTCCACAATTGTTGCTTGATTCTACAAGCTCTACAACAGACATCGTATAAGGACGAGATTGAATCTTTTTCCCGCCAATCTGTCTATTTTAAGCTCCGGGCATGCGCAAAGGCCACTTGCTTTTTAATTACGGAATCCTGTTATGAAAAGACAAATACACTTTACTTCGTTAAACAATCTTTTTGTATTGTGTTTGTATTAAATAACTAGTTTTAATTTGCTTTTTTTATGTTATACTCACATCTCGTCAAAGTACAGTTACTTATCTCGCCAAAGTATAGTTACTTAATGATGAAAGAAGCCTGCAGTGATGATAAAAAATTTGAACACATTGATTTATCTGGACATTTTTACTGAGCAGATTTATAAGTTTGTTTTATGATCTGAATTGGACACCATACTTTTACATTAAGCATTTAATGACGTCATTTTCAAAAGTGCGCAAGATTAACGGACACCGGAATTGTTAAAAAATGGTGTGAGTTATTTTTGTTTTGATTTGGATAGTTTTTTATTGAATATTTCAGATATGGTTGTGTTTCTAAATGCAAGACAGACTGTCGTTAATGTTCAGTAAAATTAAATTGCTACGCTTTTTTAATCCGATGTTTATCACACAATTAGTGCTTAACTGCGCAAGATTACCGGACAGCATCGTACGAATAAATTATCCGAAACAAATGCAACGAGACTTAAACGCTGACTAATATGACTTTCGTGCTTTACTCACTGTTAATTAGCAACTGCCAAAGTGAAGTGATGTTTTTACTTTTACTAGAATCATAATCCTCAGAGTAGTTATATACCATTACCTTTAAACGTTTGTTTTACCAGATTCGATGTATACCTAGCTCGCTCGCAAATTGCAATTGATGACTTCTGTGACAAAGTGGGCTTTTGTCGATACACGAATACACACGAATACGACTGGCGGAGTGCTCGTGTCGTAGACTAGAGAGAGATTGAGTGAATGACGTGGTCACACTCTGAATAAATGTATGTGTGTGTGGAGAAGATTCATGGAATTCACCTGGGTTCTCTCCCATATTTGGCCATTGACTCCAGAAGGATTGTTAGTTGGGTTACGGGGGTAGTGCAAGATACGACCTGTAATCTTTTAGTGCCCGGAATGAAGCACCTAGTACACTGCACCTCGGTTTAATGTCTCATGCGAAAGTCGAAATAGCATGTTAGGGTGTAGTGGGGGCTCGAATATGGGACCCATGGGTTGTGAAGCCAATGGGTTACCACCGTGCATGTATCCGCTACAGGAATGAATGTTGAATACAAAAATACAAATGACCAGTTCAGTGTGTGCGTATTAGGTGATATATATTTTGATGCAGTTTTAAAATTAATGTAATGCGACCGACACATGAGCAAAGAAGTCGCTAGATCTGCCTTTAAAAGTTACACTGAAAGAAAAGTAACACTTAACATAGTTATGTGCTGCATGATCAATTTCCGTAAGTTGAATACCACATACCGGTAATGCGTTTTTTTATTCCTATCAGCAAATGGAGTAGATGCATAAATGAAAAAACTGAATTTTAATTGATCGCCTGAATCAATTCGAATTAACACACACGTACCTTTTATTAGTGTTTACCGAATATAAATTTGCCTACTTCCTATAAATAAGCAGGTTTCATCAATTAATAGTTCATTTAGGAAAATACGTTTCATTTCGAAAGTCACACTCACGCGCAAGACGCACGAGGAGTAGGTACTTATAAGCGGATTTAGTGGGGCGGACCCTTGAAAAAATGTATAATTTTTGAATTTTTAACAACCGAGACAATCTCTCTCAGCGAAAAATGATAGTTTGTCATATCATGTTATTTTGCACAAACGGTAAATTCACGTCTAGAATCTAAGCAAAAAGCTTAAAGTTCTATGATACCGCGCAATTCAAGCCATTGTTTTGCGAAATAATATAGTTTATACATGTATATAGGATTAGGATGCTCTTCCCCCATATAACTGCAAATCCTGTAACCGCGTCTGGTACTGTAGGTTCAACATGTTGAATCGGCATTGTCGCCAATATAATAAATGCACAGATGGAGTGCTGTTCTGCCTCAGTTGTCTGTGACATTTGTGGGGTTCCTTTTAGCATAAATAATGCATCATACGTGATGTGTAAATGCCATTGGTATGAATTTATCAATATTTTGATCAGAGTCGTATCATATACACTGTGGCAATAATTACAGCACACGGAAGTTAGCCATATCAGTATATGGCTTTAAAAATATTAATGTTATAAGAAAAGTACGAAACGGCATTAATTTAATATTATTTTATTGTTTCTTTGTTTGGTATTTTCGCCGTTTTTAACAGCATTTCAGTCATATCACGGCGGTCAGTTAACCTACTCACACACTTCCTGGGCAAGCTTAGCCGATCTAAGCGGGTTACCAGTACTAATTGCACATACTTATTCCAGTAACTGACAACTGCCCTACTTGATTCAGAGGTAGGGGAGAATGGCCGTAGAAATAATTGCATGACTAATCCCCACACAAGTTATGTGACCGGGCAGGGGCTCACGAACCCCGGATTGACAGTAGAGCGCTCTACCAACTGAGCTAGCCAGGCCCGGCTACTATTTTATTGCATTTCATGTATATACAAGTGACAAACACATACACATACAGCACGGTGTTGGCATAATAAATAATGATCTAGAAAATGCATTATAGGGCTGTGCGATAAATATTCCAATCTCAGATTCGTCTCTGATTTCACACAATAATCTAGTCAGTAAAAACTCAACTTCGATCATGCCCTACGTTAGAGATATTTTACCGGATTTGTTGGGACCCTGCACTTGTGGCATAGCAGCCAAGCACGTGGCGTAAAAGGGACAACAACACAGGCTATGCGTTCAGGATGTTTATGATATATCGGTGTCAGCTTTCTGCACTATTACTCACCAGCGCATGCAGAGCTCGCGCTACGGCACATAGGTTCACTGGTTTGGTAGTAATTTGATACAAAACTAATCATTATCGGTTATGTTCTACTAAATATTTAATGTTTATGCATTGTCCCGACTGAGGTCGAAGGAGCGGTAGAACTCGTATGGCATAAAAGGAATCAAAACGCTGATAGCGTAGAAAGACTGTTGGCGAAAAAAGAAACTAAAAGCATGTGAATTATGGCTGCATTTTTGCTGAAAGGGATATATTTGTTTGAATGAAGTTCCATTTCCCACCTTTAAACTTGACAATATGGCTTTTTATGCAACATCATAAGAAATTAAGTTGTAAGTAACGAACACATATTTTTTTTAAGCTAATTATCTAATGCAAGCGGAATTATATACATGCCAGTTAACAAGTCAATCTGCAACGAGCCATGCAGAATTACCGATGAATCGCGGTAGTAAGGAGCATCGATTGTTAGTGATTCGCATTAATTTAGTGGTCTTATTCCGGGACACCCAGGTGAATATATCGGGTACATACAAGTTAATAGCGAAAATAGTGGTGCCATTAGTTTGACGTGACGTTTTTAATGAATTTACTTTTTAGGAACAGTAATTGTATTAAATCACATGATTTACACATTTTTAGACAAATGACATACATTAACTAAAATAATTAAAATGTAAGAAAACAGGCCTGATTTTTTTGCTGTTTTTATTTCGGGTTTCATTTACTGACTCGTAGCCTGCAAAGAAAAGAAGTAGTTTTCCGCGATACCTGTTTTGGAAATTACCGTCTCAAACGACCGTGGGCATCCCCCAACAGTCTAATTAAAACGCTGACAGCGCAGAAAGACTGCTGGCGACAAACGAAAATAAAAAAAACATGCGAATTATGAGTGCATGTTGGCTATAAACGAAACATTTATTTGAATGAAGTTCAATTTCCCACCTTTAAACTTGAAAATATGGCTTCTTATTCTATAGTATACGACATCATAATAAAAATTTATTTGTAAGTAACGAACACATATTTTTAAAGTTTATTATCTAATGCAAACGGAATTATATACATGCCAGTAACTGCACCGAGCCATACAGACTAACCGATAAGGCGTGGAAGGTGTTAGGAGCATCGATTGTTGGTGATTCGTAGCCTACTGAGTCAAAGTAGGTCATTCGATGAGTGCTCTCGATTTTTCATACTACAGCTTAAAATTTATACATTGCAGTAATGTGTTGTAGTAGATGTCGTGTAATATCGACACCATTAAGACGTGAAATCGATTTTGTCTTTCAGTATCGGTATTACCCGCTAAGAAAATTAATAACGTAGTGTGTAGCCGTTTCGACTTGACAATTTACTAACGAATGGGAAAATCGTTGTCGACCATGTCATTTTATTTGACGGATTATCTGTTCACAGTCGGGCGGGTAATATCGACACGTTTCGGGTAATATCGACACCTTACATGATTCCAAGTATACAAGCACATTTACACCATACTGTGCGTTTTTTGTTGCTTAGCTTTTAGAGTTTTATTTAATTATGTTTATATTCGACTCACCGCTAAACTAATGTGTACATCCGTCTGTACCGGAGATAAATCGTCTATGCACAGTTCCCGTTCCATTTTTAAAAGGACTCATGCATTTTGATGAAGACTAAGAAAGCAACATTTGTTAATTACCTAGATACCTTGACCAAGCCAACAAATCGTGTGGTTATAACACCTAACAGTTTTCAAAGCAAAATGCAAACCAGCACCCACATTTAAACTTGTTTGATAATATCTAGGTAGCTTGTTTTTGGACGTGAACTTTACTGAACGGACGCCATAAATCTGAGTGTCATATTCTAGGAAGCACTCATTACGCTCGTGTATGCATGCGTTTTTTAAACAAATATTGTATACTCGGCAATAAACGCACTATTTCAAAAATGATTTCTGCACCAATGTGTCAATACAATCTATTTCACTACAGCCAGCCAGTCATCAAATGAGAACGCTTGAAATTCAATATGCAATTGAACGTCGATATATGTTTATCACGCTGTCAATCAAATTTTAATTGGTATAGGAGCAAGTAATTTGCAACACATGGATATGAGTTGGTTATGCGCTTGTTAGTAGCGCGTTTTTAACACCGCTTCCTAAATGAACATCTACAGACTTTATAGTGCAATATATGTATGTAGATAAACACGAGACACCACCTGACCCATTAGCTGGTGTCGATATTACCCGACGATGCATAATGCACCAATATCCCCCCCCCCCAGGGGGGGGGGAGCGGCGGCCAATACCAGGGGAATTAGACTAATTTCATTTTCTGGGGTCTAATTCCCCACCCTAGAGCCAAGCATTTTTGTCTTAATCCCCACAGTGGGAGACGCCATATTTAAGTTGAGTGAAAAAGCCGGCGTCTTAATGTCCCAATATTATCAGGATCCAAAATCCGACCAAAGTCTTTTTCCCGGGACCCGAAATCATTCGGCGTGTCAAATTCCCGCCTGTCGGGAATAACTTTCAGTCTAAAGTCCCGTATATGCCCGCCGCTGCCCCCCCCCCCCCCCCCCCCACGGGGGGAAAATATTGATAGGCACATAATGTTGTCGGGTAATATCGACACCCCTAAAGGAATGTTTAAAAATGTCTGAACTCATTTAAAAAGAGTTTATTGAGAAAAAGTAACATATTCCACCTTAGATTGTCACTAAAAGACCGAAAGTAATGTGAATTCCCTATGCGCCGGTAATCTTTCCGAAATAACCCTCGTTTCATAATCCTATAACGCACTAAATATTCGTGAACAATATAATATTCAAAAACATGATGACGTATGTATGTGTAAACAGCAAGCTGTTATATCGCCCAATCTAACTTTGTGACGTCTTATGAATGTATACGTCACCTTTTATGACGAAATCAGTCAGTTAAAGAATGAAATTAGAATGAGACCTTTAGTGAAAAGTACGGAATCCGGTTAGCACCATATGGAATATCGTGCCTCTTACGGCGAGGGCGAGACACGAGAATTGCGCGAAACACGAAGCGAGACACGATATTCCCGCGAGACACGAAGCGAGGCACGATATTGTAACACGAGATCTCGCACTGTCGCAGTAGCCCATACCACGATATCTCGTGGCAAAATATCGTGTCTCGCTTCGTGTTTCGCGCAATTCTCGTGTCTCGCTTCGTGTCTCGCGGTAAAATATCGTGCCTCGCTTCGTGTCTCGCGCAATTCTCGTGCCTCGCGTTCAATGGTCGAGACACGAGATGCGAAGCGAGACACGAAGCGATACACGATATTCAGGCGAGACGCGAAGCGATGCACGATATTATGTCGTTCAAATATCGCCCGAATATCGAGTATCGCGCTAAATTTTCAAACCACGATACAGGAAACACGAAGCGAGACGCGAGAATCCGGCGACATGCGAATCGAGGTACGATATTGTATCGTTCAAATATCGCTCGAATACTATCATGTATAATGTTTTATTGTTAAACACTAGAAACTGTAAAGTTTATGTGTAATAAAATTCTGTTCTGTTCTGTTGTCAAAATATTCAGAATAAGAATCGGTAAAAAGAAATAACTCGTTTACAACAAGTCAAAAATAAACGATGTAGCGCATTAATTTGTTTAGTGGTCTTATTCTGGAACACACAGGTGAATATTTTGGTTACATTCAAGTAACTAGCGAAAATAGGGGTGTCATTAATTAGACATAACATTTTTAATAAATTGACTTTATCCGAAACTGTAATTGTAATAAATCACATGATATACACATTATAATACACATGACATACATTATCTTAAATAATTAAAAGGTAAGACAACTTTAGTGAATTTTTGCTCTTTTGAAGAAGGACCCTTTCAGGTATCGATTACTGACTCGTAGCCTGCAAAGAAAATAAGTAGTTTTTCGCGATGCCTGTTTTGGAAAGTACCCTCTCAAAAGACCGTTGGCTTACGCCAACAGTCTAAAAACAACACATGGGGGTTTGATCGAAGTTGCGCATGTATTTAAAATGCCATAAAATAATTCTCACAATACTGTATATACACAACAACAAGTATAATGCCCCGGTCACAAATAAGGATCTGCCGCCTGACGGCGTCTGTTTTACCCAAAATTGGGCAAAATCGACGGTGCCTTCCAGGCAGTATAGTGACAATCGGGCGGTGGCAGCTCAAAACTTTGCTCATCGGACGGCGCCCGTCTATGTTTAACGTATACCTAAAAGTTAAAGGCGACCGGGTGATATTTTTCGGGGTCAGAGAGGTCGAAAACACGTCGGCCGGGCACGGTCCGATCGCTGGACGACCAGTGCTTGGATCGGGCGGTGGCTGTACGATTTTTCTACTTCTAGTCCGATTCCGACGGCGACCATGCGGGTACCTTCAGAACGCCGGCAGGTGCCCAGGAAGGCACCGACCTATGTACAATTATCGTCAAGGCATCGGACCGTGCCTGTACAGGCATTCCTGCGCGGCGACCGTCCGATTCACTACCGCACGGGCACCGTCCGGTCATCAGTCGGTCGCCGTTAGGTGCACACACTGCTTGGTCCTCATGTCAGTCAGCGAAAACCGCCCGGCGCCCGCTTGAGTTTGTGACTACGCAAGTAACAATATTCAAATCGTGCGGCGCCTGCCAGATTCAACAAGGCTTGTCACAGGATGTGACATATGCCCCTGAAGCATATGCTTGTCAGAGGAAGGCAAAACCATGTCAGAGGACAATATTATGCCCTGGACAAATATCTTGAGATTTCAGCAACACAGCTGTTTGTTGTTGTGACACACCGTCTGATAATGATCTTCATTCCCATCAAGTTATTACATTCCTTACATGTTGGCAAAAATGATGCTTCCTACAAAAAGTTAATTCAAATATTTGACCTTTTAAGTGTAACCTTGGACCCACAGACCTTGACCATGGAGCATGTAAGTGGTATGTGACACATCATCTGGTCATGGGAAAAAATATTCTGAAGTAATATTAAAATCCTTCAAGGCTTTTGGAAGTTATCGATCAGAAACAAAATTCCTTGACATTTGACCTTTAATTGTGACCTTGACCTTTGACTGAGGACCATGGGAGTTGTACACGACACATCGCCTGGTCATGGAAAATAATAATCTGAAGTAATATTAAAATCCTTCCAAACGTTTAGAAGTTATGGTGGAGAAACAGAAATCCTTGACCTTTGACCTTGAATTGTGACCTTGACATTTGACAGGCGAGCATGCGAGTTGTATGGGACACATTGTCTGGTTATAGTGAATAATAATCTGAAGTAACATTTCAATCCCTCCAGACGTTTAGAAAATATGAAGTGGAAACAAAAATATTTGACCTCTGACCTTAAATTGTGACATTGTCCTTTGACCGACCATCATGGGAGTTGTACGCGACACATTGTCTGGTCATGGGGAATAATAATCTGAAGTTAAATAAAAATCCTTCCAGGCGTTAAGAAGTACCAGAAAAAACGAAAATTCATTACATTTGACCTTAAATTGTGACCTTGACCTTTGACCGACGAGCATGGGAGTTGTACGCGATACAGCGTCTGGTCATGGGGAATAATAATCTGAAGTTATATTAAAATCCATTCAGTCATTTAGAAGTTATGGAGCGGAAACGAACATTCATGACCTTTGACCTTGAATTGTGACCTTGACCTTGGACCGATAAGTATGGGAGTTACACAGGACACATCGTCTGATCATGTGGAATAATAATCTGAAGTTATATTAAAATCCATCCAGGCGTTTAGAAGTTATGGAGCGGAAACGAAAATGAATTACCTTTGACCTTGAATTGTGACCTTGACCTTTGACCGACGAGCATGGGAGTTGTACGCGACACATCGTGTAGTCATGGGAATTAATAATCTGAAGTTATATTAAAATCCATCCAGGCATTAAAAAGTTACTGAGCGGAAACGAAGTCTGGACGGACGGACCCACCCGCCCACCCACGCACGCACCCACCCACAGACGGACGGTGCGACTACTATATGCACTCCTTCGGGGGCATACAAATCGCAGATGCGTTAAAATCGGACAGCACACGTTCTATTTGTGACCTAGGCATTATACATTAGTAACAATGAAAATGTTTGTTTGTTTTTTTCAAAAAAATGGCATGATGGGTGGACCAATCCGCCACAAAGGGAACCCGACCGCTTGTTCGAGAAAAACAAGATTCAGTGTTCGATAAACACACAGGCCCCCATTTGATGCTGGATAGCCCATTCCTTAGTCCAAATTAGGTCAAGGTCAAAGTGAGGGTAGGTGATATGGGTGGATTAGGAACGGTCATACGTAACAACTGTGTAAATATCCAATTGTTGTAGTAAGCGGTGTTGGTGCTAGACGAAACGGTAAAATCGTGCTAACCAAGAAATGGCACTTTTGAACTATTATAAGTCCAAATTAGTTCAAGGTCAAGGTCAAAGTGAGGTTGGGTGATAAGGGTGGATTGGGGATGGTCATAAGCAACAACTGTGTAAGTATCCAAGTGTTGTAGCAAGCGGTGTTGGTGCTAGACGAAACGGTAAAATCTAGTTACCAAGAAACAGCCCACTTGAATTATTATAACTGCAAATTAGGTCAAGATCAAGGTTAAAATGAGGTTGGGTGATATGGGTGGATTGGGAACGGTCACAATTAACAACTGTGTAAATATTCAAGTATTGTAGTAAGCGGTGTTGGTGCTAGACGAAACGGTAAAATCTATTTAACCAAAAATCGGCACTTTTTAGTTATTATAAGTCCAAATAAAGTCAAGGTCAAGGTGAGGTTGGATGATATGGGTGGATTGGGGATGGTCATAAGCAACAACTGTGTAAGTATCCAAGTGTTGTAGCAAGTGGTTTTGGTGCTAGACGAAACGGTAAAATCTAGTTAACCAAGAAACAGCCCTTTGGAATTATTTTAAGTGCAAATTAGGTCAAGGTCAAAGTAAGGTTGGGTGATATGGGTGGATAGGGAATGGTCATAAACAACAACTGTGTAAGTATCCAAGTGTTGTAGAAAGCGGTGTTGGTGCTAGACGAAACGGTAAAATCCACTTACCCTTGTCACGGACGGAAGGACGGACGGACATGGCAATCACTATATGCCTCCCGCATCAAGATGCCGGGGACATAAAAATACGTGTTCCGAAAAAACAATTCTTCAATTTGTTTTTATTAAAGCAACAATTTATTATTACTACTACGGTACCGTGAATTATAAGTTTTGGACTTGTGAAAAGATCCCAATAATCATGACTAAGACGAGCTTGTTCTCGCAGTGACCGTAGGCTGGTGAAACATTTATCTACAGTGTGTACTGCATTTATACTTGAGAATGTAATTTCAGTGGGTTTACGCCTCTTTGGGGTCGCAATAAAGACCATAATATAGTGTGGGATTTTCACAAACATATCGCGTTCATCTATTTTTCCTTAAGCGCAACTCAGCTTACACGGTGTAACATTGGGCAGTCTGCAGTCTAACCCAAGAATGTAAATGTCGCAATATTTAATATAACTTCCCACTCAATTTAGTAACTCACTTGAGCGGTTTGTTTACACATACTTTCAGTTGATAAATATCCAGTTTTCGTAAATGCCGCTGGTTATCGACCGTGCCTATTTTTTTTCCTCTATTTACAAGTCATTAAGGAAGTTATGTCAGGGTTGTAAACACAACTGGTGTCCGAAAAACGTTTTTGTATCATATGCCAAAATAATTGTTGAAAATATTAATATTTACTGGCGAATTGCCTAAATCCGCCACATTTGGGAATATTTTTACGACATGTTCAAAAGTTGTTTACCGATTGACATAAAAATTTACGTAAATCAAGTTAGGTTAAAGGTGCATTTGCTGGCGTGTTTTGGTTACATTTCAAATACTTGGCAAATGAAAAATATTGATAGAGATTGAAGGTCTAAACAGTATAAAAAAATGAGCGCGGCAGTGCCTAAATCCGCCACCCCTCTTTTCAATGTTCAAACTGATCGAAAATAATAAAATGTAATGAATTCTGTTTTCAAAGCACCTTCTATTGACTCCTATCGACAAAACTCCCATTTTTGTTTATTTAAGGTTCATTTTCAAGTGTTTAAAAAAACACACGGTGATCCGAGTTGCTTGGTGAAAATCGTAGATCAGGAACCGTGACATGCTTATGCCACATCTGGCTATTATTCTTATTTAATTTTCTATATTAAGCAGCTTGTTGTCTGTTGTTAATACAATGTTTCAATTTCTTCCCAATACTCAATTGTTCATATAAAAATAGCTCTGAAACTGAGGCCCTGCGTACGTGTGGGACAAATAATGAGGGCTTTGAGTAGCGAGATATTTGCGCTCTTAATATGCTTTTTTCCTCATTTTATCGTATGAAATGCCAATGAATAATGGTTATTTTTATGCTGCACATGCACACATGGACATAATATTATAATTTATCATGGACACCGCCCGGGGCCTCAAGACTGCGCATGCGCAGTATGAAATAGATTCCCCGCATGCAGTTTGTTTGCATTTAGGTTTTATGTACAAAATAATAGGATTAAATATTTATTTATGCACAAATCAAGATAAAAACTCGTCAGCATTGTTAAGAGAAAGTATCTGATTGACTGAGATCAAAAAAGAGAAATCGCCAGTAAAAAAAAAAAACGATTATTCGGATGGGGTGGCGTATTTATGCAAGTGGCGCATTTAGGCACTGCGCCAGTATGCCATATTCAGCATCAACATAAAGAACATTCGTACAGATATCTGTCTGCTGATCCGCTTATTTGTTTCATTAAGTCCATTATATAATTCAAATACATGTGTAAACATATTATATGACTAAAAATCTTGGTGTTTTCAGTGGGGGGGGGGGGGGGAGGGGTGTAAAACTATCGGGAGGGATTTTGTCTGAGTATGCAAAAATAAGCAGAAGGTAGAGGTATTATGTCCGTGGGAGCGGGCGGTGGGATTATATCCGGGATTCGCCATGATAGCATGGTTGGCGACACAATTTAACATTGTAAAATTAAAACGAAAAATCACGCAATGTTTTCTGCATTGCGTACAGCAATGGATCTAATTATATGTTACAAAGGTTTACTAAAGACAAAACACTAAAATTACAGGCTAAATGAAAATATAAAACTAAATAAACTCGTGTTTTTTTTCTTCTAATGATATACCCGGTACATTCTTACAAACACTGGTTTATAGTATCAATTTTGCTTGCTGTGTAAGTTTATCCCAACTCTTTCATACACGCCACTCGAGTTCGAAACGCAGCACAGTATGGGTCACAGTGACTCGCATTTCGAAATTGTTACTGAACGTTCATATTGTGCAATCTTTTGAATTCCGATCTACCGGTAGTGAGCCGTAAATGGGATATGTGCCACTGTAACGAATATTCACACATATGTATAACCGTGAAGCGTTTCAGTGTGAATGCTAGTTAATACCTCAAAATCGGTTAAGTCGTGGGGCGGAGACTATATATATGGCGTGTCGTGGGAAAACCTGGCTTAAAGAATGTGCGTAAAGTGTCGTCCCGGATTAACCTGTGCAGTCCGCGCAGGCTAATCCAGGACGACACTTTCCGCCTACAGTGGATTTATGTTTAGAAGAGACTTCCTTGAAACAGAAAATACCATAAAGCGGAAAGTGCCGTCCTGGATTAGCCTGCGCGGACTGCACAGGTTAATCCGGGACGACACTTTACGCGCATGCATTAAGCCCGGTTTTCCACGACACGCCTCATAAAACATAGGAAGGAAATTCATTTAATTTTAACGTATACTGTTTAATATAAAAACTTATATGTCGTGTGATGTTAAAAATGTTATTTATGTATTAGTATGCAACGGATGCAAGAAAATTTATATTGGACAAACTGGCGATAAACTTAGACATAGAAGATTGTTCATGAACAACAAATGCGAGACCCCTCAACAAGACAGACGCGTTTAAGTAAACACCTGGATGAGTGTTCTACATCGGAACCAAAATTTCAAATTTTCCTTTTTATAAACTATTTTCGGACAGTGTTTCAGCTAGGTTAGCGAAAGAGCAATATTTTATTCATATAAACCACAATTAAATTTTATATAATAATACATAGTGTTACTAAAAATAGTAACATTTTGACGTCGATTACGGGCCGTTACGCGGCTCCGCTGAGCCGATATAATTATAATTGGCCGCGGCCGATTTTTCGATAATCGAAGAGAATCCGATCGCGCGACGTCAACGACCACGAATGGCGTATTTAGTCAAAATTAAACGGTTATATTCGAAAATGCAAATACTGAATATTAACGAAAGTTTGTAGTTAAATTGATTAAATATATATACGATCTATAGCCTATGCATCTTTTAGTTTGAGAAAAAGAATCACTGAACAAAATTGAACAGATCGGAAACTTTTACTGTACCTCAATTTCAATCCATTGCTTCCAACAATAAAAATCCAACAATACTGTAAGCACTTCAATTCCATTGTCTTGTATCCATAAGCCTTAATTTGTAACAATCATGATATTAATTTCATGTTAACCATTCAGCATTCTGACCAGAAACACGATTTACGAATCGCAATGACTGGTCAGAACGTTTGATTTTATTCGATTCAAAGTCTCAGAATATATTATTTATCCAACTGACACATTCATCATTCAGAATTCGTCCATGAATGATTTATTAAACTAATAGTAATGTATTTTACTAAAAATAAAAGCAAACACGACATAACATTGTCACAACAAAACTGCGAGTCCAGCGAAAACTGGTTTGTTTCGTCACTGTTTTTCTGTTTATAAATTACGTCATTCGTGAGAGTTGCGTCACGTATTGCGTAATTAGTTGAATGTTAAATACAAGTACGGAATTTTTGTTAACATTTTGTGTAATAAAGAAAGTAACATGATTCTTTTCTTGTGACAGGATAATATGTATTATAAACGATAATATACGGCAGAGCTGGGCCGGGCGTCTATACTCGGCCCTAGCCGTATAACGGCCCTCGGGCCGTTATATCGGCAGCGGGCCGATTATAGATGCCCGGCCCAGCTCTGCCGTATATTATTGTCTAAATAATTGTTGACGTTATGACGTCATAATTTAAATGACGTTATCTCTATGACATTTTGACGTTATGATATATTGTTAATATATATTTATAATCCCATGTAACGTGTTTGCACTTTTCATTATATAAATTTCTCAATCTGGACTATTGACATTTCATTTACGTATAGCCTCTATATAAATATAAAAAAATATATATAAATATATATATAAATAAATAAATAAATATATTCCGTTAATATATCTTTATTTACACCTCTATGGAATATTTATTATGTTCAGCTTGAAGTTTAGCGCAAGTAGAATCCGTTCTTGCTATACGAGTACAGTAATATCCTGAGTAAATATGGAATGAAAGGTCGCGAAAACAGAGGTATTTTTCTTATAGCGGAATTTCAATTAGGGTCTTTTCGTTTTCAGAGGATTTTGACCGCGTTTCAATAAGTTTCGAACGGAATTTGACTGATGATCAATATTGTATAGCCTGGATACATTAACCGGACACTGACATTTAGTTAAGATAAATATATCAGTTTACGAAATGGAATCGAGTTAAAGGACTGTAAAAGTTTTCCTCTGAACATGTCCGTAATGACATCGCTTAACACGTGAACGAAAAAAAAACGACTGTACATCTATACGAGTAGCCAATAATTCAAGCGCATACGACCATACAAATTTCATTCCATGTTAAGCGTCCCCGTGATTTTTCGAAACCTAACAACAAGCAGGAAAAAGCAAACAAGGAGATGATAAAAAAAAACTTATTCATGGCAGTGG
The DNA here is from genome assembly GCA_027627225.1 of Congeria kusceri. Taxonomy (NCBI): domain Eukaryota; kingdom Metazoa; phylum Mollusca; class Bivalvia; order Myida; family Dreissenidae; genus Congeria; species Congeria kusceri. The sequence continues at coordinate 70,186,485 of CM051031.1, read as the reverse complement.
TACAAGCTAAAGCAAATGTTTACCTGCAAAACTGTTATATATCAGCTTCATATTGGGAACATACTTTAACACAGTATTTTAACTGTGTAAATTTACTAGTTGCAACCTGTTTTTACAAATATTGGTAAAAACACCTAAAATTCAATTGTTTCAAATTTGTATATGCTTTCCAACTCGAGTTTTCGCACTGTCAAAATCTTTTTTTTTCATTCAGACATCCAAAAACCTACCTGCCCGAGGAAGCTAAACATAGAATCAAACCGGTATGGCCTAATATATGCTAATAGAGTTGATGAGTCTCAGGTTAACATGTCCGAGCGAGAAAGTTCGCGTCATATTCAGGCATCCTGACAAACACCGTGTACACGTCATTATTTGCTGTTTTTGTAATCTAATACGCAACATAATTTAAGTCGACCTTCAAATATAATCAAGCAATTAATACTTCAAACTGGAAATATGACTAACTTATGTAGATAAACACTCCGCGAGCCAATAGTTGACAGCAGAAATATTGGATCGACTTTTCAATCAAATGGTAAATATAACACTACATTGGCGTGCGAAGCTATACTGTAGGTCCGTTGAAACAAAAAAAGCCATACATTATTGTTTATATCACGATTTAGTAGTTTTGACTGTGCATTTTTGTCACAGATGCCTGAGACATTTATTTAACGGGTTTTTGTTGTTGTTTTTTTTTGGTGGGTGGGTGGGGGTGGGCAACAGTATTCGATGGGAGAAAAACATCTTTGTAAGATTGGATATGTCAAGTATAGGTGGCACAATTCAGCTTTGCACTTTCAGGCTATTTATGGAATTTGAAAAAATGGGCAGCCGATCCGTTAAACGAGTTACGAAAATTAATGGCCTGACACAATCGATTAAATGCGAATGACACAATCACAGTGCTTAACAAATTAATTGCCTGATCAGGAGAGCTGATTAAAATCATGGAAGAGTGGGGCCCGGACTGAAGTTTCATGTTACTCAAACACTTGTGCTTACGGTCGGAGTTGTGCAATACATTATGTTTATGCGCGTCACCTCACCTCAGTTGTTCACTTGAAACGTACAACAGCAAACACATTCTAGTCGCATTCTTTAAACATCAACAGCTGTAAATTCGTGCTCTTCGTATTTATTAAATACATCTTGTGTGATTCAGAGATCAGGGGCGTAACTAGGCATAGGGCCTATTCCTATACGCGCTCTCCTATACGCACTGAGTATAACGTAAATCGTAGTTCGCGTACAGAGCAATGGCAATGGGGAAAACGTCACAAACCGACGTAAAAAAACAACTTAATTATTCTATCCGCATCCTCCGACGGCCAATATTGTCATTTTATCATAATTAATGAGAATTTAGCTTATTTAACAAACGTTTATAAAGTTCAGAATAATCACTAAATAAAAGACAAAATTCACAACTTTAACTGTGCGCAATATTTATACTCTTATTTGGCCTTCCGATCGGTAGGTCGCAAGTTCGATACCTGCTCGGGATCGTTGGAATGATCTTTCTCAATCCCCAAGTACTGGTTCTACCGTGGAAACGGACTCAAAAGTGTCTCAATAAGCCATAGGCTTTCGACACAATCGAGCTATAATAAGTCGGTTTAAACTACAACCTAACATTCGGTGTGCTAGGTACGCCCCTGGAGGTGAATGCTGACTGACTCTTGTCGTACATGTACATACCCGCCTCCGCCCGGGGACTCGTGGTTTCACTCAAGTACGCATCATTGTCACGCGTGAATCTCCGTGTTTGCAATATATTTAATAATGCAATTTCGCATTTTAAATATATTTCCAAATTTCGATCATAACCCATGAGTTGCTTTTCCGTCAATGCCATACGAGTTCGACCACCCCTACGACATTTCTTGGGGACAATACGGTACAGAAAATAATTTAAAAAAAAGAGTTCAATGTAGCTCTTTTTCGGTTGATTTTATCATTGGTGAACTGTTTTATTACAGAGCTTCTTAAGAGACTGTGGATGGGCCCCAGAAAACTTAGGTGTACATTCAAGTTTATGGGAAATAAATGTTGCTAGGACATGCCTGTATTCGGACTCTATTTTGTTTAAAAAAAAGCTCTGTTTGGCAACAATACATCAAACCAGTAGGTTTTAATAAGTTGTAAGTTCTCGTATGTGGTGTACTGAAAACTTGATGGTTTAAGCAGTATGTATACAGATTGATTAACTGTACTATCGTCTAGAACAATACCTCGTGCATTCCATGCTACAGAACTCTCCTTGCCGGTGAAATGCCATATGATTGAAACTCACACTTAAATGTCAAATGAGCAGAAGTATATTATATACCAAATTATTACTTGTTACGAGATTATTTATCGTTGTAAAAATGAATCCTATGAAAAAAGGAAATGTTTCAAATACAGGTAAAGGTTGCTTAACGCATGCAATGGACAAATTAACATTCGCTCAAATGACTTATAATTTATTGATTCCCAAACACACGCACATGCAGATTAAAACGCTAACCAACATGTCAAATCATGTACCAGTAAGTAGAGTAGAAATCTATACAATTAAATTCTTACTTTCCACACAGACGTAGACACGCTTCCACGAACAAATCGGCATATACACCGGGTGGCATAGCCCGGGCTAAATCTTCAAATGTATCCGCAAAGTACACGTCACACATATAGCCATCGTTTCACCAAAGTCGAAAAAAACATAACTCGCCTTTATTATGACATATTGATGTCAACGCGTCGCTGATTTTAAAACCAAACACTAGATATCTAATGGCACTACCACACCTGAAGCGGTTCCCTTATAAATAATCACAAGTACATTTAATCCGTATTGAAATACACATAATATCGTAGTTTATATTCCAATGGAAAAGTCGATAGCGTCACAAATATAGTAACGAGGGACTTGACAGTGCTTTAAATGAAACAGATTTTCCACCGTTCTCGTTGTCCGATTGATTTTATATGAACACGAATATTGTCGTTACGCAGGTAAAACGCTGACGATCAGATAAATAATAACGCGTACTTCAACAGCCAAAATACCGCACACGAGTAGGAAGTTTGCATTCTATAGTAAATTATAAACATTCAAGTCCAGTGAATGTCTGTTACACTTAAGCGATTAAATTGCGAAACTAACGCGATCGATTGTTTTGAACGTGGTTACAAGTATACATTTCCGTTCACACAACAGAAACGTAGATAAACAGTCCGGCAAACTAGCGCCATAATCCGGTCTAACTTTTTTAAAGACTGCTTGGCCAAATCAACATTAATCTTTACTATTAAAAATTTAAAGTTATCAGCTCAACTTTTATTATAGCTTAAAATTGGTCGAAACGTTGTAATTGTCCCGGCCGAAAACAAATCAATGCCTATGTAAATTTAAGCGTGTCAGTATTACCAATAAGCACTTAATTGATATTTCTAACAAAACCCACTGCATTCAATTCGCTAAACTTTAGTATCATACATTTCCCGAAAATATTACAGACACGCTTTACTTTTCGAGACATGGGCATTGACACTGGTGCGCTTTCTTTTACGAGAAGTGTAAAAGTCGCCTTATCGTACGATATATATATAATACTTAACAACACAATATTTACCATTAATCAGGTTGCTAACCAAACAAATATTTGCAGTGCAGTTAAAATGGTTATTTAAAGAAAAGCCCAATGTTAAATGTTTACTTTTCCGCGGGATAAAATGTGGGTCACGACTAAACACTTTATTAAACTCTCGCTGGTAGATGCGTGTACTGAAGTGAGTATTAACTTAGTATTGGATGTGACGTAGTTTTAGAAGTATCTACACGTACACTATCGATTCAAACGGTTCGATCTTTTTATTGGCTTTTCCAGTTCATGATTTAAGCAAATTGTTAAAGTATGACACGTGATTACGTTTTTGTGTGGGTTTGTGTTTGTCTAGTCCGTATGCGAGGTTGTGTGGGTTAGTGGAGTCAACAATGATTAGTAAGTCGGTGTGAGAGTTAGTGTAGGAGTTAGTTGGGTCAGGTAGGAAAGAACAAGAATCAGTGGGTCAGTGTGGGAGTTAGTGTGGGTCAGTATAGGAGTAAGTGTGGGTCAGTGTAGGAGTTAGTGTGGGTCAGTGTAGGAGTAAGTGTGGGTCAGTGTAGGAGTTAGTGTGGGTCAGTATAGGAGTAAGTGTGGGTCAGTGTAGGAGTTAGTGTGGGTCAGTGTAGGAGTTAGTTGGGTCAGGTAGGAAAGAACAAGAATCAGTGGGTCGGTGTGGGAGTTAGTGTGGGTCAGTATAGGAGTTAGTTTGGGTCAGGTAGGCAAGAACAATGATCAGTGGGTCAGTGTGGGAATTAGTGTGGGTCAGTGTAGGAGTTAGTTTGGGTCAGTTAGGAAAGAACAAGAATCAATGAGTCAGTGTGGGAGTTAGTGTGGGTCAGTGTAGGAGTTAGTGTGGGTCAGTGAAGGAGTTAGTGTGGTTCAGTGTAGGAGTTAGTTTGGGTCAGGTAGGAAAGAACAAGAATCAGTGTGGGAGTTAGTGTGGGTCAGTGCAGCAAACAATTATCAGTGGGTCAGGGTGGGAATTATTGTGGGTCAGTTTGGGAGTTAGTGTGGCTCAGTGTGTGAGTAGTGTGGGTCAGTGCAGCAATGATCAGTGGGTCAGTGTGGGAGTTAGTTTGGGTCAGTTAGGAAAGAACACAAATCTGTGGGTCATTGTGGAAGTTAGTGTGGGTCAGTGGAGCAAACAATGATCAGTGGGTCAGTGTGGGAGTTAGTGTGGGTCAGTGTGGAAGTTAGTTTGGGCAAATTGGGAAAGAACACAAATCAGTGTGTCATTGTGGGAGTTAGTGTGTGTCAGAAGAGCGAACAAAGATTAGTGGGTCAGTGCAGCAAACAATGATCAGTGGCTCAGTGTGAGAGTAAGAGTGGGTCAGTGATAATCTGTGGGTCAGTGTGGGAGTTAGTGTGGGTCAGTGGGGTCAACAATGATTACTGGGTTAGTGTGGGAGTTAGTGTGGGTCAGTGGGGTCAACAATGATTACTGGGTTAGTGTGGGAGTTTGTGTGGGTCAGTGTCCGTGTGGGAATTTGTGTGGGTTAGTGCAGGATTGCTGATATATGTGTCTTGTATTGTTGATACATGTGAGTGGAATTGTTAAAACAAGTGAGTGAAATTGTTGGAACATGTGTGGGATTGTCGGTACATGTGTGTTATTTTTGGTATATGTGTGAGATTGTTGCTACATATGAGATTGTTGCTACATATGTGGGATTGGTACATTTATGGAATTGTTGGTACATGTGTGAAATTGTTGGTACATGTGGGATTGTTGGTACATGTGAGATTGTTGGTACATGTGAGATTGTTGGTACATGTGTGGGATTGTTAGTACATGTGAGAGATTGATGGTACATGTGTGGGATTGTTGGTACATGTGAGAGATTGTTGGTACATGTGTGGGATTGTAGGTACATGTGGGATTGCTGGTACATGTGGGAGAATGTTGCTACATCTATGGGTTTGTTGGTACATGTGTGTGATTGCTGGTTTGGGTTTGTTAATGCATGTGTGGGATTGTTGACACATGTGTGGGATTGTTAGGGCATGTAAGTGAGAAATTTAGTGATTTTTTTTATAGAATTTTAGAGTTTGTGTGTGAGGTTGTTGGGGTCTGTGTGTGAGATTGTTGACTCAGTGTGTGATTGTTAGGGTCTGTATGTAAATGTTGGGGTCTGTGTGTGAATGTTGGGGTTTGAGTGTGGTATTGTTGGGGTTTGTGTGTGGGATTGTTGGGCCTGTGTGTACAATTATTGTGGTCTGTGTGTGAGATTGTTGGGGTCTGTGTGTGAATGTTGGGGTTTGTGTGTGAGATTGTTGGGGTTTGTGTGTGAATGTTGGGGTTTGTGTGTGAGATTGTTGGCGTTTGTGTGTGAATGTTGGGGTTTGTGTGTGGTATTGTTGGGGTTTGTGTGTGGGATTGTTGGGCCTGTGTGTACAATTGTTGGGGTCTGTGTGTGAGATTGTTGAGACTGTGTGTACGATTATTGTGGTCTGTTTGTGAGATTGTTGGGGTCTGTGTGTGGGATTGTTGGGTCTGTGTGTGAGATTATTGGGATCTGTGTGTGGGATTCTTGAGTGTGTGTGTGAGATTATTGTGGTCTGTGTGTAGGATTGTTGAGTCTGTGTGTGAGATTGTTGGGGTCTGTGTGCCAGATTGTTGGGTCAGTGTGTGAGATTATTGGGGTCTGTGTGTGAGATTATTGTGGTCTGTGTGTGGGATTGTAGAGTCTGTGTGGGAGATTGTTGGGGTCTGTGTGTGGGACTGTTTAGACTGTGTGGGAGATTGTTGGGGTCTGTGAGATTGTTGGGTCTGTGTGTGAGACTGTTATAGTGCAGTAACAAATTATGATGTACACGTGATTCAATAGCAGTATCAAATATTTCTTTGACATAACAAGTTAAAATATGTCCTTTTAATTTAATAATATTTTGAGGAATGAACACACAATGTGAAACATGAAATATGTACAAAGGTGAGATATTGATTTAAACTTAGTTATGAATTCTAATATGTATCAAGTTCATTTTAATGTCTTTTAATGGAATATTGGATCATTGTTGTACAATTTATACATACAATGGATCATTATTTTCTCTATAATGATACATACAGAACATTTGAACTGAATATAGCTCTATTTCAAAGTCTGTATTCGGTGTGTTGAAAGAATGTTTATTTACAGGCAACTTCAAGATAAAGCAATTCAGCTTGAACTCAGTGAAGATCTATCAACTAAAAGCAATCGAAGCCTTCTTTGTGGCCAACATCTAGTGTCAAACTGTAGTATTTGTACCAACTTTCCAAAATGTATGATAATGTACATAAAATATCCAAGAAGATTAGAAATAAGTAGATCATATGCAAGATGAACTTGGTTTATTTGCAATCATCTGCTACACTTCTTAATGAATGTAAAAAATTCACTTAATATACGGGTATATCAATTTCTACGAATACCTGCGAAGTAAACATGTAAGTTGAAAGTTGGAAAGTCATGTATTCCACTTAAAATAGCATGCACATTAACATCGCAAATTGAAGTACAATGACGAGAAAGTATGAAAATGAGAAACAGATACGACATGAAATTAATGTATAAGTTACTGTACATACATACATTCACAGAGTCCAAGCTGGTATTCACAAAACTCCTATTGGAAATCTTGATTTAAACTGTACTTAAGTGGACATTTCATTTCAAATTGTCTATGTGAAATCAAGTTATTTCTGCTCACAAAAAAGCAAATACTTTATATTTAAGCAATATTTATCAGTATAAAACACTTAAGTGTTTGTTTGTTTGGATTTTTCGCCGTATTCAACAGTATTTCAGACATGTAACGACGGTCAGTAAACCTACTCACACTTTTCCTGGGTAAGTTGGTTTACCATTACTAAGTGCACATACTTATGCCAGTAACTGACAACTGCCCTACTTGAATCAGAGGTAGGGGGAGAATGGCCGTAGAAATAATTTCATGACCAATCCCCACACAAGTTATGTGGCCGGGCTGGGAATCGAACCCGCAATCCTGGGATTTGTAGTCCAGCGCTCTACCAACTGAGCTAGCCCGCCCGGCTCACTTAAGTGTAAAAAGACCCATAAATGTAACAGCCACAGACTTGTTTATGAACTTAAGAAATTTACTTCAGTTTTCCCTTAAGAGCTTGGTGAATACGGCCCAAAACATTTTCCCAGAAAGTTCAAGATGCACCCTTGACAATCTTGTTGTACACGGGGCACAGCCTGTTGTACTTGTCCAGGAGTTCCATCACGAAGTACTCCTCGAACTCGCGTCTCAGAGTGGCCAGGTCTGGCAGCTCACTGCAACTCGGTACGTTCAACAGCATCGTGAACAGCTTTTTCCACAGCTCAGAATTCCACCCTCTGAATACAGAAAACACTTAATACAACTAAATGTGTCGGATAGTGAAAAATGTCTGCCAAAAAGTAGATGTCTGACAAAATGTATGGCATACCTCAAGCATAGTTTATGTTCGATTGACATGTTTACCAAGCAATTACATTTTTATTTAACAGTGCATGTCGTTTTGAATATGTGGTATGCAGGTTACAAATCATGGTGTCGGACAGATGATTCTGAGATTTTACATAGTTTGCAAAACCCTCATACCAACAGCTCAGAATTCCACCCTCTGAATATGGAAAACACTGAATAATTGCGTCTTTATTTAAATATCACAAAACCCTCATACCAACAGTTCAGAATACCACCCTCTGAATATGGAAAACACTGAATAATTGCGTCTTGATTTAAATATCACAAAACCCTCATACCAACAGCTCAGAATTCCACCCTCTGAATAAGGAAAACGCTGAATAATTGCGTCTTTATTTAAACATCACAAAACCCTCATACCAACAGCTCAGAATTCCACCCTCGGAATAAGGAAAACACTGAATAATTGCATCTTTATTTAAATATCACAAAACCCTCATACCAACAGCACAGAATTCCACCCTCTGAATATGGAAAACACTGAATAATTGCGTCTTTATTTAAACATCACAAAACCCTCATACCAACAGTTCAGAATTCCACCCTCTGAATAAGGAAAACACTGAATAATTGCGTCTTTATTTAAATATCACAAAACCCTCATACCAACAGCTCAGAATTCCACCCTCTGAATACGGAAAACACTGAATAATTGCATCTTTATTTAAATATCACAAAACTGACATACCAACAGTTCAGAATTCCACCCTCTCAATACGGAAACACTGAATAATTGTGTCTTTATTTAAATATCACAAAACTGACATACCAACAGCTCAGAATTCCACCCTCTGGATACGGAAAACACTGAATAATTGCGTCTTTATTTAAATATCACAAAACTGACATACCAACAACTCAGAATTCCACCCTCTGAATTTGGAAAACACTGATACCAACAACTCAGAACTCCACGCTCTGAATGGGGCAACACTTAATGACTGTGTGTATAAAACAGGCAACAAACCAGGATAATTTTATCCCATCATCATGCATTAACACAATAAACTCCCATTGAATAAACTTGTCTTTATTTCAATACAGAGTTTTATTACATCATTTTGTTGATTTTCTTCAACACATTTATGTTTTTCCAATTATTTTGTATGCTTTCTTCAGTTTATTGCCAACTAGAATGAGTAAAATGTTCAAACAAGAGGGCCCTGAGGACCCTAGGACGCTCACCTGAGACCTTGTAACCCAATTAGAATTTGCATCTCCGAGTTGTGACTTATTTTTATCCCAGGGGCATAATTTGAACAATCTTAACATACCTCTGGGCCGTGCGGTTTCAGTTAAAGCTTTTTAAAGTCATTCTGCTATTTAAGTCTATATAAACCATGTGACCCCTTGGGGTGTGGCGAGATTTGACCCCAGGGGCATAATTTGAACAATCTTTGTAGAGGACCACTATAGGATGTTACATACCAAATACGAAACCTCTGGGCCTTGCAGTTTCAGGAGAAGATTTTTAAAGACATTTTGCTATTTACGTTTATATAAACCATGTGACCCCCAGGGCATGGCCAGTTTTGACCTCAGGGGCATAATTTGAACAATCGTTGTAGAGGACCACTATACGATGTAACATACCAAATAAGAAACCTCTGGGCCTTGCGGTTTCTGAGGAGAAGATTTATAAAGTCATTTTTCTATTTAAGTGTATATAAATCATGTGACCCCCGGGGCATGGCCAGTTTTGATCCTAGGGGCATAAATTAAATACTATTGGTAGAGGACCACTATAGGATGTAACATACCAAATATGAACCCTCTGGGTCTTGCGGTTTCAGAGAAGAAGATTTTAAAAGACATTTTGCTATTTAAGTCTATATAAACCATGTGACCCCCAGGGCGTGGCCAGTTTTTACCCAAAGGATAATTTGAACAATCTTTGTAGAGGACCACTATAGGATGTTAAATACCAAATATGAAACCTCTGGGCCTTGTAGTTTCAGAGGAGAAGATTTTTAAGGTCATATTGCTATATATTCTATATAAACCATGTGACCCCTGGGGCGTGGCCCGTTTGACCCCAGGGGCATAATTTAAACAAACTTTGTAAAGGACCACTAAAGGATGTTACAAACCAAATATGAAACCTCTGGGCCTTGTAGTTTCAGAGGAGAAGATTTTAAAAGTCAGTTTGCTATATATTCTATATAAACCATGTGACCCCCGGGGCGTGGCCAGTTTTGATCCCAGGGGCATAATTTGAACAATCTTTGTAGAGGACCACTATAGGATGTTACTTACCAAATATGAAACCTCTGGGCCTTGCGGTTTCAGAGAAGATTTTTTAAGTTGACACTTTAAAAATCTATTTTTAGCTCTGGTGACCTACATATGCAGCAGACCGTAACTATCTGAACAACTTTGAAAGAGGGTCACCCAATGATCATTCCTGTGAAGTTTGGTAAAAATATGCCAAGTGGTTTAGGAGGAGATGTCATTTGAATGACAAGTTTGACGACGGACGCACGCATGGACGACGGACAATGGGCGATCACAAAGGCTCACCATGAGCACTTTGTGCTCAGGTGAGCTAAAAGGTTAATCTGCTTAGAATCAACCACTTGCCAATTCTTCCTCGGCAGCTTTGTGAAAAAAAGCCCAATAACCAAATAATACAAGAATTCAAATTTGCTTTGCCCAACTGCTAATTTCGATGCCTGCAGATAAAATGTAGCCACACAAGAAAACATGTGTAACATTACCAATCATTTAAGTGAAGCTGCAAACACTGGTCCATTCTGGACCACTGTGACTGACCTGTTGTAGCTGCTGGTGACCTTCCATACGCCCCCCTCCTGGTACACCTTCATGTACTGGCTGTGCAGCAGCACGTGGATGGTGCCCGCCAGACCAAACAGGTCTGTCTGTAACAACAACTGTGTTCACCAACCCATTCTTAGACTTAAAAAAGATTAGACTAAAGACTCAAGACGAAATAATCGTGTGTTCACAAATAGGCTGGTACCAATGTTGATTGTGTCACTGACAAATTCATCCAAATAAATAGAGGATATTTGTTTGTTTTCGGTGTGATAACGCGTGATATCATCACCGGAAACGGAGACAATTAATATTTTCACGAGTGTAAGTTAATTGTCTCCCTTTCTGCTGATGATATCACGCGATATCACACCGAAAACAAACAAATTTTCTTTTTATTTTATGCTTTATTAACCTTTGTTTAACATTTTATTGGAAAATATCGCTATAATCACAAAGTCATGACGTCATTTCACAGTTTGAAGCCCGGCATCGATGACGGTCCATTTCATTTACTGTATTAAATCGGGACCCCAAAAAGTAGTCCCTCACTGTGAGTGATATAGGGATATATCTCACTGATATTTTTCTATATTTCACTTCTTAGCATTAAATAAAGAATCCTATAATAAGAAGTTAGCGACTACCAAGTAAGATTCAAATTAATTAAGTTAGGACAAAGGTTGAAACATTTACGCACACAATTTCAAGTTTTAGAGTACACATGGAAATCAAAATCTGACCCATCAATGTTATAAAACTGTTAAAAGTGTGGATGTGTAGAAATTCATTATTTAAAACATTTGAGGCGCATGAAGGAAAAACCGGGCTGAATGCATGTGCGTAAAGTGTCATCCCCCATTAGCCTGTGCAGTCCGCACAGGCTAATCCAGGACCGCACTTTCCGCCTACAGTGGATTTACGTTTAGTAGAGACTTCCTTGAAACAGAAAATACCATAAAAGCAGAAAGTGCCGTCCTGGATTAACGTGTGCAAACTGCACGGGCTAATCCGGGACGACACTTAACGCACATGCACTAAGCCCGGTTTCCCCATGACACGTCTCATTTGTATAATCTTCTTGAAATTTCTAACACATTATTTAACCTTCATATATTGCATTCATCAGCACTATTAAGCTAACAAATTTCTAATGCTAGATTGCGTGAACATTTACCGTCTGTACAAAAAGCTACCTGGAGCTCTGCACCTTACCATCAGCTGGGGACATCTAAAACTCGGGTTATCAATATGCACATCAATATGCACTACACAGTTATAGGCAATTACAAAGAAGTATTTTAATGCAGGTTTTTTAATAGATTCAACAAGAAAACATAAATGTAAAGGTAACAATTCTTCTGGATTGTTCTGTTGCCAATATTGGTTAACTATGGACCGTTGTGACATACCTGGTATGTCCATGGTCGGTCGGTCTTCATCTCAATGCACTGGAAGCAGTCTGTGTTCACCTTGGTGCGGAACGTGGTGCCGGGCGGGTACCGGCTCATATCGATGCTCCGCCCGAAGTCAATGAGCTGCACGAAGCGACTGCTGCCTCCAAACACGACCTGTGGATCATCACTCTCCGGCACCCGCGGGCTGAAGCATGTTGTACATCGTCACATATGTCGCTATATTATCACCACGTCATCCATCACCACATCTCAACATGTAGAAACACATCATCACATGACATATACATCATAACATGTCATATACAATGTAACATGTCGTATACATCATCAGATGTAATACAAATCACATGTCATATACATCGTCACATGTCATATACATCGTCACATGTCATATACATCATCACATGTCATATACAATGTAATATGTCATATACATCATCACATGTCATATATATCATCACATGTCATATACATCATCATATGACATATACATCATCACATGTCATATACATCATCACATGTCATATACATCATCACATGTCATATATATCATCACATGTCATATACATCATCACATGACATATACATCATCACATGTCATATACAATGTAACATGTCATATACATCATCACATGTCATATATATCATCACATGTCATATACATCATCACATGTCATATACATCATCACATGTCATATACAATGTAACATGTCATATACATCATCACATGTCATCACACGTCATACAAATCACATGTCATGTGGAGCCTTAGTGTTCTTACTTTCCTTACATTGGGGTGACCCCGAGGTCCACCAAACCCCCTGTGCTCCACCTATATAAGAGGTCCACCAAACCCCCTGTGCTCCACCTATATAAGAGGTCCACCAAACCCCCTGTGCTCCACCTATATAAGAGGTCCACCAAACCCCCTGTGCTCCACCTATATAAGGCAATCTGAATTTTAAAGGTCCCTTCATAAACAGCGGAGGTTTCATCGATTAACTAGGGATACAACACCCCCAAATAATTTTGTTTAAACAGTGAGCCTAATAACGAGGGCGGGATAAGGAAGTTATCAGGTTTATGTTATTGTGAATGATGTGACACACTTTAAATGGTTTTTCAAAAAATGTGGTTGTTTTTTTACTAAAACTGGGGGTATAACACCCCCAAATGTTTTGTTTGTTTTTTTTTTTTTTTTTTGGGGGGGGGGGGAACACTGAGCCTACTTACAAGGGCAGAATGAGGAAGTTGTCTGGTTTCATGTCACCGTGGATGACGTGACAGCGGTGCAGATTCCTCACCAGATGTAGCAGCTCGACAGTCATGTAGACCATCACCGGCTCCAGCTGGGGAACCATGTGCTCAAAGTTCTTCCTGCACTTGTTCACCATGTCCTTCAACAGGGATATATAAAAAATGTATCCCATCATCACGCCAGAATTGATGAAATAACACACCCTTTGTGATAAACATAAATGTATTAGCTGCATTTCCACGCTGTGGGATAAAGAAAACATTAACAGTCTAATGACCTCATTTTGTCAATTATTTTTTTACGTAAGTTTACATTTTCTTTCGTTTATTTTCAAAATAAAGACATAAAATCATGTAACTCATCTTACTACATAATATGAGAATTTACGTGTATAATCATATGCATGAACAACTACAAAATGAAGAAGACATGCATAAATTTAAATATATAAATGTTAAAGGGGATACATACGATTACAATATCAACATTTCAATATCACATATTTTGAACAACACAAATAAAAGGATGAATATAATCGAGGAAAAAAAAAAAATCAGTTATATGTATCAAACTTTATATGGTTTTTTAATGTACTTCTTTATAACGACAAATTTATTCCTAGCGCCATGCCGATACCGACACGTTTAATTGTATTTGTGGGTGAAACACCGAACGAATAGCATATGAAACATCGGCACAGAACTGTCATGGTCAATGAAATATGCACTATTTGCATGGATAAATCATGCTAATTTAACATGTGCTATACGCAGTGAACCGCTTATAGTGAGGCACAAACCACAAAATTAAGCTCTATATGAGGCGCGTCGTGAGAAAACCGGGCTTAATGCATGTGGGTCAAGTGCAGTCCGCACAGGCTAATCCGGGACGGTGCGTACCGCCTACTGTGGATTAATGTTTAGAAGAGACTTCCTTGAAACAGAAAATAACATAAAAGTGGAAAGTGCCGTCCTGGATTAGCCTGTGTAGACTGCAAAGGCTAATCCGGGATGACACTTTACGCACATGCATTAAGTCCGGTTTTCCCATGACAGGCCTCATATATTGAGTCAATAACAATGTAATGGAATTATAGCATTTACAAAAGGACTGCAAAGACGTGTTGTTACTGACAAAATTGTGGAACAGGGTAGAATATCATGTGTTAAACAATATAAAGATGCATTAGTAAATTGTTGTTTAATATTAATATAATAATATATTTACATCAGTGTTATCATTTTGGAGGGAGGACCCTCTGTTTTAAACCACGACTAAAAATCCCGTTTTATATAACATTTTCAGGAAAAGTGCGTTCTTAGCGTGTAATAACCGCTGCCTTGCATGAATAGGCTCTGTCAATGTCTTGAGTCAACACGCAACGAATATACATGTAGGGGATTTACCAATATTGTACAGTAGAACCTGTCTAAATCGAACGGCGTCGGGACTGGGCCAATCGTTCGGTTTTCAGAGGTGTTCGGTTTACCCATGTCTTTTATTAAATGTAATTTTCCTTTAAAAATGTACGTTCTATTTTATATGTTAATTCGAATATATAATAAGATAAAAACATAATACAAGTGTAAATATTAACAAGCACAAATTGTGTATTTGTAAATCAAAAGCAACACTCAATTTATCAATCAAACAAGTTTGTGTATTCAACGAACAATTGCTTACATAAACTGGTAAGTACGTGTTTAAATCTTACCAAAATTGTCCCATATGGCTGATATTCAGATGTTAAAATGCTACCGTTCTTGAAAAAATATCCATTTTCGATCTTCATGACTGCTGGACGCTACAAGAAGAAACACATGGCTTAGTACTGACATTTATCTGTAACTGAAAAGTATACCTTTTCAAAAGAAAGCCTGTAACTTAGAAATGGCAACGAACACTTAAACGCTATTCAAATATTTGATTTCAGTATTCCAATATTTGGCCATTTTATGAAATTCCATGAGTTGTCAGTTTGTTTATGGCCATCATCATCATCATCATCATCATCATAACCACTTTATCATCATCTTTTTTTTCCCAACTTTTGGTCAGTTTGACCTTGACCTTCGACCCAATAATTAATAGGGATCTACTTGTAGTCATAATCGACCTAACTACTGATTTTACAAACCCAGGCCTACAGGTTCCATAGGTATTGCCTGGACAAGGTTTAACAACTATTGGTCAGTTTGACCTCTTGCTACCAAGTTTTAGAACATAGACCTACGGGTTCTGTAGTTATCGCCCGGACAAGGTTTCGTCTACAGATACACCCACGTGAACTACATTTGCAAAGCAATATACCCTCACTTCTGTGAAGGGGTACATATAATATTTTTCTTTTGTTATTCAAAACGCCCCGTACTATTCGAATGTTTGGTCAGGTATTTGAATGATGGATTATGTGATTATTTACTGACAATCCTACTATACACAGCTCGTACAGACCATAAAAGTCCATTATTTACAGCAAAGCTGGGCCAAACTAGCTCAGCTGGTAGAGCACTGGACTGTCAATCCAGGGATCGTGAGTGTGAGTTCCAGACTGGCCAGAGAACTTGTGTGGGGATTGGTCATGCAATATTTCTACGACCATCCTCCCCCTACCTCTGATTCAAGTAGGGCAGTTGTCAGTTACTGGCGTAGGTATGTGCACTTAGTACTGGTAAACCGCTTAGATAGGCTAAACTTGCCCAAGAAAAGTGTGAGTAGGTTAACTGACCACCGTGACATGACTGAAATACTGTTAAAACAGCGTAAAATCCAGACAAACAAACAATTTGCAGCAAACCGTACTCACCACGTCCACTGGATCATTCAGCTTGGCAAGTCGCTTGTGCAGCTCCGTACAGATGTAGAACTCCCACTTCTGGGCTGGCTCTTCCACCTGTGTAGGACGATATACCAGGTGTAGAACGAAATACCAGGTGTAGGACGATATACCAGGTGTAGGACGATATACCAGATTGTAGAACGATATACCAGGTGTAGGACGATATACCAGATTGTAGAACAATATACCAGGGTGTAGAACGCTATATACCAGGGCGTAGGACGATATACCAGGTGTAGGACGATATACCAGGTGTAGGACGATATACCAGGTGTAGGGCGATATACCAGGTGCAGGACGATATACCAGGTGTAGGACGATATAACAGGTGTAGGACGATATACCAGGGTGTAGGACAATATACCAGGTGTAGGACGATATACCAGGTTGTAGGACGATATACCAGGTGTAGGATGATATACCAGGTGCAGGACGATAAACCAGGTGTAGGACGATATACCAGGTGTAGGACGATATACCAGGTGTAGGACGACATACCAGGGTGTAGGACGATATACCAGGTGTAGGACAATAAACCAGGTGTAGGACGATATACCGGGTATAGGACGATATACCAGGTGTAGGACGATATACCAGGGTCTGTATTCACCAACCTATTCTTAGACTAAGACTTAGAATATTCTTGAAACGGTTCTGTTCTTAGAGCGCTACAAATTGGAATCTTATTTGGTATTAACCCAATCTACGTACAGTTTTCTTTTACAATTAGAACTGAGTGCAATTTGTTGATGACATAAGCAACATTCGTACCCAGAATGTTTGCAAACGCCGGGGCTTTTTCTCACCTCTTGGGGATGGGGCCCTTTTCCCTCATTTTGGAGAAAAATAGCGTTTTTTTTTTAAAGATTTTGGGGCAGAATTTTCATAGCAGGGGAATAAAAAATCCTCGGGTAATCCCAGTTTTAGGGGAAAACTGCATGATTTGAAACAAGTTTTCTGAGGGGATGACGCCTTATAACGGCCCCTACTATAGAAGGAAAAAAAGCCCTGAACGCATTAGTATATTTTTTTTAATTCTAAGTCTTTTCTTAATTTAAAAGTCTACAAATAGGTGGGTGGACATGGGCTCAGGGTACATACAGATACATACAAAATTCAAGCACTTTTTAAGGAAAAAAGATCCAAAGGCACACACTTTTTAGTGTCTTAACTTCCTATCTTGATTGTGTTAACTTACTACCTTGATTGCCAGTTTTTTTGGCCCCTCATTAATGGCCACTGTGTCAAAGCCATCGTCCGCGTCCACTGCCCGGTAGATCTTGGCAAAGCCGCCCTCTCCAACCTTCTCCTCAATCTCATACACTCGCAGGCCTGGGCACACATAGCAGATCCATGAATGGTTTGTATATTACTATTTTATATTACAACACCAACAATTAAGAAATAATTTTGATGTGGTGTTGTTCATCAGTTAATAAACAACAGTCTGGACTTCTGATGCGTAGCAATTATTTTGTATAGTTTTATAGCTACGCATCAGAACGACAAACAGTTGTTTATTTACAGATAAACAATAAGGAAAACATTAGTTTGATTCTAACATGACTTAACATAAAATTATAAAATTATAATGCAAAGTTGCAAACCATATTCTACAGTTTCAGAACTATTTTTTCTCATTGTTTATTGGAGATTTAACAATAGAAAATGTTATTTGTCTATTGAAAACTCAGATGTCTAAACACACATGAACAGGCATGAATAGTTTTGCATATTACTATTATATATCAAAACACCAATAAGTGTTGTTCAACATCTTCAATCTCAAACACTCGGGAGGCCTGGACAGGCATGCAGAGACATGAATATTATTACATTTTTACAATTGTATATCAACAAGAGGGCCCTGAGGGTACTAGGTCGCTCACCTGAGACTTTGTAACCCAATTGGAATTTGCATCCCCGAGGCGTGGCTTATTTTTATCCCAGGGGCACAAGTTGAACAACCTTGAAACAAACCTCTGGGCCTTGCGGTTTCAGGTAATTTTTTTTATTCATATTGCTATTTAAGTCAATATAAACCATGTGACCCCTCGGGGGGTGGCCAGATTTTACCCCAGGGGCATAATTTGAACAATCTTTGGAGAGGACCACTATGCAATGTTACGTACCAAATATAGGAAAGCTGTGGGCTTTGCCGTTTCAGAGGAGAAGATTTTTAAAGTCATTTTCCTATTTAAGTCTATATAAACCATGTGACCCCCCCCCTTTGACCAGTTTTGACCCCAGGTGCATAATTTGAACAATATTTGTAGAGGACCACTATTACAGTGTTACATACCAAATATGAAACCTCTAGGCCTTACGGTTTCAGAGGAGAAGAATTTTAAAGTCATTTTGCTATTAAAGTCTATATTAACCATGTGACCCCTGGGGTGTGGTCTGTTTTGACCAATGGGGCATAATTTTAACAATCTTTGTAGAGGACCACTATAGGATGTTAAATACCGAATACGAAACCTCTGGGCCTTGTGGTTTCTGAGGAGAAGATTTTAAAGTCATTTTGCTATTTAAAGTCTATATAAATCATGTGAACCCCGGGGCGTGGCCAGTTTTCACCCCAGGGGCATAAATTAAACAATATTTGTAGAGGACCACTATAGGATGTTACATACCAAATATGAAACCTCTGGGCCTTGCGGTTTCAGAGAAGAAGATTTTAAAAGACATTTTGCTTTTAAGTTTATGTAAACCATGTGACCCCCGGGGCGTGGCCTGTTTTGACCCCAGGTGAATCATTTGAAAAATCTTTGTAAAGGACAACTAAAGGATGTTGCATACCAAATATGAATACTCTGGGCCTTGCAGTTTCAGAGGAGAAGATTTTTAAAGTCATTTTGTTATATATTCTATATAAACCATGTGACCCCCATGGCGTGGCCAGTTCGGACCCCATGGGCATAATTTGAACAATCTTTGTAGAGGACCACTATAGGATGTTACATGCCAAATATGAAACCTCTGGGTCTTGTGGTTTCAGAGAAGATTTTAAAAGTCATTTTGCTATATATTCTATATAAACCATGTGACCCCCAGGGCGTGGCCCATTTTGACCCCAGGGGCATAATTTGAACAATCTTTGTAGAGAACCACTATAGGATGTTACATACCAAATATGAAACCTCTGGGCCCTGCAGTTTCAGAGATTTTTTAAGTTTACACTTTTTAAATTTATTTTAGCTCTGGTGACCTAAATATGCAGCGGACCGGAAAGATTTGAACAACTTTGAAAGAGGTTCACCCAAGGATCATTCCTGTGAAGTTTGGTGAAATCTGCCAAGCGGTATAGGAGGAGATGTTGTTTGAATGAAAAGTTGACGACGCACGTACACACGCACGAACGCACGACGGACAATCACAAAAGCTCACCATAAAGCACTTTGTGTTCAGGTGAGCTAAAATACTGACAATGGCTATTTTACACTCAACAGAAGTGTACTAGTAGGTATAAAATAAGGTCAGTAAAATCATCACCATCTAGCAAACCACTTTTGGGATAGAAAATGTGTGACAGATGATACATGATGGTATGAAGCTTGTTAGGAATCTGTAAGACCCTGTACATTAGTCTGATGGAACAACAACAAAATGGGGCTCAAATATCAGGGGGCAGAAGTACGCAAAACACAAACCTAAGCTGACAATGCTGTTCTTTCTTATAGACGGAATGACCTCTTCTAATGAATTATAATTATCATAATGATGCAAAGGTGGCTTCAAGGCGGCCAGTATTTTCTCTTTTTCATTTCTATCAAACGGATCTTTGCTGTCGGCAATACTGATCGACATTGACATCAGGTGTTCAGTTTTCTCGTCCATCGCCGGTGGTATATAAGTCGTGACGTCAATCTCGTGCACCGTCTCGTTGACTGCATCAGCAGCGGCTGCCAGCAGCACACTGGTATTCTCCGTCTGGTCCACTACGGGGGTGAGGTGCAGCTTACTGCGTGCCTCCACGGTCGTGTGGTGAAGGGTGGCCTGCTTGCTGCTGGCCCCAGAATCTTCTGAGGAGCCCTCCATGATCGGACTGAAACCATGGCAATATCTACATTCATGTTGATTTGTGTTCAATTACTTTCAAATAAACTTCACTCTTTATGTTTTATAAATTTTCCAAACCTCAAACAATAGACTGGTTTGTTTTCAAAGCGTTTCTACAATTTTTACCATACTTTGTGTTCCAAAGTATATTTAATTTTTGAAACAAAAAAGCCTACAGTGGATTTATCTCTGCTGAAGCCTTCAAAACAACAACAACAACAAAAAACACACTTGCTTTAAGCCCAGGGCAATTAGAATTCTATAAAGGCAAGTTTAAATTTTGACCTGTCTGCCCGAACAGGCAATACAAGGATGAAAATTAGGAAATAAACTAGAACTCCGCGAGTCGGATGTGTCGCCCGACGCCGGATAGCTTACGTGAATCCAAATGAAGAAGCACTTAAGGTTAATGCTCACATTTTTTTAAAACAGATTTATTGAAATCAATAAAAGCACTGCACTCTGGCTAATTGCAAAGAAAAGACTAATTAAAACCAAAAATGCGACACAAAAATAAGTATGAAAATTTACAAAGAGAATAACTATGAGGTGCAGAGTAATGGTTCTTGTGCACTGCACTTCTCCTCAATGAGATCTGTGCAGAGTAATGGTTCTTGTGCACTGCACTTCTCCTCAATGAGATCTATCTACCTATGAAGTTTCAAGTTGATAGCTTTCATAGCCTTAGAGTTATGCTCTGGACAAAAATTAAGTATGAAAATAAACAAAGGGCAATAATTCCAAAAGTATGTGATGCAGAGTAACGGTTCTTATGCACTGCACTTCTCCTCAATGAGATCTATCTACCTATCAGGTTTCAAGTTGAAAGCTTTCATAGTCATAGAGTTACGCTCCGGACAAAAATTAAGTATGAAAATAAACAAAGGGCAATAACTATGAAAGTATGAGGTAGAGAGTAACGGTTCTTGTGCACTGCACTTCCCCTCAATGTGATCTATCTACCTATGAAGTTTCAAGTTGATAGCTTTCATAGTCTTAGAGTTATGCTGCGGACATAAATTAATTATGAAAATAAGCAAAGGGCAATAACTCCAAAAGTATGTGATGCAGAGTAATGGTTCTTGTGCATTGCACTTCTCCTCAATGAGATCTATCTACCTATGAAGTTTCAAGTTGATAGCTTTCATAGTCTTAGAGCTATACTCCAGACAAAAATTAAGTATGAAAATTAACAAAGGGAAATAACTCCAAAAGTATGTGATGCAGAGTAACGGTTCTTGTGCACTGCACTTCTCCTCAATGAGATCTATCTATCTATGAAGTTTCAAGTTGATAGCTTTCATAGTCTTAGAGTTATGCTCCAGACAAAAATTAAGTATGAAAATAAACAAAGGGCAATAACTCCAAAAGTATGTGATGCAGAGTAACGGTTCTTGTGCATTGCACTTCTCCTCAATGAGATCTATCTACCTATGAAGTTTCATGTTGATAGCTTTAATGGTCTAAGAGTTATGCTTCGGACAAGCGAAAGGGGACGCCGCCGCCAACACCGCCGATGACAAAAGTAACACCTATATGTCGCCTATTCAGACAATACAAAAAGATGCATAAATTACAAAAATACAACACTGTCCAGACATTTTGCTCTATACTTACCATAAGTTATTACTCAATTTCCTTTCCATACCAATACATGAACATCATCACTATCATTTAAAGTGATTAAGTAATATCTAGACTTTTTTTCCTCATGTTGCACAAGTTCAGAGTGGATTAAGACATGTTGTGATAGTCTGGCTTATGGCTGCGGAATGGACAAGTCCTGCAAAAACAGTATTGTGAAGAATTCACTACGTACCTCAGATCTTTCATGAAAGCGTTGGCGGAGAGGTTCAGAGGATGCTCGCGTTCCTCTGCTGGGGGTGTGCAGGGCACCGCAGGGTTGGTTACCTGCCCCTGGAACTCCACACCGCTCATGTTGGCCTTGTCATCGCCATCGTTCACCTGCACAGAACGGACACATGATTGTTACGGTGTATATACATATGCTCATGCATGTACCAACACATTTTTTACGTATGCCAAATGTTGACATACAAGCGTGTGAAATTGATATACATGGTTAAAGTGGCTTAAGCCAAACTAACTAAACTAAACAACTATCTTTGTCCATGGTGCAAACAAACTCACTGTTGTATGACTGGGCAAAGGTGTTGAGTATTCAATGAAAATGAGTGAAAAGTCTCCGTTAAATAGGATTCGTAGTGTCTCGTTTATATTTTAATACACACATGATGATGGGACTGGAAAGTTTGTTTGTAGTAATGCATCTTTTGTTGTATCACAAATTCGTAGTATCACATCTTTTTGTAGTTAAACATATAAGGAAAACTGATGGGACCGGCAGCATTCACCATGTTTTCAAAGATGGTTTTTCAGAGTCCTAAACTAAGTTTAAGACTTATCTGTCACAGTTTAAGATGCATATGGACACAGACACAACCCCAACAGAAATCACCTGCATGTAAACTTATCTACTACCTCCAATTCACTCTCGTCCAGGTCGGGTATCTTCCTCGCTCCACTTCCAGAAGTGTTCGGGTTGAAGGGTGTTGAGGCAAACCGGGCTGCCTCGGCAAAACTCAGGTGGGAGCCCAGAGGGGCCAGGGTCACGTCGTCGCGGGGCTGAGACTCGATACCGTCATCATCAAAGAAAGGCCGCGTCTGAAAATGTGTTGTAAACTTGTATGTTCTTGCCTGAATCAATCAATCAATCAATGAATCAATCAAATCTATCTATCAATCAATCAATCTATCTATCTATCTGAAACAAGCAAGTAATAAATTCCAGGATAACAGTAAGTACAACATGCCCTCATTGTGATAGTTAATATACCATCATCATCAAAGAATGGCCACGTCTGAAAACAAGAGCTTAATAAAACAGTAAATACAGTATGCCCTGTATTGTGATAGTTGATATACAGTCATCAGCTAAGAAATGTGGCATCTAAAAACAAGAAAGAAATACATTCCTGGATAACAGTAAATACAGTATACCCTGTATTGAGATAGGTGATATACCGTCATTATTAAAGAAGGGTTGCATATGAAAACAGCAACGTAATACATTCCAGGATAAAAATATAGTACACCCACATTGTGATATTTGATATTACAGAATAGTCAATACTGAACTTTACACATGATTGTGTTTAATATGTCTTTACAAATGTAAGGAACTTTGTAAAGGGCCCATCCTACACTGGTATTCACATTATGATTTATACCCTACAGGCCAATAATAGGTTGTCAATGTACTTTTACACATCCAACTAACCACCAATAATCTAAATTACACATGTATAATGAAAATATAACAATAACAATTAATATCTTGCTATACCGGATATATGTTCTTACTTCCATCAAATTTAATGCCACAATGAACTAGACATGTGTCCGTAGGACACAGATGCCCCCACATTCCGATGGTTGGCACACAACTCTGCAGATGTTGGAAAAAATGCACCAAACAAGCCAGGTGCACAAGTTCAAATGCTGATGAATATGTTTATATAGTTTCATCAGTCTAGCAGTTATACTTTTTGAGTTATACGCGGCACAAATCCAAAAATTGTTTGCTGAAAAAAAAAGGGTCATAACTCCACTAATGGCGGAAAAAACTGCACCAAATTACCCAGGTGCACAAGTTCACATACTGATTAATATGTTTATAAAGTTCCATCACTCTAGCAATAATACTTTTTGAGTTACACGTGACACAAGTCCCAAAATATCATTTTTTGCTAAAAAAAAAGGGCCATAACTCCCGTCATGTCCCAAAACACTGCACCAAAATACACAGGTGAACAAGTTCACATGCTGATTAATACGGTTATAAAGTTTTAATACTCTAGCATTAAAACTTTTTGAGATACATGCGACACAAGTCCAAAAATGTCATTTTTTGCTAAAAAAAGGGCCATAACTCCTCTGATATTCGAAAAAAACTGCACCAAAATACCCAGGTGCACAAGTTCACATGTTGATTAATATGTATATAAAGTTTCATCACTCCAGCTGTAATACCCTTTGAGTTACGCGCGACACAAGTCCAAAAATGTCATTTTTTGCTAAAAAAAGGGCCATAACTCCACTGATATCTGAAAAAACTGCACCCGATACCCAGGTGCACAAGTTAAAATTCTGATTAAGATGTTTCATCACTCTAGCAATAATACTTTTTGAGTTACACGCGACACAAGTCCAACAAGAGCTGTCGGAGGACAGAACGCTAGACTTTTCTTGTGCTTGTCAGAGTTACTGGCATTTTTTTTTCTAAAACAAGAAATATGAAATTCTACAAAAACCAAATTTTTGTAACGAAATACATTAAAGTCAGCACACCAATCAAATTTTTAGTCAAAATGACCTTGACCCCTCCCACCCCATATGCAATTCCACGCGAGGTCTCGATATAAAGTATCTATGTATTACGTTTCATTAAAATATCTCAATGCATTCTCAAGTTATTGATCGGAAACCATTTTTCTATTTTTAGTAATAGAACTTGACCCCACCCACCCCATACGCAATCCCAAGCGAGGTCTTGATATAAGGTATCTATATATAAAGTTTCATTAAAATATATCAATGCATTCTCAAGTTATTGATCAGAAACCGTTTTTCTATTTTAGTAACAGTGACCTTGACCCTATATGCAATCCCAAGTGAGGTCTTCATATAAGATATGTATGTATTAAGTTTCATTAAAATATCTCAATGCGTTCTCAAGTTATTGAGTGGAAACCGTTTTTCTATTTTTAGTAACAGTGACCTTGACCCCACCCACCCCATAAGCAATCCCAAGCGAGGTCTCTATATAAGGTATGTATGTATAAAATTTCATTAAAATATCTCAATGCGTTCTCAAGTTATTGAGCGGAAACCGTTTTTCTATTTTTAGTAACAGTGACCTTGACCCCACCCCACCCCATATGCAATTCCAAGTGAGGTCTCAAAATAAGGTGTCTATGTATTAAGTTTCATTAAAATATCTCAATGCGTTCTCAAGTTATTGAGCAGAAACCATTTTTCTATTTATAGTAACAGTGACCTTGACCCCACCCACCCCATATGCAATCCTATGTGAGGTCTTGATATAAGGTATCTAATGTATTAAGCTTTATTAAAATATCTCAATTTGTTTTCAAGTTATTGAGCGGAAACCTTTTTTCTATTTTTAGTAACAGTGACCTTGAAGTGTAAAAAGGCCCATAATTTTGACAAATTTCAAACTAGATTTATCAAAATTGGCCTATGAGTTCATTTTAATATAGGGAATAAGTGTTCTACGTTTGAATGAAATCCCTTAAGCAACTCCTGAGAAACGAGCTTACCGAAAAACTTTAACCTGTCCATATAGCTTATGTACAATTTTTAAGTGTAAAAAGGCCCATAATTTTGAAAAATTTCAAACTAGAGTTACCAAACTTGGCCAATATGTTCATTTTAATGTGGGGAATAAATGTTTTAAGTTTGAATGAAATCCCTCAAGCCATCCCTGAGAAACTAGCTTACCGAAAAACTTAAACCTAGCTCGGACGCCGATGCCGGGGCAAGTAGAATAGCTCGCCTTTTTTTTGAAAAGTCGAGCTAAAAATTTCATTTTTTGCTATAAAAAAAAGCCATAACTCCGCTGATGTCAGAGAAAACTGCACCAAAATACCCAGGTGCACAAGTTCACATCCTGATTAATATGTTTGTAAAGTTTCATCACTCTAGCAGCAAAACTTTTTGAGTTCCGCACGACACAAGTCCAAAAATGTCATTTTTGGCTAAAAGAGGCCATAACTCCGCTGATGTCTGAGAAAACTGCACCCAAATACCCAGGTGCACAAGTTGACATGCTGATTAATATGTTTGTCAAGTTTCATCACTCTAGCAGCAATACTTTTTGAATTACGCGCGACACAAGTCCAAAAATGTCATTTTTTGCTAAAAAAAGGGCCATAACTCTGCAGATGTCGGAAAAAAACTGCACCAAAATACGCAGGTGCACAAGCCCCGATGCCGATGAATATGCTTAGAAAGTTTCATCACTCTAGCAGTTATACTTTTTGAGTTATGCGCGACACAAAAAACCGACGGTCGGACAGACGAACGGAAGGACGGACAAGGGCAAATCTATATGCCCCCACCCCCCTCTTAAGTGGGGGCATAAAAAACCCAAAGCTCGATTTCAGCAAACCTTTGGTGATCAAAATTCCTTTACTAAAAATGATTTTTTTTTTCAATTTCTGTGGAGAAACAATAAGTGAAATCTTATGTGCATTGCAATACTTTTGACTCCCCCGTAGAATAACCTATATGTTCAATAATGTTTACATGATTGCATTTTTTCAGTCTTCACGAATAAATTTACCAAGCCAGCTAAAAAGACTGGACCAGATTACAATTAAGTGGACCATAGTTTGGAAATTGTCCATCACTCTTTTGTACTCAATCTGTTATATAAATAACTAAAAACAATAATGTTTTTCTATACATTTTTCTCTCTACCACATTGCTCCTGGCATTGCACGGGTCCTTAACTTACTACAGTTCCAGTAAGCATACACATTTTGATGGACCTAGCAAAAATTTGGTGGACTCAGTCCATGGTCCACTGGTTTGTTGTGAAGACTGTTTTCTTAACCAAACGTACACAGATCAGTGATCACACACCATTTTGCTAAAATGTGCAAACCAGTTCAGTAGGGCTCACCATAGAGAGGCCTCTGTCCTGATGTAGTCTGTCCTGCAGTCGGTGACTGGAGTCCGAATCAAACACGCTGACAGACTTCACACGCTGCTTCCTCACTGACACATTCTGCGACTGGTTCATACTTCTGGACGTGGAGCTGAAACAACTATCGTTTTTTATATGTTTTTGGACTCTTTTTTTGTTTTCAGTACAGAAATATTTTTAGTCACAAATCTGGCCATTCAGTGTCACAAACATAATTGTTCAAAATATGTCTGAAAACATATGTCTGCAATATTGTCCTTAAATTGAAAACATATGTCTGCAATATTGTCCTTAAATTGAAAACATATGTCTGCAATATTGTCCTTAAATTGAAAACATATGTCTGCAATATTGTCCTTAAATTGAAAACATATGTCTGTAATATTGTCCTTAAATTGAAAACATATGTCTGCAATATTGTCCTTAAATTGAAAACATATGTCTGCAATATTGTCCTTAAATTGAAAATATATGTCTGCAATATTGTCCTTAAATTGAAAACATGTCTGCAATATTGTCCTTAAATTGAAAACATATGTCTGCAATATTGTCCTTAAATTGAAAACATATGTCTGCAATATTGTCCTTAAATTGAAAACATATGTCTGCAATATTGTCCTTAAATTGAAAACATATGTCTGCAATATTGTCCTTAAATTGAAAACATATGTCTGCAATATTGTCCTTAAATTGAAAACATATGTCTGCAATATTGTCCTTAAATTGAAAACATATGTCTGCAATATTGTCCTTAAATTGAAAACATATGTCTGCAATATTGTCCTTAAATTGAAAACATATGTCTGCAATATTGTCCTTAAATTGAAAACATATGTCTGCAATATCAGTCTTCGAAATTTGCATTTTTAAATTACTAGCCAGTCGGGCTTGTTACCTTACAATTTTAACTAGCCCGAAACAATTTTTACTAGCCCGAACTTATATTAATGAAAAACACAAGTTGCAACAACAGTTCATTATATTTATCATTACAAAACTAGTACATTCACATTTCTGTTACAATCTGAACTATTTTCATCACAAAACATGTCAACAAACTTTTTGTTTTGAACAATAACACATCAAACAAGTGAATGTTGCAGTAATCGTCTATGTTAATAATCATTTTTCGCCAGGCATCTGTATACGAAAGATAATTCGTACCTACTCGGACATTTCCGTTTTGCTTATATGGGACAAACTGCTAAGACAATCGTTACTCTCCGGTAAGTCGGAATTCAACGATAGGATTCGATTGGATGTGTCACGACTAGGTGCGCGATGATGTTTTCTAATGTAATCCAATCGAAAATACGGTTGTAAACGAACGCTTTACGGTGTTGTTGACATTTTCTAAGTAGATTGAGTATTTATGAGATTATTTGATTTTAATCTCTAATTTCTGGCCATAATATTTTATTCGCCAGGCGGGCGATAATTATGGATTTTTTCGTTCGCCCGATTTTATTTTTACTCGCATTTGCGAACGGGCGAGTGCGAATTTCGAAGACTGCAATATTGTCCTTAAATTGAAAACATATGTCTGCAATATTGTCCTTAAATTGAAAACATATTTCTGCAATATTGTCCTTAAATTGAAAACATATTTCTGCAATATTGTCCTTAAATTGAAAACATATGTCTGCAATATTGTCCTTAAATTGAAAACATATGTCTGCAATATTGTCCTTAAATTGAAAACATATTTCTGCAATATTGTCCTTAAATTGAAAACATATTTCTGCAATATTGTCCTTAAATTGAAAACATATGTCTGCAATATTGTCCTTAAATTGAAAACATATGTCTGCAATATTGTCTTAAATTGAAAACATATGTCTGCAATATTGTCCTTAAATTGAAAACATATGTCTGCAATATTGTCCTTAAATTGAAAACATATGTCTGCAATATTGTCCTTAAATTGAAAACATATGTCTGCAATATTGTCCTTAAATTGAAAACATATTTCTGCAATATTGTCCTTAAATTGAAAACATATGTCTGCAATATTGTCCTTAAATTGAAAACATATGTCTGCAATATTGTCCTTAAATTGAAAACATATGTCTGCAATATTGTCCTTAAATTGAAAACATATGTCTGCAATATTGTCCTTAAATTGAAAACATATGTCTGCAATATTGTCCTTAAATTGAAAACATATGTCTGCAATATTGTCCTTAAATTGAAAACATATGTCTGCAATATTGTCCTTAAATTGAAAACATATGTCTGCAATATTGTCCTTAAATTGAAAACATATGTCTGCAATATTGTCCTTAAATTGAAAACATATGTCTGCAATATTGTCCTTAAATTGAAAACATATTTCTGCAATATTGTCCTTAAATTCGTAAACAAGGGTAGGGCTCATTAGTATTGTTATTTGTCAATGTTTTTTTTAAATTCGGCCCCATTCCCCTGCTTAAAAAGTATGTATATTTCCCCTATATTTACCTTAAAATTCCCCTCAGAATTTAAGCTTTATTTAAAAAAAGAGGGCCACTATGGGCCGAGGTCGCTCACCTGATATCTATGTATGAAATTTCATTAAAATATATCAATAGGTTTTCAAGTTATTGAGCGAAAACTGTTTTTCTATATTTAGTAACAGTGACCTTGACCCCGCCCATCCCATATGCAATCCCAATCGAGGTCTCGATATAATTTTTTTACCAAATATGAAACCTCTGGGCCTTGTGGTTTCAGAGAAGAATTTTAAAATCATTTTGCCATTTACGCCAATATAAACCATGTGAGCCCCGGGGTGTGCCCAGCATTGACCCCAGGGGCATCATTTGAACAATCTTTATAGAAGACCACTACACAATGTTACATACCAAATATAAAACCTCTAGGCCTTGAACTTTCAGAGGAGAAAATTTTTTAAAGTCATTTTGCTATTTAGGTCTATATAAACCATGTGACCCCCGGGATGTGGCCAATTTTGACCCTAGGGACATCACTTGAACAATCTTTGTAGAGGACCACTATACAATAATACATATCAAATATGAAACCTCTGGGCCTTGCGGTTTCAGAGGAGAAGATTTTACAAGTCATTTTGCTATTCAAGTCTATAACAACCATGTGACCCCCGGGATGTGGCCAGTTTTTACCCCAGGGACATCATTTGAACAATCTTTGTATAAGACCACTATACAATGTCACATACCAAATATGAAACCTCTAGGCCTTGCAATTTCAGAGAAGAAGATTTTTAAAGTCATTTTGCTATTCAAGTCTATATAAACCATGTGAGCCACGGGGAGTGGCCAGTTTTGACCCTAGGGGTATCATTTGAACAATCTTTGTAGAGGACCACAATACAATGTTACATACCAAATATGAAACCTCTGGGCCTTGCAGTTACACAGGAGATTTTTAAAGTCATTTTGCTATTCAAGTCTATATAAACCATGTGACACCCGGGGCGTGGCCAGTTTTCACCCCAGGTGCATCATTTGAACAATCTTTGTAGAGGACCACTAAACAATGTTACATACCAAACATGAAACCTCTAGGCCTTGCGGTTTCAGAGCAGAAGATTTTTAAAGTCATTTTGCTATTCAAGTCTATATAAACCATGTGACCCCCGGGGTGTGCCAGTTTTGACCCCAGGGGCATCATTTGAACAATCTTTGTAGAGGACCACTTTACAATGTTACACACCAAATATGAAACCTCTGGGCCTTGCGGTTTCAGAGGAGAAGATTTTGAAAGTCATTTTGTTATTCAAGTCTATATAAACCATGTGACCCCCGGGGTGTGGCCAGTTTTGACCCCAGGTGCATCATTTAAACAATCTTTGTAGAGGACCACTATACAATGTTACATACCTTGCTGTTTCAGAGAACAATCTTTATAGAGGACCACTAGAGGATGTCAGATATTAAATATGAAAGCTCTAAGACTTGTGGTTTCAGAGAAGAAGATTTTTAAAGTTTTCAGTTTTCGCCCAAGGATCATTCCTGTGAAGTTTCTTGAAAATCTGCCAAGCGGTTTAGGAGGAGATGTCGATTATGTGAAATGTTGACGCACGACGCACGAGGGACAAAAGGCGATCAAAAAACCTCACCATGAGCACGTTGTGCTCAGGTGAGCTAAAAAAAACTTGACCAAAATCGGACAAAAACTGACTAAGATAGAGGAATTTTCGTAGACAATCCCAGAAATGTTTTTATCAAACCAAGTTTGTGCATAATCTAAGTTATCATTTGCAGCAAACCAATTGATTAATGTTTAATAACAAAGTAGAATATAAAAATGTTACAAAAACAATTCCCCTTTTGCCGTAAAATTCCCCTTCTAAAAGGCCCTGCCTCGTTTCCCCCAAAGGTGAAAAAGTGGATTATGTTTATTGCTAGAGTCGTTAATTTATGACATGATACTGTCTATTGCAGCCATTATACACCTTAATAATTGGCATGCAAAGTGGTGTGGCAAATACATCGAAAGATTAAATTAATAAACATTACGGAAGAAACCTGTGAAAACCACTGTCTCACCCTGTGAAATGTTTAATGATAATGAGTGGTAACTGACAATTAGTATCTGTCTGAAAACATAGTTTAAATACGGTACTTAATGAGCATTCCTGTGTCAAGCATGCATAACACTTCCTAGAATGTCTTCAACACATTTCTGACACCGGTCTACGCGAATGTTGGTGGGTTGGTATTCACAAAGCATTTTGAGTTTAATTGTATCCTTATCGTTAACTCTGGAAATTACCTCAACTGTATCATTCCATTCAGAAACTTTCAAGCACTGCGTAAAACTGTAGGAGGTCCAGGAAAAAAATACCAGAACACTGGCCCACCTGGCTGTTGAACAACTCTAGTACGACATCTACTTGCGAGCTAAATGTTTTTCAGTGGTCAGTAATATGGAGTTTGGGCCAGTAATAATTAAGAGATTACCAGACCTCGTGGCCAGTTATGGATTTGGGACTTTCGCGGTGACTGTGATACACTAGTCAGTCTTTATTAAAACTTCATTTAAATCAGCAAGTTTTTTTTTTAGCCGTTGTAGGAACGGTGGAATAGCCCATTGGAAGGGAAAAATGTCATACGGGAAATAATGAAATTTAGAAAGACCAGAAAACAATGATTTTACCAAGATTACTTTTATATCACATTTACTGCCCTTTGTGCAAATAATCTACATAGCATAAAGTTGGTTTCCTTATCATGCAACCACTTTAGTCATCAAGTTGGAAAAATGGACATTTTGTGGGAAAAAAATATACTCCAGAACTGAAGAAATAGAGCCCTCTTTTGGCTCCAAATCGGACTTGTAAAAATCGCTGATCAGGCAGGTACCTTGCAGGGTTCTCGTCCATGAAGATCTGGAAGGGGACGGAGGAGAAGGCCTGCCCCACAGACTTACTGGGGGGCTGCTGGAAGGCAATTGGGGCAGAGGGCTGCCCTACGGAGGTACTGGGGGGCAGCTGGGCGGGCGTCTGCTCCGACTCATCGTATATCTGGAATGGCAGGCTGCCTTTTGCAGCCCCTACAACACACATCACAAAACATGACACTCATGAATTCTATAAGCATAATTACACGCTATAATTATTTCCCATACATGCACAGTTTTGTTTGTGCACATGTTTCACATTACATATAGCATGACTCTGTTGTTCAATGATAATAGACACTTCTCTGAGCCTATCTGTGACACACATTAGGATTCTAGATATATGTTAACAAGGCTTTCAAACTCCGAAATTTGTTTAATCAGTACTATGATTAATTTTTCTTAATAATCTTACGCTATAATATATTTTATATACATAATTGTTTCATGTATAATGATAGACCTCTCGCTGCAATTCATATATATGTGTACTTGTGTCTCTTGTGTACCTTCTCGCTGCAATTCATATATGTGTAAATATGTCCCTTGTGTACTTTATTTACATACTAGTTACGTGACTGATTTATTGCAAATATGTTTGTATAATATGTATTGTATACTCATGGACAGATGTCCAATGTATAAAGCAATAAACTCCAAAAAAAAACACACTCTGTCATAAAAAAAAGATCAACAACATGACTGTAGAGCTTGGTTCACAATAGCATTGTATCAGATTTGTATAATGTATTTCAAATTCATTGCATTGCTTAAATAAAGGTGAAGAAAACAAAACAAAGAAATCATAATAACAGAACTGTAAGAAAACATTCTCCTAGGGAAAGATCAAAACTGAACTAGAACTCCGTGAGTCGGATGTGTTGCCTGACGCCGGATAGCTTACGTGATTCCAAATGAAGAAGCACTTAAGGTTAATGCTCACATTTTTTAAAACAAATTTATTGAAATCTTCAAAAGCACCGCACTCTGGCTAATTGCAAAGAAAAGACTAATTAAAAGAAAAATGTGACACAAAAATAAGTAAATTGCAAATTTACAAACGGCAATAACTCCAAAAGTATGAGGTGCAGAGTAATGGTTCTTGTGCACTGCACTTCTCCTCAATGAGATCTATCTACCTATGAAGTTTCAAGTTGATAGCTTTCATAGTCGTAGAGTTATGCTCCGGACAAAAATTAAGTATGAAAATAAACAAAGGGCAATAACTCCAAAAGCATGTGATGCAAAGTAATGGTTCTTGTGCACTGCACTTCTCCTCAATGAGATCTATCTACCTATGAGGTTTCAATTTGATAGCTTTCATAGTCTTAGAGTGATGCTCCGGACACACATTAAGTATGAAAATAAACAAAGGGCAATAACTTCAAAAGTATGTGATGCAGAGTAACGGTTCTTGTGCATTGCACTTCTCCTCAATGAGATCTATCTACCTATGAAGTTTCAAGTTGATAGCTTTCATAGTTTTAAAGTTATGCTCCGGACAAAAATTAAGTATGAAAATAAACAAAGGGCAATAACTCCAAAAGTATGAGGTATAGAGTAACAGTTCTTGTGCACTGCACTTCCCCTCAATGAGATCTATCTATCTATGAAGTTTCAAGTTGATAGCTTTCATAGTATTAGAGTTATGCACCGGACAAAAATTAAGTATGAAAATAAACAAAGGGCAATAACTCCAAAAGTATGTGATGCAGAGTAACGGTTCTTGTGCACTGCACTTCTCCTAAATGAGATCTACAGTCTAACCTATCTTAAGAGACCGCCCATGGTAGGGATTTAGCTAGAGCCGAAATGCAGGGCGGCCCGCCCTTCCATTTTTTAGCCCCAATCTCTTGCCTTTTCCCTCCGCCCTTTTAAGAATTAGCCCGCCCACCTGTGTAATCTGTGTCAGCACAGACACGCCCTAACACAATTTAATTGGTTACTTGCGCATCTTGGCAAACACTTCTTGGCCTAAATGATCATTGATGTCTCGTCGCGAAATGTATCATTAATCAGCTCGTCATGACCAAGCGACATCAATTATCAGTTACCGAATTAATGGTAATTTAGTGCCGATTGCGGTGCTTCTGTAAAGGATTGTTTGCAGTTGTTCTTTGTTAATGTCTAATTATGTTATTTTAAAAATTTTATCCAAGTTATTGTTGTTGGTGTTCTGGAATTTTCTATTTATTATAATAATTTACTTTCTTAAAAAACTTTATCAATGCAAACTAACTTTCAGATACGCATACATAATTACAGAACCTTGCGTGCAAAAACACATATTAATCCAAATTGAATTTTATTATTCAATAAGTTTTATGCCGTACACAATCTCCAGTTTAAGTCCAATATATGTATATTTCGTCACTCTCATTTAATTTCCATTTTATCCCATGCAACAAAACACCTTTATGATTCTTTTGATACCCTTGACATTTCACCTAAAACGCGAATTCATTAATGCTCTATCGATAGTGCTTGCATTGTTCAGGTACAGTAGTGTTGATTGATGCTTTTGTTCACTTCTACAAACTGCTAGAGAATGGCCCCAGCTCGGCAGTCACATCAAATACTTTTGAAGTCAACCGACACCGTTGCTAAGGACGTTGCTAATGGCTTGCAGATTTAGAAGCCTGGTTAATTTATGACATCGCGCTTTCACTATTCTCAGTTGTAACAGGTGTTATTGTCCATGACTGTTTTTTTATGGATTTTATTGTTTGTTCAAATTGGAAATATGATTTGATTGCAAGGTAATAAGGAATTGATGCAATGATTTTCTTTAATGAAATAACTATGAATTTAATATAAAATAAATATGAAATTAAATTAACAAAAACAAACATTCCAGTGGCATTTCAGTAGGTAAATAATACATATGCTAAATTGTCTTAATAATAAAAGTATTTCTATATTTTGAAATGAAAAGTAAGGATTGCTAAATATTATTATGAATATTATTATTAATTTAATAATAATAAAAATAATACTAATAATAAAAATAATACTAAAATTATATATATATATATATATATATATATATATATATATATATATATATATATATATATATATACCCTGCTCTTTTCGCGAAAAGGCCCCCTTGCCCTTTTTCAGGCCCCCCTCCAATTTTTTTAGTCTGGCTAAATCCCTACCCATGGTGATTCTTAAAAGTGGTCTCTTAACACAGGTGGTCTCTTATTGCAGTGTAACTTGCAAAGGCAGTTGGTCTTTGGTTATACATCTTATGATTTTTTACCTGAATAAACATATAGTTTATTCAAATAAATTGTGTATGTTTATAAGGAATAAAGAATAAATAAGTGGTAATAATATTTGGTTTATTATGTAAATAATTTTATTTTTACATTATTATATTACACACGTATGTTGTATTCAACAATAAAATAGCATAACTGTACTTCGATTCTATAATCTGCAATTGTCATTGGGTCTGGGAACCAAATGATTTTACATGTATTTGTTATCGTCATCAACCTGTGTTTATTGTAAATAACTGATTTCAAACGTAAGAAATGAACTGTATATCTTACAAATTAGTAATATAATCCAACAAAGTGTAAACGTTGAACAATTCTGTAAATACTGAACATTCCCCATCCGCCATATGGTCAAACCATGTTTACACAGTAGTAATTGACGTCACAGCGCGTGCTATTAAAATACGCTGCCCTACTGTCCCTGACTAAACCATTCGGGATAAAAATACGCTGCCCTACTGTCCCTGACTAAACTGCAGACGGGATATGCAGACAATTTTGGGTCAAGTAAACAACATATGCAAGACGATAACTGCTTAGCTGGTTAAAAGTCGGTCTGAATACCACTTAAAGAAAATGAATTAAACAGTCACACCCACAAATGAGTAGATTACCCATGAAAAACTTATCGATTATCGGATGACAATGAGACTTGCTAATTTGTGGATTAACACCTTTGCTGCAAATGTCACAGTTGCTTAGCAACGTAACAGCCGAACTGACACTCGGTCGCTTAATACACTAACCAAGGTTAATTGGGATGACTTTTAATGGTCGCTGAATAGAGGTGGTCGCTAATTAAGGTCGTTTTTAAAAGAATTTGCATTGGGAGAAATTAGTAATGGTCGTTAAATGGATGGAGTCGCTTAATGCAGGTGGTCGCTACCGCAGGTTAGACTGTATCTACCTATGAAGTTTCAAGTTGATAGCTTTCATAGTCTTAGAGTTATGCTCCGGAAAACTCCAAAAGTATGTGATGCGGAGTAACGGTTCTTGTGCACTGCACTTCTCCTCAATGAGATCTATCTACCTATTAGGTTTCAAGTTGATAGCTTTCATAGTCTTAGAGTCATGCTCCGGACAAAAATTAAGTATGAAAATAAACAAAGGGCAATAACTCTAAAAGTATGAGGTGCAGAGTAACGGTTCTTGTGCATTGCACTTCCTTTCAATGAGATCTAACTACCTATGATGTTTTAAGTTGATAGCTTTCATAGTCTTAGAGTTATGCTCCAGATAAAAATTAAGTATGAAAAAATAAACAAAGGGCAATAACTCCAAAAGTATGAGGTGCAGAGTAATGGTCTTTGTGCACCGCACTTCCCCTCAATGACATCTATCTACCTATGAATTTTCATGATGATAGCTTTAATAGTGTAAGAGTTATGCTCCGGACAAGCGAAAGGGGCCGCCGCCGCCGCCGACAAATGTAACACCTATATGTCGCCTAGTCAGGCAACACAAAGAGCAGGGTGCTCCTTTTAGGTCCCCCGCCCGCTGCCTCTCTGGTCTGGTCAACATATCTTTAGCAAAAATATTAAATGCAAAATGTATAGACTATGCTTATGAACGTTAATAAGAAGCATTTCATAAAAACTCTGAATTTAACAAATTATTAAAAAATATCAATGAACTGGCCCAGCTACCCCCTTGCTCCATTTTAGCTGCACCCTATACATTTTTGGATCCCAGATCTTCCCCTACTGACCTTGAACTGGGACGTCCTGGGTGTCCATGTGGCTAGGGGCCGACTCCCCGTGCTCCAGATCCAGGGAGCCGTTGAACATGCCCATCACCAGCTGCAGGGCCTCCTTGGTGTTCACAGTCGGGGACGGTGCACCATGCATCGTCTGGTATACAGTCACCAACCGTTAATATCATAAACAGGGGAGAAAGTACAGAACTTTAAAAATACGGCAATCAGGTTTATGTTGTATAAAAGCTTTCAAAAATACTTTTAAAAAATCAGGTATATGTAGGATAAAAGCTTTCAAAAATACTAAAATCAGTATTAGTACTGAAAACTTTGACCCATGCATAAACAAGAGATGTTTGTAAAACATGTATGCCCTCCGAGCCAAGTTGTGAATATGTGCATTGTTAAGAAATTTTTTTAATATGCAATCCCAAGTGAGGTCCCAATATATGGTGTCTATGTATGAAGTTTCATTAAAATGTCTCGATGCGTTCTCCAGTTATTGAGCGGAAACCGTTTTTCAATTTTTTGTAACGGTGACCTTGACCCCACCCACCCCATATGCAATTCCAAGCGAGGTCTCGATACAAGGTATCTATGTATAAAGTTTCATTAAAATATCTCGATGCATTCTCAAGTTATTAAGCGGAAACCGTTTTTCTATTTTTAGCAACCATGACCTTGACCTTTGACCTGTTGACCTCAAAATGTATAGGCGTCTTCCGTTGCTCCCAAGTAACCAGTATACCAACTTTCATGATCATAGGTCAAAGCGTTCTCTAGATATCATGGTCTACGGACAGACCGACCATCCGACTGACCGAATCGACAGGTGCAAAGCAAGATACCCCCACTTCTTCGAAGGGGGGCATAATAATGAGTCGTAGTGGTGAAATGGCTATTATGGAGTTGGCCTTGAGATCGCGAGGTTGTGAGTTTAATCCCTACAGTTCTCTGGAGCGTTCCAATGGTCTTCCTCAAAAGACACCAAGTTAAATTTCTACCCAGGAAACGGACTCGAAATGTCTCAATAAGCCTCTGGCTTTTGACACAATTGAGCTCAAATAAATGTGGCGCGTCGTGAGAAAACCAGTCTTAATGCATGTGCGTAAAGTGTCGTCCCGGATCAGCCTGTGCAGTCCGCACAGGCTGATCCAGGACGGCACATTCCGCCTAAAGTGGATTTATGCTTAGAAGAGACTTCCTTGAAACAGAAAATACCATACAAGCGGAAAGTGCCGTCCTGGATTAGCCTGTGCAGACTGCACAGGCTAATCCGGGACGACACTTTACGCGCACATGCATTAAGACCGGTTTTCTCACGACGCGC
Organism: Congeria kusceri; assembly: GCA_027627225.1. Classification (NCBI taxonomy): domain Eukaryota; kingdom Metazoa; phylum Mollusca; class Bivalvia; order Myida; family Dreissenidae; genus Congeria; species Congeria kusceri. The sequence goes on along the minus strand of CM051031.1, from coordinate 70,147,621 downwards.
CACAAATAGGTTTACACTAAGTATTAATGTAATCATTCTCCAGTCTACAAAATAACCAATTTGCCCAAAGGCCTGGACAAGTAAAATCAATTCGGGTGTGACTTGATTATCACCCGATTTTCTGTAAATATGACTACATTGACATTATCAATATCAATGAACAAATAATCTCTAGTATTTTTTTTTTTCATTTTGGACAAAAGTTGAATGAGATTCGGACAAGCTGAAATGTTATGGTTTATGTCAAACTAGAACCATTGGCAACAATGTAAGGACATTTAAATGTCACACTGTTTAGTGTTGTATGTTTTTTGTTTGGTTTACATGTATAGCTCAAACAAAAAGACGTTTCCATAAATGTCAATCATAGGCAAATTAACCTGCAATATTATCCAATCATTGCACTTGGATATCACCTGCAATATTATCCAATCATTGCACTTGGATATCACCTGCAATATTATCCAATAATTGCACTTGGATATCACCTGCAATGTTATCCAATCATTGCACTTGGATATCACCTGAAATATTATCCAATCATTGCACATGGATATCACCTGCAATATTATCCAATCATTGCACTTGGATATCACATGTTTAGCAGTTAAACTATTTCATACAAAAGAGCATGTGCATAATGTTTGTGATATTCAAATTTGCATGTGGTAATGTTTGTGATTTTAGATGAATAGAAATTAATCCTTTAACAATAGCTGGGGAGGAGTTTAAACTATTCGTGGCAAATCCTGGATCGGGCTATTGACGGTAAACTCACAAACTCTATTAGCATATGCGCTCGATTAATTTCCTTTATTTATACTCAGTTTTGTTTATGCATGTACTTCATGTGTTTATTGATACCAATACTGCATTTTCAGTGGAATACTCTTACATACATTTAACTCAATTCCAATATGGAAAAGTATATTCATTGTAACAGAATTGTAATATATTTTAAAATTAACTTCGATTCATCGTTGTTTATTGGCCAATAAACAACGATTTGGAGTTCTGATGCGTAGGAATTCAAACACAAGTGCATAAGCCCATGCGGTTTAATAGCCACACATCAGAACGACACAGATTTGTTTATTGGCCGATAAACAACGAAAAGTGAAAATTATTTCAATTCTAACATAATATGACACATATTTTTGCCATTGTAATAAAAACTACATTTACTATGCTCCGCCTAGAATCAGGACTACACTTTGCGTTGTTAATTGGGTAGTTTAACAATGATAATTTTGTTCTTTGTCTCGAAATTAGGAAGTACCATGTTGGAATGATGCATAAAGGTCAGTGTCAGGTAAATTTGTCCAAGCTATATCTTAAGTTTCTATGAATAACAATCCAGCCTCTTGTAGTTCTATATTAACTGATATTTGTTGAGACTACATGTACATTATATCTAAAACATACCCTTTCGAAACTATTTGCATTGTGCAAAGAATTCGGTGTAGGATTGCTGGAGTTCAGACTCTGATTTCGTCTACATTCTGTTGCCTGTTTTTGACTGCTTCCACCTGAACCAGTCTGTTGATATTTGCTTCCACTAAAACCAATTTTTGTGAATTATGGAAAGATCTAGAATAAACAAAGGTACAGGGTGCTGCTCAAAAAGAGCAGGAGGGAAAGCTGGGAGGTTCTTTGACATTTTCTAATAATATGGCTAATCAAGGGATAGGATAATTTAAATGATTCTATAAATTGTTTTAAACATGGTGTGTTCAGTTGTCGTTGAATACTTTGCAAAAATGTATTGCATTTTAAAGGTATTTAACATTAATGTAAGGACCAGCCCAGGCGGAAAGCAGGGAGGAATGAAAAGGAACAGGATGCAGCACCATGCTATTTTGCTCTGCATCTTTCCCTATGTGAAATAAATTGATATAGCTCTGCATTCAATAACAGTTCAAATAAAACTAACTGGCAAGATAAACTGTTACAATTCTGCACATAGAATCATTGTTTTCGAAATGCCTTGGAACAGAAGTGTCCAAAGGTTGAGATTCTGAGCAGCCATCTCGGGGTCCAATTGCAATCTGATATGAACATTGTAATCAAAACAACACAATAATTCATGTTATTCTTTCTAGACAAAAAATTATTTAAATATAAGATATGTTTGAGAATCTGTTCAGCTGAGCTAGAAGATCAAGATCAGCTAAGACTACATTGTCATTTGTGAATACGGGCCCAGGGAAGCCCCAGTGAGGCCCAAGGGTGTCATACGTTTTCGATGCGGATCCAACGGCCGGGTTCCGTTCCTGCTGTTCTTGTACGCGGCTTTGGATGGTGTCTGAGAGGGCCTGCTGGTGGCGATGCAGCTCCTGCTCCCTAACACAACACACAACACCTGAGATTTATTATATGCTTTTCAGTGAAATATCAAATTTTATTGGTGAAATTAAGTTATATATTTTCACTGTTGGAGCAGTGAAAATATAACATAAAACGGACTATTTTTCCATTAATAGCATCGATCTACAAGTAGTGGTTTACAACCCTTGGCTACTTTATATTCACGTACAGCATGTACATGCATGGGTTTACATAAAACACGATAAAATTGAACAAAATTATAATTTAGCGACAACGACTCACAAAATATGGCACTTTTTTCCAGCCATACTAACGAGTGACAGTTTTGGAAGCATTTATGACATCATTTTTGTGACGTCAGAATACACAAACTTGTGACGTTTAAGCTTATCTCACGTTTTTTTTAAATGTATTTATTATCCAAAAGCATAAAATAAAAAGAAAATTAGTCAATTTTGATGTAAGATCGTATTTTATTTCACTCGTGACGATCTTAAACCGAAATAAACAAATATCCTCTATAGGTACACAGGGTTACAACACACAGACTGCAGCGATTTTTTTTCTTCACTGCTTTGGGAATGGGTCCGGTACCTATCAAATCGGGAATTTCGTATCATGAAAACTTGCAATTGAGAAATATTTCAGAACGTAACTAAATTAATTAATTGCTTAAACTTGTGTTATATTGGTTAAAATTGGTATTCTAATTGTTTTTATCCATAACCATTCAAGTAACTACATGATATACTACTTGAATTTACATGTCCTATGTATTAAGTCAAAAGCTAGGTTTTTGTCACATCAGATTTGGAATCTTTTAATTCCATATGGGAAAAATAAACCATGGCAGTGGGAGTGGGTGCTTGTACCTGTTCCTGTTAATTAAGGACAAAAATCACTGTAGACTGACAGAAGATTAAGGAATTGCCCTATTGCAGCTGCCATGGAACACGAAAAATAAAAAAAACTCCGAACTATCTATCACTTACTGATAATTATAATAGCTTCTTCATTCAACATATTTTGTGGCAGAGTGGGAGACCGTTATAACCGGTAACAATTTAATGGAAAACAATCCATTTCCAACAAATTGCTTCGGATTTTGAATATTCTGTTTTGTAATAAAATTGTAACAAGGGTTGATATCATGTGTTATTGCAGAATTCTATTCGATATTACCTTTCCTTCATGAGTTGCTGTTTTATTTCCGCTCTCTTCCTCTTCGCCTCGTCAAACATGGCCTGTTCCTCCTGCTGGAGCGTCAGACGCTGGTGACGGATACGCTCCGCTTCTTCTAACAGCTGCTGACGTTCTCGCTCTAGCTTCTCACGCATCTCTACAAGTACACAGCTTAAGGAATAACCACAGAAAAACATGCATTAACACAGAGTGGCCACTGAAATTCCAGAGTTAAATTGCCTGATATTTCCCTGACAAGACTGTGATTTTCTACAACAATTTTCGACATGTTACCAGTTCCCTTAGTGCATTTGAGTGTGGTGTCGATGACTATCTTACCTAAATTCCTACCCTTTTAGCCATTTTACCTGTAATAAGCAGATATTTAGCTGCAACTTTTGTGTTTTTTGTTTTCCTGAAGTATTAATGAGTTGTGTTTATTTCTCCCTAAATGTATTCTCTATAAAATCTTAACTTGTTTCCTTGTTGTTTTTTAACTACATGACATATGTTAATTCCTTGGCCGACAAAACATTACCATGCAAATTATGTGTTCCAAGTCCAGTATTTTCTTTCAAACAGTTTTGGGCCTTTAATGGTGAAAACTTAGTAATGTTCTTGTCATGCTTTGCTCTTAATAACGCAGGGGTGGCAAAATGAATTGTCCGTATTGTCCGGGTTGTCCCAGAGCATGAATGGACAACTGAAAAATTGACATAATTTACTATATAATTCTTAAACGACAACATGCAAAAAGCATTTTCAAAAACGGACAGGCAACATGAGATTTCACCATCCCTGTAACTTCTGGACGGATTGGAATGAAACTTGGCAGCAATGAATAGTGCCATAATAAAGAAAACGGAGCTCACAATGACTTGCAGACCAACCTGCAAGAGCTTTCTCCTCCGCCTGGTGTTGTTTGCGTACCCACATCATGGCCCGCAGCTCCTCCAAGCTAAACTCCTCCAGCCCGCAGTACACCTTGCTCTTGCAGTACATGGGCCTCTCCTTGTGCTCCTCTGAACTGGCCGGCGCCGACATGGTCTGTAAATACTGGCTGGTGCTCGACTTGTCCTCCTTCCTGGAACTGAAAACAGACCAGAAACATCTTAAGAAATGTTTCATCCTTAACCTTAAGTTCATTATTTTACGACTCCATTAAATAAAAACCAACAAACTAACAATTTATCTTTTAAATATGACCAAGTTAGATGCGCATATTTAACAACACATACAAGAGGTAAATGAGGTGACACAAACTGTTACTTGGAGATCAATTAAACTGACTAGAATGAATCAAATGACACAAGAAATAGAAATGGAATGGATAATAGTGGCCGTGGAGCGAACCCCCATGATTGGTCTAAACCCGACTGGGAAGTTTGAGTGCAGGAGGAAAAAAACATGGGCCGAGAGAAAGTTCATTATTTAATTAACTTTTGTTGTGTGTGCGCATTACAATATACTAAGTATTTATTAATTATCAGCTATATTATTAACAATTGTTTTATTTTACTGCACAGAGATTCATAAACATATAGGTAGTATTGCAAGTATGACATTTAAAATTGTTTATCTTAAGTGAAAATATTTTAAGATAAACTTAACAAGTTTCTGATACATGACCCCAGTGTTCACAAAAACTTTCATTGTGGGTGGGGGGGGGGGGGGTGATACCCCCTTTTTGCGATGAAATCCCCAATTTAATTTTAATTTCCAAATGGATGGGGTGTACTGAAGGTGAACTCCCATTTCAAGTGAAACACTGAGCAAACCACAGAACAACCATCAGTTCAAGCAAAATATTTCATTTTTTTTTCTTTTACTCTGACCTTCAGGCATAATTTTCTAAAGAACAATTATATAAATAAATTGTCAAAGCCAACAAAATTTCAAGTGTTTTCCTTTGTCGTACTGACTGAGTTTTTCAAGAGAACAGACAACAGACACACCATTTGTTAAGGCAAAAAATATTTTATGCATTTTTCTTCTACTCCGATCTTTTAGCTTAAGTTTCTATGGAACACTTATACTGGTAAACATCAACTGAAAAAGCCAACAAGATTTAAAGTATTTTCCTTTGACCAATTACCATTTTCAAGAGATCTTTAACTTGTCAAACGATATGCTGGACACAATGAGCATGGGTTATCAACCTGAGTATTCAGAAGTGCCTACCTTAGCACCTGTTTCCCAATATCTGGAACCTTGGCTGGAGTCCTGTTGGAATTAGAGTAATGCACTTAATGATTATTAAATACACAAGGTGCGATACAACTTAACATTACCAACTCTACTCATACAAGTTCTTAGAACACAATACATACACTTATAATATTTTCTTATTGACAAGTAATGTAGATTAATCTCTGTTTAGGCTTATATTCTTTATTCAAAACATGCTGTTTATTTCCAAACTATATTCTGAATACAATTAATCGCTTAATCACAGTAAACAGAACTGCAAAACATTAATGGAATTCAAATAATGCATGAATTCTGCTAATGAAGGGTTAAAGAAGGGAAATTTTTCTATGTGCTTTACATACACTGCCAGGGTTGTCATTATTAACCGATTGCCGATCAAATTAATCGTTTAAAATCATGAGAACATCGGTTGTTTTTTCAGTAACTTAAAAATTGCAATAGGTAATATCACAATGGCTCCCCAAGACCCCTGGCTAAATCGTTTAGATTAAGATAAAAATCGCTTGTTTAATTTAAAAATGACAATCCTGACTGCATAGTTCAATACTTTTTTCCATTTACCTGTTCAATGTTATTTATTAATCATAATTATTGTCATACCACCCCATACATAGAAAACTAATTATGAATGTGTCTGAATTCACCTGAATCTACAAGCTGATAGATAACTATAGACAAACATAGCTGTACTTAGCTTCCCTAGTCTATCCAATACTACATAAGTAACATAATGCAGCCATGTTTATTTCACGTTTCCAGAAACCAGTGTCATAACAATAGTTATTTCCCCAGTTTACTCAGTACTAAATAAAAATGGCATTTTCATTCCCTGGGTGTCCACTGAAATTCCATAGTTAAGTTCCCTAATTATTCCCTGACCAGAATGTAATTTTCCCTGACATACATGTAGTTAATCCAATATTAACTAAGTATTTAATGCAGCCATGTTTATTACATGTTTCCAGAAACCAGTGTCATAACAATAGTTATTTCCCCAGTTTACTCACTACCACATAAAACTTGTGTCCATTGAAATTCAGTAGTTAAGTTCCTAATTATTCCCAGACGAGAATGTAATTTTCCCTGACATACATGTAGATACATTGTAAAATTACCAGTGTAAGCGGTGACACAATACACAATACAATAAGGTATGTCCACCATTCTCCAATGTTAGCCATTTTAACTATATTTCACTTGTTATTCTATACAAATATGATATTTTTATTATTTTATTGTGTGCAGTCCGCACAGGCTAATTAATCCGGGATGGCACTTTCAGCTTTTATGGTATTTTCTGTTTCAAGGAAGTCTCTTCTAACCATAAATCCACTTTAGGTGGAAAGTGCAGTCCTCGATCAGCCTGTGCGGACTGCACAGGCTGATCCGGGACGACACTTTAGGCACATGCATTAAGACTGGTTTTCCCACGACACGCCACATATTTTTATTATTTTATTGTGTTTTATTTCTATAAAACTAAATGTCATGTTTTCACTCTGGATTTGTTCTATCACTTATGGTCAAATTACCAGAAATTTCCATTATTTTTTTAATACATTCGCTGATTGTTTCATGCAGTGAGTTTTTTCCACTTTTTTCCCTGTTTTCCAGAGAACGTAGCAACCCTGATTTCACACTTCCAGACCCCGGGGCCACCTGACCTCAAGTTCTTGTCCTCCTCATCAACATGCACTGTGAACGGCAGATCCCTGTAAGACTGCACCTCCGAGACGGGCACACTGCCGGGCTGCTTCAGCTGAAACACATACCCAACTTTTATTTGCACCTCACATACATGGCCAACAGCATGCAGCAAAACTGAGTTTTTTAGGGCCAATTTTGAGCCGAAATTCAGCCCCATTTTCTTAATGAAAAAGTATATTATATTTCCCCTATTTTAACCTAAAAATTCCCCTCAAAAATTTTACTCTAAGTAAAAAAAAAACAACCAGAATCTGACAAAAATTTACAGAGACAGAGGAATTTTCGTGAACAATGTGAAAAAACCCAGTTGGAGGCATTTAATAAATGTATTATGTAACAATTTATGTATGTTTATATTACATAGTTACTTTAGTAGATGCATAATAATAATCAATAATGTATAATAATGATTTTACAAAATTCCAGAAAATTCCGCTTATATCATTAAATTCCCCTCTTGAAAGGACTCGCCACCTTCCGCTTAAACCCCCAAAAAGGGCTAAGCGACAGAAATGGGCCTACTTCTTTTCCTACAATAGATCTGAGGTGTGTCATTGGAAAAAACCCAGACTTAATGCATGTGCCTAAAGTGTCGTCCCGGATCAGCCTGTGCAGTCCGCACAGGCTCATCCCTGACGACACTTTCCGCCTACAGTGAATTTATATTTAAATGAGACTTCCTTGAAACAAAAAATTCCATAAAAGCGGAAAGTGTCGTCCTGGATCAGCCTGTGCGGACTGCACAGACTTATCCGGGACGACACTTGAGGTAAATGCATTAAGCCCGGTTTTCATTTTACATTTTCCAGGAGAAAATTGCAATTTTTAAGCACTCTGAGTCCTCTGTGAGCAATTTTCAAGGGGCAGATAGAAATGCAAACACTTTCAATGCATCATATGAAACCCTTTGTCCTAGTTTATTTATTTACTCATGCATCAATTGCCCTTAAATTCCACATTCCATAGTTTCATGAGGCACAGTCATTAAAGGAAACATTGCAGGTATCTTTCTTGTGAAGAATAAGCATGACGAGCATAATGCACTAATGACACCGAGTTTAAACACAGGCTCTACTTTTCCCTTTTGTCAGTAAGATTTCATCACAAAAAAAGATTATTTAGTCTGCAGAGAATAACTAACACGAAAATGATCCATGTATATTTTATCAAGGTAAGAATAACAAATTCATTATGCATCACAGTCAATAAATACTGAGCAGTCATTTAAATTCGAAGTTTGGCTAAACAAGGACGAATTCTTATACTATTGACAGCCATAAAATGTAACAAAACCTACCTGTATAAAACTGAGATTCGAACAAGCCCAGTTCAAACTTTACCAGTGAGAGGCTTTCGGGCTTGTGTTAATTTTGACCACTTGAGGGTTGAAACTATTGTATCTGATATAGAAATCTTTAGCAGGTACAACAGTTTCACGCTCAACACTTCACTGTCTTAGTATAATGAACTACCAGTGAATTTTTTTCCTTATTTAACAGGGTCTGGTAAAAGGACCCATTCCTAATGCCAAATATGGTTTATTTTTCCTAATTGGAATGAAAAAATATCCGAAATCAGAAGTGAAAATACATACATGAAATGTTTCCCAATAAACAAGATTTCACGATGCGAAATTTCCAGTTTCAAGGGGGACCGGTCCTATTCTTAAAGCAATGAAAAAACACTGTCCTGATATAATAACTTCACCCATAAACGTTTGAAATGTCATTTTTAAAAGATATGGTATTATGGCGACAATTTTTATCAATTCAAAGGGCCCAAGCCCCATTAACAAAGGGCAGAAAAAGAACACTGGATAGCTCACCTTCTGTTTATGCCACTGTCCAGCCTTTTTCTCATTCTCTTTGTTCACGTCATCCTCATGCGGCGCCGCGCCATACTGGCCTGTCTGGGGCGGAAGAACTGTTGGAGGTTGGTTCTCATCACAATATATTCGGATGCCAGCTGTACTAAGGTTGGAACTCGACTTCACAGCACTGGCACCAGCCAACACCCCCGCACTTCCTGAAAATGAGGCAATATTATCCTCAAAGACCCATTGCATAAAAAAACGGTCAACAAACATAACTGTATTATTATTAAGATCCTTATGGATTAATTTGTACACAGTTTGAGATTTACACTTAAGCATTTTGGGGGACATTCTACATAAAATTTTATAAAACCTATTCTGTCTATATAGTGCTAAAAATGGGCGGTTTCATCACAAAACTGTGAGTATCACACCCCTAAATTCAGTTTTTGGGAACACTGAAGAGACCTTGTATAGCAGACCCTGCCCTGTTCACAGGTGCCTGCTTGCGCTTGCCGAGGGTCCGAAGCTGTGACAGAACCTGGCGGTGTTGACCCTCGGTCTCTTGTGGAGGGGGGCTGGCCCCATCCTGACCCGTGTCCATGTTGGTGGCCACACGACGCGCCACGCGCTGCTGGAACTGCCTGCAAGCAGACGACACAAAACATGCCAGACTTTTCATCGGAATTGGCAGTTTGGCCAAGGAAGCCCAAATTCTTATATTATTTTTACTTAAGAGCAAGAAAATGTTACGTCCGTCATCATAAAAACTGAATTTGAGCAAGCCCGGTTCAAAATTTACAACTGCAGGGCTTACAAGCTTCTGCAATTTCAACAGCAGTGTTTGTTGTTGTTTTTTTTAGCAATACTGGGCCCCATTCCCAAAGCCAAAATATATTCATATTTCCCAATTTTGGAGGACAATATGTCCCAAGTCAATTTTTTTTGGGGTACTTTTTATACAATGCATCATGCTAAAAGCTGCTTCTTGGCCATTCCTGTATCTCATAAGCAGCAAAAGATACAGATAAATATGATACAGAACATGGTGAATTTAAATTTGAATTATTTGCCCTTTTTTGTTAACATTATTAATGATTTTTTTAAGAAAAGCATTATGTTTTGAATATGAAGTATACTGGCAACAATTACTTATTCGTGTTTGTACTTGAGTGTGTCTACTGGGGTCCCGTACTTACTCATGTTTGTACTTGAGTGTGTCTACTGGGCCCCCTTACTTACTCGTGTTTGTACTTGAATGTGTCTACTGGGCCCCCTTACTTACTCGTGTTTGTACTTGAGTGTGTCTACTGGGGCCCCGTACTTACTCATGTTTGTACTTGAATGTGTCTACTGGGCCCCCTTACTTACTCATGTTTGTACTTGAATGTGTCTACTGGGCCCCCTAATTTACTCGTGTTTGTACTTGAGTGTGTCTACTGGGCCCCCTTACTTACTCGTGTTTGTACTTGAGTGTGTCTACTGGGCCCCCTTACTTACTCATGTTTGTACTTGAATGTGCCTACTGGGCCCCCTTACTTACTCGTGTTTGTACTTTAGTGTGTCTACTGGGGCCCCGTACTTACTCATGTTTGTACTTGAGCGTGTCTACTGGGCCCCCTTACTTACTCATGTTTGTACTTGAGTGTGTCTACTGGGCCCCCTTACTTACTCATGTTTCTACTTGAGGGTGTCTACTGGGGCCCCCTTACTTACTCATGTTTGTACTTCAGGGTGTCTACTGGGCCCCCTTACTTACTCATGTTTGTACTTCAGTGTGTCTACTGGGCCCCCTTACTTACTCATGTTTGTACTTGAGTGTTTCTACTGGGCCCCCTTACTTATTCATGTTTATACTTGAGTGTGTCTACTGGGCCCCCTTACTTCCTCGTGCTTGTACTTGAGTGTGTCTACTGGGCCCCCGTACTTACTCATGTTAGTACTTCAGGGTGTCTACTGGGCCCCTTACTTACTCATGTTTGTATTTCAGTGTGTCAACTGGGCCCCCTTACTTATTCATGTTTGTACTTCAGGGTGTTTACTGGGCCCCCTTACTTCCTCGTGTTTGTACTTCAGGGTGTCTACTGGGCCCCCATACTTCCTCGTGTTTGTACTTCAGGGAGTCTACTGGGCCCCCTTACTTACTCGTGTTTGTACTTCAGGGTGTCTACTGGGCCCCCATACTTCCTCGTGTTTGTACTTCAGGGAGTCTACTGGGCCCCCTTACTTACTCGTGTTTGTACTTCAGGGTGTCTACTGGGCCCCCTTACTTACTCGTGTTTGTACTTCAGGGTGTCTACTGGCCCCCCTTACTTATTCATGTTTGTACTTCAGGGTGTCTACTGGGCCCCCGTACTTACTCATGTTTGTAATTCAGGGTGTCTACTGGGCCCCCTTACTTACTCATGTTTGTACTTGAGTGTGTCTACTGGGCCCCCTTACTTATTCATGTTTGTACTTGAGTGTGTCTACTGGGCCCCCTTACTTCCTCGTGCTTGTACTTGAGTGTGTCTACTGGGCCCCCTTACTTACTCGTGTTTGTATTTCAGGGTGTCTACTGGGCCCCCTTACTTACTCATGTTTGTACTTCAGTGTGTCTACTGGGCCCCCTGACATACTCATGTTTGTACTTCACGGTGTCTACTGGGCCCTCTTACTTACTCATGTTTGTACTTCAGGGTGTCAACTGGGCCCCCTTACTTCCTCGTGTTTGTACTTGAGTGTGTCTACTGGGCCCCCTTACTTACTCGTGTTAGTACTTCAGGGTGTCTACTGGGCCCCCTTACTTACTCATGTTTGTACTTCAGGGTGTCTAATGGGCCCCCTTACTTATTCATGTTTGTACTTCAGGGTGTCTACTGGGCCCCCTTACTTCCTCGTGTTTGTACTTCAGGGTGTCTACTGGGCCTCCTTACTCATTCATGTTTGTACTTCAGGGTGTCTACTGGGCCCCCTTACTTATTAATGTTTGTACTTCAGGGTGTCTACTGGGCCCCCATACTTATTCATGTTTGTACTTCAGCGAGTCTACTGGGCCCCCTTACTTATTCATGTTTGTACTTGAATGTGTCTACTGGGCCCCCTTACTTCCTCGTGTTTGTACTTCAGGGTGTCTACTGCGCCCCCTTACTGACTCATGTTTGTACTTGAGTGAGTTTACTGGGCCCCCTTACTTATTCATGTTTGTACTACAGGGTGTCTACTGGGCCCCTTTACTTATTCATGTTTGTACTTCAGGGTGTCAACTGGGCCCCCTTACTTATTCATGTTTGTACTTCAGGGTGTCTACTGGGCCCCCTTACATATTCATGTTTGTACTTCAGGGTGTCTACTGGGCCCCCTAACTTATTTATGTTTGTACTTGAATGTGTCTACTGGGCCCCCTTACGTACTCGTGTTTGTACTTCAGGGTGTCTACTGGGCCCCCTTACTTACTCATGTTTGTACTTGAGTGTGTCTACTGGGCCCCCTTACTTATTCATGCTTGTACTTGAGTGTGTCTACTGGGCCCCCTTACTTCCTCGTGCTTGTACTTGAGTGTGTCTACTGGGCCCCCTTACTTACTCATGTTAGTACTTCAGGGTGTCTACTGGGCCCCCTTACTTACTCATGTTTGTACTTCAGTGTGTCTACTGGGCCCCCTTACTTACTCATGTTTGTACTTGAGTGTTTCTACTGGGCCCCCTTACTTATTCATGTTTGTACTTGAGTGTGTCTACTGGGCCCCCTTACTTCCTCGTGCTTGTACTTGAGTGTGTCTACTGGGCCCCCGTACTTACTCATGTTAGTACTTCAGGGTGTCTACTGGGCCCCTTACTTATTCATGTTTGTACTTCAGTGTGTCAACTGGGCCCCCTTACTTATTCATGTTTGTACTTCAGGGTGTCTACTGGGCCCCCTTACTTCCTCGTGTTTGTACTTCAGGGTGTCTACTGGGCCCCCTTACTTACTCGTGTTTGTACTTCAGGGTGTCTACTGGCCCCCCTTACTTATTCATGTTTGTACTTCAGGGTGTCTACTGGGCCCCCGTACTTACTCATGTTTGTAATTCAGGGTGTCTACTGGGCCCTCTTACTTACTCGTGCTTGTACTTGAGTGTTTCTACTGGGCCCCCTTACTTCCTCGTGCTTGTACTTGAGTGTGTCTACTGGGCCCCCTTACTTACTCATGTTAGTACTTCAGGGTGTCTACTGGGCCCCCTTACTTACTCCTGTTTGTACTTCAGTGTGTCTACTGGGCCCCCTTACTTACTCATGTTTGTACTTGAGTGTGTCTACTGGGCCCCCTTACTTCCTCGTGCTTGTACTTGAGTGTGTCTACTGGGCCCCCTTACTTACTCATGTTAGTACTTCAGGGTGTCTACTGGGCCCCTTACTTACTCATGTTTGTATTTCAGTGTGTCTACTGGGCCCCCTTACTTATTCATGTTTGTACTTCAGGGTGTCTACTGGGCCCCCTTACTTCCTCGTGTTTGTACTTCAGGGTGTCTACTGGGCCCCCGTACTTCCTCGTGTTTGTACTTCAGGGAGTCTACTGGGCCCCCTTACTTACTCGTGTTTGTACTTCAGGGTGTCTACTGGCCCCCCTTACTTATTCATGTTTGTACTTCAGGGTGTCTACTGGGCCCTCTTACTTACTCGTGCTTGTACTTGAGTGTGTCTACTGGGCCCCCTTACTTATTCATGTTTGTACTTCAGGGTGTCTACTGGGCCCCATTACTTACTCGTGTTTGTACTTCAGGGTGTCTACTGGGCCCCCCTTACTTATTCATGTTTGTACTTCAGGGTGTCTACTGGGCCCCCTTACTTATTCATGTTTGTACTTCAGGGTGTCTACTGGGCCCCCTTACTTATTCATGTTTGTACTTCAGGGTGTCTACTGGGCCCCCTTACTTACTCAGGTTTGTACTTCAGGGTGTCCATTATCTGAGTGTGTCTACTGGGTCCCCTTACTCATGTTTGTACTTGAGTGTGTCAAGGGGCTGGGGCCCCTTACTTACTCATGTTTGTACTTGAATGTGTCTACTGGGCCCCCTTACTTACTCATGTTTGTACTTGAGTGTGTCTAATGGGCCCCCTTACTTACTCATGTTTGTACTTGAGTGTGTCTAGGGGCTGGGCCCCCTTACTGAGCCCCTTCTGGAACACTGTGTCCGCTTTCTTGTAGTTTCCCACCTGCTCCAAAATGGAGGACCAACCCTCGTAGAAACACGCCAACTCGCAGCCGATGTTCTGTACATACATGAAGTTGTACATCTCCAACGGCTCATTGCACATGTCCGCCTGGAAACAAACAGGTACATGTAAACAACTCATTTCTATTCATACTGGCATTGTAATGAAATCCACATAACCAGTTATTCAGTTGTAACAAAAACTTCTGCTGTATTTACGTAGTGAAACAGATTTCCACAAAAACACTCCAATTGTACACAAGTTTAATGATTCACATTGTGGGTTGCTAAGTTTAGAATTCTTACAGAATAATTCATACTAGGAAAACTCGTAGTTACATATTTACTGGCTCATCAAGCCTGATAAATGTGATTTATTTTCTCTGACAGAAAGAAAACCACTTTACCATCAACATAATGCAAATAACTTGTGACACAACTATACAGTGAATGATTCTGAGCAAGGGCCACTGGCAATGTGTACCATTTTCATCCAGACATAGATGTATCTCTCGTCATTTCGGTAGTTTTCTGTGTCCTTGAACTGGCGGGCACATCGCTCGAGGAGCTTGGTGAGCACCGACTCCGGACCGCCCCTCGGGAACGTCTGCTCGGCCCACAGGATGTACCTGGCAACAAACACAGCAACAAATGTCAGGGTTCATATCGGGAACGTCTGCTCGGCCCACAGGATGTACCTGGCAACAAACACAGCAACAAATGTCAGGGTTCCTACCGACATTCTGTAAAAAATTCAAGAATTTTTAATTAATAAAGTGCTGTTCAAGAACAAACGTTCCAAACTCAAGCACTTTTATTAGGTCGTATTTACATTTTCAAACGGTTTGACTTTTAATTATTGTTCATATTTACTGTTAAATTGCTTTTTCTTTGACTCGGTACTCATTCAAAAGAGCATTTAAACCAGTGTTAAGTACTCAGTGGGAGTCTTTGAATAATTTATTTGTAGGCATATACAAAAACACAACTTTGGTGTCACTAAAAAGTGGCAACTGCTCTATAAAACACATTTTTGGGCAATATTAAAGCCTCAATAAAAATGTTTATACATATCATTATAAATCATTTTTTGTTTATTTCAATGGCCTTACCTGTACCACACCTCTATCGGATCCGCCCCACAATATGTTCTCAGCTCTGTCTCAAAAGCACTGAAAACAGAAACACAATAAACACGAGAGTATGGGGGAATATGGCCTTACTAAGTATCTTAAACAAGAGGACCATAATGGCCCAAAGCACTCACCTGAGAACTGGTACAGATGAAGACCATACCGTTGTGACAAGTTTGAAAATTAAGGTATCTGAACAATACGCAGAGGGGGATAGGATCAATTTTGATTTAAAACATCGGTTAGTGCAATGGGCTAACTAAAGTATGAGTTGGAAAGTGGATGTGTGCTTTTTTGCTAATGGTTCTCAAATCATTTTTCTTGATATTCTTACCTGAACCTCTTTCATTTAGTCATTGACAATTCTGGAAAATGCAAAAACAGTAGATTTTGATGTCTTTTTCACAAACAATGCAATGCCATAATTGCGATGGCTGTGCTATAAGGTATAGTTTTGCTTTTTCTTTGATAATTTTTTGTCCAATGATGATAAATGATGTTAATGCAGGCTCTGAAGACCTCAATGTTGCATATACAAATCAGTACAGCTCAAGCGAAACCAACAAAACACTCGGCTATGCCGCGGACATAATTTTTCTACCGCGCCGAATCGCCGCGGCAAAATGCCGCACGCCACGGCGAATCGCCGAGGCAACAAAACACTCGGCTACGCCGCGGACATAATTTTTCTACCGCGGCGAATTGCCGCTGCGAAATGCCGCACGCCATGGCGAATCGCCGAGGCACTCGGCATCGATCCGCGGATTGCCGCTGTGTCCATTCACGCGGATTGCCGCCGTGTCCATTCACGCGGCGGGACACCGAGGAGAAATTTTACACTTTATACATGTACAATGTACATGTATAGTGTGTAACTGTACTGTCTGCATATAGGCATGTTCAAACAATATGTTATAATTAGGAGATAATTGTCATCGCTAACAAAACAACATTTAAAGTTATTGGTGCAATTAAATCTTGGTTCTTGACGTGGCTTCAAACTGCTAATTATCTCAGCTCAAACATGTTGGCGAAAACAACATCTATGTGCGAAAACGGCTACTTTGCGTCCTGCACGTCTTGTATTTACATTTTAAAAGTTCATCATGTCAAAATAAGTATTAACACCAACTTAAAGCAAATTAAATTGCCCTCTGATATAAGTTTCGTATCTTGATCAATATCAGTTGCAAAACGATCAATTTATAAAACGCTGACTTTGTCGACAATGACGCTCCACCCACTGAATTTCGGCTGACACGCTGACCTCGCGTTATCTGTATATCTGCTTTGTCATTTGCGGATTGTAAAGTTCACATGAATATTAATGCGCGTTCTTGAATTATTTTTAGAAATGATGAAATTTCTATACTATATTCCCCAATACTAATTCGGAGCAAAGAACACGTGTACGCTGTAGCGAACGCCTAGTAACAAAGTTATTTTTAGCAGTCGGTGTCGAAAATCTATAATAATTTTTACGTGACATAAATTTACCAAGTAATACACTTATAACAATTAGATTATTGTGAACCGGTGCCAAATGCTATATATTTTTTCATAACACAAAATTTTACCACAGAAAATATTGATATCACAACAACTGCAACAATATAAAAATGTAAATTTTATGTATCACTTGAGAATGTCGCAAAAACGGGTTTTAAATCGAATTACGGCAAGTTTTACGTACACTGTACTTTGAAAACAACAACACAGTAAAAGTAATTGTTTCGGAATATACATGTACATGTAATTGAATTATTTAACAAGATGATACGCGGATGCCTCGGCATCATGCCGCGGATTTCCTCGGCGAACAGACACGGATTGCCGCGGCGAACAGACGCGGATTGTCTCGGCGAATAGACGCGGATTTCCTCGGCGAACAAACGCGGCTACGATGGTAGACTCCGCGTCGACTCGCTGCCTTTGAACGCCGCGGATCGCGGAATTTGTTGGTTTCGCGTGAGCTGTACTGTAACTGAATGCAAGTCCTGCAACTGTTGGAAATCAAATTTTATCAATCAATTTTTATCGTCATGCGCAAACTGTGTAAGTTTGGTCAACATTGAATCAAAAATCGTGTGTGCAAGCCAATCATTAATAACTTGTTGATGTTTTTTTCCAAACACGAGGGGCAATAACTCTGGTTTTTCTGGCCTGATCATGCTTATATTCGACTTCACCTGTAGTCTTGCGTTCATAGACAAACTGTACACGATTGGTGAAGATTGGATGAAACATGAAGTCTCTATCCTGAATAATGTCCATTTTTGCATATTTTTTTCACAAACAAAGGGCAATAACTCTGGTGTTTCTGGTCCGATCTTGCTTATATTAGACGTCACCTTTAATCTTATGGTCACAGACAAACTGTGCAAGATGGTGAAGATTGGATGAAAAATGAAGTCTCTATCCTAAATAATGTCAACTTTTGCATATTTTTTCACTAACAAAGGGCAATAACTTTGGTGTTTCTGGTCCGAATTTGCTTATATTCGACTTCAACTGTAATCTCATGATAATAGACAAACTGTTTAAGATTGGTGAAGATTAGATGAAAAATGAAGTCTCTATCTTGAATAATGGCCATTTTTGAATATTTGTGTAATAAACAAAGAGCAATAACTCTGGTGTTTGAAACACGATCTGGCCCGATTTTGGCGTCTGCTGAGATCTGATGGTCATACATAAACTGTGAAAGATTGGATGGAAAATAAAGTCTATACGTTGGAAAAGGGCATTTTTGCACTTTTTTTGCATGAAAAAGGGGCAATAACTCTGGTGTTACTGGTGGGATCTGACCCAATAACGATCCCATCCGAGATCTTATGGTCATACACAAACTGTGCAAGTTAGGTGAAGATTGAATAAAAAATGTAGTATTTATCGCGACAACGGTCCAAATTGTTGACGGCATACGGACGCCCGACTATGGACGACGCCGGAGAGGTCCCCTCAATGAGCATTTCGTGCTCAGGTGAGCTAAAAAACACACTGGTCCCAAGTGTCCAATAACATGACAAACAGTTCAACTGCCTCTCACTGGAAAATGTGGTCATTATGCTTATGAGAATGCGAGTCAGGACAGCCCAAGTCGTTGACAGACCAGACCATGACGGCCCACTTATCATACATGTATATAGCAATAGTTATGTAGTATGTGACGAAAGTGTGAGAACATCAGCAGAGTTCTCGGTAACGCATAATTCAGCATATTTGGACGCATACTTTTATGAAAAGGACGCCATAAATCTTGATGTTAGATTCTAGGATGCAACACTTTTCTTTGGCGTACGCATATTTTCCAAATACAAAGAACGATTACTCGGCAATAAACACATTCCCCTTCTGCACCAGTGTGTCGATTATCGATAAAATCAAGACGCAGGCGGAGTCAGCTTAACTACAGCTAACCAGTCAGCCAATAAGAACGTGTATGCAAATGAATGTCGTCGATAGAAAGTTTATCACGCCCTCAATCAAATTTGAATTAGTAAAGGTGTAAGTGATTTGTAACACTTTCCTATTAGGTATGCGTTATGTTATGAGCGTGTAATTCAGGGATCATCCTAGCCCAAAATTTTAGGGAGAAGTGACTTCTCCTTTTGCCGAATTCAGGGAGAAGTTTATCGATAACTGACACTGGCGCGTAAAGCAGCTATTTAGCCAATCAATCAATTGAATTATGTATAATTAATTAATTACAAAGACTACAACTTGTAGTAATGAAAGAGAAACACAAAATAGCTTAGTAAGTTTTGTTGGCATTAGAAACAGTATTTAAAAAAAAAACAAGCACTCATGTTTATGTTTATGACAATTGATACTAACACTTCATAAGGCAGTCACTGGTTTCCTTTAAATTATTAACGCCCTTGATATTTCTCCTAATGACGCTACATGTTATACATCGCCCAGGTAGACAAGTACCGGTATTGTACACCGCTTGGTTGTCAGCAAGCTGCACGTGGAAATCGTGCAACATAATTTTCCTGCCGTTAGTCGGCGCCAGAACAAAGAAATGGCATGGGTCGCTCACCTGAGTTTTAGGCATCATAATGGCTAATAACAAGAGGACAAAATGGCACTAAACCCCTTATTATAAAAATCTGGGCCTTGCAGGTTCAGAAGTTTTTTAGTCTATATCAACCATGTGACCCACAGGGCGTGGCCATTTTCTATCTTAGGGACATAATTTGTATTTGTAGTATACAAAAATATTTGCAGTGGACCACTATTCAATGTTACATACCAAATATGAAACCACTGGGCCTTGCGGTTGCAGAGATTTTTAAAGTCATTTTGCTATTTAAATGTATATAAACCATGTGATCTCCAGGGCATCATTGGAACAATCTTTGTAGAGGACCACTCCACAATGTTTCACGCAAAATATAAAACCTCTGGGCCTTACAGTTTCAAAAAGGAAGATTTTTAAGGCCCACTTGCCATATAAGTCTATATAAACCGTGTGATCCCCGGGATCATGGCACTTTTTACCCCAGGGGCATACTTTGAACAATCTTTGTTGAGGACTACTATACAATGTTACATGTATGAAACACTCCAGGTAACAGAGGAGATTTTAAAGTCATTTTGCTATTTAAGTCTATATAAACAGTGTGACCCCCAGGGCAGGGCCAGTTTTGACCCCTGAGACATCATTTGAACAATCTTTGTAGAGGACAACTATACAATTTTACATACCAAATACAAAACCTCTGGGCCTAGCAGTTTCAGAGGAGAAGATTTTTAAAGTCATTTTGCTATTTAACATAACAAGTCTATATAAACCATGTGACCCCCGGGGCTTGGCCAGTTTTGACCCCAGGGGCATAATTTGAATAATCTTTGTAGAGGACCACTAGAGGATGTCAGATATCAAATATGACAGCTCCAAGCTTTGTGGTTTCAGAGATTTTTTAAAGTTTTCAGCTTTAAAATCTATTTTTAGCTCTGGTGACCTACATATGCAGCGGACCGAAACGATTTGCACAACTTTGAAAGAGGGTCACCCAAGGATCATTCCTGTCAAGTTTCATGAAAATCTGCCCAGAGGTTTAGGAGGAGATGTTGATTATATGAAAAGTTGACGACGCACGACAGACAAAAGGCGATCACAAAAGCTCACCACGAGCACGTTGTGCTCAGGTGAGCTAAAAACACAACCAACAGGACTGATGTCCACAGTGATTAACATACTGACATAATGATTAAACATGGGACTTCCAAATTTTTATACTGGGACTTCCAAATCAAAAGGTTGGAAGTCAGGACTTCCCGAAAAAAAATATTAATGAAAGCGCTGGTACATTAATGTAGATTTATACAAAAGAAACAAGGACATTAGTAAAACTGATGGATGCTTCCCAATGTCAAGACTAATACTACTATATACTAATTTCAGAAATATTCAAAGTCCCATAACTGTGAGAAAAATTACTGAAGTGAAACGTCCTGGTAATATGCACACCCCCTCTTGGTAATGAAGCTTCCAGTGAAGTTTCGTTGAATTCTGGCCAGTAGTTACTGAGAAATATTCCGGACAAGAAAGTGTGATGGAAGAACGGACGGACGGACAAAGCGGCGACTACATGTATGTCTCCCCAAAAAATTTCGGGGAGCATAATAAATTGGAATTCAATGTTTGTCCTAGGTAAATATTGCCACATGTTCTCTCCTACTAAATAAAGGCCAGATAATGTAGAGATCAGACATTCACGTAGTTACTGACCAATTCTAGGAAGACAGTCTAGCAACCATGAATTTGTCAGAAGTTTCCTATCATTTGGTTCAGTCTTCTTTTTAATAAGAAAACACTAAAATTCTGTTACAATTTTGATATAATTCATTAGAAGCATTCTTTATTAGACTAACACACACTAGCATACTGTTTGAAAAATGAATGTTAACAAAATTCTTAGCTAATGCATAGTGTGTAGCAATTTTGGGGAATTTCTTTTTAAAATCTTAATTTTCTCAGACAAAATCTAAAATTTGCAATTTTTAAATCCAAAAACAATATATATGTGATAGAATTCTCTCAATATAGATAACTAACACAAGTTTTGTAAGAAATAATAGTTAATTTTCATTATCTGTGGGTGGCCGAATCTATAGGAATGGCTGAATCTATAGGAAAGAAGGATACAGGTAGAAATTTCCACCACAGACATGGTCTTTAGCCGGTGTGGTCCCGCCGATATTGCCCAAATTAAAAGTAACTGAATATTGGCACATGTCCTAACGTCTTATGCTAAGTTAAGCTATATACGAAAATGGTCTAATTGGTCGAGGGTGGGTCGAGTGTTTCATATGGGCCGATTTGACACAGGTTCATTTCTACATACTGCTTCTCTTCCTTTATTTGTTGGTCCTCGACGCCGCCACATTGTTTTAATCCAGCGTTTAAACTTGACAGTTTTCTTCCTTGTCTAATGGGTTGGACATTTTCTTTACTGAGTTCCCATTCATTATCCGGTGAATCACGGTTCATTTTATTTCTAAATTATACAAATTTATTATTAACACTTCAATGGATTTTTTAAAACTGAGCGCGAATACAAATCGGAAGTAAACAAACACGTTGATTAGTCCCAAGAAAATATACCGAAAAAGATCTTGGAACGATACGGTCCCGAATAATATTGGCCATTTTTCGTTTAGCATAGATCTAGAATTCTAGTAGATACATACCCAAATAAACTGATAACATCACAATAAAAAATAATGATCAACCGAATGTGAAATACTTTATACTTAATAGTGGAAATTAATCAATTACCGGTTTTAATATTAAAACCAGAATATGTTTGGCAATAATAATGGACTCGTGCCACGTGTTCATATAAAATTTACATACTCAGTATTAAAAACGCCAATATTTTAAACACCAATCAAACACATATGTCAAAATATATTGGTAGAATTCACACATGAAACAATCGCTATGCCGTTGCTTAAGCAATTTAATTATGAAAAAGAGCACGTTATGAACGTGAAGAGTAAAGAGCGAAAAGTAAACTGCATTGTACATTTTTAGCGTCGTGTCACTGTGTATCATAATTCAGTGCATGTGAAGAAATTTAAATGTAAAGGCGTGCTCATTAAAAGAATGGGAAGCTATGATACCGTTTCTTAAAACGCACATTATTTGATGTATATGCGTCGGCGATCTGTTGACATAATTAATAAACGCATACAAGGTAAAAACAAAAAGTTTACATATGAAATTAAGATGTGTGGTATGTCTGTATATGTTTTTGCTGCTCATTTACACTTCATTTGAAGTTTGATAAATGTATTCATAAATAATTTAACCCCATAATTTATTGTCTTTATTGTATTTTCAATGGGAGTTTCTTTCAGATCAGGTTCAGAATCTAAATAAGTATGATGTGTGTTGTTATCGTTGCTGACAAAGAGCGAGTAACACTGTGTAACACAAAATTATAAGGATCATAATTACAAGTGCCGCTGGCTAGTGGTCAGTTCCAAGTGGAACATGCGCAGTATTATCAATACATTGAATATACAACAATGTGGAACGATGTAGTCAAGTATACCATATGTAATAACATATTTACATGTAGAGCTCTAATTTATGAGATTACGTAGAACCAGTGTTGCGCTCATGTATGATAGATAGGTCATGAAATGCATTAAATGAGATATTTTGTTAATCCTTCTGCTATCCAGCAACGAAAGGTTGATGTTTTGGTATCTTTCGTGTGGATGCGGCAGCATGCTCTGTAGGTTTCCTCTAATGTCTTCGGGCTCCTAGTCGATGTGAGCTTCGTCCAGTAACTTTGGCTAGTCTCTTGTGTGTCCAGAGCCAGGTCCTGCTTCTTTGTCATTGGAGGGGCTTCAAAACAAATCTGCGCCATAATCGGTATGGTCTACATTATCGTCGTAGATATGGTGCAGTTGCACAACAGTGTGCTTTGCTACCAAATATAGCCCAATATCGCTTACAATTAAATATGTCGGTAATTTAAGTTAAAGTTAACGTGTTACAACATCTCCGACGTGAATAATAGCTGTATTTTGTTCTTCAGCTTTCTGTCTGTTCATCTTTACCGTGTAACTAAAGAAATTTTCCCGAAAGCAATTGTAGTTTTATTGGTTAAATTGATACGAATTAAACGAATTTGATTACTTGGTGCACAGATTCAATTCATGTCTATATTAGTCTGTGAAACACGATTAAAATGGCGGAGAATAAAAATTTCTTCGTGACCTATACTTTAGCATGTCATTATTGTTGGTAAATAGCTCGCTAATGTTATTTTTACAAATTGAATATATAAACTGTTGATTTACTGGTCAAAATATCCGAAGAAATGAACACTATAGTCTTTGCTGCAATGTATTTGATCTTGAAGATGAGTATCACTTTTATTATGCTCACCGGAAAATTTCGCCGCTTTGTCCGTCCGTCGTTCCGTCCTTCCGTCCCGTTTTCTTATCCGGGCTATTTCTCAGCAACCACTGGCACGAATTCAATAACACTTCATGGGAAGATTCTTTACCAAGAGGAGGTGTGCACTGAACAAGGACGTTGGATACTTCAATGATTTTTCTCAGAGTTATGGGTCTTTGAAGATTTCTTACATAAGTATATAGTGTATAATTCTTGTCCTGTCTTTGTCTACGCAACTACTGACCAGAACTCAAATGAAACTCTATGGGAAGCTTTGTTAGCAAGAGGAGGCGTGCATTGAACCAGGAAGTTCCGCTTCAATGATATTTCTTAGAGTTATGAGACTTCGAAGATTTCTAAAATTAGTATAAAGTTCACAATTCTTGTCAGGGCTATTTCTCGGCAAACACTGGCACGAATTCAATTAAACTTCATGGGAAGCTTTATTACCAATAGGAGGTGTGCACTTAACCAGGACGTTCTGCTTCAATGATTTTTCTCATAGTTATGAGACTTTGGCGATTGCTGAAGTAAGTATATAGTGCACAATTCTTGTCTGGTCAATTTATACGCAACTGCTGGCCAGAATTCAATGAAACTTTATGGGAAGCTTCATTACCAAGACGGGGCAGGACGTTATGCTGCAGTGACCTTTCTTGGAGTTATTTGCCTTTAAAGATTGCTGAAATTAGTATATAATGCACAATTCTTTTCCGGACTGTTTCTTAGAACCTACTTTATCATTATTACTCTGTATGAAAATCAGTGATACTTACTGGAAAATTAAATAACCAGGATTAAATGACCGTACAACAGTGATGTTCATCATGCACTTTGCTTTATTTTGCAGGTATGAACCTGGATTTGGATTTTTACAATTTTGCTTAATAAGCGTGTTTGTATTTATGTTTGTGTCGTGTTCAAATATAGTTGTGAGAGCACATTTGGTCCTGCAGTTCTAGTGGTTTTAGTTATTTTAATATCTCTGCCCTTCCCATTGAATTCCCATTACGTGGCAAAGCGCATTGGGGAGCACCTATACGTATTTGTAAATGTTCTTCATATGTGCTATTATAAGGCGAAAATATTTAAAGCAATGTAATTATTGCAGTAAAACTTTTTTTTTTGAAATTCCATCAACTGTTAAATACAACTGATAGAACAGAACTTATTAAGTTGGCAAAATTTGTTTTAAAAAAACGCATTAATAATAAGAACTGATTGTCTTAATATTGAAATTTATTTGTAAAGAGCAATCCTCCATGAAAAGTATTGATATACATGATAAGTTGGTCTTAATATTTTGTTAAAATTATATGTATATGACTATGTTGAAATGTTTGTTTTTACTATTATTAGCCTCTACACCTGCAAGATCGTGGTTGTTAAGCAGTCGACTTTGCGCATGCGCATAAAACTCCACTTGTTTCAATAAAAACACATCACATTAACTCGATCTGAATTTAAACAAACTATTTTATATGTCAAAATTGCCAATATTTATTCGGAAATCTGTAATCTTACTTGAAAATAAACATGACCCAACAACGAACTTGATTTTTTTCAACTTCCTGTAAGTTCGTGGGCAACTTTTTATGACGCCATACGCGGAGGCCCGGCAAGTTTTGAATGTCCTTATTTATTTCCTTTGATTATTTTTGGATTTTAATGAAATTAATACATATAAAATGTTTATTAACAACACGAGGTGTTGATTTTTTTTAACAATTAATAAGTTTAAAACACAAATAACTGCAATAAACTTAACTAACATGGTATACTTATCTGTCGATGTTTTCTACGTAATTTTGTGCTGTAGTAAGTCAAGCTGTTCTTCGGCTCACACTTGCATAGAATTCGGACACGCGACATAACGTCATTGAAGAGAAAATTACATCATAATTTCATCCACGAACTTACCGGAGGCAACGAAGTTACCAGATTATATGCTCTATTGATCGTTACGTGACCAAATGTATGTAATACTTTTCGGTGTTTAGACGATGTACACTGTACAAGTCTTCATAAATTATACTTTTCTTGTGTTAATAACAGTGCTTTTTATAAATCAAGTCCACGTGTCTACTTAGTGTTAGTGTATGCGTACGCTATAGTGTATGCTATTGCAACCCCGATTTTTTTTCTTGTTGCTATTTTTGTTTCTTGCGCTTCATTTAGAAAGACTTCCGGAGGCATTTTCAGGCTAGGCTGCATTCATTGTTCGAAAATATCGGAACTTTGCAAGTATTCTTTTAAATTTGTTTAAAACGGCATAGAGAATATATTTGAAAGGATGTATTACAGTCGTTTAACAAAATTCTAAAACACCAACAGTGTTATTAAATCGGGAGTTTGTTTAGATCATTATTTGCATTAGCGTGCAATGAGGGTCAAGTCGAAACGGGCGCAAGTTAAAATGGTCACAAATTACAAGAAAATGTGAAAGCAATGTGAATTGCATAGCTATATATTTTCGGATTGACATATTTTTATATCTGAATATAATAAGTATTACAACTTGTCTTATTTATAAGTAGCAACAATCAAGGCATTCCAAATCAGGGGAGATAATTTTAGGAAATCTTAGAAAATATGACCCCGTTGCCCCACCTTCATAAAACGCTGTTCTGCTAACAAATGCGATGATTCAGCATGTAAATATGTATACATATGCATCAAGTAACAATCAAAGTTGGAGATTTGGGCAGTTTGACCAACAAACAAGCATGCATAAATACACACATGCACACACAAACAATGAGGAAAACTTTGCATTTAGCTATCCTAGTGTTCCTCATTCTTTGTGAGTGCATGTGTGTATTTATGCATGCTTGTTTGTTGGTCAAACTGCCCAAATCTCCAACTTTGATCCGTACTTGATGCACATGTATACATAGTTCTGGCTTCCATAACTTAAAATGTCGAATTTCATATTTTTTGACTTTGCGCAACATAAAAGTTATGGAGCAACCCCCGTATTAAAGTCTACCAGCAATTCTCAAGAATTTGACAGTTTATGAACAGTCACCAAAAAACCTGCCCAAAACAGCTTTAACATTCACTACTGAACCAAATAGGCAGCATTATTAGATAGATAGATGATAGATAATTTTTACATCAAGTTAGCATACTTATGACAAAATAAGGTCTAAAACACTTCTAAATTACAGTTTTGTTACTAAAATGTGGAGGAAATCAGTCACATAAAAGACATTCGTCAAATGAGAATCTCATGGTATGTCGCAGTCATGTGACTTTACAGCGTTTTTCCTCACCACTTTGGGAATGGTACCCGAACCGGTCAAATTGGGCAAATTAGCGTCGTTTCAGCCAAATTGGGAAATTTATCACTTTCATTAAAACATGTCAAGATGTAAAAACAGTAAGTTACTTCTCCTAGCTGTTAGCAGTAACCCAGGATTTTTCTCAGGCGCCCCGGTGCCTACGTCAAATTTCTTTTTTGCGACATGTGTCATACGACGTTATCGGGTGCATTTTAGATCTTAAAATTAAGGCTAACAATTTTTCAATTGTTTGTAAACGTTTAAACGAAATGAAATAACGAAACATCACAGTTTAAACGGTATACCTCTAGTCTTTTAAAAGCAAAAGCGTCATTGTAAGAATCATGATTGGAATACATGATATTATACATGCTTTGTTCTTGCAAAACGGCGGGAGAATTTCCACGTGTTCGTTGTGCCTACGCGCATCAAGTGTTAAAAACCTGTATTAAGAAAGCACATGGTCGGTACACGCACGCTTTCCATGTGTGGAACGTGACGTCGTGATTGTCAGCAGACATTTCGCGCTCTTTTGCAGAAAACACGGGTTTTACATGGCATACATGTACATAAACAAGACCGCTTGTGTTTACGAAACTACAACACTGAGCAGTAACACTGGATAGGCTTTTCCGATTACGATTTCATATTAGCATATTTGAGATTGAATTTTCACAGTTTATTTTTTAAAGCAATGAAACTTATTAATTTAATAAGTGTGCATATTATAAAATATGAAAGCTCATTTACTTTTTAGGTCAATAATACGCTTGACGCTCATATAAGGTTACTTGTGTGTGGATACATGCCAACTGCGCCGATAAACTGAGCGTTTCTATTGGCTCATATCGATTTTACTGCTTGTTGAAACTCCGCCTACAGGTCGGTGCTTCACGGTGATTGATTGCTGCTTAGGAATAACTGTTAATTTTTAACATTTTCGGCAAAGTGACACTCGCTTTGATCATTCACTGACTTTATAGAGTGGTGTACATGTTTCTAGAGCGAACAACGGCCATTGTGACGTAAGAGATTAGCTTTCACAGCAGGCATTGTCGGTCTGCTGCAGTCAACACAGCTAATTAATTGATAAAATACACGTGCCCCGGGCGATGTTTATAAGCGCAACACTAATTTTAGGCGCCCTGGATATGTTCAAGTTAATATTAAACGCCCGGGCATCGGGGAGCTAAAACGGCCTGGGGAAGGCCCTGCAGATGTGCGTGGAGGTTTACGGTTTGGTAAAAGACAAGTAAAATACAGGAACATCGTCAATCTTTTCAGGGTCTTTTTGGATTGTTTCCTTACATTTGGGAATTTATTAACTTCAAATTGGGAAAAATAGTAAGAAAATCCGATTGGGAATGGTACCGTTTTCCGGTACCGACTTTATATAGAGGAAAAACGCTGCTTTATATCTATTTTTAGTAACAGAACATGTGCTGTGACTGTTGTCAAATACACAGCTTGAATCGAAACTGACATTTCATGGATTTGTACTTCACTGGTGATTGTTTTGTGAACACACTATAATTTTAATACATAGTAAAAGAATACTAGATTAAACATTACTTACATCAATAAAATACAATTTGTTTGCTGATCAGACATGAGTAATTGTACAGATATAATGCTTTACGGAATACGAAAACCATGTTTACAATTTGAGCACGCAAAAAGGTCAATGTCGATCCGAAAATATCCAAATGAAAATCTCGTAGTCACATGATAAAACAACAATGGTGGCGTAATTGTACACTGTGTGCTATTCAGAGTTATTTTCAGGTATTATTCGATGCATTTGTCAGTTTTGATTCTCAAAACACGCCACAAGTCAAAAGTTTATATTGACTTGCTTGTATATGTAATGATTTCCTCCAGAAATTGCAAATTTATGGATTTATAGCGTGACATAAATATGTTACGACTCTGGTTGACTTTCGATACGGGGTTGGCTTCAGCGAACAGGTCTAGTCAGTACTATATAAACTGTTTGCTGAAGTTTCTTTAGCTAATGTATCCATAATTACAGGTGGAATCTGCGTGGAATCCGCGCATTTGTTCGTAGAACAGCGTTTTATGAAGTTGGGGTAATGAGGTCAGATTTTTTAAGATTTCCTAAAAGTATATCCCCTGATTGGCAATGCCTTGGTTGTTGCTACAGTGTCAGAAATTTATGTCAAGGCATGTACTAATAAACTTACCATTTTCTTATAATTTAAGTCCTGGGCTATCAGAAAATGTTCACATTAAGTACAATTTTTAGCATTTAAAAAAATCTGTGGTTGTTGCTATTATAAGACGTGCAGCCAATTAAGTCTTACTTTTTATATACTAAGGTCTAAATTCGTTGGAATGTCTTATCGCCCAAAGACTTTTATGTGGCTGAAACATGAAAGTTAACATTTTCATCAGTTCCTATTGTTTGCAACAATAAAGTTATCCATGGATGTAGTTTACATAGACAACACCTAAACTGCTTAACATAAGCCGAAATTTACCTAGGACATGCATAAATTCCTATTTTAACCTGCGTATTCATCTACTGCATTTATATACAGACAACAGACTGCCATTAGTTTGCCTTGTGTACAACTTTATTAATAGAATTTAGAATCAACTGACGATTACTGACCAATAGAAATGAAGCAATATCCTGAGTTAGCAGATTTATCGATAAAATCGAACACACTGTTACACAGCCGCAATTATCGAGATTTATCAAAAAAATGCAAAGGTGTGTAGGTTTAAATTGTTCATGCATCCAAAATGTGTCATTAAAAAAATATTTATGGAACATTAATTAAGAATGGTTTATCTGGCCAGGTATGTAACGTTTATTGCTATCAGTTGACAATAACTATCTAATTTCGGGACTTGAAAGTTGCGATCAAAATCCTGTCGGAACAATATAGACAAAGAAGGATTATTTTCCACCACATAAATGGTCCTTCCCCGGTTATGCGCTCCAGCGAATATTGCCCATATAAAAAGAAGCTCAGTATTTGCCGAGCGCTAACAAGTAATGCTAGTATTACAACATACTCCAAAAGAGGCTACTTAATTTAATTTTTAAATGACAGCCTCGTCAGTAGTCTGCCTACTACAGGCTACCAGGGCTTTCCCTGGCTAAAAAATTTCTTTAGCCAAAGGTACGATACTTTGTGGGGTTAATAGTTGTGTTATTTATGTTATGAGGATTTTCGAAAGGCAGAGTGAGCCCTGGCTACTTGTAAAAAGAACGTTTTAGTAGTCCATCAACTATAAAACTACTGATATTTTTCATAACCGAATCTATTGTTTTTACTTTTAGTTGTCTAACTGTGCGGTTTTAAAATGGCGACTCAAAATGGAACTGAAGAGAAGAAACCAGGCATTGTTCGAAAAAGTAAGTTTGTTTGAATTTCAGTTATTTTTTACCTCTGCGTTCTGCGTCCAACATGCAGTAATATTGCCATAGACGCATAGTTTCGATTTATGTGCGTTCACGTCATGCAAATAACCAATAGCATTAGTCGTGACATTTCTAAACATAACGGTGTGAAGGTAAAATATTTCTTTTTTTGGGAAAGTTTTTTTAAAGTTTGTCTGCAACATGGGTCCAAAAAGTAAAATGACATATGACTAAACGCAATACACCTGAAGTTAATTCTGAGCAGGTTCTACCAAAAATCATCCGAAAAAATACAAAAATAGAATAAAGATTGGGAGAAGTTGTTTAGTTGGTGAGCATATACAATGAAACTACAAAATTTAATAGCATGTACTGCACTTTGCGTACGGTCACGAAAAGGTGCAATGGTAGGTGGATTAAAAATGCACAATGCACAAACTTTCAACTGTATACTCTAGCTAGACATGCTTCTTGAAAACACTACGTTAAAATTACATGTGTTACCGATATATATAATAAAGAGTTAATGCATTATTGCCTAACTCATCTTATTAACTGACTGCTTATATTCCCATTTGAATAAATGAAAATTTTTGGACTCGCACATTTAACTTTGGGCTCATAAGATTTTTAGTCCAGCGAGTCCTAGGGCTCATGGCTGTGAAATTGTAAAAAAGTCACTGGAATTTATTTCATTTTTTTCCATTAAAAATATATTAAAACAAAATCATGAATTGACCATCCTTGACAAAAAGAATGAGACAAAAAACAAGAAGGAAAAAGAATCTTCTATACTTTATAACATGCATTTGTTACATTGTTTAATCAGGAAGGGATATCATGGTTACATGATCATATCATAATAAACAGTCCCAGTAAAATAAGCATGAAATAAAAAGGAAATTTGTTGATATCCATTGTTTTTTAGGGCCAATTTGTGGCCGAAATTCGGCCCCATTCCCCTGCTTAAAAAGTATATATTTTTTCCCCAGTATTTTCCTTAAAATTCCCCTCAGAATGTAAGTTGATTTTTTAAAAAATTGACCAAAATCGGACAAAAATTGACTCAGGAATGTTCGTAAACAACCCCAACTATTTTTCGTCAAACCAAGTTAGTGCATAATCTAACTTATTTTTATATTTAGCAAAACAATTCATGTATAACAAAGTAGAATATAAACGTGTTATACTGCTTTTCTAAAAAAAATAATCCCCTTTCATCGTAAAATTCCCAGTCTGAAAGGCCCCGCACCTTTCCCCCAAAGGTAAAAAAAAACACAGATATTTTATTTTATTGAAAATTTACCCTTCATTGTGCCACTTGTGAAAATATGTTTTCTATCACCTCTCATGAAATAAAACATGATCTAACACAAAAAATAAACAAATGAGGCACGTCGTGGGAAAAGCGGACTTAATGCATGTGCGTAAAGTGTCGGCCCAGATTAGCCTGTGCAGTCCGCACAGGCTAATCCAGGATGGCAGTTTCCGTCTACAGTGGATTTATGTTTAGAAGAGACTTCCTTGAAACAGAAAATACCATAAAAGCAGAAAGTGTCGTCCAGGATTAGTCTGTGCTGACACTTTACGTATATGCATTAAGTCCGGTATTCCAACGACGCGCCTCAAATATGCCTTTTATATTGCAGTAACAAGGATCACGTTCACAATTGGACCCATTCGCCAAGAAGACTTGTCCACACCAGAGCTGAACAAGTTGATGGCAATGGCCCAGCGTTTTGAGATCACTTTTGACACTGTCCCGATCCTTGATACGGAACACTCAGATAAACTGGGGTAACTTGTCATTTTTTTCTAGTATAAAAGTGTCACATATAACAGATAAAGACACAAGATTATATAAAATGAGGCTATACTGGGTGTTTAATTTGGGCTGTCCTGACTGAACATGAAACAAGGAATTTGCTTGTTGAAAAACATAGACATAGACAGCGGTTATTAAACCTTTCAGAAAACCAAAACAAATGTATTATGATCATTCTGAATTTAAATCCAAAATAAATTCAGAGAGAACTATATGTCTGAACTGGATATTTAACAAGAAAGTTGTATACAATTGTAATATTTACTTGCCCATACAAATATTCACCTACTGACATATGTTATTATCAAATAGTGAGCCATAATGGTCTGTTTAAATCTCATTCATCGAGACAAATCCCTTGGTAGCACATCTGTCACCTTTAAAATAATTTTGACTAACATTAACTAAAGGCAAAGCAGCCAGTTGACAGTAATGATCAGTCAGTCAGACCTTGCCAGTTTTTTGCCACTGACATTTAAATTCCTTCCAGGCTCTTGTTTAAAGATTATTTCCATTCATGGATATTAAAAAACACTTCACTAGTTCATGGATATTCAAAAACACTTCACTAGTTCATGGATATTCAAAAACACCACTAGTTCATGGATATTCAAAAACACTTCACTGGCTTTACAGCATGCTCCTGTGTGTAAACTAGGTTAACGGTTTAACATATGATATCAGGGCTTTTTTTGGCCAATTTTAAAGCCGTTATTGTGTCATATTCCCAATGGGAAATTATTTCTTTTCCTTAAATCCAGTCCCAAAATTCCCGATTGATGGTTTGACTTTCAGATGTTTGGAAATAAGAGGTGTTCAGTGTAGAAATAAAGACTATTAAAGTTGTAATAACTGTTTTAGTTAATTGTTTTGTTTTAGAAGAACATTCTATTGTACATAGTTTATCTATAATTGTTCAAATTTTATTAAACAAACAATTATAATTTTTCCCATTTTCAGGTGAATTGACGTTTAAATTCCGAATTTCATGGGTAAAGTCATATTCCCAAAATAGTGAAAAAAAGCCCTGGATATCTGAGTACAATGGTCTGATGAAACACAAGTTTAATAGGCATATCATTATCAGGAATGATAAGGATGCCATTTGCAGAAATGCCTATTGGTGCTTTTCACAGGTATATCACTCTGCCGTTTGAGATTCGGACCCAGGACTACCTGCTGGTGTTGTATGACCGCCTGAACAACCTGAAGCTTGGTGGTGGCAGAGAAGTCGCCGTGAAGTTTCCAGATGAGCTCAAGCGCCACGTGGACGGTCTGTATTGTCCTGCTTGAGCTTCCATATAGACATTCCGAAAAGTGTTTGGGGACTTCTCAGTACTGGACTTTGGGTTCTTTAGTTGTGTGAACTTGTGTCAAAATCACAGGACCGAATTCAGATTCAACATGACATAAATGGATCTCATATTGGAAAATACATTATTTTAGTGGGGCTTGTAAAATATTATTGCGTTGTAAGCTCAACTGGATACATGTTACAGAAACTAAGCATATATACGTCAAATGTGATTTATTTACTTGCCTTGGTGCAAATTTTTCAGGACATTCGGTGCTGCTATCTTGCATCTTTCACAGGTCCTTCGGTCAGGCACTTCTTGGAATGTCTGCTTCCAGTCATCACTATCATTGAACCCTTAAGTACCATTCATTAATACAAAGCAAATTATCTTTCAGTTGCTTGATAGTTAAACAAAGGCCCAGATGCAATTAAATGTGTATAACCTAAAGATCTTTCAGATAAAATATGAAAATTTAATTGTACAGTAAGTCTTCAACCCTTTCTAAATAAGTTGTTTTCAAGTGTTCTCCCCTTGATAAAACAATGTGACACAAAAGTCATTGCTGTTTTATTTTACCATTTGAGAAACGAAATACATAGACATGCTATGTACTAAAGTTTATTTTAAATTTGATAATTAGAATGCCGTTTACACAACGCTGAGATGAAGAAGAAACGTATCGAAGAGGCAAAGGAGAAAGAAGAGAAAATGAAGCGGTCGATATATGCAACGTTTGTAGACAAGGACACTGGGCGGGACAGTCTGGTAGAGAAATTCCCAGAGGCAAAGGAGATCACTGTTCGACAGCACAACTTCCAGTGGTTAGTAGTGCGGTGTAGCAATCCTTTCTGTGTGGTGGTTAGTACTGGGTAGTCTTGTGTGGAGAACCTGTGTGTATTGATTAGAGGTGTCGCGATATACTGTTAAACTGGTATACCACGATATTATATTCCAGAAAAAATCTCGCAATATGGATGTCCATACTGGTATTTTGTGATATTTATGTGGTCTTTGTGTTCTGTCATGTTGATATCTTAATTCCACAAAAACAACATTATTTCAAACATGCTTTATGTCACTATTAGTGTGATAAAATAATTCTTTGTGCTTTTAAAGTTTACAAATGAGTCCTGTCGTGGGAAAACCGGGCTTAATGCATGTGTGTGTAAAGTGCAATCCCGGATCAGCCTGTGCATTCCGCACAAGCTGATTCGGGACGGCACTTTCCGCTTTTATGGTATTTTCTGTTGCAAGGAAGTCTCTTCTAAACATAAATCCACTGTAGGCTGACAGTGCTGTCCTGGATTAGCCTGTGCGGACTGCACAGGCTTATCCAGGACGACACTTTACGCACATGCATTATGACCGGTTTTCCCACGACACGGCTCAAA
Source organism: Congeria kusceri (assembly GCA_027627225.1). Classification (NCBI taxonomy): domain Eukaryota; kingdom Metazoa; phylum Mollusca; class Bivalvia; order Myida; family Dreissenidae; genus Congeria; species Congeria kusceri. The sequence goes on along the minus strand of CM051031.1, from coordinate 70,112,454 downwards.
TATGTTCCGTTTTCACTGTCCAGGTTTGGGGTGTTGGAGTTTGAGAGTGTTGAAGAGGCCCAGGCTGTGCTCAAGAAGTCCAGCCAGATAGAAATAGAAGGCCAAAAAGTCAAGATTGTTAAACAAGCTCCTGATTATGGTAATATTATATGGTATTAATACTTAACGACAAAATCTCATGTTGCTGTACTTGTCCGTTTTTGACAAATAATGTTTGCTGCCTGTCCATACAGTAATTATATAGTAAATTTTGGCAAGATTTTAGTTGTCCGTACATGCTCTGGGTCAAGCTTGATTTTTTGTCATCCTTGCTTTACAGTCCTTTTAGGTAATCATGTGTATAGTTTTATGCACACTCCCTGCCCTGGGAGGAACATAGGTATCAAATAATTGCGTCATCCATCAGTCCATGTTTAATTCTCTTCAATATCCATGCAGTTACTATCATAAGACTCCTTAGTTCAAATTCTTGCTGTTGACTAGAACGACGTTTAAATTAAAGTAATCTGAAATAAAACATCATTTATTGAAAAAGGACATTTTCTTAAGGTTTCAAGGAATCAGCCTTGGCTTAGTTCACTGTGCAAAACTTTACCATATAGTGTTATGTAACCTGAGATTTTAAAAGCGTTCCATTGCATGGGAGCCATGTTACGAACACTAAAAACGCTTCTTTGCAGAAGAGCCATGTTACAAACACTATAGACACTTCTTTGCAGAATAGCTGTATTACGAACACAATAAACGCTTCTTTGCAGAGGAGCCAAAACAGTTCCTGAATCGGGACCAGAAGCCATTCCAGAAGAAAAGGCCCATGAGCAGTCCCAGAGGGGGCTTCCACCGTGGCGGGGATGTGTCCGCCCCACCCCTGCTGGGGATGGCTATGCAGAGAGGCGACGGAAGAATTGGAAGTGGAATACTAGGTAAATACCACTCACTCTGATGTTGAAGCCATAGTGTCTCGTTGCACGCAAACAGTGGCTGAGATTAGCACAAGCCCATAAACCCTGGGGCCATATGCCAGAAACATCTTAAGTTTATCTTAAAACATTTTCACTTAAGTTCCAATTTTGGGTAGGTAATATTTTTAAAACTACATATAAATTAATAATTTCAATTACAGTTAAGAACTTAAGTACAAAGTAGTTAATAATAAGTTGGTAATTAGTGAACATTTAGCCGAATTTCATGTATACATGGAATAAAATGCTTAAAGAAAATGACGATTTTAAGGCTAAGGTTAAGATTTCACTTAAAATGTTTCTGGAATACGACCCCTGGGCTGGTAAATTTGAAACTGGGCTTGCTCAGATTCTCTGTGAGTGTTATATATAGGTTTGCTTGCAGCTTTATCTTGCTCAAATGATACACATGAAAAACAAAAAACACAAATGTGGTTAAAAATGTAATGGTCAATGCAGTCGTGTTATGCTATACATTTTATGCATCTTGCCATCAGGTAGATAAATCCCTTATTTTTATCTTCAGGATCTAGCCCAAGACACATGGGTGACATTGTCAGGTAAGTTTGAAACCAAGTAATGTGACAATTTTTATTTGTTAGGCGTAAAAAAGAATTATGTTTGTTTCAGGTAGGGATTAGCTAAAGCGGAATGGCAGGGCGGCTTGCCCTTCCATTTTTTAGCCCCGTCCTCTTGCCCTTTTCCTCCGCCCTTTTTAGAATGTTCCCGCCCTCCTGTGTACTTTTTGTCATTAGTGTCAGCACAGACACGCCCTAACGCAATTTAACTGGTTACTTCCGCATCTTGGCAAACACATCTTGGCCTAAATTATCATTGACGTATCGTCGCGACTTGTATCATTAATCAGCTCGTCATGGGCATGCAACATCAATTATCAGTTACCGAATTAATGGTAATTTTGTGCTGATTGCGGTGCTTCTGTAAAATATTTTTTGCAGCTGTTTGTTAATGTCTAATTATGTTATTTTACCAAATTTTATCCATGTTATTGTTGTTGGTGTTCTGAAATTTTCTACTTAATTTACTTTCTTAAAAAACGTTATGAAATGCAACTAAATTTCAGATACGCATACATAATTACCTTGCGTGCAAACACATATATTAATCCAAATTGAATTTTAATATTCCATCAGTTTTATGCCGTACACAATTTCCAGTTTAAGTCCAATACATGTATATTTCATCACTCACTTTTAAGTGTCCGTTTTATCCCTTGCAACAAAACACCCGTCTGATTCTTTTGACACCCTTGACATTTCACCTAAAACGCTGAATCATTTATTCTCTATCGATAGTGCTTGCATCGTTCAGGTACAGTAGTGTTGATTGATGCTTTTGTTCACTGCTACAAACCGCTAGAGAATGGCCCCAGCTCAGCAGTCACATCAAAGACTTTTGAAGTCAAACCGACACCCGTTGCAAAGGACGTTACTAACAGCTCGCAGATTTAGAAGCCTGCTTAATTTATGACGTCGCGCTTTCACTCTTCTCAGTTGTAACAGGTGTAATTGTCAATGACTGTATATATTTAACGGATTTTATTGTTTGTTCAAATTGGAAATATGATTGCGGGGTAATTAGGAATTGATGCAGTGATTTTCTTTAAAGAAATAACTATGAATTTAATATGAATTAAATATGAAAATATAACTATAAATTTAAAAAAACAACACATTCCAGTGGCATTTAAGTATGGAAATTATATATATGCTAAAATCGTCATAATGATAATAATAATAATAACATTATTCCTATCTTTTGAAATGAAAAGTAAGGATTGCTAAATATTATTATGAATATTAGTATTAATCATATTAATTATGAATTAATAATAATAATACAATTAATAATAATAATACAATTAATAATAATAATACAATTAATAATAATACAATTAATAATACAATTAATTTCATTATATAAATTTCTCAATCTGGACTGTTGACATTTACACGTAAATGAAATGTCAATACAATTAATAATATATATATATATATATGTTATTTATGTATTAGTATGCAATGGATGCAAGAAAATTTATATTGGACAAACTGGCGATAAACTTAGACATAGAAGATCTGTTCATGAACAACAAATGCGAGACCCCTCAACAAGACAGATGCCTTTAAGTAAACACCTGGATGAGTGTTCTACATCTGAACCGAAATTTCAAATTTTTTCTTTTTATAAACTATTTTCGGACAGTGTTTCAGCTAGGTTAGCAAAAGAGCAATATTTTATTCATATATTTAAACCGCAATTAAATTTTATATAATAATTGTTGACGTTATGACATCATAATTGAAATGACGTTATCTCTATGACATTTTGACGTTATGATATATTGTATTATGTCCTGATGAGCTTTGTCGAAACGCGTTGGCTATATTGTTAATATATATTTATAATCCCATGTAACGTGTTTTTACTTTTCATTTTTCAGGTCCCCCTCCATTTTTCAGGCCCCCCTGCCATTTTTTTAGTCTGGCTAAATCCCTAGTTTCAGGTTACCCGACCTACCCTAAACCGTGCCACTTTCTTCCAATAATTAAATCTTTTTTGGATAAATAAGTGTTTTGTTTTGATAGCCTGGGCTTTCGTTTGACCCGAGCTCCCGGGTTTTGACGCATGGAAATTTCAAAATATGCTTGTTTGACTCGTGAGACAATTACTTCATGCGTCACCTTTGACCTGGGTAAGTTTCCGGACTTGTGTCATACTGTATAACTCGTCTGGCTGATTATCCCAATCAGTCGAACAGTGATGATAAGACACTCGACGATTATTGGTTGGAGGCGGAGTCAATCTTTAAATAGACGCTGTCCATCAGTGGTCAAGTAACCGTGTAGCTCCGCCCATTAGGCGGAGTTTTGTCGCTCAGAAAATCTATATTGGCCAATTAAAAGGCATAGTTATATACGCTTCAAATGACGTGAACAATCGACATGTCGGCGTAATATACGTGTATCCACAATTAAGTTAATGTACATGAGTCCATAAGAGTATGTTTTTTCCAGACCTTTAAACGTTTAAAACACAATTTACTCACCGCATCCGTTGTTTATAATATCCACATTTAGTTTAGTTCCTAAATATAAAGGCGTTGTTTTCAATTACTTTCCTTTATATTTCGGGTAAAATTATTAATATATTTCCAAAATTTGGAATCCGATTTTCAGCGAAAATTCGACTTTTATGTAACATTTCTTATTTCCGAAATATCCAACATCCAATTTTAGTGTTCGAGTGTCGTAAACACATTTTTTTAATAAGTCTGTGTATTTCATGTAAATCCTTTGTTTTCTAGAAAAGCGCGCGAAAGTTATGCTGACACACACGACGCTACGTCCTGCGCATGGAAAGCGTGCGTGTATCGACCATGTGCTTTACCAAATATATACATGTTGGGCCAGGACTTTTTGATTTTGCGGTTTACAAACCGGCGAACATAAATTTTCCGAAAGTGAAAAAAAAAAAATATATAATTACGATTTTTTTTTTACCGATGGGGGACGAAACGTTCAAAATTTCGAAATATTTTGAGTACAAATATAATAATTTGCTCGGTAAGTCCGTTTACTTCCGTGAAACTGCTTTTTGTTTTTGACGGTATCACACGATGATTGCCGATCGAGATCAACAAGGCGTCCGCCGTTGTTTATGTACATGTATGCCATGTAAAACCCGTGTTTTCTACAAAAGAATGCGAAATGTCTGCTGAAACACGACGTCACGTTCCATGCATGGAAAGCGTGCGTGTACCGATCATGTGCTTTACTAAATACGGGTCTTTAAAGACATTGGGTGTCTTAGTTTCCCGTCAAAGGGATGTTAATCCCATGCATGATTTTTGCAGGGAGAAATCCCGTTATTGTGGTCAGTGAAGTGTTTAAAGTTTGAGGGTTGTCTCATAAATCTGTACTAGTAACCAAAATTGAACAAAAAGATTGGTACAGCAAATGGAGAAAAAATAGGTAAATTATAAACAAATTGGCGTGGTTTTTCCATGCAAATTTACTTATTGGTGGAAAAAAAATTAGCAAGTGATTTTTAGTTCGTAAATTGTTGAATTTATTATATATTGTTGAATTTATTATATATTGTAAACTTCTAATAATGTTCAACATGTTTCATAGACGGCCCTTAAAATGACTTGTCCATTTGATGACAGTTAATATTACCGTTAGAAGTACAGTTATTCATGGAAAGAATGAAACATGAGAAAATCAACACTGTTTTTAACAATAGAGTGACATTTGTCTTTAACATTTGACGCGCAGGCACGATGTGCACGAGGAAAATTTCCCGCCGTTTTTGCAAGAACAAAGCATGTATATAATATAAATATATTTTAATCAAGTTCTTTACAATTCACCAATTATCCAGTCAGTACTATGTTCAACAGCTGTAACGATTAAAACAGTGTTAAAACACTAAATACATGCCCATATGAACATAATTAATCGAATAAAAAAGGCTCCATCAGTAGATCGAGTGTAACCTAAAGATTCGAGAACGACGAGAATAGTGGGTTTGGACATGACGTCACTGTGCGAATGTGATGAGCACTGGACATAAACATCCGGAAAAAATCATTACTTTCAGTTTCGCAACAACAATGATGCTTTTGCTTTTAAAAGGCTAGAGGTATGCCGTTCAAACGGTGATGTTTCGTTTATTTCATTTCGTTTAAACTTGTAAAAAAAATTGAAAACATCTTAGCCTTAAATTTAATAGCTAAAACGCACCAGATAACGTCATTTGACACATGCCGCAAAAAAAATTGACGTACAGAGGGGATACCCCTCCCTAACCCACCCCTCTCGGGATGGGGACGCCAAAAAAAATCCTGTGGAAGGCACTGGATGTATATTTTCAGGTGGCATTTGTAACAAATAATATCATTAGTAACAAGATCTTCTTGCGGGCACATCGAAACGAGGATGTGGGGACAGACAGCTTTGTCTCGTATACACTTAAAAGAGAAAGTCATGGTTGCATTTTGTTGATGATATATATTTTCGCGACACAATGAGAATTTCTTATTTGCCTTGTATTTTGTTTCTGTCACAATTGTAATGCAATAATTTAACACATTTTAGCAGTTCAGTTTATATCTGATAAATTTCATGTATGCATGAAGATTTAGCATTTACACTGAGTTGAATATTTTTTTTTTAAATATGTTAAAACTGGATTCTCATTTTTAATAAGCATTAAGACTTAATAAGAATCCAGACAATTAACGTCATATTATTTGGACTTTTCTCTTGATATAGTTAAATTTAATATGTTTTTCGAGACCTCACAGCAATTATTTTCAAAATTTGCGTTGTGTGGTTAGATTAAGCTCGTTTTGCAAGGTCTGTGTTCGGGCAGTTGTGGATTCCAGTCCTGCACAGGTTAACTCGTCTTCTTTTAAAAAGGCATCTCACTTTACATTTTGTAAATCCATAAAAGTATACAACTTTGTGGTAAAATCTATTTTAATGATGCCGTTAAAATATATGCATCTATTACACTTATTTACTCTGTAAAATTCATAAATACAAATGGTTAAACTGCATATAAAACATTGGTGTAATAAAACAGTTTATACCATGTTTGACGTCTTATTCTAACTTCACATAATAGTGTGTTTTAATGTTGATATTGTTATTAATTATAAATTGCTAATGGGAAATCGTTCGTTGTGTTAAGATTTGAACACTTTTTTTTTTTTTTTTCGACCTGCCAGTGGACATGTTCCCCAACAAATTTTGTAAACCAGAAAATAAAAAAGGACTGGCCTTACCTGTGAATAAAAATTTCGTAGTGCAAGAACTTTGAAATCTTTTCTTTTTGTATAAAACTTTCGTAGTGCAAAAACTGTGCGATCTTTAGCATTTGAATAATTATTTTATTGCAGTTTATTAATATACTTTGTTACAGTAGAACAATATTTGCGGACCGTAACTACGTATATTTTTTTAGGAAGGATAGCCTATGTTTTATTGTTATCCATGATGTGCGATTTCGTAAAAAAAAATTCAGTGGTATTTTTAGTATGTAAAGAATACCCAAAAATCGTCTTAATAATTATAATAATAAAAATAAATAATAATAATACATAGTAATAATAATAATAGATCTAATAAAAATGATAATAATAATAATAATAACATTAATAATAAGAAAATACAAATTTTAATAAATTAAATAGATAATAATAATTAATTAAAAAAAAAATAATAAATTAAAATAATAGAGCAACGGTCACATTTATCGACAGTTTAAGCTTCAAATATTTATACAAATAAAACTAGTGTTATGTTACCTCGAAGGGTTACATTTTCGAAATTAACAAAGCTAACAGAGTTGCTTCCCTTTTTTCTGTGATATCCAATAGCTGTATAGGTCAGATGTATGTATTTCGCAATTGGCGAAGTAGGTCACAATTATCGACAGCTGGGCATAGTTATCGACACTTACTTGAATGGTTTGGTTTATGAACGATATGATCATATTTAAAAGCGCTGAACAGTTACGGATACGACAATTAATTATTTAGATCAACTTATATCTACATTATCGATAAGTGGAAATTTTCAATATGACATGTCATAAAACTATCCTTTGCACATTACGAACCATTAAAAACTTGTTTGTTTTGTTATTAGTGTTTGTTTACGTAAGTTTATAAAAAGTTAATAAAAAGTAAATAAATATATTTTGTCTTTTTGTTTCGGTGTGAAATATCATATTACGTCCGTGTGCGTTATGTGTTAAAAAATGACAATATCGATCTGCAACACCTTTAATCATATCCATGGTAACTGACGCCCGTTGACGACCAAGAGCTGAAGAACGGCGCTCAGAAATGGTAATATTTCGCTTCAAGAAGGATTTGTACCATCCCTCTCCTGGTCGATTATTTTTAAAAGGAGTGACCCGTCCATCCTTGTCGAGTACCCTCTTAACCTCGGTAAGAAATTCGTCCCTTGTCAGTGGATAACCTGTAAACATATAGCCTGGGCATTGTACGAAATAAGAAAAATTTATGTGTAGTATATACATGTCATTCTGATTAGTTAATACAAAATGTACGATTAATTTACAATAAAATTAAGGGTACATGTATATCTACCTATTTTCGCCATTAAGCGAATAAAATCGCACAAGACTTGCTCTTCATTGCACGTAAGGGTGGCCGTAGGTCCTGGTTTAGTAGGTTCCTATGGGACTCTTCCTTTAAGCTTATCTAGTAGTGTAGTCCTAGGGACGCCACATAATCTCGCAGCTTTCGCTTTCGCAACACCCGACCTCACCATAACTAATGCCGATGCCATTTTCCTTGGGCTATAACGAACCCTTTTCTTTGCTTGAATTTGCTGGGACATTTTCCTATTTAGAAGAATAAATAATGACACATTTGTAACATGTAGATCCAATCTACATCATGTTAATCATTTATAGATCTATTTTTACCCATAAATTGAATCATTTTGGCTAGTTTACTATAATTACTAAATATTAATTTAATATAACATTGCAATGTTCCAGTCATCATAATAATCCAAATTCAATTATAATTGACATTATAAAAAATTTTACTTTTAAATTTTTAACATGTCGATAATAGATCTGGTCATCATATCGGTAACTATTATCGACACCGCTGTAAAGGCATTATTAATAATAGAAGCTCCCCTTTAATACTTTCTGACTGTAGACGAATCTTATTGTAGTTATCTCCCTTTTATAGAAATAACATGAATACTATTTTAAGCAACTTACGCTATTTTAACCGAATACCATTGCTTACGTGACGTCATAATACCATTTTCAAACGTAAACAGGAAGTGAAATGGTTTAAATAACTTACTTGGGAAATAGTTGAAACTGCAAAATAACCGCCGATGAAATTCAAAAAAGCGTCCAGGATATGAATCTGAGAATGTATGACATCATAGTTTACACATAATGACGTCATATCATATGTTTGTAATAGAAAATGTAAGTACATGTCGATAATTGTGACCTGTCGATAATAGATCGGATTGCTCTATTATTTAATTATAAAATAACAATAATAAAGTAATACAAATAATAATAAAAGAAGGAAAACGAATGGAAACTACCCACAAAGCATCGACTCTTGAAGGTTTATATCTAACTCTTGGGGAATTTGATTTTGACTCTTGAAAATTTGACCGCAAGAGTCATTGACTCTTGAAATTCAAAGTCTAACGAAAGCCCTGATAGCATCCGCTTCAAAACAATGTTTTATGACATTTTTTTAGAGACATGTTTTAAATATTCATTCAGTTTTAGTATCTTCAAGTTGACAATTTACCAAAAATAAATAAATAATAATAACAATTTTTTTTTGATTGACCGGGACAAAATGCTTCTCACCGGGACGGGGGGACAGACCTCGCGAAACTGGGACAATCCCTGTGAGACCGGGACGTATGCATGTATGCTACCTACCCTATTTTTGGGGGGCATGTAACCTTAAACAAACATAATATTTTTTACGCCTAACCAAAAAGTATTAAACCACTTTAACAAAATTTCTATAATGTGCACACAAGCCCGTACCGGTGTTTATGATAGCATCTTGTTTTACTTTCAAACCGGTCTCTCAAATAAGAAATGCACACAAATATTAGCTGGCAATTGTTAAATTGTACAATGTTGGAGATTTCCAGTTGTAGGTAAAGCATGAACTATGAACCATGAATTTCCTATAATTCAATCACCCAAATCACGTGTACAAACTTGTTATGTATATTTAGTTAAAACCTATTTATTGAAGTTTGTTTGTGTCGAAAGCCAGAGGCCTATTGACTCACCTTTGAGTCCCTTTCCTGGGTAGGACCAGTTCTTGGTGTCTTTCGTGAAAGATCATTCAAACGCTTTTTATCACAAAGCGGACACCACTGCGCCCTTATAAATACTGTATATTTATGTCATTTTGTATTTAGATTTAATCAAGGTTACAACAGTGGTTACAGCAATCAAGGCGGATTCAACCAAGTTGGCTTCAACGAAGGCGGTTACCACCAAGGTGGTTACCTTGGAGCTAAAAGAAAAACAGATTTTGGTGAATATGGTGGCTCTAGCAACAAACGCCCTTTTGGTGAAAAAAGAGGTAAAATGTGACTGTTTTTATTCGTTTCCTTTGGTCTGTACATTAAATCTTTTGATGTCCGTAATTGGGTTCTGGAGATTTGTCATGTCTCACATATCAGTTAAACTTTCTAAGAACCTCGATGAAATTTAGCTAGACTATTCAAAGAATATAGGAGCTTTCCTACTCGCCAGAGTTGGTTACAAAAAAATATTCAAATGTCTTGTAACTTGAAAACTACATAAGTTGCTCATTTGAAACTTGGAATATACCTTTGTCATCAAATCCAGGTGCAACATTCCCCATAACTCTTATTTTGTATTTTGACAGAGTTATGCCCCATTTTCCATAGATTTTCAGGTTGAAGTTTTTATTCAAAAGTCTTATAACTTCAGAACTTAATAAGTTATTCACTTGAAACTTTTAATATACCTTTGTCATCAGCTACAGCATCAGGTGCAACAATCCACATAAATCTGTTTTGTAGTTTGACAGACTTATGTCCTGATATATAGGTTTTAAGTCCTATAATTATGCCCCCCTTCGAAGAAGTGGGGGTATCTTGCTTTGCACCTGTCCGTCGGTCGGTCTGTCCGTAGACCATTTCGTTTCCGCACGATATCTAGAGAACGCTTTGACCTACGATCATGAAAGTTGGTATGCTGGTTACTTGGGAGGAAAGGAAGACGCCTATACATTTGAGGTCAACAGGTGAAAGGTCAAGGTCACCTTTGATAAAAATAGAAAAATGGTTTCCGCTCAATAACTTGAGAACGCATCGAGATATTTTAATGAAACTGAATACATAGATACCTTATATTGAGACCTCGCTTGGAATTGCATATGGGGTGGGTGGGGTCAAGGTCACCGTTACTAAAAATAGACAAACGGTTTCCGCTCAATAACTTGAGAACGCAAAGAGATATTTTAATGAAACTTCATGCATAGATACCTTATATTGAGACCTCGCTTGGGATTTCGTATGGGGTGGGTGTGGTCAAGGTCAAGGTCACCATTACTAAAAATAGAAAAACGGTCTGTGCTCAATAACTTGAGAACGCATCGAGATATTTTAATGAAACTTCATACATAGATACCTTATATTGAGACCTCGCTTGGGATTGCATATAGGGTGGGTGGGGTCAAGGTCACCATTACTAAAAATAGAAAACAAAAGGTTTGCGCTCAATAACTTGAGAACGCATCGAGATATTTTAATGAAACTTCATGAATATATACCTTATATCGAGACCTCGCTTGGGATTGCATATGGGTTGGGTGGGTCAAAGTCACCGTTAAAAATAGAAAAACGGTTTCGGCTCAAAAACTTTATAATCCATAAAGGTATTTTAATGAAACTTCATACGTAGATACCATATATCGAGACCTGGCATGGGATTGCATATGGGGTGGGTGGAGTCAAGATCAAGGTCACCATAACTAACAATAGAAAAACAGTTTCTGCTCAATAACTTGAGAACGCATCGAGATATTTTAATGAAACTTCATACATAGATACGTTATATTGAGACCTCTCTTGGGATTTCATATGGGGTGGGTGGGGTCAAGGTCACCATTACTAAAAATATAAAAACGGTTTATGCTCAATAACTTGAGAACGCATCGAGATATTTAATGAAACTTCATACATAGATACCATATATCGAGACCTCGCTTGGAATTGCATATTTAAAAAAAATCTAAACAATTGCACATATTCACAACTTAGCTGCAAGTGGGGGGGCATACATGTTTACAAACATCTCTTGTTTCAAAACTACATAAGGTATTCACTTAAAACTTGGAATATATCTTTGTTATCAACTCCAGCATTAGTAAATGATCCCCATAACTCTGTTTTGTATGTTGACAGAGTTATGTCCATTTTTTCACATAAAAAGTTTTTATTCAAAAGTCTTAAAGTTTTATAATTTTAAAACTACGTAAGATATTCACCTGAAACTTAACGCATGTTTTTGGTCATCAACTCCAGCATCAGGTCAATAATTCATATAACTCTGTTTTGTATTTTAACACAATTATGACCCTTTTTTTCAGATTTTCAGAATACATTTTGGTTTAAAAGACCTTTAACTTTAAAACTACACTCGAAACTTGAGTGTTAACTTCAACATCCACTGAAATAATTTCCATAACTCAACTTTGTATTTTGACAGATTTATGCCCAGTCCACTTTAAAAAAAAATGCACCAACTGAAAAACTTGAAATAGTCGAGCGCGCTGTTCTCTGGCAGCTCTTGTTGTATATGGGATCACAGTTGAAAATCGGGGTCAAGCAATTTCAAATCTAACTGGAATACAGACTGGAAGTCTGTTTTTTTGCAAGTCAGGCTTGAGGACTGAACGATGAGTTTTTTAGGAGAAATACAAAAAGTCAAAACATATGAGGCGTGTTGTAGGAAAACCATGTATGTGTGCAGTGTCGTCCCGGATTAGCTTGTGCAGTCCGCACAGGCTAATCTAGGACGGCACTTTCCGCTTTAATGGTATTTCCTGTTTCAAGGAAGTCTCTTCTGTACATAAATTCACTGTGGGCGGAAAGTACAGTCTGCACAGGCTAATCCGGGACGACACTTTACGCACGTGCATTAAGCCCGGTTTGCCCACAACATGCTTCATATAAAAAGCAGTCTCAGTGCCTCATTTTTCATCAGATCAGCTTGTTCAATGTGGTGGTATGGTATTAGCAGTTAGAAAACTCTCAGTGCCTCATTTTTCATCAGATCAGCTTGTTCAATTTGGTGGCATGGTATTAGCAGTTAGAAAACTCTCAGTGCCTCATTTTTCATCATTTGAGCTTGTTCAATTTGGTGGTATGGTATTAGCAGTTAGAAAACTCTCAGTGCCTCATTTTTCATCAGATCAGCTTGTTCAGTTTGGTGGTATGGTATTAGCGGTTAGAAAACTCTCAGTGCCTCATTTTTCATCAGATCAGCTTGTTCAATTTGGTGGCATGGTATTAGCAGTTAGAAAACTCTCAGTGCCTCATTTTTCATCAGATCAGCTTGTTCAATTTGGTGGTATGGTATTATTAGCAGTTAGAAAACTCTCAGTGCCTCATTTTTCATCATTTGAGCTTGTTCAATGTGGTGGTATGGTATTAGCAGTTAGAAAACTCTCAGTGCCTCATTTTTCATCAGATCAGCTTGTTCAATTTGGTGGCATGGTATTAGCAGTTAGAAAACTCTCAGTGCCTCATTTTTCATCAGATCAGCTTGTTCAATGTGGTGGCATGGTATTAGCAGTTAGAAAGCTCTCAGTGCCTCATTTTTCATCAGATCAGCTTGTTCAATTTGGTGGCATGGTATTAGCAGTTAGAAAACTCTCAGTGCCTCATTTTTCATCAGATCAGCTTGTTCAATTTGGTGGTATGGTATTATTAGCAGTTAGAAAGCTATGTTATCCAGAGCAACAGATAACGCCCATATCGGTATTTGCTTAAATACCCAATTATAAAACACCATTTACTCAATTAATATCAAATTTAATTAGTGACACAACTCAGTTCATACACTGAATACTAAAAAAACAACGCCAAACAGATTGCGTAAAGACTGGTCAATGTTTAACTGGTAGTCACTATGTTAAAATGTAAGTGTTCAATGTTAGCTAAATATGACACGTGAGCGTGCATCGTTGTAAAATGGTAGGCATACTGATGGAATGTGTGTGTTACAGTGTTACTCAATTTGAGTATTTCCGACAATCAATTAATGATAATGGCATATAGTCATTGCAGGTACTCAATTAAACCAATCAGGACACTATTATATTATTTTAAAAATGATGGGGTAATAGTCTATTATGGCAAAATCCTTATCTGTTGCTGTGTTATTATGTCAAAATAAAAAAAAAATGTGGTTAGACCAATATCACTGTTTACCAGTATTCACCATATACCCAGGTACTCGTGAAACCTTCTGATTGATGGCCTCAATCTGGGTCATGCATAGAAAAATAGGCAATTTATATAAATGAGCTGAAGAGCTTAGTTATTAATTAGAGATGAAATTAATTAATGTGAACAGATGTGTCAGGTTTGCTACCAGTCAAGGTCATTTCTTAAATTTTACCTTATTTAAAATTTAAAATATATATGAGGCGTGTCGTGGGAAAACAGGGCTTAATGCATGTGCGTAAAGTGTTGTCCCGGATTAGCCTGTGCAGTCCACACAGGCTTATCCGGGATGGCACTTTCCGCTTTTATGGTATTTTCTGTTTCAAGTCTCTACAAAACATAAATCCACTGTAGGCGGAAAGTGCCGTCCTGTATTAGCCTGTGCGTACTGCACAGGCTAATCTCGGACGACACTTTACGCACATGCATTAAGTCCGGTTTTCCCATGACGCGCCTCACATTAATTTTCACAGGGAAACTGTTGTTTGAATTTTATACTTAAGACTTCTAACTTATGATTGTTCTTTGGGAGCTTGTGGTGTGACCTCTGACCCCGTGCTGGGGATGCACCTGTGGGAATCGTGCAAAGTATTGTCACAAAACATGCTTTGATATTTCGAGAGTAGGGCGTGAAACAGTTGTAGCTGCTTAACATTTTTATAACAGATACAAGTTTCCTGCTCAACCCTCTATTGACCAATTGCAAAAACATAGATTACTCAGCCTTTCTGTTTGTCTACGGACGTTTGTCCAAGGATTTGAAGTAAATTTATTGGATTATGCAACCATGTCCTATTATTTATCACTGAAATATAAACCCATAATTGGTCAATTCAATCCTTGAAACAAATCATTTTCGGTGGATGTAGCTAGATGTAATAATACTAATAACTGAGATGTAATAATATAATAACTGGTCATAAACCTGTGCTATTTCTGATTTCAGGAGGTATGGGTGGGCATGGTGGCTGGGGCGGAAGATAAACACGCACGATCTACTCCCAGTGTACTCGACATCTACAATTGAACACTTGTGGCTTGAATATTATGTTCGTGGACTTTTAAGCTCATCCTAGAAACATTAAGTTCTTGATTTAGTTATGCATGTGTACATGAAGTGTTGCAACTAGATTGGAACATGTAGATCCACTAGAATCTTTGTTTCTTTTTCTTACAGACTTGTACCATCATTTTTCCATAAGTGAAAATTATAGAAGTTACATTTTGTGCATTATATGTCTTTTATTTGCTAATCTACATTACACCTGAATAAAACTTTCTTGTGAAGGCTACATTGTTCATTATAAATGAAATTCATATTAAGCAAATTCCATTGCATATGGATGTTTGCATTCATGGCCTTGTGAGTGACATTATTAAAACATTTTGCTACAAATATGTGTCAGAACTCTGCTGCGTCGGCTGTTGTAAGATCTTAATATTGCAATCAAGGCGATTTATTTAAAGCAACTGACAAATCATCTCTTGAAAGCCAGAAGGTGCGATATGCATATGTACAAAGAAAGCTGGCGGTCCCTTCTGGCTTTCAACGGACGAAATTACCCGTGCACTCTACAGCAAAAACTACAAATTTTTCACAAACTGGAGTTTACCAGTTTAAAGGCACGCGAACTCCCCACAATCCATCAAGATACAATCCACCATATGTACATTCTGTGACTAAGAAGTATTGACTTAACCTAATGGGAGAATTTGCGCCTAGCAAAGTACCTTTGTTGGATCATGACCAAAGGTCGATATAGTAGCGGCCGTCCAGTGGGGGATGTATAAGGACTGCAAGTAACGTACATACGGACTATATACATCTCGATAAATAGAAGTATTGCAAGATGATTGCGTTTTGTGGAGTTTTTTCATTAAAAATAAATTCAAACAGTTAATTTACGTTATTACAATGCTTGGTTTATGGCACTCCGAATGCTTTAAATAAACATAACTGAGTACATGTGTGAATATAGGTAAGCGTACAAGAGCGTATGCGGAGTTAAAGTTTGGTTTGTAAGTACATGCTCCTTGTTGCAAATGTGTTACTGTGCGAGAAAATACATTAATGATGCGTGTCGTGGGAAAATCGGGCTTAATGCATGTGCGTTAAGTGTCGCCCCGGATTAGCATGTGCAGTCAGCACAGGCTAATCATAGACGGCGCTTTCCGCTTTTTTTGTATTTTCTGTTCCAAGGAAGTCTCTTCTAAGCATAAATCCACTGTAGACGAAGTGTCGACGCTACGCGCATGCATTAAGCCCGGGTTTCCCACGACGCCTAATTTTATACTGGTCAATATTTTATATTACGATATAACAACGCTCTGCAGACTGCAGCGAAAAAAGTGATATTGTGTTTACTAGTCAAAACTGGTACATTTAACCTCGTCGTTTTCACGTGCTTCCATTGCATTCCACAGGTTCAAATGCTTGACAGTTGAAAACAAGGATATCAATAAAACTGATGGATGCTACCCAATGCGCTTTGTCAAGCAATATAAATGCAATGAGAAGGGCAAAGATATTAAAATGACTAAAAATAAGTAGAAATGCGTACTATATACTATATTGCAGAAATTTTCAAAGTTCCATAACTCTACGAAAAATCATTGAAGTGGAGCATCCTGCTAATATGCACACATCCTTTTGGCAATGAAGCTTCCCACGAAATTTCATCGCAATCTGACCAGTAGTTGCTGAGAAATAGCCCGGACAAGATTTGTGCACTATAGACTATATTTCAAAAATTTTCAACGTCCCATAACTCCAAGAAAAATTATTTAACCGGAAAAACTTGCTAATAATGCACACCTCCACTTGGCAATGAAGCTTCCCATAAAAGTTCATAGAAATCAGGCCAGTAGTTGCTGAGAAATCGCCCGGACACGAATTTATGCAGTATTTACTAATTTCAGAAATTTTAAAAGTCCCATAACTCTGAGAAAAATCATTTAAGCGGAAAATCCTGGTAGAATGCACACCTCCTTTTGGTAATGAAGCTTCCCATAAAGTTTTGTTGAATTCCAGCAAGAAGTTGCTGAGAAATAGCACGGAAAAAAAAGTCAAGAATAGTGCACTATATACTGATTTCATAAATCTTCAAAGTCCCATACCTCTGAGATAAATCATTGATGTGGAACGTCCTGGTAGTATGCACACCTCCTCTTGGTAATGAAGCTTTCCATAAAGTTTTGTTGAACTCCAATAAGTAGTTGCTGAGAAATAGCCCGGACAAAAAGTGAAGAATAGTGCACTATATACTGATTTCATAAATCTTGAAAGTCCCATAACTCTAAGAAAAATGATTGAAGCGGAACGTCCTGGTAGTCTGCACACCTCTTCTTGGTAATGAAGCTCTACATTAAGTTTCGTTGAACTCCGGCCAGAGGTTGCAGAGAAATACCCCGGACAAGAACGTAAAGACTACTACTATATACTAATTTCAGAAATATTCAAAGTCCCATAACTCAGAAAAAATCACTGAAGCGGAACGTTCTTGTAATATGCACACGTGCTCTTGGTAATGAAGTTTCGTTGAAATCTGGCCAGTAGTTGCTGAGAAAGCCTCTGGACAAGAAAGTGTGAAGGACGGACAAATCGGCGACTATATGCTCCCCCGAAATTTTTCAGGGAGCGTAATAAATGATATTTTTCCACGACTTCAGTCTACAACAAGTAAGACGAACGATGCAGAAGCTCATTTTACTGCGAACTCGATCCTGTGCAAATTTACCTGGATCTTGATGGGCATAACCTTTGGAGGTATTGATGATTGCATTCAATATTCGTAACGTAATTATGAATTTTCAAAAAACAACACTCGGTGTATTCCGCTGGAGTTTTTAAACAATATTATTTTACGTTTTGATTTTAGTATAAAATTGTTTCCATAGGAACAGTAAGGCCTATGACACAGTCAGAAGCCGCCGTTGCAAGACTAATACAGACACCGCCGTGACCACAGCTATACCGATTAGATACCGGTTTCAAGAATTCTATGAAATAGCCACCGTGGAAAGAGCAGTTCCTTGGGTAAAGACGTTGCTGCAACATAACTGACTTCATTTTGATGGATGGATAGAAGCATGCGGATTTATTACAGACAGAGGCAGATCCATACATGGAACATTCCAGTTATAATATTAGCGGTGTTTTAGGCAATATAAAGATATTCGACAGTATACTGCCAAACGATGCTGCAAATGGGCCCAAACTGGCTCAGGTACAATACAAAAGCTGTAGTAACAGTTAACTGGATGCCTCCCACAAATAGGCGGTGGTTGGCCAATATTGCTGCCTTACCATTCTAAGCTGGATTTGGGATTACATCCCGGTACTTATAAGTACCTACCTGTGCTAGTTAGCACAAGGGCGCAACATGCATTGACGGGACGGTTTTCATATTAAAACCGTGTGTGCGTGTGTGTGTGTGTGTGTGTGTGCGTGTGTGCTCGTGTGTGTGTATTTCGTAGTTTATGAGGTCCTTCCGCGCCGAAGCTAAATAATGGTTTTTACTGAACGATCTTTAATGTTGGCGTGGTCTTGTGCTGTGGGGGAAATTGTAGTGCCCGGAATAAACCCCACCTGTCCGGTATGGTGACCATCCAACCAAACTCAAGACCTTGAATTAAGTCCCAACCGCAGCGGTGCGACGTAAGCGCGCCAACCACTGCGCCAGCCGGACATCCTAACCGTGTTGGTAAAGCTTTGGGTGCTATATATTGCATTATGTTTGAATTACATTCAAATCCCATAATCTGAACATTTGAAGTGCGTTTCAAATGGCATATGCCTCAATGCAAGAACGACTTCGCGTTTTCACGGAAGTGTTCACGATTTTCACACATCCACATCGAATGTCGCCGTTCCCTTTTAAAAGAAGCTGTTTCTCATCTTGCACAAGTTATGAACTTGTGTAAATTTATTAATTTATATTAAAATAATTGTATAGTTATTATATTCACATAAGTCTTTTAATATACAGTAATTACGATATATTCATTCATATGAGAGTCTCGGGGCGCGTGGACCTATTCACAGACTGGCAAACTGACCATTTTCAATTTTTTGTCACAGATTCCATAAAGAACAGCCAGGTTCGTAATGGGAGACTACAAGACCACAAGCAGCACCAGTCAGATGATAGCCAACACAGGCTGGGACTATCTACAACAGAGACGATTCAACAACAGACTGGCGATGATGTACAGGATAATCCATGGCCTCATTGACATCCATCGTGAACAGTTCCTGCATCCAGCGACAATCTCCACCCGTGGCAGCACCATGTTGCCATTTTGCCGGACTGCACTTTTGCCAGCAGGTATTCGCCTGTGGAACCAGCTGCCAGAACACATCATCACAGCCTAGACCTTGGACACCTTCAAGGCTGGGCTCGCCGCCCACCGCAACTAGAGCCATACAAGGTTTTTATACTCTTTTAACGCTTTTATCTGTGCTTTGTGTCATCACAACGACCTTGTAAATAGTTTTCATTTACGACAATGCCCCAGAGTGAGCCCTGTATATTACTGGAAGAAGAAAAAGAAGAACAAGTACATCGTTAATTGATTAAGCCAAATAACCATCCTGACACAGAAATATATGGGAAATTTCATGTCGTTTATGGATAAGCATAGTTTGAAATGGATTAAATTTTATTAAGTGTTTAGTACGCTGTTCGTCGATATTTTGAAAAACACGTGTACCACTTACATGTCGTAAAAAGTATACGTTATACTGGCGCAATGCCTAAATACGCCACTTGCCTAAATACACCACCCCATGCGAATAAGCGTTTTTTTTTACTTGCGATTTCTATTTTGTTGATCTCGATCAATCAGATACTTTCCATGAACAACGCTGACGAGTTTTCATCTTGATTTGTGCATAAATGAATATTTTATCCAATTATGTTGTGCGTAACCGCATAAATGCAAACAAGCTGCATGTGGGAAATCTATTTCATACTGCGTATGCGCAATTTTGAGGCCCCGCATGGTGTCCATGATACATTTAAATTATTGTGTTTTAATATTATGTGTATGTGAGCATGCGCAGCATAAAAATAACCATTATTCATTGGCATTACATACAATAAAATGCGGAAAAAACTGCTTATTATGCGCAAATGTCTCGTTACTCAAAACCTACATTATTTGTCACACGTGCACGCAGGGCCTCCGTTTAGAGCTATTTTTAGAAATAAAAATGCTTATTTGAAGAAATTAAACATTAACAACAGACAACGAGCTGCTTAATATGGAAAAATTAAATAAGAACAATAGTCAAATGTGAAATAAGCATGTCAAAGTTCCTGATCTACGATTTTCACCAAGCAACTTCGGATCACCGTGTTTATTTTAAACACTAGAAAATGAACATTAAAGAAACAAAAGTGGGAGTTTTGTCAATAGAAGTCAATAGAAGTTGCCTTGAAAACACAAATCATAAAAGAATATTATTTTCGAGCAATTTGAACATTTTAAAGAGGGGTGGCGGATTTAGGCACTCCGACGCTAATTTTTGTTACACTTTTTAGGCCTTCAATTTCAATAAATATTTTTCATTTGCCAAGTATTTTAAATGTCACCAAAACACGCCAGTAAATGCACATTAAACCTAACTTGATTTATGTGATTTTTTATGTCAATCGGTAAACACCTTTTGAAAATATCGTAAAAATACCCCCCAAATGTGGCGGATTTAGGCACTGCGCCAGTACATGTATACATGTCCGGCTGGTTAGCGTGACAGAATTTTGATGCACGAGGACGTAGGTTCGAGCCCCTGCGGAGGCAAATCTTTTGATTCACGAGAACAAGTTTTAAAAGACGCTTGATAATACAGTGTTTCAAACAATATAAAATGGCAAAGTATTTCCATATTTCAACAACCAATTCTTCACCAAATAGTTTTATTTTGTTGTCTACTGTATGCTTCTCTTTTCCAAGCACTGAACCATAAAACAACAGTATATGTCCAGACCAGCGTTCAAAATACGAATGAAAGAAAATATTGAGTAAAATAATTGTATATATTGTGGCACAAATGAACATCAATTTTCTTGAATCCAATAAAAAAATTGTCCATACAATTGTTTGTGTAACCAGTGCACGTGGGCATTCGGCACTATCGGTGCACGATTTGCATGATGCCCATGCGTGACCAGACCAAACAACAACAACAACCACCTCACTGCAACAAGATAGGAACAATAATAGGAAAATAAAAATAGGATAGAAAAAGAAATAAATTGGTACTGGTATTGGCGCAATAAGTTATAAAATAATGTATTATCATAAACGATTGGGTACTGATTATATTTGTGTTGATAATTTGCATGTTTGTCGTTTGTTCAGTAGGTTTTGTTGACAATGTAGTAACAATATTTTCGGATAGAAAATTGCGGATAAAAACATCGTTTGATATCTGACTAACAGTTTGTTAGGTACTATGTTTTTATTTCCTTGGCACAAAACAACGATTGATGTTGACGAATTTATTTGGGGAGAAGACTTTGCTGGTTACAATGCATGGCATAAATTGAGTGACATTACCAAGCAGTAAATATTTAATTTATGGTGAACATAAATGAAGGATAAATACAACATAATCTGAGATATTTTTGTATTTAGCCCATTTGTTTTTATTGTGATACACTGTAACAATGTAAGTCCTTTCTTGTGTCGTGTATTTTTTATAGATAAATGACAGAACTACAACTGTACAACTTAACCAGATTTCAGTAACACCATCTACCAGAATGGACGGGCAGACTGAAAGTGGAAGCTCCTCCAGGCCTGCTGCCATACAGGAGGACAGTTCTACTGGAGGTAGTATAATGACATGTAAATCTAAAGGTGGATTTAGCGGGGTTGGAAGCGACCTACCCACCCCAATAAATAAAATGATAAAATTGTCAAATTACATGTTTGAACCTCATAATAACATTCTCCTCAGTGAAGAATGAAAGATCTATAAGATTATCAGTCTTTTTTATAATGTTATATTGCATAGAAGCTAACACTGATATCACACGCTTTTACTGTCATTGGTTTGCAAAATATTTCACTTAAACATGTATTGGCTGGAAGGTACTGATTTTTTCCGCCCTTCTTAGTTAAAATCCTGTGCATCTGCAATCAGCTATGTTTAACTTTTTTGACAGAGCTGGTTGATAAAAGTGGTATTTCTTTATAATAAATACCCAGTACATGTTTGCACAACATTATGTACAAACTTAGGATGCTCGTTTTGAAAAGAAAATGTGCAGAATTTTTGAGATCTTAAAATATAAATTTATCTTAAAACTAGCACTAAAACTGTTAACTTAAAGAATTTGGAATAAATGTGTCTATTTCAGAAGTCAGGATTTTGATGGTTATTGTGCTATTTAATTTTATCAGAAACTGCTGCATCAGTTTATATTTGTTTGGAACCAATAGTCACAAACTATATTTTCCTTCACAAACATTTGTGTGTCTATTCTTATTTTACAGACATTTCAAATAAATTATGTGCAGAGCAAAGCGATCTTGTGATGGATAAATGTCTAACAGAGGTTGCAACTGAATCGGTGATCGAAAAAACTGATGAAGAAACTGATGTAATTAATCTGTCAGAAGAAATAATGGATAAAAAGGTCAAAAAGGAATTGCTGGAAGCTGATACGCTCATTGCTACAGAGTTGCACGATGATTTAGGAGATATGCTGGATATGCCAGGAGACTGGAGTGTGGTGGATCAGGTCAGGCTTGGAAATTGCCTATCAAACACACTCGTAATATTTTGCAAGCTACTTTTGTGTCAACTCTCAAAATAACAAATTTTTTACTCGCAAAAACACATACTTATTTCAGGTGGAATGATAACTATACTACCCAAAAATATGACTATACCAGTGTTTTATTTTTCTAACTTTCGAAGAATAACACTGTATTTTCTTTCTCCATAACACAACAAATGCTAGATCTACTATTGCGCATATTTTCTTTCTCCATAACACAACACATGCTAGATCTACTATTGCGCATGGATATTTCACGATTTTAAACAAATACATGCCCCTTTTTTCACTTTCAAAATTTTGCAAGTTTTGACAAAATTTACTCACATTGTCCACTTTGCGAGCTTGTGAGTTCAAATTCAATTGTTGCAGGTAACTGAGACAGGAGCAGAGTGGGACCCTGTCGATCAGGAAGCAGAGAAAGCTGATGTATTCGACAGTGCTGTCATGGCTGAAGAGTTTGAGGGCGATTTGGGTACCGACAATGAAGAAACTGGGGACGATGTCTCGAATGTTAGCGTTACTAAAGTTGACAGTCCTGACAAGGAGGCTGAAAGCAACGGTAAAACAGATGATGTGGCAGTCAGTTGGACGAAAGGAAACAGTGAACGCCCGGAAGGTAAGAATCAGTTTATCAAGAAACTTAGGTGATATACTAGCTTTTAAAACACATGCTTTCATAAAGAAAAACATGCTTAAATAATAAAAATTAAATATATTGCAAGTATCTACAATAAACTCCAAATTGCAACGATATCGCTTTTAGCAATATAATGAGATCGCTTATACCCGGTGAATATGGTCACCGCATACTGTTGAAATAAAATTGGAAATCACAGTATACTTCGTGGAAAAAGTCAGTGAACAGACAATATGTATCTGTATTTAAATTCAAATATTTAACAATCTATATACTCCATGATAAAACCATGAGTAGTGCTAAAATTGTGTAGATCTCGGTAAAAAACAAGTACCTGTATTGAATGATATGCATAATTCACATTTAAACCTTAAGTTTCAATATAAAAGTTATAGTTTCAATCGTGTTTATTCAACAAAAACATAGTGATACGATCACAGAAGCTTAAATGAGGTTCTACCACATGAATTATAGCCAGAATGGAAGAAAAATCTGAATATATATCTGAAAATTCACTTCATGAATAAAAGACATGGACACTTTTTCGCTTCGTCTATGACGATGGACGAATTTTAGGAAAATATGTGGTAAGAATATTTAGTAGCGATACCCACTGCGTTCCATAGAACTAAAATTATTGTCATATTATGATGAAAACATTTTCTTGCACTGCACTCTGTTTATTTGTCCATAAGTATGCGGTGCCCATCCATTCATTATAAAGGTAACGTAGTTTTATTACGTCAGTATACGGTGACCATATACACCGTGTTATAGAGATATATCGCATATAACGATGCTGAGTCCAAGGTCCCGGCCTAATCCCTATATACTTTAATTGATATAACATCGGTTGTAATGATATCGCATGTAATGAAGTTACAGGTATAATGGCCCATTCGCAAATATTCCCCTTTTATTGCAATATTTGGAGTCTTTGTCAGGTGTGAAAACAATGCTCTGAGTAATCAGCCTAATTGAATAACCAGTGTTGTGGTAATCAATTAAAATTGGCTTTGAGGGTGATTGATCCTATTAGAGTTTTATATCTATACAATAACCATCGGTTGCTTCTGGCAGTATTAAATGACGTCAGTCAACATTATTTAATACTATTAGAACATTATATACGTGTACACATGCCGTTTAAAAAGAAATCATTGTGGTGATCTTTGATTTTATCTGAAATATTTATGTGTTAAATTGCCATAAACTGATTGCATTTCCTGATGTGTCCATTTTACATAGTTCTAAGTTTAATGTGTATATGTAAAATGATCGGTGTTGCATCTCTGTTATATACATGTATGTCCATGCTCTTGGTTGCCTATTTACGAATGTAACAATATTCAGATACAGCGATATAAATTCTATGGTCCACTCAATATCGTTATAAGCGGAGTTTACTGTATTTTCATTTTGTTGAAATGTTGACATCCTTTGTAGAAAATTCAGTTTCAAACCCATTTTCCAGATGAAAAAGGGCAAATTGCGGTTACAAGAAATCCTAAAGAACGAACCACGGTTGAGGTTGAAATAGATTTGATCGATGATAGCGATGATGTACAGGTAACTGCCGTTAGTGGAGAAGCAGATAACCATAAAGAGTCGAGCAGCCCAAATACTGATGTATTGACCGAGGCCAGAGCAGGCACTAACAATTTTGGAAATAGTAACGTATTTGAACAAGTTTCACAAACAAAAGCTTGTATAGATAATACACCAGCCTGTCAAAAAGAATTAAAGCAGATTGAAGAACAACCAGCAGATGATAGTGAGGACGTTACTGACAGGAAGAAAAATCTGTTAGACAAACAAAGGCCACATTTTCTGAAAACAGAAAGCTCTGATAAAGTTTCTTTTACGTTCAGAAGTGTAGAAAGTACAGATGATGAATGTGTGGAAGTATCTGGGATAACAGATGGGGATTTCATGGTAGTGGAGGATGATTCTGATGTAAGGGTTTGTTTAACAAATCAGCTAATTTGTGTATGAGTATTTATGATCTTCTCTAAGTGGATTTGTACGACAATTGGTTAGGTTTGACAAGGGCATTGCACAGTTATTTACCCTCGAACTTCAGTAAATTATATTCATATTGTTACAATGGTGTTTGGCGTCATTTGCTGATAACTGTGTCAAAATGATAGTCATCATGTTTGCTAATTTATTAGTTTAAAATAAGAATTAGTTAACTACTAATGCAAACAAACATCCTGTGTCCCATATGTGTTTCAAATACATGTATATATGAGGCGCGTCGTGGGAAAAATGGTCTTTATGCATGTGCGTAAAGTGTCGTCCCGGATTAGCCTGTGCAGTCCGCACAGGCTAATCCAGGACGGCACTTTCCGCCTACAGTGGATTTATGTTTAGAAGAGACTTCCTTGAAACAGAAAATACCATAAAAGCGGAAAGTGCCGTCCTGGATTAGTCCGCACAGGCTCATCCGGGACGACACTTTACACACATGCATTAAGACCTGTTTTCTCACGATGCGCCACATATGTAATAGACAATCCGGTGATTGTTTTTACTGCTTTGGGAACGGGTCTAGTACACATGACGTTGGGAATTTCTCGTTGTGAAATCTTGCTTATCTGGAAACATTTAAAACCCTACAAATAACTACATACCCTGGTAATTGTCATCTTAGTTTTATAAATCCTAGGTATCTAGGATTTGGGCATTACACATTTGGGCATTTTTCATTTCAACTGGGAAAAATAAACCATATTTAGCATTTGGAGTGGGTCCTTTTATGAGACCCTGTTTAATAAGGAAAGAAATCACTACAGACTGTACATTTCTTCACCCCAGGTTATAGAGATACCTGACAGCCCAGCGAAGGAGACTGTTAAAGATCCAGCGATCATGTCTGCTAAAGGTACCAACAGAGATTGCTTGGCCAAGTGTACAAGTTAAAGGCTGGAGCATTTTTGAATCAGCTTTTATCATTTTATGATTTTAGATAAATGCCCTGTGTATTACACTTGAATTCAAATTTGTTATTATTGAAATATGTTTCATATAACCATTATTTCTCATTCCATTATCAGAGATATAAATTTACACTCACCCAGTTGCCAATGGAGAGTTGTTTTGCAGCTGGGTGACTGGATTCAACCAGTAATTAGCCCAGTTGGTAAACTGCATGCAGTAAATACCCAGCCCAAAGTCGAGAAGTTGAAATACATTATTTCATATTACGTAACTTAAACAAACTTTGGAATCTTGAACAAACATATGACTGAGAATGTTTATTTTAGTATGTGAATCAAACTTCAATAGCTAAAATGAGCTAAATAATGTCAGTTCTAATGAGGTTAAGTGACTCATGATTTCAAAACTGGGCTTGTAATTTTTCAGGGTCTCAAGCCCATTTGGCCCATAACCCAGGAATGTTAATATATATCCCCGCATTATGTTGTTAAAGGTCAAGTTTATGTATTTGATTTCATTTTACTAAGGTGATAAAGAAAAGGCATGTGATGAAGTGAAGGATTCCGCAGCGTCGGGTTCACTAGTCGCCCAAAAGCCAGTGATCATTTTTGACAGAGGATTTGAAATACCCGTTCCAAAATCATTGAGCAAGTGTAAGTATTTTATTACAGTTTATACTGTATATTTTGTAAAACGTTTAAGAAATAAATCTGCAAAACACTTAAATCAATTGACCGCTAAGATCAATAGCTCTTTCTGCAAACATTTCTTTCAAAGATTTACAAAAACAGATGTTCAACATGCATGTGCATTGCCTTTTGAAAAAAAAGAGGGCATTAATTTATTACCATAGTAGAATGGGAGGTTTGGATATTATTAAATGTAAATGGGGGGGGCGTCATTTACGGGGGGGGGGGGGGCATTTTTCAGGGAATATACGGTAATAAGATTAAAATTTTATCCAAATGTACATTCTTTATTGACCATCTGATGGTATGTTGTGATGATTTGCACACATA
Source organism: Congeria kusceri (assembly GCA_027627225.1). Classification (NCBI taxonomy): domain Eukaryota; kingdom Metazoa; phylum Mollusca; class Bivalvia; order Myida; family Dreissenidae; genus Congeria; species Congeria kusceri. The sequence goes on along the minus strand of CM051031.1, from coordinate 70,085,043 downwards.
TTTATGTATTGTAGTGAAGCAGTTGACAGTGAATATTGGTCCCATACGCTTGATTGATCTGCACTGCAAGCAACTGTACAACATTCTCAAGATCAACCGCACTTTTGAAATTAAATTTGAACCGAAGGAAAAGACTCTTGACAATGGCACCACGGTAGTGGATTATTGTGGGTCAGTGTCAATGAAGTGCGCTCTTTTAAACAGAACTTTAAATTTCTATCTACCGGTACATGGATATACATTTTCATTCTGAGGTTTTTGGCCAACTGGCCTCACAACCCTGCAAAAAATTACGAGCCAAGCTTTGACATCATGAGCTACTTAACCTCTTTAGAACTGACATTTTTTATCTCATTTTAGCTATTGAGATTGTGGCGCGTCGTGAGAAAACCGGTCTTAATGTGCATAAAGTGTCGTCCCGGATTAGCCTGTGCAGTCCGCACAGGCTAATCCAGGACAGCACTTTCCGCCTACAGTGGATTTATGTTTAAAAGAGACTTCCTTGAACAAAAAATACCATAAAAGCGGAAAGTGCCGTCCTGGATTAGCCTGTGCGGACTGCACAGGCTAATCCGGGACGACACTTTACGCACATGCATTAAGCCCGGTTTTCCAACGACACTTCTCGATTATATTTACATTTGTGAAACACATTTTTTCAGCCATTGGTTTGTTCAGGATTCCAGTCTGTATAAATTCTGTAATTTGAATGTATCATTGTCAAAACACAGCACATTTACTAAATACACAAACATCTAATTAGACCTCACTTTGTTTATGGTGTTCCTGTGTTATGACCTATAGCCTGGATAAGATTAACACTTTCATATTGAAACTACTTAGTTTTCAGGCAGATGTATGCTGGCCTGTAATCATGCAGATTTTTCAGTTGTTGCACCACTGGCATAGTACACTTAGCGGTATCTTTTTTTTGCAGGTATGTGCGTCTGCCCTTCCAGATCTCCTTCCCACCTGTGCTGGTGAAAATAGCATCCAAGCTGAGTGACCTGAACATCAATGGACGCGACATGTCCGTGAAGTTTCCTGAGGCTTTCAATCGCGCTGTAGAAGGTTAATTTTCTTACAAGTAGATGAAAAAGTTGTAGCTAGTTTTAACCTGTTTATTTAAGCCTGATTGTGTCGAAAGCCACAGGCCTATTGAGACACTTTCGAGTCAGTTTCCTGGGTAGAACCAGTATTTGGTGGTTCTAGAGAAAGATCATTCAAACTATATATTTATCACATGCTATACCTTGTTTTCCATGTAATACAACCTGGACGAATATTGTTATCTTACACATGTGTAAGATGACATTTTGAGCGTTTTCATTGGCTACATATTTTTCGACTGACCAATCGCATGAGTTATTTTGGTGAAATGACGTCAGTATGAAATGCAGTAAACAACTTTTAGGATTTATCGACATGCTTTGGTAAAATTAGAAGCATTTTTTCGTTTAAAAACATGTGATAAAAACGATCTGACACTCGTTGTCATTTCATATCATGTTTGATTAAACATGTCCAGGATATAACACAATTCCTGAACTCGTTTTATAAAATATGATATAAAATGACATCTCGTGTCAGATCCTATAAAAAAAATACCTTAGAGGTCTGTATCTCAGCTTAAAACTTAACACAGATTATGATTTCAAGGAAGTAGTTGAGAGCTGACATGTACATTGTCTGTTTAATATATATTAATATTTTGTGGTTAAGCAAACACTAAATTGCTAAAAAAACTGTTGTGCTTCAATTGGTATGATATATTTTGTGGTACGACTCATAAATACATTATTAATGCTTTAAATGTATTAGGGAAACATCTAGGATCTAAAAAGGTACAGGGTACTGCTAAAAAGGAGCAGGGGGGAAATCCGGACCAGTTTGTTGACATTTTTTTAATAATATGCTAAATCCTGGGTTTTAATGAGTCTACTACTTCTGATTAAGCTTTTAAGGCATAGTCTATTTATAAGTAGTTGAATTATTTGCAAAAATATGTTAAATTCCAAAAGATATTTAAGATTTCTGTATTGACCAGCCCAGAGGGCAGCACTCGGGATCTAAAACGAAGCAGGGTGCAGCACCATGCGATTCTGCTCTAGATCTTTCCCTAATTTATGCATAGTTAACATATTCATCCATATACATGAATTATAATACACCTTGAATAAGACTACATCTTGTTGCTTCTTGATGATGATGAAATTAAATATTGTAATTATCAAAACAATGATTCTGAATATGATGATGATGGAAGTGGGTAATGATGACATGAACATAAACAAGAACTGAATAATCAAATGGTATGAGAATAAGAAATACAAATATTCTAATGGCATTTTAGTCATTGTTTCCATCGCTAGTTTTCAGGGCTTTATTGTATCACATGCTATACCTTGTCTCCCGTGTAATACAACCATTATGAATATTTCTATCTTACACATGTGTGAGATAAGATTCTGAACGTTTTCATTGGCTAGATATTCTTTGACTGACCAATCGCATGACGTTATTTTGGTGAAATGGCGTCGTCAGCATGAAATGACGTCATGCCAATACACAACTTTTAGGATTTATAAACATGTTTTGGTTAAATTAGACGGGTTTTTTTCGTTTAAAAGCATGTGATAAAAAAGATCTGACACTCGTTGTCAGTTTATAGCATATTTTATTAAACTTGTCCGGGAAATTCGTTAGTAAGCTCGCCAAAGGCTCACTTACTAAAAAAATTCCTGAACTCGTTTAATAAAATATGGTATGAAATGACAACTCGTGTCAGATCCTATATGTGTGTGATATTGTAAAATATGGTATGAAATGACAACTCATGTCAGATCCTATATGTGTGTGTGTCAGATCCTGTATGTGTGTGTCAGATCCTATATGTGTATGTCAGATCCTATACGTGTGTTTCAGATCCTATATGTGTGTGTCAGATCCTATATGTGTGTGATATTGTAAAATTTAGGGTGGCCACCAACTCTGGAAAACAGGAAAAAGTGTGAAAAAAATAACTGCAGGGAAAATAATGCAATAAAAATATCATTTATGTGTATATTTAAAAGTTAACAGAAGTAACAAATGCTAGATGATGAGATTGGCATTGAAATAGTCATGTATACTGCAACCACTATGGCGTATGCACCAATTGTGCTGGTTATCTGAAAACAAATGTCAGGGAAAATCACATTTTGGTCAGAGAAATATCAGGGAAATATCAGGGAATTTTGCGTGGGAGTTTCAGTGGCCACCCTGAAATTAATGTGAAACAGCTGCATCTGTGAACCATCATGTTACATTAATGTTACAGCTCATTAAAATCATCTCCTGTCCGATGCTACTATATTATCCGCTGACTGGATCTGATGACTTCGCATTTGGAGTCACGTTCAGATGACCTTTTCAGGAGCCAATCAAACTGTTGCCTTAAAAGTGTTGTGGTATAACTGCATTTATAAATCACAAATACTATGCACGAAACTACCGTGAACTTTGGATGTTAACTCGCCTAAGGAACCACTATATCCTTTGTTATCTGCGTGAATATTAATTGTAAATGATTTATTCCCGAGTATCAGCTGGAAATGCATCACTTTTCAAAAACCGTGGCCAAACATTGCTGTTCAAAAGGCAATTTCATTGGGCGCAGCAGTGCTGATATTTTATTGTTCGGATGGTCATTTGAACGTGACCTGTTACACGATGTCTTCTGATCCTAACAATGTAAGGAGTTGATTTTAATGCGATTGCATCATGTTACTGACTTTGATTACAGTGACTTCTTACACTTCAGAGTGCAATGCTTGGGTACAGAAGAGAAACCAGTACAGCCAGTCTTGTCCCTGTAAGTACAAGTACAGGAAATACTCAGATCGGTGTGTGAAGCTGTAAGTTCTTTGAATATCAAGAGTTGGACGTGAAACTATTGTAACGGATGTAGAAATGTTAAGCAGATACGATAGTTTCACACTCACTCCTCGATTCTTAATTTGTAGGAACTAACAAAACAAAACCATTTTTGTCAAATTGATACAACAAAAATAGAACTTTGCATAAATGAATCTGTTTCGACTTTTTGCCATCGTGATGAAAGTCATCTGTGTCAGTCCAATGAGTGGCTTCAGGGTTAGAAATTGCCTATAAAACACACCCGTAATATTTTGCCAGTTATTTTGGTGTTAACTTGCAAAATGACAAATATAACTCGCAAAAACACATATGAGGCAAACCAGGCTTAATGCATGTGTGTAAAGTGTCCACACAGGCTAATGGGGGACGACACTTTCCACTGTTATGGTATTTTCTGTTTCAAGGAAGTCTTTTCTAAACATAAATCCACTGTAGGCGGAAAGTATCTTCCCGGATTAGCCTGTGCGGACTGCACATGCTGTTCCAGGACAACACTTTACGCACATGCATTAAGCCCAGTTTTTCCACGACACGCCTCATATATATTTCAGGTGGAATGATATACTGCCGCAAAATATGATTACCGGTTTACCAGTGTTTAATGTTATTACATAACTTTCCAATAATATCACTGTAGTTCCTTTTTCCATAGCACAACACAAACTAGATCTACTTTAGAACACAAATATTTCTCAAATTTGAGTAATTATAAGCTTTTTTTTTCAATCACAAAGTTTTGCAAACTTGGACAAAAATTACTCGCATGTTCTATTTTTCACTCACATTTTGCAAGTATGATGTCCTAATTTGATGCCTGTGCTATTCATGGGGATCCCATAACATGACATGACATGATCAGTAACTGCAGGTCTGGACAGATATTACAATACCTGCAATACAGATATTCAAACTAATATACTACTATGTAAGTGCTACCAGTAGCTAAATTAGTCATTGGCTGCTGAAATTTCTAATTGGCTACTACAATATCTGAAAATATTTGACAATTAAGCATAGTTTGACACTTTCTGATGAAAGCATTTATAAATAACGTATATTTTTGTAAAAAAAAAAAAAATGCTACTAATTCATATTTCTTTGTACCAACGTAGATCGAGCCAAGTGTATTTTATCGAAATTTGTAAATGTCATAAAAAAATTAAAATTTGAATATGAACGCAGAAGTTGTGTTAATAAGGTTGAGGATATGTTGTTCTTTGAAGAAACGTCATTCAGTCCTCAAAATTAGCAGTTTGGCCAAACAAGACCAAATACTTATATTATTACTTGAGAGCTAGAAATGGTTACAAGCCTGTCTACCGTAGATAAAAATGAGAATCTAAGCAAGTCCAGTTGAAATTTACCAGTGCAAGGCTTTCGGGCTTGTGCTATTTTCAACCTCTGTTATTGAGTAAAGGCCATTGTTTCCACGGAAACTTCAACACTGGCTGAAATGTTCAGTCAGAAACCAAGATCTCTGTAAACACTTACTGCTGACTAGGAGGCTGGACTGGTGATAACTCGCGTGTGGATACTCATGTCAGTATTAACAATCATTAGAGGTTGTTGTTGAAGACATTGAAGTTGTAATTATTTTGAGGAACGGCCTAAAATAGAGAGAACTTTGTTCAGAAACCAATGAGAACTGACCTGTAGTCACTTAGTTACAATCCATAAGAGAAAGTGTACAGGACTGTTTTGTGTCAGTGAAATAGTGCCTACTAGAATTATTTATTAAACTTATTATTTACTAATAATGGCTGGTGACTAGGGATGCCAACGAATATCCAGATAACCGGTTATCCGGTTACTATGTATACATCCGGTTACCAAGTTAGTAACCGAATATTCGTATAAAAATTGACAATCTGATTTTTCTCGTTTTTTTAGGCATACAAACGCCCTTCTTGCATGTATATTATTAACACAACACAGCTATAGGCCTCTACAGGAGGTCTCCACCTCGTACTGCGGACGTGTCATAAACACACCACTCAGTCGGAATACGATTACCATAAAACAACAAGTGGTGCTTTCACACCACACTGACTTTGACAGGACTATTCAACGGAACAAGATGTCACAATCGATTATGCCAATTAGGTGCATCTCTCTTGATAAGAGATGGTTCTCTACCAGTTAAAATAAAATATATAGTAACATTGATCCATCCTTGTTTTTGTGTTTATGTGCATTTGATTAGCACATTGCGTGTTTTACTCAAACATCGCAATTTACGGGTTTACCATACACCAGTCAGCCTTAACACCTACTTACCTTTATGCAAATCAAATGTTTAATTGGGGTACTTTAATTGAAGGGCATAACAACATTGCACGCTACACACAACAAACAAAACGCACAGTTTACTAACAGAAATCGACATAGTTTGTTACATGTACTTTTTTCAATAATGAAATTGTATTGTGTTTTCGAAATAGAAGTATCGTCTAGATGTGAACTTAATTTTGCACCTTTAACATGTGCCAGATTCCGGCCGACAATGCCGATCTATACGGTTATCCGGATAGTATCCGGATATTACATACGAATAACCGGATACCAATTTTGGTAGCCGTTGACATCCCTACTGGTGACTGATTTTAGTCAGTTTGTCAATGGCCACATCATTGTCAGTTGATAGAGGAAACTACTGGCCTACTGCATTACTGGCACGCATGCCAACATCTTTGACGTAGAGAGTGGGAAACTTTACAGTTACTAGTGGCTCACATACTGACATCTTTGACATAGAGAGTGGGAAACTGTACAGTTTCTAGTGGCACGCATACTGACATCTTTGCCATAGAGAGTGGGAAACTGTACAGTTACTAGTGGCTCGCATACTGACATCTTTGACATAGAGAGTGGGAAACTGTACAGTTTCTAGTGGCACGCATACTGACATCTTTGCCATAGAGAGTGGGAAACTGTACAGTTTCTAGTGGCAGGCATGCTGTCATCTTTGACATAGAAAGTGCGAAACGGTACAGTTTCTAGTGGCAGGCATGCTGACATCTTTGACATAGCAAGTGCGAAACTGTACAGTTTCTAGTGGCAGGCATGCTGTCATCTTTGACATAGAAAGTGCGAAACTGTACAGTTTCTAGTGGCAGGCATGCTGTCATCTTTGACATAGAGAGTGGGAAACTGTACAGTTTCTAGTGGCACGCATACTGACATCTTTGCCATAGAGAGTGGGAAACTGTACAGTTGCTAGTGGCTCGCATACTGACATCTTTGACATAGAGAGTGGGAAACTGTACAGTTTCTAGTGGCACGCATACTGACATCTTTGCCATAGAGAGTGGGAAACTGTACAGTTTCTAGTGGCAGGCATGCTGTCATCTTTGACATAGAAAGTGCGAAACTGTACAGTTTCTGGTAGAAAACTATAGAAAGATTGGCCTTCAAATCAGGATTCTGTTTTCGACCAGAGACCTTTGTTTATTCCATGTAAATGGTTCTGGGTTGAAAAGGTTTCAAATGTATGCACTCTGGATTCTTATGTACATCAGTGAATACATGTACTAATATTCATATGGATGTTTATGAATCCTTGACCGAGATATTTATTTATTTGCTATGTGTATTTGGTTTGTATTGTGTTAAAAAAATTAGCCAGTCTGTTGACATGCATTGAACAGCATTCAAAGACAGTTTGCTGCTTGAACAGGAAACATGTATGTTGTTTGTAGTGAAAGGCAAAAGAGACCTTGACATGAGGTCCTGCCTTGTTCTGCACTGTCTGACATACACACATCTTAAGTCAGCTTCTCCGCGAAAGTCTGTCAGACCTCAGACAAGGCTAGTGAAAAGCTAGTAAAACAAAGCTAGTAAAACTGTGCCAGGTTCAAGCTAGTAAAAAGCTAGTAAAACAAAGCTAGTAAAACTGTGCCGGGTTCAAGAAAAATGGCCAGAACACTGGGCCCTCTTGGCTGGTGAACAATTCTAGTCAAGCAGCTATGTGCATGCTTAATGTTTTTGAGTGCCAGTAATATGGAGTTGGGGTCAGTAATAATTAAGAGAAAAACCTCCTGGCTAGCACTGGATTTCTGACTTTCGCGGAGACTGAGATCGGAAATGTGACAGTTTGCAGGATGTTGATATACAGACTCGCAGGCAGTTACTGAGTTCTTGTCATTTTACAGTTGAAGCGCGACAGCGACGCCTTATGATACAACAATGGCCAAAAGATGAAACATCGGAAGAAAAGCTGAAAGAGCTCTTTCCCAATGTTGATAAAATAATAATGCAGATTGGGAAAGATTACGATAACCAAGATATTTGCCTGTAAGTCAATAATAATGCAGATTGGGAAAGATTACGATAACCAAGATATTTGCCTGTAAGTCATCTAAGGCCAATGTTTTATTTGGCTCTTTACCAATTACAGTTTAAACACGCATGTACAACTGTATGTGACAGTTTGTATAAAGAGTTGATGGCAGACCTACCAGATGCCATTATTCTGTGGCATGTATTTATGAACATAGACTGGACTAGTTGTCAAGCAGTAAGTCCTCTACTGTGGTACATGTATACTGTATAGTGCAAATATCTGCAGTGCCAAGCGTTGGCATTTTAAAAAGTGTTTTGATTTGGCAGTCTCATTAATTGATGCAAACTTAACGATTGCCATAATAAATTCTTTACTGAGTTACTACTGGTGTGCAACAATTGAGGGAAAATGTGAGATACTGCTGTAAAATCTCAAACATCATTTCCCCGCAGTCAAATTGTTACTTTTCACAAGTTCATTTAACGACTATTAACAGACTAGTCACTCACAATGGGAGCAATTATATGTAATTCTGCATGAAACTGTTACAGTCATGGTAAAAGAGTTTCCTTTAAATTTAATACTATTTAATTTCTATTTTATAAATGGTACTGTTTTTATGCCCCCATCATCTATTGATGTGGGCGGCATATAGTGATTGTCTTGTCCATCCGTACAAGGTTAACTAGATTTTGCTGTTCAATCTAGCACCTGGATATTTATACAGTTGTTGCCTATGACCATTCCTAATCCACCCATATCACCCAACGCTTTTTAACCTTGAAATAAATTTGGTCTTAGAATAATTCAAATGGGCTGTCCAGCACCAATCAGGGGCATCTGTGTTTATCGAACACAGCGTCTTGTTTTCTTTTCAGATTGTTATCATTTATTGGGGTAGAAGATTTTCAAATGAGTTGTGTATTTTACAATGTCCATGCCCTAGCTCTCATGGCTGGCCCATGCCCTAGCTGTCATGGCTGGCCCATGCCCTAGCTCTCATGGCTGGTCCAAACCCTAGCTCTCATGGCTGCTCCATGCCCTAGCTCTCATGGTTGCTCCATGCCCTAGCTCTCATGGCTGCTCCATGCCCTAGCTCTCATGACAAGTCCATGCCTTGGATCTTATAACTGGCCAGTATAGATCTCGTGGCTGGTCCACGGCCTAGATTTCATGGTTGGTTCGTACCCTAGATCTCATGGCTGGTTCATGCCTTGGATCTTATTACTGGCCAGTATAGATCTCCTGGCTGGTCCACGGCCTAGATTTCATGGCTGGTTCGTACCCTAGATCTCATGGCTGGTCCATGCCTCGTATCTAATGACTGGTTTATGCCCTAGATCTCATGACAAGTCCATGCCTCGTATCTAATGACTGGTTTATGCCCTAGATCTCATGGCTGGTTCTTCCTTTAGATCTTACGGATGGTCCTTGCCCTAGATCTCATGACTGGTCCATGCCTTAAACCTCATGGCTGGTCCACGTCCTCGATCTCCTAGCTGGTCCATGCTCTAGATCTTATAGCTGGTCCATGTCCTAAATCTCATTGCTGTCCATTTCCTAGATCTCATAGCTGACCCATGCCCTAGATCTCATAGCTGGTCCATCCTATAGATCTCATAGCTGACCCATGCCCTAGATCTCATAGCTGACCCATGTCCTAGATCTCCTAGCTGGTCCATGCCCTAGATCTCCTAGCTGGTCCATGTCCTAAATCTCATGGCTGGTCCATTTCCTAGATCTCATAGCTGGTCCATGCCCTAGATCTCATAGCTGGTCCATCATATAGATCTCATAGCTGGTCCATGCCCTAGATCTCATAGCTGGTCCATGCCCTAGATCTCATGGACTGGTCCATGCCCTAGATCTCATAGCTGTTCCATGTCCTAGATCTCCTAGTCGGTGGTCCATGTCATAGATCTCCTAGCTGGTCCATGTCCTATTTCTCCTAGCTGGTCCATGTCCTATTTCTCCTAGCTGGTCCATGTCCTAGATCTCCTAGCTGGCCCATGCCCTAGATATGATAGATGGCCCATGTCCTAGATCTCCTAGCTGGTCCATGCCCTAGATCTCATAGCTGGTCCATGTCCTAGATCTCCTAGCTGGTCCATGCCCTAGATCTCATAGCTGGTTCATGTCCTAGATCTCTTAGCTGGTCCATATCCTAGATCCCCTAGTAGGTGGTCCATGTCCTAGATATCCTAGCTGGTCCATGTCCAAGATCTCCTAGCTGGTCCATGTCCTAGATCTCCTAGCTGGACCATGCCCTGGATATCATGGCCGGTTCATGCCCTGTATCGCCATGGCCTGGTTATTGGTGATTAAACATATTTTATATATGTCTGAGAATGTCGGTATGCTTGATAGAGGTCTGAATGCCTATTGCAACACCGAAAATGCTAATATTTATTTTAAATCTGTCTAGGTAATTCGTTTCCCTATAAATAAATTCAAGAGTCAGTTCAGATAAATTCTGAGCTCAGCTTTATACTATCAATCAATCAATTTACTACATTACTGAACAGGGCAGTGTACTTGGAATTCGCCTCTGTAGCTGACCTGGAGCAGTTTCTGAACACTGGAGCCTCGAACATCGCCCTTAATGGGAGACTCATCACCTTCTCCCGGATCATCAGTAAGCATGCCTTTAGACCAGAGATTTTTTTTATTTTAAGTTTCTCAGACATTTTGGGAAAACTGTCCATTTTGAGACAGAAATGAAAAAAAAAACAAAATAAAACTAAAAATCTATTATAAACACATTCATGATTTATGTTGAATTAGTATATGCTTAAATGTGTTTCTTTTCATTATAACTATGAGTTAAAAACATTTCATATCCATAAGGAATGTGGCATTAGTAAAAATCAATGTTTTATCTGTTGGCTTGCACTGGTACAAAGACTATAGACAGCTCCAGATAACTTTCAATGTAGATTGAATGTACACCCAAACAAGAATGCTTGTTTTCTTCTACCACAGAGCGCGGCGCCAAACCATACCCAGTGCATGCACCAGGCCAAGAAGGGAATAAGATTTCTTCAAACAAAACTCCTGGAAACAAAAATAGTCCCAGATCATCCTATAACCCACCGTTTGGGGCGCCAGCAGTTGGAAACAAGTGGCAGAGGGGCCGAGGTCGAGGCTTCAGGGGCAGAGGTACGTCTATACAGATAACTAGATAGTCGGCCGTGCGTACACTCGTAATTTCTCCATGAAAATTCACAAGATACGCGCAAAAAATAAAGCTAGGGTGTACATTTACGCACAAAATTTCATATTTTTGCAGACACATGCAAATGGAAATCAGACCCATAAATGTTATCTGACTGTTAAAGGTGTGGATATGTTTTTATTGTCTTATTGAAATGTCTACTACATTATTTAACATCACCTTAATTGTATTCGTTTGACTTTCCGAATTAGTTTCCAACTGAAAGTACATTTACTTCCATACATTTTGATCAGTGGGTACATTCACCCTAGAAATTCTTGTTTGAGTGTACATTGACCATCTGTATCTTCTTCAGCTGTAAACCAAGGATTACATCCAAAGTTTTTGTTCCAGTCTAGATCCATCCATGTGCTACCTTACACAATACACAACCAAACGAGGGAACCAATTTTCGTGCATCCTCATACAAATAAATAAATGGGTCTAACTATATATCAATCCTCACAATTTAAAATGACCTAACTGATCTTATAAAGTACACTACCATAAATTGAGTTATTAAACTAAGGTGATGAAATGTACACATTGTCATAAAATATGGCATCCTAAGAGCTCTCCGAGAGCTGAAGATGAGTTATGTTTCAGGTGGTCGTGGAGGCAATGGCAGGCCAGGGGCGGTGGGTAGCTCACCCAGGACTACCCCTCACAGTGGGCACCACGCACCTAGGGTTAGCACTCACTTGGGACTTTTACAGTTATTTATTTAAAACCTATTTATTTTAGCTCCATTGTGTTGAAATTCTAGCTTTATCAAGACACTTTTGAGTCTGTTTCCTGGGTAGAACCAGTGCTTAGTGTCTTATGAGAACGATCTTTCAAACTTACCTGAGGGATTGAACTCATGATCTCCCTATTGCAAGGTGGACACCATATTCACTTACCACTGCAACTCATGTATAGTTGACACACTTCATTCTACAGATTAAGTCTAGCAACTTTCAATAATATATTTGATGACAGATCCTGAGTGCTCATGGTGAGCTTTTGTGATCGCCTTTTGTCTGTCATCCATCGTGCGTCGGCCGTCGTGCGTTGTCAACATTTACCTTGTGAACACTCTAGAAGCCAGATTTATTGGCCAATCTTCATGAAATTTGGTCAGAACATTTGTCCTAATGATATCTTGGTCGAGTTCGAAACTGGGTCATGTGTGGTGAAAAACTAGGTCACTAGGTCAATTTGAAGAAAAAACTTGTGAACACTAGAAGTTTTCCTTACATGGCTATAGTGAAAGCTTGTGAACACTCTAGAAGTCACATTTTTTGCCCAATCAGCAGGAAACTTGCTCAGAACCTTTGATCTTATGATATCTTGGCGGATTTCGAAAATGGTTCCGGTCCGTTGAAAAACATGGCCGCCGGGGGGGGCAGTTTTCCATATATGTCTTTAGGAAAAGGTTGTGAACACTCTAGAAGTCACATTTTTTGCCCAATCAGCATGAAACTTGCTCTAAACCTTTGTTCTTATGATAACTTAGCCGATTTAGAAAATGGTTCCAGTCCGTTGAAAAATATGGCCGCAAGGGGGGGGTCAGTTTTCCTTATATGGATATATTGAAAATTTTAAAAAGCTTGTGAACACTCTAGAAGCCACTTTTGTATTCCAATAATCATGAAACTTTCTCAAAACATTTGTCGCAATGATATCTCAGACAAGTTCGAACCCAGGTCATGTGGTAAAATACTAGGTCACCAGGTCAAATTGAAAAAAACTAGCTTGCGAACAATCTAGAGGCCACATTTTAGCCGAATGTTCATGTAACTTGCTCAGATCAGTTAAATTCCTTAGCCCCTCAGGTAAGTGACCTAGGGCCTGATGGCCCTCTTGTTAATAAGTCTAAAAGCTGTTAGTGTTTACATAAATGATTGCATTATAAATGGGTTTGGAGGAATGCAAAGAAATAATTATTTTTTCGGGGTTAACAGAATGCACGTAGTGAACACACAAGGTCTTCCCGGGAGTACAGCTCTGGTCAGTTTGGCGACCTGCGCTCCCTGCATGGTCAGTTTGAGGCTGACTTTAGGCCCAGTGAACATGACCGGGGTGACAAGTTTGGCAGGCCCCACTGGTCTCATAATGACACTCAGAGGGATGCTTGGAGAAATGAGGCCAGGCGACACGATGGGACGGACACAAACAGGTGGCGAAGCCCGAAACGCTTTGAACAGGACCAGCACAGACGGTTAGTTTAAATCTACAGCTGAACTTCGTTATCTTGAAGTTGCCTGGCCTGGTGTTCACAAAAAAAGTTAAGCTTGATTTTTGGGTTCAAGATGAACTTGAGCCAGATATTTCAGGATCAGGCTCAAAAATGGCTTTCACTAAAAATCTGGATCAGTTTAAATTAATTGTTAAATATGGATTATACATGATTCTGGACTCCAGTCAGCGTACATTTGCAATCTGATTGGAGGACTTTAATCAAAACCTCACAACTTTTAAAGTTATTTTATCTAGACAAGAAGTAATTTCAATGTAAAATACTATTGAGAATCTGCTCAGCAGAAGATGAAGATCAGCTAAGACTGACCTTGATCCTGTAGTTAATTCTTCGTGAACATGGGGTCAGGAGTTCAAAGTGAGTTCAAAACATCTGAAGTTCGACATATCCGAATACAAACCTTTTGAAGTGATTTTCATATGAGAAAAGGGGTGTTAAGATGTTTGTAATGTTTGACAAACTTTATCGTGGCTCCATACATCTTAACACAGGCCACAACACTTCGAGATTAGCAGATAGAAATAAGCGTGAATATACTTGTTGGGGTAGAAAACACATTCGACAAAAGCTATGATGACAAAATGATAACACTTATTGTCAGACCTAATAGGTAAATTTACTGACGGTACTCTGTAAATAATTGCATGCATCGAAGTATTTTTTTAATTGAATTTTACATTAAAACATATGTTTAAAGGAATTTACAATAAGCCAGTTGGTGATTTCCCTTGATAAAAAATAATTGTCATGGCTTTCTGTACAACACAAAAGAACAGCAGCATAACATTAGCAGAGAAGTTTTAGATTAGCACAACCACTGAATAGTACAAGGTGTACTGTACATCATGTTTTGAATGAGATCTCAATAAATATATCGGAGAACAAGTTATATGCTGATTAAAAGACATTAAATTGCGTTTTTGTTGGAATAAACACACATTTGCATCAAATATATAATATATAGCGGGAATTCCATTTGATGCATAATCCAGCTTGTGTATGCAAGCAAATTGCGATTTGCTAATTTTTGACTCGGGCTAATAATCTTCCTTGATTAATTTTGATGCATTGATTTCCATTTGCCAACTTTAAAAGCACTAGATAATAGTATATTTTATCATACTTGTATTGTTTGTTTTTGTTTTTTGTGAAGTTCTTAACCTTTATTAACACAAATTACTATTTGCAGATTGTTTAACAAACATGCAGAAACAAAATTCCTGTTACTTAAGTGTTTTGACCCTTTTGATTATTGAAATTCAGTATTTTGGCTTGTCCTTTGACTCATGGTTTTAAAATGTACTGAAATCCCAGGGTTGATTTCAATTAAAATTCAGTATTTTGACTTTTCATTTGACTTGTGGTTTTCAAAATCTACTGTAATCCCTGGGTTGATTTGAGTTGCAATTCCAGTATTTTGACTTTTCAAAATCTCTGGGTTGATTTCAGTTGCAATTCACTATTTTGACTTTTCATGTGACTTGTGGTCTTCAAAATCTACTGAAATTCCTGGGTTGATTTCAGTTGCAGATTGATAGGGTAGGGGTGTCTGTTTGTTTGATAGGGGGATGTCTGTTTGTACACTGGACATTTCAGGTCTGTTGTCCAGCCAGATGAAACGATGGCCATGCTGGAGGCAATGAAGTCCAAACTGGAGACCATGGAAAGGAAGCTGTAAGTATCCCGGTCTCCCTCCACGTCTCTGCTGTGGTCGCACTGACATTGCAGCTGTGGTCGCACTGACATTGCAGCTGTGGTCACACTGACATTGCAGCTGTGGTCACACTGACATTGCAGCTGTGGTCACACTGACATTGCAGCTGTGGTCACACTGACATTGCAGCTGTGGTCACACTGACATTGCAGCTGTGGTCACACTGACATTGCAGCTGTGGTCACACTGACATTGCAGCTGTGGTCACACTGACATTGCAGCTGTGTTTGTAATTTGTGTTGATGTGACCTGGACACATATTCACCAACACTTCTTAGACTTACGAATCAATAATAGACTAAGACTCAAGAAATAATACTTGTCCACTTGCAAATATGCTGGATACGTTGCTTATGTCATTAATGAATAATTCTAAATAAAGAATACTAAAATAAGAGTTGCTACAAACCTGGTAAAATTCAAATTTAATAGCATTCTTAGAAAATAACAGTTTCAAGAAGATTATGTATTCCTAAGTATTAACTCTAAGAATGGGTTGGTGAATATCGGACCTGGATTTCTCAGAGATTCTTATGTCTGTTATAACAGCATTAACTAAAACTCATATTGCAATGAAATGTACATTAACAATATTTTACGCACATATTACATTTTGAATTAAATGTGAAGGTCAGATAAGAAAAAAACAATCATATTTTGTGTTGTAACATCAATTTTTATAATAATAATTTTGGTTGATGAAATAAGAGATTTAAGCAAGAGATTCTTAAGAAAATTTTAGAAATTTGAGCCAGATTTTGTGTATTATTGTTGTTGCAGTAAGCTTGAAAATGTCACTGTTTGCAGGTCATTGTTTGCTGTGTGTGTGAACTGTTGTACTGTAAATATGTACCTGTCGAGGGTTGAGCATGAAACTGTTATCTGCTTACCATTTCCATATCAGATAGACTAGTTTCACACTCAACCTTCCATGTATGTTAACTGGCTTGTTTTCTGCAGTGCTGACAAAGATAGGTCTATGCAGCCACCAGTTGCTGCCAGAAAGGAGCAGCCGCCAGTTGGTGCCAGGAAGGACCCTTTCCGTGACAAAGGTCAGACTCAAAGAGGCATGTCTGCTGGGAGAAAGGGGGGTCGTGGACGAGGAAAGAATGCCGGAACCAGTAGGCAGTTCCACCATCAGACGCACAAACCAGACTACCAGTCCCCCAGGCAACATAGTCCAGGACAGAGGTTTGGACAAGGTCAGAATGATCTAAGGCTGTCAGCACATAATCAGTCTCAGACTGCACAATGGTCAGGCCAGAGGCAAATGCAGGGCAGAAAGGGGGGTCAGCCAGTGATGGGGAAGTCGTCAGCCACCCCGTCCTATGACCGTGGTCAGTTTGCCGCCAGTGTCAGTCCTGGTGAACAGAGAACAGGCGCGGGTCAAGGACACCTGGGACTGGGTGGTGGCAGCGGCGCTGGCGGCACAGGTGGTGGATATCGTGGGCGTGGAAAATCGCGGAACAAGCAGGCTCTGAAGAGGAAGGCCAATAATTTTGACTTGGACGACCAGGAGATGCCAAAGAGACAGTATATGGATGGGAACTCCAAAGGTTCAGAAAATCAGTGGTTTTCGTCTTTTTAACTATGACGCAATAACTCGGTCTACTATTGGTAGTACTGGTCTTTTCTTTTTTTTCCCCACAAACATGGAAACAAAGTCTTAGGTTACAATTAATGTTAGGTTACAATGATTTATTTGTTTTAAATTATGATAGTACTTGTATACATTGAAAAGAAACCCTGAAATATTAATTAGTCAGCTTGGCACTCATTTTCATATTGATAATATTTGGTACAAATATTGATAATATTTGGTAAACAGTAATATAGCATATGTGAATGGCAAACCATTGTAAAGTTAAGTGGTATCTTTTGCAAATACAGGGCAGTAGAAAGACATGTATCAAGAGCATTGTGTGTAAATTTCATAGCAAACTAACAGTTTTCAAATTAACAATAATTTAGTAGTGCTATGATCTCCGCAGCTCGGTGAGAATTTAATGACTTTACTGACGTCGATGTTACTTAAAAGAATATTCACACCTATGGACCCATAGAAGAAACATGTTCTAGTAGTAAGACCAAACAATTTTGACGCTAATAAATGTGTAGATCTAATCATGTTCCTTACACAAATTATGTCTGCATTTCAGATGGTCATTTTCAGTCCGACAACTTTTACGGTGCTGGAGGCTCGCGTTGGCAGCAGGAGAGGTACCCGGATGCCAAGTTGGATGGGTCCCGGGTCCGGGACAGGGGTCAGAGTGGGGAGCACACGTTCCCCAGCAGGGAGCTGCCGTCCCCGCACACGTTCCCCAGCAGGGAGCTGCCATCCCCGTACGAACTGGAGAGGTTTGCTGGTCCACAGACCAGCTACTTTCACCAGTACTGAGATGTACATGCAGAGGACCACAGACCAGCTACAGTCAAATCTTTTTATTTTGCAGTGGTCTAATTTTTGCGTATGATCACGAATTTAACAACACCCCCATAAACATACCATTTATTTATATAAGCACATAAATGATGAAGTAGTCTTTTCAGTTTGTCAATATAACAACTGGGGTTCAATGAGCGATCAAATAACACCTAAGTGCATTGTTTAGTAGTCAGTTGTAGGGTCACTTGCGAAATAGAGAAATGAACAAATATGGTTTTCCACTTGCTGGAATATAAAAAATGTACATGAAAATGTGCGAATTTAAGACCGAGCAATTAGTCGTTTGTCAAGAATGCACAAAATTTAGACACTGCAAAATACGAGAATTTTTACAGTACAAAAGCATAGTGGACATTGACCAGCTGACGGGGAATGATGGAAATCTTTGAATGGAAGGCAAGCTGTTAGGGAAACTAGTGTACTGACGAAATTGTTCTGTAAACATTTTTTCAAAGAACCCTCTATGTAATAGTGTTATGAATTGTATGTTGCTGTATGGTGTTGTTATTCATGGTGGTCACAATCGGCCATGTGTATATACCCTTTCACACAAAGGTATATGTGTTGTAACATAAAATTTAAAAAAAGCATGATAGAAGGTTGGAATATTAGTTTGTATTTCATAATGTCTGCTTGCACACTTGCCTTCAGCAATCATGTTGCAAAGTCATGCACAGAAAACTTGGCAATAGTAAGTATTCAGTGTTGCTTTCTTGTGATTTATTTGTGATTTCTGTTTCAAACTGCATTATTTAAATTTAAAAAAAAACTCGTAGCCTCTTGTTAAGTTTGCGAACGTGTTTATGAAACGGCTGTAAGAATTTGCGTAAGAACGTTCGTACGTAAGAATGGCATAATTCTAACAACAATTCTGACTTGTTTTGTAGGGAAGGTTTCTATGTAATTTAGCGTGTTGCGTGTTTGATGTCTACAAAGGTCCTGACACCGTCAGGGGCGTTACGTACGTACGCACCGTAATGCACGGGAACCGAACAGAACAACACATTAAAAAGCCCAAATCCGTTCAGAAAACCAACAGCTAGTCTAAGGGTAGTTAGAGTCTATGAATGAATCGTGAAAAAAAAATATATTGGGGGGGGGGGTGGGGGGCGGGTAAGCCTACGGTTTAGGCTGATGTTCGGTAGTATTTCAGCATCGTGTATCTTTTCAATACCTTAAATTTACTAACAGAAATATGTATTTTATGTAAAGTAAGCCTTCATCCTAAATTTAATCCGGGATACTTGACAACATACCGGATTGTATTGATCAATATTGAGGGTGTGATTAAATAATTTACCAGAGTAAGGCCGCTTTTCCACGTGCGCGTGATCCGTTATCCGTGTCCGTGATCGTTTCCGCATCCGTCGTCCGCATGGAGCTTTGCCATGTGCGCGTATCCGTAGCGCGTAATATGATATTATGTATACAGTCTTGTATATTATTTATAAACGGTATTTTACCAAATAATCTTCGATTTAGCGTTTTGTATAGTCAAATAAACAACGATTTGGAGTTCTAATGCGTAGCAATTAAACAACGTATTCGTTCTGACGTCGCTTCCATGAATAAACGCTTAACGAATTATGTCAGAATCGGAACTACATTTTTAGCTCGACTATTCGAAGAATAGGTGAGCTTTCCTACTACCCCCGGCGTCCGCGTCTGAATTTGGTTCAAGTTTTTATTCAAAAGTCTTGTAACTTCAAAACTACATAAGTTATTCACTTGAAACTTGGAATATACTTTTGTCATCAACTCCAGTGTCAGGGGCAACATTCCACATAACTCTGTTTTGTATTTTGACAGAGTTATGTCCCTTTTTCACTTAGATTTTCTGGTTAAAGTTTATATTCACAAGTTTTGTAACTTCAAATCTACATAAGTTATTCACTTGAAACTTGTAACTAACCTTTGTCGTCAACTCCAGTATCAAGGGCAACATTCCGTATAACTCTGTTTTGTATTTTGACAGAGTTATGCCCCTTTTTCACATAGATTTTCTGGTTAAAGTTAATATTCAAAAGTTGTGTAACTTCAAAACTACATAAGTTATTCACTTGAAACTTGGAACTAACCTTTGTCATCAACTCCAGTGTCAGGGGCAACATTCCCCATAACTCTGTTTTGTATTTTGACAGATTTATGCCCCCTGTTCACTTAGATTTTCTGTTTAAAGTTTATATTCAAAAGTTTGGTAACTTCAAAACTACATAAGTTATTCACTTGAAACTTGGAACTAACCTTTGTCATCAACTCTAGTATCAGGGGCAACATTACCCATAACTCTGTTTGTATTTTGACAGAGTTAGCCAACTTTTTACATAGACTGTGGTTCAAGTTTTTGTTCCAAAAATTTATAAACTATACAAGGCTTCACTGAAACATATTGCATTTTAACAAATGTATGCCCCTTTCACTATCCAAAATATGAACCAACTGAAATACTTCGAATAGTCGAGCGCGCTGTCCACTAACGGCTCTTGTTGCGTTGCTTATGGGTAGTTTTACAACGGAATAAATTCAATTTTATTCTTTGTCTAAGTACAGTCAATACGTTTAAAACGATCTTGGTATACTATGTGTATGAACATGTATACATTCTAGGTGATAACTTGATAAATAAACACAACATTATACTTGAAAACTGCTGAAATGTGATAAATAATACATGTTTCACTGTGTGATGTAGTAGTTCGCGTTTTGGAAGGCTGTTCAGTTTGATAATTGCAATTACAGTTCCATTGTCGATTTATTAATGTAAAAAAAGCTAGTTGTAAAATATTTTGCACGAAAAATACATATTATGTATGCATTTAGGTAATCTTATTCTTATGAAGACAGTATCTTTTAATTATAAAGACAATATCTAATATATACAAAAACAATATATATTATGTATTATGCAACTACATGTATATAATATTCTTCATGAATATTGGCCCTGGATACTCTACAACTCGTCCGTGAATATTGGCCCTGGATACTCTACAACTCGTTCATGAATATTGGCCCTGGATACTCTACAACTCGTTCATGAATATTGGCCCTGGATACTCTACAACTCGTCCGTGAAGAAGTCCGTGTCCGTAAAAATCGCTCACTGCGCGGTTCGTCACGGATGCGGGCACGGACAAATGGATACGACCCTGCATATTTCAACTTGAGTGAAAATTTATTTCACGGATGCGAACCAGGACAAATGGAAACGGCCCTGCATAATTCAACTTGAGCAAAAATTTATTTTGCGGATCACGGACACGGACAAATGGAAACGACCCTGCATATTTCAACTTGAGCGAACATTTATTTTACGGATGCGAACAAGGACAAATGGAAACGGCCCTGCATAATTCTACTTGAGCAAAATTTTTATTTTACGGACGCGGATCACGGACAAATGGAAACGACACTGCATATTTCAACTTGAGCGAAACTATTTTACGGACGCGGATCACGGATACGGACAAATGGAAACGACCCTGCATATTTCAACTTGAGCGAACATTTATTGTACGGACGCGGATCACGGATCACGCGCACATGGAAAAGCGGCCTACAAGTTAGGCTACGTTTCCGAGTGTCCGTGTACGTAGTTTTCATGCGTTTGCATTGTTTCCATGTGTCCGCATGTTAATAAAACCAAGTCGTTCTTTTCTATAAAACTGAGCATGCCATTATTTAAAGAACTTAATCATTGTTTGCTAATGCCAGCTGCCTGCATATATTGTAAAACAAGAAAACGTAGGCATATATGGTGGATCAGACAAAATATCGAAAACGGGCGAAATAATTCGGTGTATTCTTTGGTTGGGGAATAAGGACATTATGTTATGTTTATGGACTTAATGTTTGGGTGAACATTTCAAAGGAATCAAACAAACTCTAAATAAAATTCATAAACCATGTACAACAAACATCCATTTAAACGCTCCTCGTATAAATTACGTCCTTTTGGTATAAACGAATTCCATTTGGTATGCGTCGTCTGTCAATCCCCGTATATTTACTCTACATCGAATGTACGGATGCAATTTGCGGACACTGACGACGGATACGGAATACGGACTCATGGAAACGTATTTAAATTTCTTGTCCGTATTTGTATGCACACGGATGGACGGATGCGGACTCCGGCACATGGAAGCTGGTATTCCATGGCCGCGTCAAATCACTCCGTCGGCGTCTTGCGTCTCCGTAATACGTCTCCAATAAAAACGCAACAAACGATATCATATTGTGCTATTCCATATCTCAGTCTGCGTTCATGCGCCAAAATCGCAAGCGTCAAAAAAACGAGCAGTGCGCGTTTTTTTTCTGATGCAGACGCATGCGATTGTGTGCGTAAGCTGTTAACAATCCATGAAAGGACATAATAGACGCTTCCACAAATGGCAATCATATTCAAATTAATCTGCAATATTATCCAATCATAGCGCTTGGATATCACGTATTTAGCGGTTTAAATATTTCATACAAAAGAGCACGTGCATAATGTTTGTGATATTCAAATGAGCACGTGGTAATGTTTGTGATTTTCGATGAATGGAAGCTAATCCTGAAACAATAGCTGGGGTGGAGTTTCAACTATTCGTGGCAAATTCCCGGATCGGTCTATATATTATGAAATATCAATTAAACTAACAAACATACAACTCTGGATACGATTAACACAATTATTTAGGCGTAAAAAATGTTAGGGTAGGTATTTATTTATTTGGTAAATGGTCAACTAGAAGATTCTAAAACTGAATAAATATTCAAAACATATCAGTAATATCCATAAACATTGTTAATAAGTGGATACTATCAAAACAAAACACTTTTTTTTATCCCAAAACACGTTTAATTATTGAAAAAAGGTAAATCAAACAAATATGACAAACCCAATAAAATGTTCTAGGGTCGGGGGATTTTTTAGGGTAGGTCGGGTAACATGAAACAAACATATTTTTTTACGCATTATACAATATTATATGATGAATAAAAATGGTGACAAAATATTCGCATTCATTGAAGCAAGTTCACGTTTGCGAATACGCTACTATTTGACACATTTTTTTTTAACTTTTGTTTAAATTAATTTTTGACCACGAACGCACCTGTATAATGTTGTTGATTTTGCAGATTGATATTTTATAGTATTATAAAATTATATATATTAAACAAGTAAAGAATATACAATACTATATATAAACGAGAGACGTGTGACGAATGCATAGACTAATGTCTACGTTAGAAGGAAGACGCAGAACGCATTGCGCAGACGCGGACATGGAATACCAGCTTAATGGTCATCTGGGAAATGTATAATAAAATATATTTCACGTTTGCCGTCAGACATATAAATACTGTATCATAGTAAACGAAACGTCGCGCGTACAGAGGTTTTATTGTATTTAATTTAACAGTAGAGAACTAAAACACAATAAAACCAACAATAAAGAATTATAAACAACAACATCATCAGTAATATACTTGTATCTTATAACGTTTATATTTTCTAATTGAGTGTGGACACCGCATGCCGTAGAACTATTTTTGACGTTGTAACTAGGCAGCGCGCAGGTAGATTTAAATGGTGCGCCATTCGGTTGCAGCTAATGTAATTAACAGAACGTGCTATACGATTTAAATTAGGCGTTTTTAAATCGACCCGTCAGATCGCTTTAGTGTGGTACACAGCGTGGGTCTATTCTTAAACTGAGCTGGATTTATTTCAGTAGCAATTAAACATGTGATTATTACAATGGTCTGTTACGGTAAAGTAATGAGAATTTGTACATAGCGAATCAACAAGTTTAAATACCATACTGGATTGTACGAACCCCGGATGCCGATTCAGGAATCCGAGCCCGTGATGTTAGGGTACGGGCAGGGGAAGAGGGCGGTGACCTTGTTGACGGATGGAGGCTACTATTTTCCGATAATCTCCCACTATTCCTATCAGGACCGGTGCGCCCGTGTGCAGTCCGCGCCGCAGAACGCGGGCCGAATCCGCGGGAATCGGCCCATGCACTGCACGACAATGCGTATCGCGACGGGGCCATGGACACCGGCAGACGGGTATACGACCACAGTTAAAAAGGTAGGTACCGGTACATAATATCTTGTCTCGGATTTAGATGTAACATTCACACAGTGTATCAAGTCATGAATTAATTTGTAAATCTGCATGTATACGCCAATAAACAAATAAAACTACACAATAAAAAGATAGACTATAAAACACAGGATTCTGAGTAGTAAAGATTGTATTAAGGCTAATAATTCTTATATTAACCTTACTTAAATATTGTACCAACTTATAAAATTAATATAATTTTACAGACTGCGATTTATATAGACACACTTGACTAACAAACATCTGTACACATTGTTCAGCTTAGTCATCAGATTATTAAGTAATTATTGCAGGTAACTTGGGCAGGCAAAAATTGGTATTTGTATATGCCTAAATATAATATAACATTCTTTGAGAACAGATATTTTAGTATGAACAAATTGCCGAAAATTATTTGAATGGTGTGCAATTACTGTAAAGGTCAAGAAAAAATATTACTTATAACATTTTAATAGCATGCCAATTGATTTTTTTTTTTGGTAAAAAAACCTTGATAAAATATGTTCAAATATTGGACAATCTTAGGTTCTTTGTTAAGGTAAGCATTAAATATATAGGGAAAGATCTAGAGCAAAATAGCAGGGTGCTGCACCCTGCTCCTTTTTGGTTCCCACTGTTGCCCGTCTGGGTTGGTCAACACAATAATGTTGAATATCTTTTGAAATTCAACACATGCTTGCAAATAGTTAACTGCAAAGGAATAGACTATGCTTTTAAACCTAAATCAGAAGAATTAGACTCGTGAAAACACTGGATTTGGCAAATTATTAGAAAATGTCAACAAACTGGTCCAGTTCCACCCCTTCTCCTTTTTAGCAGCACCCTGTACTGTTTTAGATCCTAGATCTTTCCCTAAATATAAAACTATACATGTTACCCAAAATTCAAATTAAACTCTATGTCCCCTAGTTTGCAAGATTTCACAACTAAAATTTCACAGGCGGATGAGTAAGTATTCCTAAATAATATAATGGTGGTAAGAAAATTGTGATAGCAGTTCAAAATAAATTTCAGACTTAGTACATTTGCAGCTGTTTATAAAATTAGGGAAGATCTAGAGCGAAATAGCAGGGTGCTGCACCCTGCTCCTTCTTGGGTTCCCCCTGCTGCCCTTCTGGACTGGTCAACACAGAAATGTTGAATATCTTATCAAATTCAACATATTTTGCTAATATTCAACCACAAATGAATAGACTTTGATTTAAAACCTTAATTAGAAGCATAAGGCTTATGAAAACCCTGGATTTAACAAATTATGAACAAATGTCAACAAACTGGCCAGGTCCGGCTAGATCAGTTGGTAGAGCGCTAGACTGTCAATCCGGGGATCGTGAGTTCGAACCCCAGCCCGGCCTTATAACTTGTGTGGGGATTGGTCATGAAATTATTTCTACGGCCATTCTCCCCCTACCTCTGATTCAAGTAGGGCAGTGGTCAGTTACTGGCATAGGTATGTGCACTTAGCACTGGTAAACCGCTTAGATCGGCTAAGCTTGCCCAGGAAAAGTGTGAGTAGGTTAACTGACTGTCGTGATATGACTGAAATACTGTTAAAAACTGCAAAAAAAAACCAACGAAACAAACCAAACCAGTTCCCCCCTCTGCTCTTTTTTAGCAGCACCCAGTACCTTTTCAGATCCTAGAGCTTTTCCTAGTTAAATATTTCCTTTATAGCTAGCAACAATTCATTCTTCAGGAACACCCAAACTTCCAAAATTAGAAGCACTCGCAATATGTATGTATATGTGAATATGTAAAGACAGATTTGAGGCGCGCCGTGAAAAAACCGGTCTTAATGCATGTGCGTAAAGTGTCGTCCCGGATTAGCCTGTGCAGTCCGCACAGGCTAATCCAGGATGGCACTTTCCGCCTACAGTGAATTTATGTTTAGAAGAGACTTTCTTGAAACAGAAAATACCATAAAAGCAGAAAGTGCCATCCCGGATTACCCTGTGCTGTTTGCACAGGCTAATCCGGGACGACACTTTAAGCACATGCATTAGGCCCGGTTTTCCCACGACGTGCCACATTTATAAAGTGATCGATGTAATTTTACTTCATGGATAAATTTGAATAGGCATCTGATATGTAAAATGATACGATCATGTAATTTCATGACTTCTCTGTAACTACACTATAGTATTGTTGTGCTAGTAAATAAGATACAATTCAGCATATAGAATATCCTATTATATTGAAAAGCTTTTAATGGATGTCTGAAGTGCTTATAGACAGAGTATGTAATGTTTGACAATAGATAATAGATAGGTGTCTGATCTAGTTGCTTTGAATAATGTTTGGTCGGTCTTCTTCGCTTCCTATAGATATCTACCACCATTATTCGATTACTCCTGTCATTACAAGGCTCATGTTGCATATACCAGAATTAAGATCCTTTCAGTACCATTGAATACAGTTTTCACATGTTCTTAAACATGTACATGCTAGGCTCTGCTAAGAAATCTGAATTATTAGCTACAAATACTGATTTTGCAAAGAAACTCTGTTATTTAGAAATATTTTCCTCAGAAAGTGTGAAAATATGCTTTATTTTCAAATATTTTCAGAAATGTTAATAGCCAATTAGAAATTTTAGTAGCCAGTGGCAATTTTGGCTGCTGGTAGCGCTAACATTGTACATGTATTTTGGAAGTACGTAGCAAATGTTGATCCATTTATTTCAATTAAACATTGCCTCTTTAGACCACATTTTAAACAACTTAATTACTGCAAGTGCTGAGTGTCGGGTTTCATTTTAAGTATTTAAGAACTGCTTGAAAACTTGACACAATCCTAACCTTTGATTGCTATCTGTTTCAATGGTTATGACGCGTGTCCCCATTAGCTCTCATTAGTTAACAGACTAGCGTTTTGGTCTCAAGTCTGGGTTTCGAATCTTCGGTTAACAAGACTGCCGAAACCATTGATGACTACAAAATCTACCATTATGTACAGTTTGTACTCTTTTAATTGGTGTCTTAATAATTTCATTATACAAAATGAATTATATCCATATGGACACACAGGTTCCTTTTCTGATTATATTATATCGAAAATGTAAAATGTGGCGCGTCGTGAGAAAACCGGTCTTAATGCATGTGCGTAAAGTGTCGTCTCGGATTAGCCTGTGCAGTCCGCACAGGCTAATCCAGGACGGCACTTTCCGCTTTTATGGTATTTTCTGTTTCGAGGAAGTCTCTTCTGAACGTATATCCACTGTAAGCGAAAGTGCCGTCCTGGATTAGCCTGTGCGGACTGCACAGCCTAATCCGGGACGACACTACGCACATGCATTAAGTCCGGTTTTCCCACGACACGACTCAAATGTATTATTTACTTATAAACGCCCTTTGGGACTTTACATTTTCCAAAAGAGAGCATTTAATATGAGTCCAATATTAAGTGTGTTCTGTCAGTAAACATTAGAACTTGACTGTATAGCAACTATATAATGCTGTTCGCATAATTAAGTGTTTTATTTCCACTAGGCTTGTACCTAATATATGACCTATCGGTAATATATCACTCATAAATGTGACTTTGAAAAGCCAGGCTAAAGTAACATATGAGGCGTGTTGTGGGAAACCCGGGCTAATTGATGTGCATAAAGTGTCGTCCTTGATAAGGTTGCTTGAAACAGAAAATACCACAAAAGCGTACACTGTCGTCCCCATCATCCTGTGCACTTTACGCATCTGCATTAAGCCTGGTTTTCCCACGACACGCTTCATATGTTTTGTACGATGATGGTTTTGCTCAGATTCTCCCCCTAGATGCTTTAGTGGTATTGTGCTTTTTTCAGTGGATAAATGACAGAAAATCTCTTAGAAACCATATACAAATAGTTCCATATGGATGTAAATATAATACAGTTATGATTTTTAGCTCGACTATTCAAGAATAGGTGAGCTTTCCTACTTGCCCCGGCATCGGCGTCTGATTCTAAACTTAGTTCAAGTTTATGTTCAAAAGTCTTGTAACCTCAAAAATACGTAAGTTTTTCACTTGAAACTTGGAATATACCTTTGTCATCAACTCCAGCATCAGGTGCAACACTCCCCATAACTCGATGTAGTATTTTGACCGTAACTTTCACACCCTTTTAGATATAATTTCATACTTCATACATGAATAGATGGTTGCTAGGCTGAGTGCAGTGGATATATTTATAACTCTAGCTGCATTGTTTACTGAGTTATTACCCTTTGTTAGTTTTTCTTGTCTGGCTCTTTGCTATAAAAGTACTGATGGGATTGAACAAAAACTTCAAACATGGATAGATGGTTGTTAGACGGTTTGTAGTGCTTAAGAATTATAACTTTAGCTGCATTATTTATGGAGTTATTCCCATTTGTCAATTTTCCTTGCATAACCATTTTTTATTTGTCCGGAACATAACTTTCAAACTCTTTTAGATATCACAATCCACATAACCCTGTCTTGTATTTTGACAGTGTTAAGTCTCTTTTTCACATAGAAACTTGGAATATCCCATTGTGCAACATTTGCATAACTCTGCTTTGTATTTTGACAGAGCTATGCCCCTTCTTCACATAGATTTTGTGGTTCAAGTTTTTGTTCAAAAGTCTTATAATTTCTTAACTACACATATAAGGAATTCATTTGAAACTTAGAAAAAAATGTTGTAATAAAGTTCCCGCATCAAAGGCAATGAGCCATTTAAAAAACAGTGCACCAACTGAAATACTTAAAATGGTCGAGTGCGCTGTCCTTTGACAGCTCTCGTTTGGCCACAGACTATATTATACTACTATATTACATAATGGGCTTTCAAGTTGTCTGTCCTTTTATTGCCTGAAATTGTCCTACGTACTACGATAAGAAATGCTGATGAACGAGTTCAATGTACAGATCCATTGTTCTAGCTGCAACCAATGTATTAACCGTTAATGTTGTATATAAACGATACAAGGATGGGGACGTTTCAATGCAGTCCTCAGTATGTACATTGTATACATTAAACTCGTAAACCTGTCGATAACATATTACTGTAGAGGTAAAGCCTATTGTCAGGCATGCTCATTTAAATGGTAATCAAGCATACAATGTTTAAAGTTACAGTTTGTCAATATTGTTTTTTTACAATTAGGCTACGAAATAAAATTAGTGTGGTTCAGGCGTTTTAATCAATAATTGCGATATACAGTCTTCATTACTTATGTCTGTGCACACCTTTAATTTATTCAACAGGGGCCATATTCCAGAAACATCTTAAGTAAAATATTATCCTTAACCATAAAATCATCATTTTACTTTAGCATTTTATTCCATGTGTACATGAAATTCTGCTTGGGTGTTCACTTCTCATCAACTTATTATTAAATTCTATTTAACTTAACTGTAATTAGACTCGCTAATTGAATGTAGTTTTAAGATCGTAACCTGACAAAATTTGGAACTAAAGTGAACATATTTTAAGTTTGACTTTAGATGTTTCTGGAATATAGTCCCTGAAGTATATCTTTTGAATAACTATGTCAGTCATATTTGTATTTTATTTCTTTACATTATCAGCCAATAATGTTCATCTTTGATGACGTTTTGGTTTGGGGTTGAAAAAAGCTCTAAATTTAGTTTAAACATATTTATTTAAGCTTGATTGTGTCCTTATTGTGTGGGACTTTTTGTGGCACTTTTGAGTCCATTTCCTGGGTAGAACTATTTGGTGTCTTAGAAAAAAAGCTCGATATTTCAACCAGTCCTCATAGTTACTAACTTGTTAGTTTGTCCAAAACGTGCATGTTAATCATATTAAAGATTGGATGTAATTTCAACTCAAATGCATTTACCGGTATATGATTAAGTTCAGCAGTATTATTAAAGCTAAATATATATTTATAATAATCATGTTTAATATATTACTTGTAAATGTAAGATCTGTATTTGATGAAATTCCTTATTTGTTTTGGAGCTCAATTGTAAAATTTAATGTAAAGAGCATTACCACTACAGGGCAATTTTAATTCTATAATCCCTTAATATCTGTTTAACGGACTACAGGACGATAACAATGGCGGGCCGCAACGGATTTCATTGTGTCAGGATTGTTTACGGAGTAGATAAAAGTTTTATGTATTTTGACAATTGATTGAGTGTCTGGTATCAAGCAGTAATCCAGTAGCATTGATACAGTCTTTTATCCGGTCTCGTTGGGTGAAGTGGTCTCTTCAGCCTGACAGTGGCCAATTTGTGGGCCCAATTCAGTAGTTCATCTTGATAAATCTTATTCATTTAACATGGCTGTAAATAACATATGATCAAAGTGTCTATTTTAGTTGTTAAAACTTATGTATTTAAAAACATGGCTGTAAAAAACATATGATCGAAGTGTCTATTTTGGTTGAAACTTATGTATTTAAGTTCAGTTATGTTGAAAGCCAGATGCTTAATATTGAGACACTTGAGAGTCTTTTTCTTGGGTAGAACCAGTACTTTGTGTCCTTGAGAAAGATCATTTAAACTCCACGAGTAGGGATCAAACTCATGATCTAACAATCACAAGGCGGACACCATAGCCATGCCACCACTGTGACCCTCTGTTTTGCCTGCACTTGTTTGGCAACAACGTCTTTTGTTTTTGGTTATAATACATCATTGTCCCCCCCGCACCAATATTTCCCCCCCCCCCCCGCACTAGGGTGGGGTAACGTATTGCTTTTGCTTTGGATCTTCAATGACTGTCCCTCCATCAGGATGTCTGTCAGTCTGTCTGTCTGTCACAAAACTTGTCTGCTCTATAACTTTCGATTCTCGTGGAGGAAATTGAAATAACTTGGCATATATATTCACTGTGACAGGACTTGGGGATCACGCAATCACTGCGTGTCCCTCCCTCTGTTTCTGTCTGTCCAGATGTCTGTCTGTCGGAAAACCTGTCCATTTACAACTTTTCTTCCGCTTGAAGGGATTTGGGGTAACTTTAAACCATTGTGCTATATATAGCACACAAAACTTGATCTGATGCTCATAAACTATACATCTATATCATACAGGATAAAAGTGAGAATAAATATAGGAAAGTTTGTTTGAAAATTAACCATTATATCAAGAATTAAAATTGTAAGTGATGGTTTAGGAGTGCTGTTCATGCATTAAGTTCAGTGTCAGGTTATTGTGCCCGAGTTATACCTCAGTGTGATGTGTTCTTTATTAATTAAAATCAAAGTTACATGATTGTGTTCTTTCATTTCCACATGAATGTCTCAGAGATTAAACATGAAGACTCAAGTGTATATTATTGTATTGCATTCAATCGCAGATGTAATTACAGGCTATCAATGGGTGAACTTCCGACTGTGGAGTACTCTGTATTGATCAAATGCTCAATGACTATATACAAGACGCTTCTCTGCGGAAAGACATATAAATAAAAGCTTTTAACTTCGTTTTGTATTGTTCAAGTTTAAAGTAAACAGATATAAATGTATAAATCTTCAATTTTAATGCTTGTTTGCTGGGGAATGCAATTAGATTTAAGATTTAAGATCTTCATGTGGTTAAAGAGAGGCAGGAATTCTGCTGTTAATACCTAGAGCACAAAACAGTCTCGAGCCACGACTATGAAAGATCTCAATCTCAAACTTAGTGTCAACTTAAAATATTGACCAATGAGAATGCTTGTAACATTTGAGCTTTGATTTCCATTGGTTGAATTTTTAAGTTTCGGTAACAAAGCTTGCTCATGCCCCAAGACTATGAAAGTCTCAACTTAAAATATTGACCAATGAGAATGCTTGTAACAGTTGAGCTCTGATTTCCATTGGTTTAATATTTAAGAGTAAAACTAAGATTAAGCTTAAGAATGTTCTTAGTGGTGGGGCCTGGTTTTCTTCACAAACAAAATTAATGGTAACAATTTTTTTAAACATTTTATCAATGGTGAATTGTGGTTTGCCTATATTTCAATTTTAAATAGACATGCACAGACATTTCATGCTTATGTTTGTTTGTACATTTGTTCGAATACCATGGTGATTAAATAATAGGGTATAATCAGAGTCTCGGTTTTCACGTCAAATACGATTACATTAGTGTTGGTAATTAAGATGGCAATGTTGAAATGGGTCTGTTTTAATGAAGCAGATAAGCAGGGGAGGGTTGAGAGGTGTAATGAGTTTTGGACTTGTGACACAGGAGACATTCTTTTGGGCTGGTTTTACAAAGCTCCTAAGGGAAATCTTAAGTTTTACTTAAGTGAAATTTCAGATCAAATGTTCTATATGACATCCAATGATTTCTGTTCACAAAAGGGTAAACTTAAAAATTGAAGCAATATGTACTAGTAAAATACACTTTCATGTAACAAGACCTATACGTGAAACAACCACAGGGTTAAGGAATTTTATGAATTTAAGAAATTTACTTAAGTTTTCCCAAAGGAGCTTTGTGAATGCAGACCAAGGAGCACTTGCCTGTCAAATATGGTGAACAACTAATGGAGATGATATTTTCGTCTTAATGTAATCTTGGGTTAGATTGAACCACATATAGACCTGTGGGGCTCATTTCTATAATCAAATGTAAAAAAAAATATGTTCCTAAAGATTATCTTTTGAAAATATGTTAGTCCTTTAGAGTTATATTTAATGGAAGTACACAATCATGTACAATTGAACATGATTTTGTGAGCTACATGCAGGTTTTGAACAATCCTTAATCGATAATAATACAAATATTTAGTATAATTTTGTTGAGTTTTTTTTTCATTCACAGGCCATTTTAGCCCTTAATATCTGTTTGTAATTCAAACTTAAGTCCGGATTAAGAGATTCAGTAAAATGTAAAAATATATGTGAAAACCAGATTAAAACCGCAACAAAAGACCATTCATTTTAATCCCCCTCTTCAAGTATGGTTTATATAGTGTTTATTGATTAATAACAAATCTTCTATAGAGGTGTGTAGGTAGCGTGGATTATAAATGCTGGATATTTTGGCATTAATTTATGACCCGTCTTATTCAAATGAATTCAATCTTACGGAGGTAATTAACTAAAATATCTGATCCGTTACGAGATATCTAAATGATCAAATATTGGAAAGCATATTGTATGCATCAAGATGTCACAATCATACTGAATACATGGAATCATATTGATGTTCTAACAAGCAATAGTAATTCACAGAAAATAGTGGTGCCAAATTTCACTGATTGAGGTAAAGTTTATTGTTGGTTGGCATTTGTTGTATTATTATTAATAAGTTCATCTTACAGATGAATGCTTTGTATTCTGTTTTGTATCATAAATTGCTTGTTTTTATATTAGTGTTGTAAACATGTGAACTTAATTATGAACTAAAATTATTTAGTTATTCAAAATATAAAACACTAATACTTTCATAATCTTACGGAAAAGATTGGTTTCAGATTTGGTAAGCATTTGACCTGGGCCCGTATTATAAAGATTCTTAAGCTATTCTTAACTTAAGTTGAGAATAAGTCGAAAATTGAATTTGTGTTTAAAACACCATGCTTTGTAATTTGTACATAACATATACTAAATATTAACACATTTGAAATGATATTGCAATTTCTTTGTTAAAACCTTCATATTATGTATTTCTTTATCAGAAAATCCAATCATAAAATTTCAGAAATTTAAAATTTGTCTTAATTTTCAACTAAGATTCTTTATAAATACCAGCCCAGGGCCCGTAATCACCAACCAATTCTTAGACTTGAGAATAAAGAATAGACTTTCTTAGACTTGAGAATAAAGAATAGACTTAGACTCCGGACAAAATACTTGTATTTGCAAATATGTTGTCATTAATGTTGCTGATATCATTAACAAATGGTTCCAAATGAAAATGCTGCAATTAGTTACTGAATAACGAGTAAAGTTTACATTAACAGGTTTTTTTAAGTAACAAAACTGTTTTAAGATGGTTTTTTATTCTTAGACTTGAGAATGAAGAAGATTCTTAGACTCTAGAAAAAATACTTCTGTGTTCATAACTATGCTTGGTACTAATGTTGCAAGTATGTCATTAGGAAGCCAATAATACACTAGTTTTAATGCATTTTTAACAACAAGTTCCATAATTATGTTGTGTTGTGTTTGAATTATACATGAAATGATAATCTCATCTTTGCATCTTGCCAAATAAATGATGTAATTCAATGTTTCCGATTAGTAGGTTTTTAAGAGCATTTGCCCCTGTCAATTTGTGGAAAGTAATAGCTAATATGAAGTTGACATTATACATCAATATACATACAGTATACATCATTCCGACATGACACACGCACTGAGTTTTCTATAGACAAAGAACAAAATTTGCTGTTGTTAAACTACTAACAAACAACCTGAAAAAATACTTCGGAAACTGTAAAATATAGTTTCCATTGTAATTGCAGAAAATGTTGTGAGGTCATGTTAGAATCAAAATAATTTTCGCATTATTATTTTATCGGCTACTAAACACTGATTTGTGGCTAACGCCCTCGTGGTTAATTCATATGCATCAGAACTCCAAATCATTGTTTATCGGCCGATAAACAACTCTAAATTGAAAATTATGTCTTAATTAAACTGATTTTTACCAAATAAATGCAACAAGCTAAAAACAATGCAAAAAATATACCCTATTCTTTTGTTAAAATATATTCTTAATCAAATATGGCACTAAAATGCATGCAGTAAAGTATTTGCATTAGATAAAATGTAATCTTAATGAAATCTGGCGCAACAAACATAAAAACAACCATATCATGTAAAGCCAAAGTACCAAGAACTATATAGTCTATGTACATTCTTATCCAGTAAAGATACAAAGATAACCACATTATTTCTAGTAAATTTTAAAGATTTTTTTTTAATAGATATCCAATGTTTTGATGTGTATTGGCCCACATTCCATGTTATGGAAAACTACTCTTTATTTTCAACTTTTGTGGAATTTCTTAAAAAACATAGCAAAACTTCACTGTTATAGGGCCAACAGACCCAGACTTATTTTTAATTCAAATTCACTTATTGCTGTAAAATCTAAAAAATCTTTTCTTTGCTAACAACAAATTTACAGTTCCAAAGGAAAATGATTGCATTAAAATCCCAACAATTTTGTTTTGTCTGCTTACAGAACTTTGGTGGCAGTAAATCCTTGAATCCTGTTTTACCACCTCCCCGGTGTCGTTCCATGCATCGCTCGCAGATAAAACTAGGCCAGGCCCAGGACGGGGGCAAGGAGGACTGGAACACCCACTACACGGAGACCTTTGTACAGAAACCTGTCGTGCCTGTAAGTACCTGGGGCCGTAGTACAGAAACATCTTGGCCCAACGCTCCTATTTCTGAAACAAAATCCATCAGCCTGTGGCTGTTTCACATATATGTCTTATTGCATTAAAATGTTTTAAACTAGTTAATATTGCAAAGATGTTTAGTATTCTACCCTTTGTAAACAGAAATCATCGGATTTGACAAAGAAAATTTGAACCGAGTACAACTGATGACTTCCGTTAGGAGCTTTGTGAATACTGGCCCTAACGTTTATCTTAAAATATTTTCACTTTTGTGTTTATTTTTAGCTCGACTTCGACGAAAAGGCAAGTTATTCTACTCGCCCCGGCGTTGGCGTCAGCATCCGGTCTAGGTTTAAGTTTTACCGTGGGCTAATTTCTCAGGAATGGCTTGAGG
The DNA here is from genome assembly GCA_027627225.1 of Congeria kusceri. NCBI lineage: Eukaryota > Metazoa > Mollusca > Bivalvia > Myida > Dreissenidae > Congeria > Congeria kusceri. Next base: position 70,049,440 of record CM051031.1, on the reverse strand, counting down.
GATTTCATTCAGACTTAAAACATTTAATCCCTGTATTTAAACTGAACCTATAGGCCAAGTATGGTAATTCTAGTTTGAAATTTGTCAAAATTATGGGCCTTTTTACACTTAGACATTTTACATATAAAACATTTGGATAGGTTAAAGTTTTTCGGTAAGCTTGTTTCTCAGGAATGGCTTGAGGGATTTCATTCAAACTTAAAACACTTATTTCCTATATTAAAATAAACCCATAGGCAAATTTTGATAACTCTCGTTTGAAATTTGTCAAAATTATGGGCCTTTTTACACTTAGAAATTTAACTTTCCCGCAGGTGGGGTGGCAGCGTCAACTTTTGATTTCCACTCTCTAATTTGAGAATGAATCTTCATGCATAGATAGCCTACAGTAATACTTTACTTGGGATTGCAATTATGGTGCGGTGGGTATGGTCAAGGTCACTGTTACTAAAAATAGAAGAAAACTGTTTCTGCTCAATTATTAGCAAACAAATTGAAATATTGATGATAATGAAATAATAATAACTTAATTTATAGATACCGTATAGCTAGATATCGCATGAAATTGCATATGGGGTGGGTGGAGTCAAGGTCACTGTTTTGAAAATTAGAAAAATGCTTTCCACTCAGTAACTCGATAACGAAATTAAAACTTTGTTTCATTGGCCCCTACTATCCAAACAGTTTGTTATAGAAAAAAATGCCAGAAACTCTGACAAGTAGAAGAAAAGTCGAGTGCACTTTCCTCTGACAGCTCTCGTTTTGTAATGTCATAATTCTAAAACTACAAGCTGAATATACTGTCTGGCAAAATTTACCTGGCACATTGGAATATTCAATGACCTTTATTCAGTAGTTCCTGAAGTATATCCATTTGTTTAACTATGTGTTTATTGTATTTGATGGGCAAATTATCAACATGTTCGTATATTTCTTCAAAAAAATGCCCAACAATGTCACGTGTACTGTCCATGAGACAAAGCGAGTCAGCGGGTGCCAGGTTAATGTTGCCACACAGTCCACATTTGCGAAATCCTTTACAGTGTGATAAAGAAGAGTAAATTATAGTTGATAATAAAACACTGAGCACAATGTCATATATGTATGAAATACAAGATTAACAAGTTAAGGATAAGATTTTACTTAAGATTTTTTATGGAATATAGCTACTGGTCTAGGTCGGTCTTGCATAAAAAGGACACTTGTATCTCATGCATACCCTGTTTGAGTTTTTAATAGGTAGTTTGTATTGAACTTTTACTTATGCACCGTTTGCTGTCCACTGTTAACACCGGATATAGATGGTTGTGTGTCTGGTAGCTCTAGTCAGTCTGCTGGACTGTTTGTCAAACAAATAACTCAGTTTTAAAACAGAACCTAACTATATTCCCTATTTAGGAGCTGAATTTAGTCTGCTTTACTATATTCCTTCCACTAAAACAGTAATTCATAAGGCTACTTTGTGGGACTTTTATACAATTTGAACTTTGTATAATAATAGTCAATTCGACTATGAGTTGTTTGTATTGCCCAATAAATGGACTCTGTACAGGGAGAGTGGAAAATATAAATAGTATTTCATTTCAGGCAAACAGATTACATTTAACATCTCTAGTCAATCGTATCGACCAGCAAGAAGGCTCGGACATGAAGGACAGTATCAAAGTGGACCCTTCCCCACCCTCCTATTTCACACAGTACATGCGGGTGCACAGCAAGCTGGGCAACGTGCTGGGGACCGGAGCGCCCAGGGAGTACCCAGTGAGACACGAATACAACGTCATAACAGGTGCGTACTTGGTGTACTACATGGTAACAGGTGGGACATTGTCCTGTTTCTAAAACAATGCACTGAGGATATTAGTTTGTTGATTTCCGTGTAAAGATAGTGGTATACTTTCTGCGTCATCATTGCTAAATGATATTTTATATTGAAGTTTATTTTTTGTTGGCTGTGTTGTCAACAAATGCCAGCATTCACACTAGTATTCATATACTTTTTAAAATAATTACCCAACAAAATGGAAATTAGTTCCATTAAATTCATAGTGAAATAATGCAAAATTATAATTTCTCTCGACTCGGGGGTGAAAAGACGGGGTATCATTCACTAGTCGTCTCATCCCTTTCACTGTATAGCATGAAATAAAATGTGACATTTCCCTTTCACAGTGTACCTTCTTATTGTTATTTTGCAATACCCAGTACTTAAGGGCAATCTTTATGCAAAATGTATGTTCTTGCTGTCTTTAAAATCACTTCGTGTAACATTCGAGTTTCATAAATGGGCATTTGAACAGTTAGCATTAGATTAAGTCCAGATTTAGGAGAAACAGATTACTTCCCATGTTCTGTATGTTGTCTTACTGGTTAAAATGTATTCATTTACAGATAGAGAATCAGAGAACGTGCTGATATTATACCAATACCGAAATATATTAATGACAACTTAATATCAATAACATGGCATAATTTATGCAGTTTACACTATGTATTCCTGGTGGAGATCAACACAAACTACAAGAAAAACATTGTTTATAGGTAAAACTGTGCAGTTGAAAACTCTTTATGCATGTTAGAAGACAAATTCTAACATGACACATGCAGTGTTCTCTTTAGACGACAAACAACAAAATTTACTTTATTTAAACTAATAATTAAAAAAAGAATGTTGTTTCTCAGCCTAATGAACAACGATTGGTTGTTTTGATGCGGTATATTAAAACACGAGAATGTACGCATCAGACCTCTAAATCGTTGTTTATTATCAGATAAACAACTATAAATCAAAAATATTTCTTAAACGGATCACAATAAAAATGTTTTTTTCAGGTGAAACTGGTGGACCGTCATGGCGTGAAGACAACAGACGGGTGTCTGGAGACAAAGTTCTGCATGCAGTACGAAGGGAACACACCACCATTTTAGAATAGCATTGACAATTATTAATTCTAATGCGATGCAATATTATGGAAAAGATTAATACTGTATTATTTGTTTTTGTTTTCTCAGCTCTCATATTTTCCATTCTAAGGCATGATGGCATGCTTATAAGCTTTTTAGCTAAACCATTTTAATAAATGTGGCGCGTCATGAGAAAACCAGTCATAATGCATGTGCGTAAAGTGTCGTTCCGGATTAGCCTGTGCAGTCCGCACAGGCTAATCTGGGACGGCACTTTCCGCTTTTGTGGTATTTTCTGCTTCAAGGAAGTCTCTTCTAAACATAAATTCACTGTAGGCGGAAAGTGCCGTCCTGGATTAGCCTGTGCGTACTGCACAGGCTAATCCGGGACGACACTTTACGCACATGCATTAAGACTGGTTTTCTCACGACGCGCCACAAATAATGAATTTTAGATAAATTACAAAATGGACCCACAAGTCTTGACGTCTGCTTTTCAACTCCTATATTTTCGAGAGTTTTCAGTCAAACAACAGTAAGGAAGAAGTTTAAAAACTATCACTGTAAATTATTGCAATAGTCTTATTAACAAGAGATGCAACAAATTTAGTGTTACTCTTTACATAGGGCAAATTTACCGAGACAAAAAAAGAGCACAAAATTTGTCCTGGGCGTAACAACAAGTATGTTAAATATTGTGTAGAAATGGTCCTCGAGCATACACATTATTTTATGTTTTATGTCGCAGTAGCCGACAAAGTGGTTGATGTACAAGAAAAAACAGTTCTTCTTGTTTTATGTTCTTTTCTTGTGGTGTACATTTTCTAAAAGTTAAACTGTATGCTATATGTTTACTGCCATGTTACCATTCCTAGATATGCATTTCAAATTTGTTGCGTTTGGCTTGTTGTGTTTTTCAAATTGTTACGTTTTTAGGTGTGATATAAATGCTTGTATGCTTGCCATTGTTATTAATGCACTGAAACATGTTGAAGGAATTTTTAATTGTGAATATCATACAAATACCATATTATTATGTGTTATAATGCATTTATTTTTGAAATTGTCAAAAAAAGCTTTTATTTCGAGATATTAGTTCAGCTGAAGATAAACATTCAGAGTGACAATTCAAGAGCTTGGATGACAGCTGTGGGTTGCAGGATAAAGCGTACCAGTGCCAAAGCATACCAATTTAGGATGAAGCATACCACCCCGTTTACATTATAACTGGCTATCCTGGGCTGGTATTCACAAAGCTCCTTAGGAGATCTTTAAAATAACTTGAGTTGCACTTAAGCGCAAATTTCAGATCAAATTTGTTTTATGTAACAACACCTTTACAAGAAACAATCACTGACTAAATGAATTTAAAAATTTACCAAAGCTTTTACTAAGGAGTTTGAGAATACACGCTTTGTGAATACACGCTTTGTGAATACTTGGGCTTTGTATTTCCACTTTATATTTACGATATTCACAGGTTACTATTTATTTATAGTAGCCAGTTGAACTATTTTCTAATTGTATGTATCTGTTTGGGAACTTTAAAGAGATTAAAATATTCAATGAATGCTGTAGGTGTTTACATTTTCATTTGCTTTTTTAAAAATAAATTATATTCTGCCGTAATATGAGGCACGTCGTGGGAAAACCGGTCTTAATGCATGTGCGTAAAGTGTCGTCCCAGATGAGCCTGTACAGTCCGCACAGGCTAATCCAGGACGGCACTTTCCGCTTTTATGGTATTTTCTGTTTCAAGGAAGTCTCTTCTAAACATAAATCCACTGTAGGCGGAAAGTGCCGTCCTGGATTAGCCTATGCGGACTGCACAGGCTAATCCGGGACAACACTTAACGCACATGCATTAAGTCAGGTTTTCCCACAACGCGCCACAAATATTAGTATAAACATTTAACAGATTAACACAAGATGTACTATGGCACCATGGGTCCTTGCAGCGGCTACAGTGTCCGGTACACGTCTTGTACTGTTAGAGATGTTAGTTGTATACGCATTCAATGAATTATCAAGACACCATTCCTTCACTACAAGAGCCAGACACTTAGGTAGCAAAAATCAATATACAGGAAAAAGTATTTCTTTATGCAACAATAGTTATTTATTAGCCTTGTCTATGATTTTTCGGACAACTCTCACACAAAGATATTTGTTTATCCTGCATTAGGGCAGGCAACAAACATAGCTGCATGCTGCTTTACAATAACTAGAGTTCATTATTCAAAGTACGACAGCAAGACATCTTGCTAACATGCACACAACACGCCACATCAAGAAGATTGTTATGGCGCACATATAGGATCTGACACGAGATGTCATTTCATACCTTATGTAATCAAACAAAATGAACTGTGTAAGTAAGCCAGCCTTTAGCGAGCTTACTAACAAATTTCCTGGACAAGTTTAATAAAATATGGTATGAAATGACAACGAGTGATTCGGGTTAGGGTTAGGAGGCATACAGTGATAGTCCTGTCCTTCCGTCTTTCCGTCGCTGACAAGGTTAAGTAGATTTTACCGTTTCGTCTAGCACCAACACCGCTTACTACAACACTTCGATACTGACACAGTTGTTGCTTATGACCATTCCCTATCCACCCATACCACCCAACATCACTTTGATCTTGACCTCATTTGCACAAAGAATAATTGAAATGGGCTGTTTCTTGGTTAACTACATTTTACCGTTTCGTCTAGCACCAACACCACTTTCTACAACACTTGGATACTTACACAGTGGTTGCTTTTGACCATCCCCAATCCACCCATATCATCCAGTCACTTTGACCTTGACTTTATTTGGACTTATAATAATTCAAAAGTGCCATTTCTTGGTTAACTAGATTTTAGCGTTTCGTCTAACACCCACACCGCTTACTACAACACTTCTATATTTACACTGTTGTTACTTATGACCGTTCCCAATCCAACCATATCACCCAACCTCACCTTGACCTTGGCCTAATTTGGACTAAGAAATGGGCTATCCAGCACCAACCGGGGGGCATGTGTGTTTATCAAACACAGAATCTTGTTTTTAATCGAAAAAAAAAAAACCCTTATAATTTTAACAAACGATGTTGATAAATCCTCAAAGTTGAATACTGACGTGACGTCATTTCATGTTGACGACGTCATTTCACCAAAATGAAATCGTGATTGGTCAGTCAAAGAATATTTAGCCAATGAAAATGCTCAAAATGTTATCGTACATATATGTGTAAGATAAAAATATTCGTAATGGCTGTATTACACGGAAAACAAGTTAAAGAATGTGATAAAAGGCCATTTGAAATACGTACCAACATAGAAGAAAACAAAATATAATTGCGGAACATCAATAGGAAAATTATTCATATTTATTTCAAAATAATTTCCGCCCCCCCCCAAGCTCTATTCACACCATAACTGTAACAATGAAAAACAATCTCTAACAAAGCATATACCTATACCTGTGTCATTATGACAACACAAACAAACAAGAAGATTTGGAAGTAAGTACCCAGCAGTACGGTTCTATGTGTCTATATCTAAGCTCAACATGATACAATGCAACAACCTTAAACAGGATTATAAAAATCTATGATCCTTTACCCTTTTAATTACTTAAATACAAATATCAAAATAAAATAAAAGAATACAAAAGTTGCATTAAAATGGTATTCACCATAAACTCAACACCAACCTATATATATCCAGAGTAACTGGACTATTAATTTTCACATCAGTGTTTAACTACTGCTAATGGCATTGTTCGTCTTAAAATATAAATTCGAAATTGGAAAACAATTATTGTATATTAATTGTCGTGCAATATGTTTATGAAGATAACATTAAATTACCCACTTCTTCCATGTCTTTGATTATGCAATAACTAATTGAAGTTATCTTCAGAAATTAGACCTTATTAATAAAGAGGTAAAATAAAACCTTAGATCATTGAAACAAATAAATCTTAAATAATAATAAATACAGATAACCCAAGTAACAGTTAACAAACAAGGTGACCTTCAACTCAACATAACATTTCCAATACGCACAGGTCACAATCAGCTGTCCAATATACATGGGTCACAATCAGCTGTCCAATATACACAGGTCACAATCAGCTGTCCAATATACACAGGTCACAATCAGCTGTCCAATATACGCAGGTCACAATCAGCTGTCCAATATGCTCAGGTCACAATCAGCTGTCCAATATACACAGGTCACAATCAGCTGTCCAATATACACAGGTCACAATCAGCTGTCCAATATACGCAGGTCACAATCAGCTGTCCAATATGCTCAGGTCACAATCAGCTGTCCAATATACACAGGTCACAATCAGCTGTCCAATATACACAGGTCACAATCAGCTGTCCAATATACACAGGTCACAATCAGCTGTCCAATATACACAGGTCACAATCAGCTGTCAGCGTGTTTCTTATTCTTTTGATCTTGCACCCAGGTCTCGATTCTCTCCTTAAGTTCAGTCATCGGTATCACCATGTCCAGCGTCAACGGCTGCCGATTGAACGGGTCGATCTGATCACTGGAACATCGAGAACTTTTACAGTGTGCACCGTTCATAAAACTGTGGCAGCTGTGTAATGGTAAGGAGTAATCATGGGGCAAAGACTGTATGACAATTTCTATGAGACAGTAATGTCGAATATAATTGCTTGTGATATTAATATATAACTGTGTAATACAAGCGGACATATTATTGTCATCGATATATAATCTCAAGTGATACTTGAGGGGACATTTTTGTAATTCAAGATAGCAAACTATTTCCTTCACTGAGCAAAAATGCTGTCGATTAATAGAGATCATAAACAGCTCAATACAGTACAACTATTGCTATTCAAGACACATAAAATGTAGATCCTAGGTACATTTCATGATAAACTTGTGCAAACAACTGATAGGAAATCATATACCTGAGTATGTGTCTGGATATGATTGCACGATCCACGATGTTGCCAGACGTTGGCAGTTTGACGGGGTCCCTCATCAGCGTTCCCATGATCGGGTCGAGGAATTCCTCGGGAGCATCAGCCAGCAGTTCCTCCTCCTCCTGCTGGGCTCTTCCTATGGCCTGCAGGTATCAAACTTCACATAAACTGGCCTACATACATCAAACATCGCATACAGTGGCCTGCAGACATCAAACATCACATACACTGGCCTACATACATCAAAATCACATACAGTGGCCTGCAGACATCAAACATCACAAAGTGGCCTGCAGACATCAAAATTCACATACAGTGGCCTTCAAACATCAAACATCACATACACTGGCCGACATACATCAAACATCACATACAGTGGCATGCAGACATCAAACTTCACATACAGTGGCCTGCAGACATCAAACATCACATACAGTGGTCTACAGACATCAAACATCACATACAGTTGCATGCAGACATCAAACTTCAAATACAGTGGCCTGCAGACATTAAACATCACATACAGTGGCCTGCAGACATCAAACATTACATACACTGGCCTACATAAATCAAACATGAAATACACTGGTCTGCAGACATCAAACATCACATCAAATGGCCTGCAGACATCAAACATCACATCAACTGGTCTGCAGACATCAAACACCACATACACTGGACTGCAGACATAAAATATCACATACACTGGCCTGCAGAAATCAAACATCACATAAACTGGCCTACATCCATCAAACATCACATAAACTGGCCAACATCCATCAAACATCACATACACTGGCCTGCAGACATCAAACATCACCTACACTGGCCTACATACATATAAAATCACATACACTGGCCTGCAGACATCAAATATCACATTCTATGGCCTGCAGACATCAAACATCACATACACTGGCCTGCAGACATCAAGCATCACATACAGTGTCCTGCAGACATCAAACGACACATACAGTGGCCTGCAGACATCATACATCACATACAGTGGCCTGCAGACATCAAAAATCATACACACAGGCCTGCAGACATTAAACATAACATACACTGGACTACAGACATCAAACATCACATACAGTGGCCTGCCGACATCAAACATCACATACAGTGGCTTGTAGACATCAAACATTACATACAATGGCCTGCAGACATCAAACATCACATAGTTTAGTTTAAACCTATTTATTTTAGCTCGATTGCATCGAAAGCCGAAGGCTTATAGAGACACTCTCGAGTCCGTTTCCTGGGTAGAACCAGTACTTGGTGTCTTTGGGGGAGATCTTGAGAACGCTCCCAGTAAGGTTCGAACCCGGGACCTCCTGATCGCTAGGCGGACACCATATCCACTACGCCACCGCGACATCACATACACTGGCCTTCAGACATCAAACATCACAAACACTGGCCTTCAGACATCAAACATCACAAACACTGGCATGCTGACATCAAACATCACATCAGCTTGTCTGCAGACATTAAACATCACATACACTGGACTACAGACATCAAACATCACTTATATTGGCCTGCAGACATTAAACATTACAAACAGTGGCCTGCAGATATCAAACATCACATACAGTGGCATGCAGACATCAAACATCACATACAGTGGCCTGCAGACATCAAACATCACATACAGTGGCATGCAGACATCAAACACTACATACCATGGCCTGCTGAAGCAGACATCACATACCATGGCCTTCTGAAGCAGACATCACATACACTGGCCTGCTGAAGCAGACATCACATACAATGGCCTGCCGAAAGCAGACATCACATACACTAGCCTGACATCACATACACTGGCCTGACATCACATACACTGGCCTGCCGATGCAGACATCACATACACTGGCTTGCCGAAGCAGTCATCACATACACTGGCCTGACATCACATACACTGGCCTGCTGAAGCAGACATCACATACACTGGCCTGACATCACATATACTGGCCTGACATCACATACACTGGCCTGCCGATGCAGACATCAAATACACTGGCCTGCCGATGCAGACATCTCATACACTGGCCTGACATCACATACACTGGCCTGCCGAAGCAGACATCACATATACTGGCCTGACATCACATACATTGGCCTGACACCACATACACTGGCCTGCTGATGCAGACATCAAATACACTGGCCTGCCGATGCAGACATCACATACACTGGCCTGCCGATGCAGACATCACATACACTGGCCTGCCGATGAAGACATCACATACACACATGATCTTTACGAAATTTTAGCTTATGTTTATTAACTAATAGTATTTGATTACATTGAAAATGTTATACTATAACAACAACAATCAAACAATCATCTTATGCAATTCTTTGTTGGAGTGCCTCAAAGTTAGTGATAAACACTGGCAAAGAATCAAATTGCAAAGACTGTAATTTTCTGCTGGTACCACTGTTCATTACATTACAAACTGTTTATAAGTAATCATCCATTTTTAAAACAAAATAACAAAAATATTTTAACTTACGCAAATCTTTGTGTGCAGCACCTCAAAGTTGCTGATGAACACTGGCGACGTGCCAATCTTCTGCAGGACGTGGACCGCCTTCGGGAACAGTTCCTCCGAGTAGGAGCGGCCATCCCCTGACACCGCTCTGCAGAACGCCTCGTTCTCGCTGAGGTTCAGGTAAATCTTCGTGATGTCAGACACCAGCTGTCGTGGCTTGAACTCAAAATCGTTTACGTCTTTGACTTTTAGGTCACGCTGTTTGGGCCCAACCTTAAGGATAATGGTAATCTGGCTATTTTCTGTTACAAAATGCTGATGAAGTAGGTACTTAAATTATACAAGTATTTAACCGTATGTTTCTAAATAGTAGTAATAAATGCAATGGAAATGACTAACATATATTAGATATAAACAACATATAAGGTGTCACTTTGAAGAGGATTTCACTATTTACAGTTATTTAAAATGCAAGTAATACCGTTATAAACATGGACGAATTGATAATGGTAAATCAGATGATTTATAAATACAGACAATTGCAGCATGTTTATAAACAGAAAATCACGATCATCCATCGCATTTTCAGTATATGGTTTATCCCCTTATTATCAACAAAATTTAAAGTGACTAAACATTTTTCAGAATCAGCAACAAGTATTCATAAAATTCATAATCACATTCATGGCACAGGGATAACACATACCAAGTATGACCTTTACTTCAAATACATGTATACCTGAAATTAAACTTATATGTCTAAACATTCCATAATAAGTGCAGCGGAAATGACATTTCAAACACCAGAGAATAAGCAAGCGTTTTCATGTTAATCACATCCGAATACATAATACTATGTACCACACTTACTCTCAGTCTGCAATGAATCACCTACCAAGTGCAGAAGGAAGTAATTCAACATGGACGCAATCCGTTCCACCATGACCCTATGACAGAATATGGAGCGTATCTCCTTGGTGAGCATTTCCAGGGTGAGGATGGTGAGGTTTCCCATCATGTTGTGGTAGCGCGCCATCATACGCAGCTGGTGCATGCTGGACTCGGTCTCCTGGCGCCGCTGTGGGGGCAGGCTCGACCAGTCGGGGCCGTCCATGAGCTGCTGCTTCTCCTTGATCTGCTTCATAAACTGAAATGGCGATACATCTTTCAGTGTCTGAGTGGTGTATCTTGCTTGATACTATGTGTATCAGTGTTTGGGTGTTACTGATGAAATGGCACCAGGTGTAGTCTGCTTCATGAACTGAAACGGTGCCACACTCACATATACCACATGAACTGAAATGGTGCAATATTTACATTTACCACATGAACTGAAACGGTGCCACACTCACATATACCACATGAACTAAAATGGTGCCACACTCACATATGCCACATGCACTGAAATGGTGCCACACTCACATATATATCACATGAACTGAAACGGTGCCACACTCACATATGCCACATGAACTGAAATGGTTCCACACTCACATATGCCACATGAACTGAAACGGCGACATCCTCACATATGCCACATGAACTGAAACGGCGACACCCTCACATATACCACATGAATTGAAACGGCGACACACTCACATATGCCAAATGAACTGTAACGGTTCCACACTCACATACGCCACATGAACTGTAACGGTTCCAGCCTCACATATACCACATGAACTGAAACGGCGACACCCTCACATATACCACATGAACTGAAACGGCGACACACTCATATATGCCACATTAACTGAAACGGTTCCACACTCACATATGCCACATGAACTGTAACGGTGACACAGTCACATATGCCACATGAACTGAAACGGTTCCACACTCACATATGCCACATGAACTGAAACGGCGACACAATCACATATGCCACATGAACTGAAACGGTTCCACACTCATATATGCCACATGAACGGAAACAGCGACATCCTCCCATATACCACACAAACTGAAACGGTTCCACACAAACTGAAACGGTTCCACACTCACATATGCCACATGAACTGAAACGGCGACACACTCACATATTCCAATGTCTGTTTCATGAACTGAAACAGTGCCACATTAGAGTGGTGTATCTTACATGTAATTGTGTGTAAAAGTGTTTGGGTGTCAATACTGCCATTGCACCACATGTACTAGTGTCTGTGTGTCATTACTTAAACAGTACCACATGTGTCTGTGTGTCAGTACTGAAACAGTGCCACATGTGTCTGTGTGTCAGTACTGAAACAGTGCCACATGTGTCTGTGTGTCATTACTGAAACAGTGCCACATGTGTTTGTGTGTCATTTCTGAAACAGTGCCACATCTGTCTGTGTGTCATAACTCAAATGACGCCATGTGTACGTGTGTCATTACTGAAGCAGTGCCACATGTGTCTGTGTGTCATTACTAAAATGGCGCCATGAGTATGTGTGTCATTAATGAAGCAGTGCCACATGTGTCTGTGTGTCATTAATGAAGCAGTGCCACATGTGTCTGTGTGTCATTAATGAAGCAGTGCCACATGTGTCTGTGTGTCATGAATGAAGCAGTGCCACATGTGTCTGTGTGTCATTAATGAAGCAGTGCCACATGTGTCTGTGTGTCATTAATGAAGCAGTGCCACATGTGTATGTGTGTCATTAATGAAGCAGTGCCACATGTGTATATGTGTCATTAATGAAGCAGTGCCACATGTGTCTGTGTGTCATTTCTAAAATGGCGCCATGTGTATGTGTGTCATTACTGAAACAGTGCCGCATGTGTCTGTATGTCATTACTGAAATGATGCCACATGTGTCCGTGTGTCATTACAGAAAAAGTGCCACATGTGTCTGTGTGTTATTACTGAAATAGTGCCACATGTGTCTGTGGGTCATTTCTGAAACAGTGCCACATCTGTCTGTGTCTCATTACTGAAACGGTGCCACATGTGTCGGTGTATCATTACTGAAACAGCGCCACATGTTTCTGTGTGTCATTACTGCAACGTGTGTCTATGTGTCATTACTGAAACTGTGACTGTGCGTCATCACTGAAACAGTGCCATATGTATCTGTGTGTCATTACTGAAACAGTACCATATGTGTCTGTTTGCCATTACTGAAACGATGCCACATGTGTATGTGTGTCACTTCTAAAACAGTGCCATATGTGTCTGCGTGTCATTAGTGAAACAGTGCCATATGTGTTTGTGTGTCATTACTGAAACAGTGCCATATGTGTGTGTGTGTCATTAGTGAAACAGTGCCATATGTGTCTGTTTGTCATTACTGAAACGATGCCACATGTGTCTGTGTGTCACTTCTAAAACAGTGCCATATGTGTCTGTGTGTCACTTCTAAAACAGTGCCATAGGTGTCTGTGTGTCACTTCTAAAACAGTGCCATATGTGTCTGTGTGTCACTTCTAAAACAGTGCCATATGTGTCTGTGTGTCACTTCTAAAACAGTGCCATATGTGTCTGTGTGTCACTTCTAAAACAGTGCCATAGGTGTCTGTTTGCCATTACTGAAACGATGCCACATGTGTCTGTGTGTCACTTCTAACACAGTGCCATATGTGTCTGTGTGTCATTAGTGAAACAGTGCCATATGTGTCTGCGTGTCATTAGTGAAACAGTGCCATATGTGTGTGTGTGTTATTAGTGAAACAGTGCCATAGGTGTCTGTATGTCATTACTGAAACGATGCCACGTGTCTGTGTGTCTCTTCTGAAACAGTGCCATATGTGTCTGTGTGTCATTAGTGAAACAGTGCCATATGTGTCTGTGTGTCATTAGTAAAACAGTGCCACATGTGTCTGTATGTCATTAGTGAAACAGTGCCATATGTGTCTGTGTGCATTAGTGAAACAGTGCCATATGTGTGTGTGTGTCATTAGGAAACAGTGCCACATGTGTCTGTGTATAATTTCTGAAACAGTGCCACATGTGTCTGTGTGTTATTACTGAAACAGTGCCACATGTGTCTGTATGTCATTACTGAAACGATGCCACATGTGTCTGTGTGTCATTACTAAAACGATGCCACGTGTGTCTGTGTGTAATTACTGAAACAGTGCCACATATGTCTGTGTGTCATTATTGGAACGGTGCCACATGTGTTTAAGTGTCATACTGAAATGGCGCCATATGTGTCTGTTTGTCATTACTGAAACGGTGCCACGTGTTTGTGTGTCATTACTGAAACAGTGCCACTTGTGTCTGTGTGTCTTTACTGAAACAGTGCCACATGTGTCTGTGTGTCATTACTGAAACAATGCCACGTGTCTGTGTGTCATTACTGAAACAGTGCCACATGTGTCTGTGTGTAATTTCTGAAATAGTGCCACATCTGCCTGTGTGTCATTACTGAAATGACGCCACATGTGTCTTTGTATCATTACTGAAAAGATGCCACGTGTCTGTATGTCATTTCTAAAATGGCGCCATGTGTATGTGTGTCATTACTGAAAATGTACCAAATGCTTCTGTGTGTCATTACTGAAACAGTACCACATGTGTCTGTGTATCATTACTGAAAAGGCGCCACATGTGTCTGTGTGTTATTACTGCAACGTGTGTCTGTGTGTCATTACTGAAACAGTGTCACATGTGTCTGTGTGTCATTACTGAAACAGTGTCACATCTGTCTGTGTGTCATTACTGAAACAGTGTCACATGTGTCTGTGTGTCATTACTGAAACAGTGTCACATGTGTCTGTGTGTCATTACTGAAACAGTGCCACATGTGTCTCTGTGTCATTACTGAAACGAAGCCACATGTGTTTGTGTGTCATTACTGAAACGGCGCCACATGTGTCTGTGCGTCATTACAGACATGGCACCACATTTGTCTGTGTGTCATTACTGAGACGGCACCACATGTGTCTGTGTGTCATTACTGACATGGAACCACATGTGTCTGTGTGTCATTACTGACATGGAACCACATGTGTCTGGGTGTCATATTGACATGGCACCACATGTATCATGTCTGGGTGTCATATTGACATGGCATCACATGTATCATGTCTGGGTGTCATATTGATATGGCACCACAGGTGTCATGTCTGTGTGTCATTACCAACATGGCACCACGTGTCATGTCTGGGTGTCATTACTGACATGGCACCACATATATCATGTCTGGGTGTCATATTGACATGGCACCACATGTATCATGTCTGTGTGTCATATTGACATTGCACCACATGTATCATGTCTGGGTGTCATATTGACATGGCACCACATGTATCAAGTCTGGGTGTCATATTGACATGGCAACACATTTCATGTCTGGGTGGCATTATTGACATGGCACCATATGTATCATGTCTGGGTGTCATATTGACATGGCACCACATGTATCATGTCTGGGTGTCACATTGACATGGCACCACATGTATCATGTCTGGGTGTCATTACCAACATGGCATCACATGCATCATGTCTGTGTGTCACATTGACATGGCACTACATGTATCATGTCTATGTGTCACAGTTACATGGCACCACATGTATCATGTCTGAGTGTCATTTTGACATGGCACCACATGTGTCATGTCTGGGTGTCATTACTGACATGGCACCACATGTATCATGTCTGGGTGTCACATTGACATGGCACCACATGTATCATGTCTGGGTGTCATATTGACATGGCATCACATGTGTCATGTCTGGGTGTCATTACTGACATGGCATCACATGTATCATGTCTGGGTGTCATACTGACATGGCACCACATGTATCATGTCTGGATGTCATATTGACATGGCAACACATGTATACAAGTCTGGCTGTTATTATTAATATCGCATCATACCACATATAATCTAATATACCATGGTTTTAGTGCCAGTTTCTGCTGTGTCAGTATGTATGTTCATAAATCAAACTATGTGAACAGTAAATACAATAAATTTTGAATAAAAATCAGGAAAGTAAATTATGATGCAATTTTGAAATAAAGGGGGCTATTAACCTAATCTCATATTTGTATCGATGCAAACGAGCCTACAATCACCTGGAGAGAGGCCCAAGTAAAGTAAGGGCAGGGATATTGGTGCAGTAGTGCACTCACATCTAGAGCCTCGTCCAGAAGGAAGATGGCGTCATTAATCAGCAAATTGATGAAGCGCAGGAACAATGGGGGATCTGTGTCCTCAATGTGCTCTTCTGCATACACGGCAAGCCTCTGAAATGTCAGACAAAACCAACTGCATTTCAGACTGTCATTCCTCATGTAAACTTAGTTACTATAAAACATTTCTGAAATAGATATAGCTTCCAATGTTAATTCATACATATATCGAAAGCGTTTATTGTAAAAAAAACACTAATTGTATGTATAAACTTAATTTAAACTTATATTAAACTCCAAGTTTGTTGCAGCTTTTCTGGTTTTCATCCCGCAAAATACAGGACTGTTAGCACAAGGATAAGACTGGTTCTGTTTCCCCCCTGATATGGCTGCTGCAAATATCCGAGTTCTTAGATACTCACAATTCCGGAATAGAGTATGAATACTCGCCATTGCCGAGATCGTTTAATCGCGATCTTAAATTTTATATTTACCTTATATTGATTTTCATAAAATTAGTTAATTAATACACAAAATAAACCCTTTTGAGAAATTATATTGCAGTTTAATGTGCGTGCATGTCTTACTTTTCCAAATAGCAGAATGGAAACATAAGTCATGTGACAAATAGAGCTGCAATATCGGGAGTGTTACATTCAATGTTTTTTCAAAACCTGCATTTTTCAAGTCACTAACAAGCAATAACGTTTTGCCCAAGATAGCCTAAATATGCGCTGGTGCATGTGAACCCCAAATCAATTTAAAAAGATAAGAAAACATGAATCTGAAACTCCTATCAAAACAATGGCGTCATACACACGCGCAAGTACATGACGTATGGTGGAACAACAATACCGCAAACCACAAGCAAAAGTTACATCCCCAGTGTGGAAATACTTCGATATTTAAAAAAAAAATGAAGAGAAGAAGGCGATAAATTGGTTCAATATGATAAAGTTATTAGTCTTCATTAATCATGAGAGTGTTTTCCTTTACTTCACTGAAACTAATATTAAACACCAACATTGTTGCAATGTTTCTAGCTTTACAGACGACACAAGTCTTTAAGTAAGGAAATGGCTGTTTCCAGCCTGACCTTGATAGCCTTAAAGAAATGTTGTTGCACACATTTGGCCTTCCATCTAGAAGAACACAATAATAATAACAGCATGACAAGTGTCAACATTATTATCTATCTGAAGACAGTATTGTTAACAGAAAGACAAGAACATTATACACCAAATAAAGCATGTTTCCCACCTTCTACATCAAAAGCAGGATGTTTTCTGCCTGACCTTGATGGCCTTATATTGAACAAAGAGTTTGTTACAGTGTTTCTAGTTCTGCAGACGACACTTGTGTTAAGAGAAGCGCAAGTATATTCTACACCGTTTCCCGCCTGACCGTGACAGCTTGCAGAGGACACTAGTGTAAACCAAAGGACAAAACTGTGTTGCAGTGTTCTAGTTTTGCAGACGACACTAGAGTTAACAGAAGGACATGACTGACCTTGATGGCATCCTTGTGCACCTGCTTCTCCCAGATGTAGTGCATCACCTGGTACATCGGCCGCCGGTAGTTGAACTTCTGCTCAAACCGGACGCTCTGACCGGTCATCTCTATGCTTACAAACACGTGTATGAGCTTCTCTGCAAGATGGGAGATCAGTGGATGGTTCTGAAACAGCTGCTCTCTGTAATACCTGCAGAATACGACTGTATGTGGTAAACAACCTAACTAATATAATTTTCATAGTTGAGAACATTTTATTTACCCGCAGTAAGAAACTACTTTAAACAAGAGCTGGTTGTAAAGCAGGTATGCCCCCTCTAGGTAAAAAGCAATTTTTAAAATATGAAGTTTGGTGAAGATCAGATAAAAACTGTTGGACATAGAGAGCAGAAACTGCTAAAAAAAAGTCACTTTTTAGATAAATCAAGGGCCATAACTCTGCTCTGGAGCGATTTGGTTGATCATCAAACTTAACTAAGAATTTATGCCATCAAACATTTTTATCAAGTTAGGTGAAGATCGGATGAAAACTGTTGGACTGTGGAAATGGCTAAAAAGGCTAATTTTAGATAATTCAAGGGCCATAACTCCAAAGTTCCTGCGACTTGGCTGAAATATCGAGACTATGCCAAGCTATTAAGGTAGTAAATTTTTTCCTGAAGTTTGGTGAAGACAGGATGAAAACTGTTGGACTACCGACCGACTGACTGACTGACCAACATTAGCAAACCAATATACCCAGCCATCTTCGATAGGGGGCATAATTATATATTCATGTTAATTAAAATTTTGTTATCACAATCAGTACATACAGCATATTGTCAAATTTATTATAACGGTCTCAATGATAACATGCAACACACGATTAAAATCAGTATATTACTATTCATACTTGGACAAGAGGCCCTGTCTGGCATTGGCCGTGTCAGGGTTGAAAGGCATGAGGGCGGCTAGGGTTTCTGCCAGCTCCGCCCTCAGGTGTGGGTTCTTCATGTGCTTGGGACTGCCCATGTACACCAGGATCAGTGTCATGAAGTGTTGGAGCCCACTGCCACCCGTCTGAAAAACAAAACAAGTCATTGATTGACCATTGGATTAACACTTACTTATACGCCAGTCGCAATCAAACCCTGACGAGTTTATACATTTCTAGGCATGTTTTATATACATAACCCATCCGAGTATTGACACACGCCAGCCGGATTATTTAAGTTATTAAATGTGCATTTGCTGCTGTATATGCTGGCCAATGCTTAGAAATCGGGCACAACAACCAGGTGCTGGGTTAAATGTGACTTATGTATTGAACAATCAGTATTTCATGCCTTAACTGTTTCTTTGTATATAAATGCAATCCTATGTTAGTGATTTTACCTTAAAATTCATAAGAACTACAATATAAGAATAAAACTTGTACTCGGGAAAAAAACAAGTAAGATCAATGTATTCAATAGTAATTTGGCTACATGGATGATGATCGTTAAATTTAACATTTCAACACATTTTAATAACACATTACCTCATACATCTCATCCTTAAATCGATGCAGAAACAGTGTGAAGTCCGTCACATTGCCCATGATGAATTCTGGCACATAGCCAAGAGCCACCGGCACCTGTTCTGGAAGGGGGAAGCTGATTGGTTCAAATCCTGTGGCATCACTTGCCCTAGTAACCTGAGCCAGCCAGGTGCTGGTTGCTATGTGGAAATTTAAAGTCATTTCCAGTAATTGGGGTTCCGTCAGAGCTGCCTTCATGCACAGGTACCATTTCATGCCTGAAAACACAAATGTATCGATTTAAATTAAGGACTTTGAGTAATGCTGCAAAACTGACATACACAATTATGATCAAAATGTTTCGTTTGTAGGATTCATGGTCGGACTTATCAATATCATACTTGCTAAAGACACTGATTAGCTTCACTTTATCATGCACATTGCATATCTATTTTTGTAAGAAACCCTACTCTCGTTTGATTGACATGAAATTTCAAGCTTTGTCAAACGTGTGCAAATTAATCACTATTCTAATGCATTAAACAACATTTCACATTTAGTGTTTTATCTAGACCTTATCAGCGTGGCGCCGCGCCATGCCCCTTTATTGATCCGCCACCCTGCCCTTTTCAAAGGCAATTAGCGCCTCGTGCCCTCTTATCTATCGACTGTATTGATTGTTAACGAGGGCCCTTTGTGATGGCATGTTATTATAATTTAATCTGTGACCACCTGATAAGATCAGCAGTAGGGGCAGTCAGATTACGAGTTTGTGTCCAGATACAATAAGCATAAATTGTCTGCTTTTAACAGCCTCGTTTCATATGCAATTTCTAACATGTTTTTGTTTTGTGAATTTTTATGATAAACGTGATAACAAAGGGCAGAATGCATATAAATGTAGACTCAATGTCGTCTTTATTCATAAACTATGAAAAAATACATGTGTTTACAATATTTCTTCCAGTAATAACCAAACATCCCTGTAAAAAATGAATTGCAGACCTAGCTATAATTTCAGACAAACATATTTGGATAAATCATTTCAATCCGAATTTCAATGTTTGTTTTCTTAATGTTCAGTCTAGACTTTTGCTTTCCATCATTAATCAAAATAGTAGTAGCAAGGTCATCATCAACAGCATAATTCATATAAACCATAATGATGAAAATAAAAATATTTCCTACAATAAAAGATGGAAAAACTATATATATCCATAAACCGTTTTAGTTTAAAAGTTGTCTTGTTTGATTGCCCATTGGAAATACTTATGAATAAAAAATTAATAATTTTTTTGATCTTTACGAATAATATAACTTAATAATAAGAAGAACTTATAATATTGGAAAATTAAAATGTGTAAATAAATTGACTTAATAGTCATCAAATATATGAAAGGAATTAGTCAGTAATACTTCAAGAAAAAACTATTAAAATCTAATGTGCCCTTTTTACAGCAGACGACCATATAATGTATGTACAAGCATAATTTACGCACCGAAATACATAAGAAACGCACAGAAAATAAGTTCAGGCTGTACATTTACGGACAAAATGTATGATATACATACCCATAAAAGATAGCCGACTGTTAAAGTGTTAATTGTTAAAGTGTTAATATGTAGAAATTTGTAACTCTTAAAATATTTAGGGCATTACCATACTTCAGGTTGCACCATTGAATTCTTTTGCACTCATAAGCAAACCAATGAATTTCGGACTGAAGGTACATTTACCCCCATACATTTTGGACTGAGGGTACATTTACCGCCATAAATTCTGGTTAAAGTGTGAATTTACACTCAGGGATCATATTTTTCTGGAAATCAGGTCCCGAGGTCTGTCGAGCACATTAATTATGTGTATCCCAAAATGATTCATGTCCAAAAATGCACATTATAAAGTAATACTATTATCTACACAGTTTCGAGATCTTAAACTTCAATATTTTTCATTACCATTTCTATTATGAGTTTTAAATAAAATAATGATGCAGCAAATGCACGTTTTCCACGAGGATTACATGCGATTGCTATCAACACTTATACAGCACTGCTACAGGTGACCTTTCTCCATCTGCACTTTGACCCCTGCCACTCGGCTGTCCTCTGGGCTCAGACCCTGTGCCTGCAGGGATTGGAACACCTGCTGGGCCCGGTGGAGCTCCTGGTTGATCTTCATGAACTTCTCGTGCACAGCATGGAATCCCTGGTAAGTACAGCACGGGGGTCAATACTTAGACGACTTTTTCACTGTTAAGTCGTTATAGCTTAGCTTTATTGTGACAGTAATGTGGGTCTGAACCAGTCTGGCCACAAGGTTTCTCAAATGTTATTTTTGAACATGCAATAAATTATGGCATCCAGAAATAAAATCGAAAACTTGCATATGTGGTAAATTCCACAGCATGGAATCCCTGGGGAGAAATGCACATATCAATATTTTGTCCTAGGGGGGGAGCGGCGGGGTGTCCATGGATAATTTGACTAATTTTATTTGTTGGGGTCTAATTCCCTACCCTAGAATCAAGCATTTTTGTCTAAATCCCCACAATGGGAGAAGCTTGGTTATCAAATGGCCCGGGGGAGTGCCCAATATTACCGGGATCAAAAATGCGACCAAAGTCTGTTTCCGGGACCCCAAATCATTCGGTGTGTCAAATTCCTGCCTGTCGGGAATCGCTTTCAGTCCAAAGTCCTGTATGTGTGCCCTGACCCCCCCCCGGGGGAAAATTTTGATAGGTGCATACAGCAATGCAATGTCGTAAATGCAAAAACTAAAGCAGCTGAACTAACCAAAATAATATAAACAAGTAGAAAAAATTGCCTCCGCCTGGACTCGCCTGGATGCACAACATCATTGCAACAACTACATACAAGTTGCAATGTGCATGCAGGCACATACCTGTATACACAAAATCAGCTTTACAATGTACATATACACTAAGGCAAGAGGTATTTTATTTTTTGTTTCTCTGACATATTTGGAAAAACTGTCCAGTGGGAAGCTAATAAAATAAAATTCTATCATATACACATTTTGTTTGCAATAATAATGACAATAACAATAAAAGTACGAGGCTACATTAGTTATATAAACATGCATAGAAAGTCGCCATGATATCATTACGTTCAATTTAATTAAATAATATATGCTTCACTGTGCTTTGACATTATAACTGCGAGTTGAAAACTCTCGTTTAATATCCATAAGGATTATGGCATCAGTGGAAATAAACGATTGTTATCTTTCTTTTTGGTTTATATTATTTACCATATTGTTTATGTTCTAATTTTTATTGATTTATTTTGTTTTTAAAATCGTGTCGGCAGATCTGAGAAACTAAAATGAGCTGTCTCTGGACAGCGTGCTCGAATATTCATACTGCTTTGTCACAGAGTTATGGGCCTTGGTCAATGACCTTTTATAATGACCCCAAGGATATGTGTGATGTTTCAATTGAATATCTGTAGATACAAACTAGTTGCACACAAACCCTAACCTGTTTTCTAAGTACAAAAAGCGGCATAAGTCTGTTAATTTGCATGTCAGAGTTATGGGCCTTGGTCAGTGACCACACATTATGACCCCAAAGACTTGACATTGTGTGAACTTTCAATTGAATATCTGTGGTAGTTACAGAGATATGAACTTGATGCAGGCAAACCTTAACAAGAGCATTATGGCGAGGCCAACGAATGGGCGAGTAGAATAGCTATTCGGTGAATGGGCGAGTAGAATAGCTATTCGGTGAATAGTCGAGCTAAAAATCAATAACTTCTGGCATAAGATTTACCTGAATGATGGCCTGATGACAAAGGAAAAAGCATTCTGTGATGAAAGTGAAGGTGTCTTCTTCTGGAAGAGTGACATTTTCCTCCAAAGGAATCAAACATGTTTCTTTACTCAAACCTACAAAACAAAATAAATGTATACTCAAGTTCTGTGCTTAAATACATTTATACTTACAAATATTATATGCTTAAATGCAGTCAAACAAGGGAACATATGCAAGATAACTTATTTAATCAATAACTTAAGTAAAACTTTTAACTTGTTTATAAAATGTCAGGCGGGAAGTAAATAGATTTTAATATGCGCTCGCAGAATAGGAGCAGATTTTCGTATGAATGGCCTCCCTTGATTTGAGGAAAACCAGTTGTTCTACTTTAAGCTCCATGCGAGGGTGACATTATATTGTCGCATGGAACATTACAAATTGTTTGGTGACATGTATATGGAAATTAAGCATAGGCTAGTCATGTGAGGTATAAATATAGTAAATGAAATACTTGTGTGGTTAGAAAAAAAAACAATGATAAGTAGGACTGTCACAAGAATATAGTTTTACTATAGTTTAATGTAGGTACTTGTCAACCAATTTCAATAGGTGTTTAAAGCAGAAATTATATGAGCTTGCCCCAGGTCACACCTTGGAATTCAAGGTCATTGAATCACTCACTGAGGACTTGGCTGAGTGAACGTTTGTGCAATGTCTTTATAACTCAGTGCAGTGGGTGACAAGTTGATAAGTCAATGCAATTTGTTGATGGGCTGGCACTGACAGACAGAATAAGGCAATGCAATTTGTTGACGGACTGGCACTGACAGACAGAATAAGGCAATGCAATTTGTTGATGGACTGGCATTGACAGGCAGAATAAGGCAATGCAATTTGTTGATGGACTGGCACTGACAGACAGAATAAGGCAATGCAATTCGTTGATGGACTGGCACTGACAGACAGAATAAGGCAATGCAATTTGTTGATGGACTGGCACTGACAGACAGAATAAGGCAATGCAATTTGTTGATGGACTGGCACTGACAGACAGAATAAGGCAATGCAATTTGTTGATGAACTGGCACTGACAGACAGAATAAGGCAATGCAATTTGTTGATGGACTGGCACTGACAGACAGAATAAGGCAATGCAATTTGATGATGGACTGGCACAGACAGACAGAATAAGGCAATGCAATTTGTTGATGGACTGGCACTGACAGACAGACAATCAGGCTGGAGACTATCCCTGTCCCTCTCTTGTGTCCACACCAGTCAAAAACTGACCAGTGTACATTTGTGTCCACACCAGTCAAAAACTGACCAGTGTACATTTGTGTCCACACCAGTCAAAAACTTACCAGTGTACATTTGTGTCCACACCGGTCAAAAACTTACCAGTGTACATTTGTGTTCACACTGGTCAAAAACTTACCAGTGTACATTTGTTACCACACCGGTCAAAAACTTACCAGTGTACATTTGCTCAATGAATTTATGGTAATTAAACTACTTTCTTAATGGTTTTTTAATGGTTCACAACCCAGATATTATGAAAACAAATAAATCTGTAAAAGGTAAACAAACTGCACTGAATTTTTACCATCAAACCAGACTATGTTTGCTTGATAAAGAACTTTGATTTAGGAAGTGTTTTTATTTGCTACAGTCGACTTCCCATGGTTCAAAGTCACAGGGACCGCTAAGGAAACTTCGAGCCATCATAACTTCGAGCTAAATGGAATTCGAGAATGTGTACTTATAAACAGACAACATACATTTATTTTAGGGATGGGACCAAATACTGAAATCAATATTCGAATATTCGTTTTAGGTATTCGAATATATTCGAATATTCGTTTTCTAAATACTACTATATACGGCACTCTGTCCGAATATTTACCTATCCCAAATATGTTTACTACGTGTACGTAGTTGTTTTACCTTGTTTCAGTGGTAAATGAGCGATATAACTTAATGAGTGTTAGGCAAATATAAAGAAATGTAAAATATTGTTAAATGTATTGTTAATTAATTTGTTAATCGTTCCGTACACAAATTTCTCATTACATCGATTACACTTTGCCTGGGTTTTGTCTAATGACCGCGTTAAAAATCCTTCCAAGCACATGATGGTGGCATTGTTTATTAATCAAGACTCTTGTATAATATACGGTGTTGATATAATGGAGAATAATTTACAAGTGACGTATATTAAGATTGACCAGATCATGCTAATTTTGTTAAAGAAATTGATTGGCTGATAATGGATTCATTTTGATTGATTTACTTAGAGCGTAATTGTAATTTACTGTAAAGAAGTTAACCGTATAGATGTCACTTAAGGACAATAAACAACAATGTACGCCTTGTGCAAACTGTGAAACCGTTATCACAACATGGCCCAGTTTTGTTATTTGTAGATACAATGCGTCTTATTCGCGCATCCTAAAAACCGTTAATTCGCGGCCCTTGTAAAGACGTCGCCCCCCTGCCAATTATCAATTTTCGTTAATTGGACATGTTTGGCATGTGTTGTAAAAACGTTAGACTGCCCCGGCCCACCTGCTAGGCAGGAAATACGACTGGAATTCATGTTAACTTTGCAATCAAACTAGACAAAAAAACATGATTTTTTAAAAGAAATTTTGTTCTTTAAATAAATTTGAAAAATCGAATATTCGTATTCGTTGTTTTTTATTCGAATATTATCCCATATTCGAATATTCGATTATACGGTCCCATCCCTAATTTATTTATATACTTAAAATAGAAAATTGTTGTAAAATATTGTATTAATGTTCTTTATTTTCGTTTTTGAAAGCTCTGAAATCAATTTAATATTGCATTCTCTTAACAATGGACACTGATCAATCGCATCTAATCTATACGACTTGATGCGACCAAAGCTTGCAATGGACACTGATCAATCGCATCTAATCTATACGACTTGATGCGACCAAAGCTTGCTCGAAACAAGCAAACAATTAAATGTGTGAAAGCTAAACTGGGGCCGTGACAAACACTTCCAGCCATCCGAAAATTCGACCCTTGCAAATTCGAGCCAAACGACAGAAACTTATGTTAATATAAAGCAATAAAATATCGGTCCCGTGAAGAAACTTCGAGCCAACGAGAAATTCGAGACAAGCGAGTTTGAGGCATTGGGAGTCAACTGTATATTCAAAACTTTATTTCACCTATTTACCATTGTGTATGTGCAAAAATTTTTAATGAACCATCTTAGTATAGCGGTCTGTGTCTTTTATATACCGCTAGGTATAGACTGCTGTCCCTCTGCAAATGGGGAGATGGGTGGAAAGTCGTAAGAACGAACCTCACCTTTAGCATGAATGCCTCTTGCGAGAGCCTGTTCATCATCTGCAGCAATGGCGCGCACATAGCTGGGCTGGATCTTGAGCAGTTTGGGTGAGCAGGGCTCGGAAAACGGCTGGCACAGTTTCAGCAACACGTAGCCCAGATTGACACTGAAGCCATCGGTGGTGTAGATCATACTGTACATCGGGGCGTGGGTCGTCCAGATCTTGGCTCTACCTTGATACCATGAAACACCGGAAACATAATTTATGGCATAGAGCAACAAATATGGCGCGTATGTATTTGCGTAAATGCCCAAATCTGAAAAACTATTGACTCAATGTGTTTAAAACTGAATTAGTGGCAAAACTCAATTTTCATATCCTGAATACCAAAAAAAAAACAATATAATGATTGTGTAAAGATAGGTCAATGTTTAACAGAGATATAGAGAAAATTTGAGTGTTCAAAGCGAGCTAAATATGACACGTGACCTGCATTTTGATCACATTATTCATGCATTTTGTAAAATGGAAGGCATACTGATGGACTTTGTGTGTTACAGTGTTACTCAGTTTCGGTATTTCCAACAATCAAGTAATGTTAATGGCGTAACATTATTTCAAGTACCCAATTACAGCACTTAGTACTAAATTCTTTAAAACATGACGGGCTAATACTAAATTCTGGCAAATTCCTTATCTGTTGCTCTTCATGGCTTCTTTTCTAGTGCACAGATGGTATGACAGCTCAGGTTTAATAATACGAAAATATGAATTATTTTGTATGTACTCAATAATTTGGTCTACATGTAGTTAAATGCTCTGTACAGCTTGGACACTTTAACCTGACACCCATGAACTCAATAAGCATATGTTACGCGCTTGAATTATTTCCTATATTATAATCGGTTTTGTTTGTGCATGTATTTCATGTGTTTATTGATACCATTACTGTGTTTTCAGTGGGAAACTCTTACATAAATTTAACTCAATTCCAGTATGGAAACTAATATATTCATCTTAACGGATTTATAACATATTCATGTATAAAGGTCAGTGTCTGGTTAATTTGTCTGTGCAATACACAGATGGTGTATGTGAGAGGCAGGTCTAATTTTAAGACAGGAGCTGTCGGAGGACAGCGCGCTCGACTTTTCTTGTGCTTGTCAGAGTTACTGGCATTTTTTTTCTAAAACAAGAAATATGCAAATTCCACGAAAACCAAATTTTTCCAACAAAATGCATACAAGTCAGCACATCAATAACATTTTTAGTAAAAGTGACCTTGACCCCACCCACCCCATATGCAATGCCAAGCAAGGTCTTGATATAAGGTATCTATGTATTAAGTTTCATTAAATATCTCAATGCATTCTCAAGTTATTTATCGGAAACCGTTTTTGTATTTTTAGTAACAATGACCTTGACCGTGACCCCACCCACTTCATACACAATTCCAAGCGAGGTCTTGATATAAGGTATCTATGTATAAAGTTTCATTAAAATATCTCAATGCATTCTCAAGTTATTGAGCAGAAACCACTGTTCTATTTTAGTAACAGTGACCTTGACCTTGACCCTATATGCAATCCCAAGAGAGGTCTTGATATAAGGTATGTATTAAGTTTCATTAAAATATCTCAATGCGTTCTCAACTTATTGAGCGTAAACCGTTGTTCTCTTTTTAGTAACAGTGACCTTGACCCCACCCACCCCATATGCAAACCCGATGAGAGGTCTCGATGTAAGGTATGCATGAATAAAGTTTCAATAAAATATCTCAATGCGTTCTCAAGTTATTGAGCGGAAGCCGTTTTCCTATTTTTAGTAATGGCGACCTTGACCCCACCCAACACATAGGCAATTCCAAGCGAGGTCTCGATATAAGGTATCTATGTATTAATTTTCATTTAAATATCTCAATGCGTTTTCAAGCTATTGAGCGAAAACATTTTTTTTTATTTATAATAACAGTGACCTTGACCTTGACCCCACCCACCCCAAATGCAATCCATGTGAGGTCTTGATATAAGGTATCTATGTATTAAGATTTATTAAAATATCGCAATTTGTTCTCAAGTTATTGAGCGGAAACCGTTTTTCTATTTTTAGTAACAGTGACCTTGACCCCACCCACCCCATATGCAATCCCTAGCAAGGTCTCGCTATAAGGTATCTATGTTTGCAGTTTCATTAAAATAGCTTAATCTGCTCTCGAGTTAGAGAGTGGAAACGAAAAATTGAAAACTAGCTTACCGAAAAACGTTAACCTGTCCATATAGCTTATATGTAACATTTCTAAGGCCCATAATTTTGACAAATTTCAAACTAAAGTTATCAAAATTGGCCTATGAGTTCATTTTAATATAAGGAATAAGTATTCTAAGTTGGAATGAAATCCCTAAAGCCATTCCTGAGAAACCAGCTTACCGAAAACTTTAACCTGTCCATATAGCTTATGTAAAATTTCAAAGTGTAAAAAGGCCCATAATTTTGACAAATTTCAAACTAGAGTTACCAAACTTGGCCTATAGGTTCATTTTAATGTGGGGAATAAATGTTTTAAGTTTGAATGAAATCCCTCCAGCCATTCCTGAGAAACTAGCTTACCGAAAAACTTTAACCTAGCTCGGACGCCGACGCCGGGGCGAGTAGAATAGCTTACCTTTTCTTTGAAAAGTCGAGCTAAAAACAAGCAGTAGATGATTTTGCATGTACACAATGAATTGATCTTGTTAAATAGATGTAGATAAGATGTATAAAACATGAACTACATTTGTTCTACTACCTACATTTCTAACATGAACACTTGACTAGTTCAATAATAATGAATGTTTAAATGCATTTTTACCAGCATTGGCGCTTATGCACTTCCCAATCCAGGTGAGAACTCTGTGGCGTAACTCTGGGGACAGCTTGATCATACTGAAGACAATCTGGTACACGCCTTCACACAAATTGGACTGAGGCTGCAACCAAACAAAATCCTACATATTAATGTTTATTTTAAGAAAATTTATCTTCTACAGTTAAAAAATGTAATCCTGAAAATTGATTTTTGTATTATAACACCAATATAATAAAAGAATAACCCGGTTTTAATCATTTTTATGTTTTGTATTTGTTTTATGTTGTGCATATTGCACTGCTTTGTATTGGCAATTGGTCACTTACCATTATTAAAGGACCATAGCATTTTAATAAAGGTTAATTTTATATTTGTATCGAGCCCTTATTATTGCTACAACAACAACATCAAATTATTTTCTTGTTAAACATGGCAAAACCTCAATGTACAAGTATCTCCGACAATCTAACAGCGACCTCTTAACCCTTGCAGTGCTGAATTGATTTTAACTGAATTATTTGGCACTGCTAAACTGTTTTGTGATAAACATAATTAATACTATTGGAGTAATAACAAGAGGGCCCTAGGATGCTCACCAGAGACCTTGTGACCCAATTGGAATTTGCATCCTCAAGGCGTGGCTAATTTTTATCCCAGGGGCATCATATGAACAATCTTGAACAAACCACTGGGCCTTGCAGTTTCAGGTAAAGATTTTTAAAGTAACTTTGCTATTTAAGTCTATATAAAGCATGTGACCCCTCGGGGTGCCACCAGATTTGACCCCAGAGGCATAATTTGAACAATCTTTGGAGAGGACCACTATGCAATGTTATGTACCAAATATAGGAAAGCTGTGGGCCTTGCCGTTTCAGAGGAGAAGATTTTTAAAGTCATTTAGCTATTTGAGTCTATATAAACATGTGAACCCTGGGGCGTGACCAGATTTGACCCCAGAGGCATAATTTGAACAATATTTGTAGAGGACCACTATACGGATGTTACATACCAAATAT
Source organism: Congeria kusceri (assembly GCA_027627225.1). Classification (NCBI taxonomy): domain Eukaryota; kingdom Metazoa; phylum Mollusca; class Bivalvia; order Myida; family Dreissenidae; genus Congeria; species Congeria kusceri. The sequence continues at coordinate 70,019,027 of CM051031.1, read as the reverse complement.
GAAACCTCTAAGCCTTGCGGTTTCCGAGGAGAAGAAATTTTAAAGTCATTTTGCTATTGAAGTCTATATAAACCATGTGACCCCTAAAGTGTGGTCAGTGTTGACCCATGGGGCATAATTTGAACAATCTTTGTAGAGGACCACTTGAGGATGTTACATACCAAATACGAAACCTCTGGGCCTTGCGGTTTCAGAGGAGATGATTTTTAAAGACATTTTGCTATCAAAGTTGATATAAACCATGTGACCCCCGAGGCGTGACCACATTTGACCCCACGGGCATAATTTGAACAATCTTTGTAGAGGACTACTATATGATGTTACATACCAAATAAGAAACCTCTGGGCCTTGTGGTTTCTGAGGAGAAGATTTTTAAAGTCATTTTGCTATGAAACCCTATATAAATCATGTGACCCCTGGGGCGTGGCCAGTTTTAACCCCTGGGGCATCATTTGAACAATATTTGTAGAGAACCACTATAGGATGTTACATAACAAATATGAAACCTCTGGGCCTTGCGGTTTCAGAGAAGAAGATTTTTAAAGACATTTTGCTATTTAAGTTTATATAAACTATGTGACCCCCGGGGCGTGGCCAGTTTTGACCCCAGGGGTACAATTTGAACAATCTTTGTAGAGGACCACTATAGGATGTTACATACCAAATATGAAACCTCTGGGCCTTGTGGTTGCAGAGGGGAAGATTTTTAAAGTCATTTTGCTATATATTCTATTAAACCATATGACCCCCAGGGCGTGGCCAGCTTTGACCCCAGGGGCATAATTTGAACAATCTTTGTAGAGGATCACTATACATTGTTAAATACCAAATATGAAACCTCTGGGCATTGTGGTTTCAGAGGAGATTTTTAAAGTCATTTTGCTATATATTCTATATAAACCATGTGACCCCCGGGGCGTGGCCCGTTTTGACCCCGAGGGTATTATTTGAACAAACTTTGTAAAGGACCACTATAGGATGTTACATACCAGATATGAAACCTCGGGGCCTTGCGATTTCAGAGGAGAAGATTTTTTTAATTCATTTGCTATATGTTCTATATAAACCATGTGACCCCCAGGGTGTGGCCAGTTCTGACCCCATGGGCATAATTTGAACAATCTTTGTAGAGGACTACTATAGGATGTTACATACCAAATATGAAACCTCTGGGCCTTGTGGTTTCAGAGAAGAAGATTTTTAAAGTCATTTTGCTATACAAGTCTATATAAACCATGTGACCCCCAGGGCGTGGCCCGTTTGACCCCAGGGGCATCATTTGAACAATCTTTGTAGAGGACCTCTAGAGGATGTCACATATCAACTATGAAAGCTCTGAGCCGTGCGGTTTCATAGGAGAAGATTTTTAAAGTTTTCACTTTTTAAATCTATTTTTAGCTCTGGTGACCGACATATGCAGCGGACCAGAAAGATTTGAACAACTTTGAAAGAGGTCCACCCAAGGATATTCCTGTGAAGTTTGGTGAAAATCTGCCAAGCGGTTTAGGAGGAGATGTTGTTTAAATGAAAAGTTGACGACTCATGCACACATGCACAACGGACAACGGGCGATCACAATAGCTCACCATGAGCACTTTGTGCTCAGGTGAGCTAAAAATAATGTAAAAGTAACATAACATGTACAATTTACACAAAAATTGAACTATGATGACATTCCCACTGATAAATAAAAAGGAACTAGTTACCATGGTTACCATAGTAACAATAAAAATATTTAACTGAAAACAACGCTTTTTTTAGAAGTGTTTGTTCCTTTTTACTAACAACGTATATGTTGTTAATTTCAGTCTGTCAAGGTAAACAATGTGTTACCATCCAAAGATTTCTTTCCGCAATATCATGCTCCTGTTTCGTGGAACTGGACGGGTTTTGGAACAGGTCGTTGGGTTTGTGGTGCTCTGGTATTGGGCTCAAACTCAAAATGGCACCGATCAGTGTCTGCTCAAAGTCACGGCCTTTCTCCCAGTCGATGGGGGAGTTGTATGTCATGAACATCTGAAAGGCACAATGAAGTCTTTGCATGTCTTTACTTGCAATTACAGAACAAAATGTTGAACATGTAATTAAACATGATAGGTTGCAAATACATTGAAACAAGTCTTGTCAGAGGACGATGGTGGCCCTATATCGTTAACCTGTGTATAGTACGCCTTGGTTTCAGCCAAGCAGATTTTTAAAGTCTTCAATAAAGCCATATAAGAAAAATTGCCTGCTACCTGGAGGGCATGTTTATTAATGAATGATGATAGTGAATCACAATGATTTGAAAGAATTTGGTAGAGGGTCACCCAAGGAACACTTCTGATTAATTATTTAAATGTCTAATCAGTGGTTTCTGGCAAGACGATTTTCAAAGTTTCTATATACTAGTAGCTATATAAGGAAAAAGGCCCTGCCCCCTGGCGGCCATATTTTTTTTAACGAAACAAAATAAATAGGAGGAATTAGGTAGACGGTGACCCAAGGAAAATTTCTATGAAATTATTTCAAAATCCAACCAGTGGTCTCTGACAAGAAGATTTTTTAAAGCTAAGCATTGGATATATTCCATTCACAAAGAGACCTTTCAGCATACTCTTTAGGTCAAATTTCTCATACGTATCTATTATGATGTTTAAAATGACTACAAATTTCACTAAGTTCTTACCTCAGCCAATGGTGCACTCTTGGTAAAGAACATCAAAAACTTGATAAACTTATTCACTTCAGGGTGCATGAGTGTGAAGTCGGACATAAACTTCTTCCGGACGACATCTAGCACTGGCGTGAAAACCTGCTCAAGGCTACCATCCTCAGCACTGCCATGGATCTCTGCAGCAGTGTTTAGTAGAAATTCCTCTATGGTTCCACTTTCTGAAAGTAAATCAGACAAAGAAACATATTAACCAAATTAATCATTTGTAAGTCTGCCATAAACTTCATTTGAGGCATGTCGTGGGAAACCCGGGCTTAATGCATGTGCGTAAAGTGTCATCCAGGATCTAATCTAGGACACCACTTTCGGCTTTTATGGCATTTTCTGTTTCAATGTAGTTCCTTCTAAGAATAATTCCACTATAGGCGGAAAGTGTCGTCCCGGATGAGCCTGTTCAGACTGTAGACATTCATTAGGCCTGGGTTTCCCACAACATGCCTCATTTATTAAAGTTGAGTAAAGAAGGTATAGGAAATATTCTTCGTAAAGAAGGTAATCTTTTTAGGCCTAACAGGTAAAACCCTACGTATTATGACAGCATTTAATACATAAGTGAATTTTCTTATTGAAGAAGGTTTATTGCATAGATAAATATTTTTGAAGTGTGCAAATTGTGAAATAACCAAACAAAATGCTGGTTTTAAAGAAACCTACCTCATCTGTCACTTATTTAGGAAAACATAGCACTCACTGGTATTAGAATGGTACTGACATTGCTCAAATACAATCTTCTAATGTAGAGGTGTTAACAGTATTACAGACTGATAGTTGTTTTAGATGTCATGTTCTAAATGATTATTAATGTGCTTACCAGCGTGGTAGTGTTCTAAAGGATTATTAGTGCTTACCAGCATGGAAGTGTTGAAAGGGATTGTTAGTGCTAACCAGTGTGGTAGTGTTGTAAAGGATTATTAGTGTTAACCAGCGTGGTAGTGTTGTAAAGGATTATTAGTGCTTACCAGCGTGGTAGTTTTGTAAAGGATTATTAGTTCTTCCAAGCGTGGCAGAGTTGTAAAGGATTATTGGTGCTTACCAGTGTGGTATTGTTGTAAAGGATTATTAGTGCTTACCAGCGTGGTAGTGTTGTAAAGGATTACTGGTGCTTACCAGCATGGTAGTGTTCTAATGGATTATTTGTGCTTACTAGTGTGGTAGTGTTGTAAAGGATTATAAGTGTTTACCAGCGTGGTAGTGTTGTAACGGATTATTGGTGCTTACCAGCGTGGTAGTGTTATAAAGGATTATTAGATCTTACCAGTGTGGTAGTGTTGTAAAGGATTATTAGTGTTTACCAGCATGGTAGTGTTGTAAAGGATTATTGGTGTTTACCAGCGTGGTAGTGTTATAAAGGATCATTAGATCTTACAAGCCTGGTAGTGTTGTAAAGGATTACTAGATCTTACCAGTGTGGTAGTGTTATAAAGGATTATTAGATTTCACCAGTGTGGTAGTGTTGTAAAGGATTATTAGTGCTTACCAGCATGGTAGTGTTATAAAGGATTATTAGATCTTACAAGCGTGGAAGTGTTTTAAAGGATTATTAGATCTTACCAGTGTGGTAGTGTTATAAAGGATTATTAGATCTTACCAGTGTGGTAGTGTTGTAAAGGATTATTGGTGTTTACCAGCGTGGTAGTGGTATAAAGGATTACTAGTGTTTACCAACATGGTAGTGTTGTAAAGGATTATTAGTGTTTACCAGCGTGGCAGTGTTGTAAAGGATTATTAGTGCTTACCAGCGTGGTAGCGTTGTAAAGGATTATTAGTGCTTACCAGCGTGGTAGTGTTGTAAAGGATTATTGGTGTTTACCAGCGTGGTAGTGTTGTAAAGGATTATTAGTGTTTACCAGCATGGTAGTGTTATAAAGGATTATTAGATCTTACCAGTGTGGTAGTGTTGTAAAGATTTATAAGTGTTTACCAGCGTGGTAGTGTTGTAAAGGATTATTAGTGCTTACCAGCGTGGTAGTGTTATAAAGGATTATTAGTGTTACCAGCGTGGTAGTGTGGTAAAGGATCATTAGTGTTTACCAGCGTGGTAGTGTGGTAAAGGATTATTGGTGTTTACCAGCCTGGTGGTGTTATAAACAATTATTAGATCTTACCAGCATGGTAGTGTTGTAAAGGATTATTGGTGCTTTCCAGCGTGGTAGTGTTATAAAGGATTATTAGATCTTACCAGTGTGGTAGTGTTGTAAAGGATTATTGGTGCTTACCAGTGTGGTAGTGTTATAAAGGATTATAAGATCTTACAAGCGTGGTAGTGTTGTAAAGGATTATTAGTGTTTACCAGCATGGTAGTGTTGTAAAGGATTATTAGATCTTACCAGTGTGGTAGTGTTATAAAGGATTATTGGTGCTTACCAGCGTGGTAGTGTTGTAATGGATTATTAGTGCTTACCAGCGTGGTAGTGTGTAAAGGATTATTAATTTTTACCAGTGTGGTAGTGTCATAAAGGATTATTGGTGCTTACCAGTGTGGTAGTGTTCTAAAGGATTATTAGTGCTTACCAGCGTGGTAGTGTTGTAAAGGATTATTAGTGTTTACAAGAGTGGTAGTGTTGTAAAGGATTATTAGATCTTACCAGTGTGGTAGTGTTGTAAAGGATTATTAGTGTTTACCATCGTGGTAGTGTTGTAAAGGATTATTAGATCTTACCAGTGTGGTAGTGTTGTAAAGGATTATTAGATCTTACCAGTGTGGTAGTGTTCTAAAGGATTATGAGTGCTTACCAGCATGGTAGTGTTCTAAAGGATTATTAGTGCTTATAAGCATGGTAGTGTTGGAAAGGATTATTAGTGCTTACCAGCGTGGTAGTGTTGTAAAGGATTATTAGTGCTTACCAGCATGGTAGTGTTGTAAAGGATTATTAGTGCTAACCAGCGTGGTAGTGTTGTAAAGGATTATTAGTGTTTAATAGCATGTTAGTGTTATTAAGGATTATTAGTGTTTACCAGCGTAGTAGTGTTGTAAAGGATTATTGGTGTTTACCAGCGTGGTAGTGTTGGTTTATGGTTTATTTCAGAATACATTAGGCTTTAAGCCCATGAGTACACATACATATAATACACTATATTGTCAACAGTGGTCAATGACATGCAGGCATATAAATATACTGTCTTAAACAATACCAATTTAAAATTTATAATGAAAGAATTGATAACCCTACAAACAGGCATATTCAAATAAAACAGCCATTTTTAACATTTTAACACTGTTTACCAATACTAATTGAATAACAAATCAGTATCTTATTCAAATAAAAATGAATGTTCGAAAAATGTGTATACATATAGCTATTAGTGCTATGACTAAGAAACAGACAGTACTATATGTTGTAAAGGATTATTAGATCTTACCAGTGTGGTAGTGTTGTAAAGGATTATTGGTGTATACCAGTGTGGTAGTGTTGTAAAGGATTATTAGTGCTTACCAGCGTGGTAGTGTTCTAAAGGATTATTAGTGCTTACCAGTTGTTAAGGATTATTAATGTTTACCAGCGTGGTAGTATTCTGAAGGATTATTAGTGCTTACCAGCCTGGTAATGTTGTAAAGGATAATTAATGCTTTCCAACGTTGTAGTGTTGTAAAAGATTATTAGTGCTTACCAGCGTGGTAGTGGCATGTCTCGAGGTACAGGTCTATAAACTGTTGATGTACAAGCTGGGTGGGGTACAGCTCTGGTTGCTGAAGGCATGTCTTGCTGTTCAACAGAATCACCTCCAAACAGCGCTCAACCTCTGTCCCCAGCTCTGAATACTGAAGAAGAAAACAAGTTAATGTCTTCGAAACATATTTGTTACAAAACCTAACATCCATGTGCTGGAGAACTAAACATCTTAATATTTTTAAAATGCCTCACTGTGCGTACACTATTTGCTTACAAGACTATCCACAACAAATGCATTACCAAGAGTAAATTTTCACTTAAACAAATCATAACACCACTGATATATACTCAATTCTCACACTGGTGTCATATTTAACCAAACTAAATTTTAATCAAGATTGATTTATTTATTCAATACACAATTACATCTCCATATAGATTGTTTGCAAATAACAACAAACAAAACTCCAAACCTATTGTAAATGATTTTCTGTTTGATGACAAAGAAAAATGTAAAAAAAATGAAAGTATGCTTTTTATCTGTACGAATAAAATATAAGTTTAAATTATACTAAATTAATGTTTCCTTAGCTCTAGTACCTACATGATTGCTGGTGACATCATTACCAAAGTACATGTATAAGTTTTTATCCTTCCACCGGGGAAACAGACTCAATAAGTCTCAGGCTTTCGACACAAGTGAGCGAAAATAAAATAGATTTAAACTAAAAACAAATTTTTAAAAGCTTATTTAACATTTTCATGGCAACTCAAGAATTCACATGAAATATTCTTATAAAAGAATCACTTTACTAATATGTGAATGCAACATACCTGTTGTTGAGTCTTACACGTGAGACATCTATCGAAGCACTGGTACAGATAGCGCAGAACTTGGGACTCGCCCGCTACGGAAGCCTCCGTAGGATGGACTTTACCAGGAACCGTCTTGATTACAGAGAGCCCTGGACTGTCGAGCAGTAATCTTTCAAATACGGCCTACGATAGAGAGTTCAAACTATGCTTTAAAAATCACCAATTATTTAACCACCACTCATTATCATCCTCACCCTCAAACAAACCTATCATTAACATCCTCACCCTCGAACAAACCAATCATTAACATCCTCACCCTCGAACAAACCAATCATTTACATCCTCACCCTCGAACAAACCAATAATTAACATCCTCACCTTCGAACAAACCATAGTAGTCAAGAAATTTGGCAAGGCTGGCGTTTGTAGTGTATTCCTACATAATTATGCATATACTTATAAGATTTCTACATGGTATGTGTTTCTTGTACCATGTTAAAATATTGCATACATAAAACAAAAGTGAAAATCTTGCACTCTGAATAAATTGGAACTGAAAAGTTATAAAAGCAAGGTCAAACTTAAGAATTCTTATATATGTTTAATTGGATTTATAAATAATGATTTTTAACATGCTTTATGCTGCTGAGAGAGAATTGCATTACATTTAGCCCATCACTTATTACTGTATGTAATAAAAGTACCACAGCTGTTTGCTTCATGGTCAATATAGTCTATTTATCACAACAAAAGACTTGTTTCAGAATTTCCCATCCATAACACTTTAACAGCTTTCAACATCTCTAATGTCTAGTGAAAACATTGGGTCTTATATATCACTTCAATTTACATGTTCTATAGACTCAATATCCAGCCACTGTTGTCCGTTCAGTGTTTCAGCCATTCCCTCAAGGTACACGCATCTGGGAGGGCGTGAGCTGTCTATAGGCTCTGGAATAAAACAAAATGACAAGAATTTTCATGTAGAAACAACAAACATCCATGACGATGAATATTCTAAAATATCGTGTTCGGATTAGACTCAAAATTGCAGTACTATCATGTGACCAGTGTATCAACATTTCATTTTGTAACATTCCACACATATGGAGGAACCTCGTTTTCTGACTATTGTCCTTTTGTCCTTACCTTCGTTGTCGAGAGTTATCAGAAAGACGTGTTCCAGGAGAAGATTGACCTTCCTGGTACGAGTTGACAACTCCAGGATATTTTCTTTCGATTCTGCTTCTAAACTCACATATGTAGAGATCTGTGCTCCTAAATATAAAACAATAAAAATAAGCATTTTATGATAATTATTACTATAAAATATCACAAAATCCTATAATACAAATACAATCTTATAATTCCCATAAAAATGATAGATATTACTTTATTTTTTCAATAACCACATTGCGCAAATCATCAATAAAGTAAATTGGTCATACTGACAAATTCCATATGAAATCAAAATGATTTATGTAGTCTTCGCGAAAGTCTGTCAGTCCTCGGACAATACCAGTCAAACTGTAAGAAGTCCAAGAAAAACTCCCAGAAAACTGGCCCTCAAGGCTGGTGAAAAATTCTGTCTTGCTAGTTAAATATTCTTGAGTAGCCAGTAATATGTAGTAATTATTAACCCTTATCGAGCCTATACCAAGATATCTCGGCGTTTAAAAAGCTCATTCATAAAGCTGTTCCCGGACTATCCCGGTTTAGCCTGTAACCAGAACACAAGAGCAATACACAGTTCAGCACCTCTAATCTGATAACAGCTAATTACTGGGAAGTGTTGGGAGACTTTATCTTTATTGTTTCTTTGATACTAGGTCAAAATCAGTTAAAATTAATAAATTGTTGCTAAATCTGCTGTTGTCTCCATTGAGTGTTGCAATATGGCATAAGGCAGAAATGTTAGGCTTTGCCTTCAAGATGTTTTTAACTGTCATATTGTGTTATAAATCTCACATCAATTCATTTTTGTTTACTCTTTACATACTAATAAAAAGATCTTTTAGTTTTTTTTAAATAAAATAATAGTTTGAAGTATGTCATTATCATCAGAAGAAATGTAATTATTGCATATATTCTTTTTCCTGCGTCTGAGAAATAAATACAATATATGTACCCAATTTAATAAATTGTATACCAGTGTCAACCTTGTTTAATTTCCTTTCAGAAAAGTATGCGGTATAGATACATACGAGTAACTACGCATCAGTTACAGTGATTTACAGCAGATGACCCCTTTAAACCTAGCTTTACTTGTAACACTCAGATTTATCTGGCTCTGCAGCTGCTGATAGGCAAAGGTGTATTTGGTGGGTTAAGAGTTACGAGATAACCAGACCTCATGGTCAGTAATGGATTTGGGACTTTTGTGCAGACTATGACAAATCAACAAACATATAACTGTAAAATAAATAGAACATTTTGAAAACCTAAATACATGGCAAGTAACTTGAATTAAGATGTTTTCAATCACGTAATTAATATACCTGCTTCATCATAATTTTGTGCCAAGTTCTTGCTAGCTGCAAACAACTGCGCATCAACAATACTTGGAAACAATGCTGCAAATGGGTTGTTGGCTATGCCTTCATTGTCTGCCATTCTGCTGCTTCAGGAATGATAAATCTAATTCTCTGGAAAGATTAAATGTTAAACTTAATGATTAATGGCTAAATATCTGGTGACATAATTTTTTTTCATTAAACCACATCTAAATACTACCTTGGTAAATATCAGGTTGATATTCTGGTTTGACTATAATGTGTGTGTTGATCTTTTAATATCTTGCTTGTTGTTTTGATTTTACAGACTACATTAAACCACTATATCAGCTGTCAGACAAAATGATCTGTAACTTGCATACTTACGGTAAAAACAGACATATACGGTTAAATAATTGAGTATAATGGAATTGTTTGTTTAAAAATATTTATGACATGAGTTACAAATTTCGTAAGACACCCAATATTGTAAGACACACACATTTTTTTTTTATCCAAGTGCAACCCAAATTTTGCTTTTATTGTAGTGTGTGAAATAATGCGAGATTTCCGATAACATTCAGCGGGAAAAATTAAAAATGTTCAGTTTATTATTATTACCATACAGATTCAATAAATAATAAAATAAAATAATAAATACAAGTCTATTGACACAAACAGTGTTAACAGTGACACTGAGACTCATGAGCAATTACACACAAACACAGGGTTATCAATTGTCATGAAACAAGGAGTTAGTCACATGTATAAACGGAACATCTGAGAAATTTAAATCAATTTCAATGTAGTAAGAAATGAAAATAATCACGTTTAACTTTAAAATACACGATACAGACCAACAAAATCGATATTGCTGTGGTGCGAAAATTCAGACAACGTCAGTTGTCATTTGACATATTTCTACGAAAGAAAAAGAACGCATCCGAGATTTTTTACAGCGGTTCCCCTTTTTTGGTATAATTTGAATGAGAAGCCGGGTATAAAAGTGCTCTCTTCTCAATGGAGATACTAACATTCTGACACTACTTTCAAAATTAAATGTAAACATGGATACAAAGAATTTATCCCAGTTGGCAGAATCTAACAACCCATGGAGCAGCCAGGACAAAACACTGACTGGGCTGAAGAAAGCCTTGGTGCTTGGTGAAAGAACTGGACACGTGGTGAATGTATGCCCAAGTATTTTGACAACACCCTTCTAGTAAAAACAAACTTGTTCACTCATGTTTCCACTACAATTTACAAAACATTTTGGGTTTAGAGCAATTTTATAATAAAGGTTTTCTTTTTGCAAGAAGTACATACACTATCTCACAACAGAAAGGGTGGCATAAATAAAACAAATTCCATGAAATTAATTATAAATATACATTAAAACCTGTCACAACTGAACCCTGTGAAACCAAATCCCTGTCAAAACCAAAAGCCTGTGTTGTCCGATTTTTGTCCTTATTTTATAAAAAACCTTAAGTAATCTGAACCCTGTCTAAACCAAATACAGAACACTTTTATCACAAATTTGATCTCATTCAACCAGTTACCTTAAAAAACCTGAATATACCGAACTGTGTATCCTGTCAGGTGTCACTTCGCTATACCCCAGAGGTGTGAACCCAATAATTGGTGACACAGTTATACACAAAGGGCATATTCGCAGTGGTGACAACAGGACAGCGGTGCAATTAGCGATCAGCATACTACATTAATCAACTTGGGAAAATCAGATAAGTCTGTCATGTTTAATGTTGAAATTTACGTACAGTGTACATTTTAAATGTTTCACAACAGGCAGTGTTCTGCCATGAATTTGGACTATTGGGGACATGGGCCCTTTAGGCTTGAAAAAGTGGGGACAAATAACGAAAATGTAGGGACACCGACAAACAAGTTTTACACCTCATGAATATTCCCAAAGCAGATTTTTGTTTTGAAAGTACGTACTAGCTGTGCCTTAATTTCCAAACCCATCTCACCGCAACGCTTAAAATCCCAAAATCAGTGTGCAGCACAGTATAATTTCAATAAGCGTCTAACAGCAGCTCACTTTAAAATCAACAGCAGATGACATTTCAGTCAGGTAGATCTAGTTCTCAGCACAGTAAGTGTATACAGCGTGCTATTTTTAGATCTTATGAAAGCAGCTAGTGAGTTACACAGTGTTGTGACCTAAGTGTCAGAGTGTTAGAGTTAAGAGGTGATGAACACCATGTGGTAATTTTCGGCTTTTGTGTGTTTTGATTAATGGCCGTAGTCAACAGCAGATTAATGACTTCAAGTTCTGTTAGCTATTGAGTTGGAATTACCTGTTAATAAATGTTCAACCACACAAGGGTGCTTTAGAGGGTCCTTGGGGATGACCACTGACATGGAAAATGTTCCCCACCGGAACGTTGTTGTGTAAGTAAAGTAGCATGATGTAATGTTGAGGCAATGTGTTTGAAATATAGAGTTAATCAGTCTTAATATATAAGACCGTCATATAGCATGGACGTTTGACTTTAGAGCTACTGCATTGAATTGGCTTACAGACAAAGTGTATATTTCCAATTTGATAATGAAATAATAACTATAGATCTAGATCTAGTCTAACTTGGGTGGAAAGACAAAATGATGCAGTAATTGAGTCTGTGGCTCTGTCACTGCAGTCTGTTTCCGAGCATGTACAGGAACATGTAGCATAAATGTGTGCAGCACACAAAACATGTTTAATACTTTTTTTGCAGATTGTGACAGGGGATTCATTACCATGAACAAGGTGAAAACCACACACAGATCATGTCTCCCCAACAAAGTTCTCAATGCTTTGTTAGCAGCCGCCACACAAGGACCTCTTCTCAGAAGAACAACTTTTTAGTACCAGATATTGGAAGTGAACACTATGCATTATCACATATTGGTGGACACATGGCACCAGCAGAAACCATGAAGAACAGCTTTCTAAATTTGTGTACAGGGCTTGCACTAACATGAAATGTTTGTGTTGGATATAAGTGTTGGATAGTGGAAGATCTGAACATTTCAGACATGAAATGAAGTATAAATAAAGCTTTGTTTAAGGTCATTTCCGATAATTTTGTGATAATATGCCAATTACTTCATAGAAAGAGGTACACATTTAGGTAAACAGTGTCATTATATATTTCCAGGGTACATTATATATTTCCTGGAATCCAGGTTACATTACTTTTGCGTAGGGATGGGACCGATTACTGAAATCAATATTCGAATATTCGTTTTAGGTATTCAAATATATATTCGAATATTCGTTTTGTAAATACTACTATATGCGGTACTCTGTCCGAATATTTACCTAGCCGAAATATGTATACTACGTGTATGTAGTTGTTTTACCTTGTTTCAGTGGTAAATGGGCCATATAACTTAGTGAATGTTAGGCAAAAATAAAGAAATGTAAGGTATTGTTAAATGTATTGTTAATTAATTTGTTAATAGTTCCTTTTTTTCAGAACCATGAAGCTTGTATCTGCTGTGCAGATTACACATTGCCTGGGTTTTGTCTAATGACCGCGTAAAGTACTTCCAAGCACGTCATGGTGGCATTGTTTATTAATAAAGACTGTTGTGTAATATACGGTGTTGATATAATGGAGAATAATTTACAAGTGACGTATTTTAAAAATGATTAGATCATGCTAATTTTGTTGAAGAAATTGATTGGCTGATAATGGATTAATTTTGATTGGTTTACTTAGAAAGTAACTGTAATTTACTGTAAACAAGTTAAACGTATAGATGTCACTTAAGGATAATAAACAACAAATGTACGCCTTGTGCAAACTGTGAAACCGTTATCACAACATTTGTGGATATAATGCGTCATATTCGCGCCTCCTACAAACCGTTAAATCGCGGCCCTTGTAAAGACGTGGCCCCCTGCCAATTATCTATTGTCGTTAATTGGACTTGTTTGGCATGTGTTGTAAAAACGTTACACTGCCCCCGCCCACTTGCTAGGCAGGAAATACGACTGGAATTCATGTTAACTTTGCAATCAAACTGGAAAAAAACATTATTTTTTAAATAAATTTTGTTCTTTAAATCAATTTGAAAATCGATTATTCGTATTCGTTTTTTTTTTATTGAAATATTATCTGATATTCGAGTATTCGGTCCCATCCCTACTTTTGCGACTTGTGTTTTTGTGTTTCTTTGATACATTTTATAGTGTTTGTATTTATGATAATGTTATGTCATTGGAAAACAAAAGAGAGAAAAAACTTTTCAAAGGCTGTTTATTTTTATGTTTGTGTTAGCTCTGAAGTACTGTAGATTTTGATTTAGTACACATAAAAAGTATTTTAAAAATCGAACGTGGAAGGGGGTGACACCCTCCCACACCCACCCCCAACCACGGGTATTTGCCCCTGTGCCTTAGCCAAATCCTGGGGAAAGGCCTGAAGTGTAACAGTGGGACGTCATTAATTAGCTGGGCATCCAAAACTGCAAGCCGTTAGCAACACCCATAGTAGTAGTAGTTAGCTCCCTTGAATGGCATGTTGTGTTTTTTCTTGAGTGCAAAAATTACAATGTTTTAGAAGTTTTTAAAAACCAGTGTTGGAAATTTGCTATAGAAATGATTAGTGATATAGTTTAAATGGATACTGGACATAAACACATAAGGTATGAAAATATATAACTTGCTTTAGAAGAGGAAACAAATCCTTATTCAATTTTTCACGGTATACTGCTCATAAAAATATGGCATCACAATTGTCAAAAACAGAGGACATTGCTGAACAAAACCAGTTAGAAGTTACAGAAGTACCTGAAAATGAATGTGATGATAAATGTGAGGATACGGACACTAATAAACGAAAATACATTAGCAGCGTTAGTGAGCATGACATAAGCATCAATTCACCAAAAGTCGAAAGTAAGAAGCAATCAAAGAAAAAACCTAAACACGAGAAACAGAAGAAGCAAGAGCCTGAGAGCAATGTACGTAAAGAAAACATCAGTATAAACGAGATTGCAAAACAGCTCAGTGAAATTAATGAAAAGCTTTCAAATGTTATAATGAAAGATGACTGCTATCTTGAAAAAATGATAGAAAAAATCGTAGGACAAATGAGAAACAGTCTTCTCCACAGAATTGAACTATTGGAAGGAAAGCTGTTTGATAGAGAAAGCGAAAATGACAACCTGAAGAAAGAGATAGATAAACTCCAGACTGAGTTGAACAACGAGAAAGTGATAAACAGGGAAACTTTAAGTAGAGAAAAGGATAAGAATAGAGAAGCAATCAATGAGCTAGAACAATATACCAGAATCAATAACATTGTTTTCCATGGTCTGCAAGACACGGATAAAACTGAAACCCCTGAAAACACTATGAAGCTGGTAGCAGACACTGTTAAGCAACACACCGGGATCCAACTCAGCAAAACAGATATTGATTACGGTCATAGGCTAGGTCGATTTGAAAATGGGAAAAACCGACCCGTTGTCATAAAATTTATTTCAAGAGACAGAAAGATCCAGGTCCTGAAAATGAGCAGGCAGCTTAAGCAGGGAAAAATATACCCAAGTGAACATCTAACGCCACTAAACCAAGATGTCTTCAACTCTATCCGTCTGAAGAAAAAGGACACTGTAGAATCAGTTTGGAGTAGAAGTGGAAAGATCTTTTTCAAAAACCGAGACGGCAGCGTACACAGAGTCCTATACAGAGAGTATGACGAGTGGCTGAACCTACCATGGCCTTAGAAATAGACAGCACGAGCAGAACAGTTTATATAGATCTGTGAAACACGATGCACATTCATAATTACCGTGGTGATGCAAAAACCAACAGAACTGTAACCAGAACTGCACACCATTGTACTTAGGATATCGACAACATTGGCAGTACATGGACTGATGGCGTGGGGCCCAACATGTTTTGAGAAGTATACCAACATGAACATTGATGTACATATACATAGACCTACCCTCAATCCAGGTAGCAGTTGTATAAGCACAGGATTAGTGGTCACTCAACCGTGGCTAGATACATTATTAATGTTAGAAATGGGGTTATAAAGCATGTACATGCATTTATAAAGCAATACAAACATAATTTATGAAATTAAAATATATATATATATAACGCAATGCATATTATAATGACAGGTTGTACTTATTGTACACAGATTAAAAGAATATTTTTGGATTAATTAAAAAGTTGTGAAGGAAATACTGGCCTTATTTACATATAACTTGTATTTATTTCCTTTCCTTTTGCTTTCGTAGGTAAGGAATAACTACAATACATTATACTTAACCACCATCCTTGCTAGGGACTCTTATCAGATATAAGGTTTCCTTACATTAAAGAGCAATACATTATTTTGTTATGTCAACGACTGCGAAAATATAGGAATATAGATGTGGTAGTTGCTTGTTTTGTCTCTTCTGCTCCTTGAATAACATCAGTACTCCCCTATGTGTTTATAGCACTGTGTAAATATAGGAATATAGATGTTGTGGCTGTGTGCTTGTGTCTTCTACTCTTTGAATAACAGCAGTACTCCCCTATATGTTTATAGAGCTGTCTAAGTATGGTTGCATAAACTGTATGTGACCCATTATAATTATAACAATCCTTCTGATACATTGAATAAACAGTGTCTTACATACAGACAAAAATTAATTTACCGTTATATATTCCGGGCTTAGGCACTGGTACTGATGTATTATATGTAATTACTTTTGCAAATTATGTTGCATAAATTGTATATGACCCATTACAATTATAACAACTCTATTATTAGTCTTACGCACAGACAGAAATCAATGTACTGTTTTATATTCGGGGTTAAGGCACTGGTTCTGAAGTAGTAAGTGTAATGACTATTGCAAATTATGTTGCATAAATTGTATATGACCCACTACAAATTGTAACACCTTTATTATTGGTATATGATCATATACAACGACAACCTTTCAACATGTACGAGGACGTTGCTGTTTTCTTTTTTTTTTTTTTTTTCCCACAATAATACCATATTGTGGTTTTTTTGAGAAGCACAGTACTTGTTGATTCTCTGCTTGCTTGGTTGTTTATATTTTTATTGTGGTGTTACTTTCATATGCATCTCTGTGCTCATGATTGTCTGTATTTTTATTGTAATGTAGTTTTTGTACACATATTTATATCTACCTTATTGTTAACTATATAGATTCTCTTTTTAAACAAGTAGAAAAAATGCAAATTTCCAACACATGTTAGTAGGATATCAATATGTATTCTTATAAATTAAATAGGCAAGATTCATTACTATGCAAATTAGCCATTGAAATAAAAGCTCATAAAGATAAAAATGTATGAAAAAATATGTTCTCTGAATGTAAGAGGTCTAAACAATGATAATAAAAGGCAAAGTATATTTAAATGGTTTGAAGAAAATGATTACACAGTGTGTTTACTTCAAGAAACACATGTCTGTGAGCTAACAAAAAACAAATGGCAATCAGAATGGAGTGGAATAAGTTTTTACAGTGGGACCAAATCAAATAGGGAAGGTTTAGGAATTTTAATTAAAAATAAAGATAATGTAAGCATAGGCGATTTTAAAGAATTAATACCAGGCAGATTATGTACAATTGATGTTATTATTAATAATCAAGAAATCACCTTAATTAATATATATGGACCAAACAAAGATGATACATCTTTTTTTGATAAACTGGAAATACATCTTCTGCAAAACATGGATAAAAATTATATAATAGGAGGTGATTTTAATACAATACTTAATCCAATTCTAGACAAAAAGAATGGCAAACAAGATACACACATTAATAGCAGAAACAAAATAAACTCCATACTCGATTCATGCAATTTGATTGACATATGGCGAGCACTTCACCCAGAGCAAAAACGTTACACCTGGCATTCAAGTGGAAAACCGGTCATTTTTTGTAGACTGGATTACTACTTAATTTCACAAAATATATGTAATATCATTAATGTATCCAAAATAAAACCAGGATACAAGACCGATCACTCTTTGATTGAAATAATTATTGATAATAAAATACAACAAAAAGGACCTGGTTACTTTAAACTAAATAATGCCATGCTTTTAAATGAAGATTATCAAATTCAAATTAAGCAAGAAATACACAATGTAGTAGAAAACAACACAAACTGTAACCCAAATACCTTATGGGAACTAATCAAAGGAACTGTAAGAAACATTAGTATAAAATTTTCTTCAATGACCAAAAAGCGAAACCAGGAAAAAGAACAAAATATCATTGAAAAATTAGAGTTACTAGAGAAAAAATTAAATACAACAAATGAAAATGACGAAACAATACTAAAATTAATTAACGAAACAAAAATAGAGTACGAAAAAATTATAGAAGAGAAAATAAATGGCATGTTAGTACGAGCAAGAGCAATACACATTGAACATAATGAGAAAAATACCAAATACTTTGCAAATCTTGAAAAAAGACATTACGAAAGTAAAACCATCCATAAGTTAACAATAAATAACATAGAAATCACAGACATGACCACTATAATGAACGAACAAAGAAAGTTTTACTCAAACCTTTATAGCAAGAAAATAGATATTGACACAAATATTCTACAAAATTCACATTTTTTTAATTTAAATATAAAAAAACTCACAGAAAACGAGAAACAATCATGCGAAGGCTTGCTCACAGAATACGAATGTCTAAACGCCTTAAAAGAGATAGATAACAACAAAAGCCCTGGTTCAGACGGTTTGTCAGCAGAATTTTACAAAGTATTTTGGAAGGAAATCAAAACACATTATATTAATTCTATTAACCATTCATTTGTTAATGGACAACTAACTCAACTTCAAAAACAGAGTATTCTTACACTGATTCCGAAACCAGGAAAAAATCTTGATGCACTTGATAATTGGAGACCTTTAAGTTTATTAAATATTGATTATAAAATAGCGACAAAAACAATAGCAAACAGAATTAAAAAAGTTATAGCATCTATTGTTGAATCAAAGCAAACTGGATTCATAAAAGGTAGATTTATTGGCGAAAACGTTCGCACAATTTTTGAAACCATACATTTTCTAAATAACAATAACAAGCCAGGCCTACTTTTCTTTGCAGACTATGAAAAAGCATTTGACAGTTTAGATCATGACTTCATGTTAAAATGTCTTACACAATTTAATTTTGGAACTGAACTCGTACAATGGATTAAATTATTTTACACGGACATAAGTACCATAATTATTAATAACGGACATTTATCTGAACCGATTTCTATTCAGAGAGGTGTAAAACAAGGCTGTCCATTGTCAACAACACTTTTTATATTAAGTATAGAAATATTGTCCAACTTTATTGAAAAAAATGAAGATATTACAGGAATAAAAATAAACGAACAAGAAATAAAGCAAACACTTTTTGCAGATGATACAACTTATCTTACAGATGGAACGCTTAATTCGTTCTCAGCACTGATAAATACTATTCAAGACTTCAGTGAAATATCTGGACTCAAACTTAATACACAAAAATCCATCGTAATGCGAGTTGGTTCACTAAAAAATACACAAATTAAATTTAACAAATACAAACATTTTTTTTGGACCTCTGAAGAAGCCAAAACGCTTGGTTTTTACTTTACAAATGATGAAAATCTCGATATAGACAAAAACATTCAGCCAAAATTACAAGCTTTTAAAAATTGTTTAAAACAGTGGCAACATAGAAAATTAACACTTCTCGGAAAAGTCACAGTGGTTAAGACATTTGCCCTACCAAAAATTATGTATACATTGTCAATCCTCCCCACCCCTAACCATGATATAATACAAACAATTATTAAATCTATATTCCAATTTGTATGGAATGGTAAACCCGAAAAGATAAAAAGAACAACTCTTGTTAAACCAATAGAACAGGGAGGACTCAAACTCACAGATATTATCGCTCTTATACATGCAAATAAGGCCAGCTGGGTTAAAAGATTAACAGACATAAACAATACAGGGCAGTGGAAAACTTTCTATCAGAAAGAAATCAATAAATATGGCGGAAATCTCGTGTTTGAATGTCCACTTAAGGAAAAACATATTGTTTCAAATTTTAAAAATGTATTCCTCAGAGACATCATTTCTTCTTGGAACAAGATTAACTCAAATGAAAAAGCAGGACATGTAAATAAAACGATTATATGGAATAACTCAACAATACAAAAAAATAACCAAGATACCTTCTTTTACCTAAACTGGTTCAATAGAGGTATAAAGTCCTTAGAACATCTATATGACTTTAGGTCAAAAACCTATTATACATTTGAAGCTTTTAAGAACCTGTATGAATTACCTTCAACAGACTATCTTAAATATTACACACTAATCCAAAGTATCCCAATAACTTACAAACAACAACTATCTGAAATGGAATTCGTAAATTTCAGCAATAACACATTTCTTGAAAAGGTACAAAAAACAAAAACAGTATGTAAATACTTGTATAATTTACAACAAATCTTAAACGAAAATAAAACCAAACAAGAAATGAAATGGGAAAAAATAATGTCCTCCTATGAACATAGTATTGACTGGAAACATGCTTATTTAATACCATTTAAAGCCACTATAGATAATAATTTACGCAATTTTCAGTACAAGATCTTACAGTGCATATTACCCATTAATGCATATTTGTATAAATGTAATTTAACAGCTTCAAGTCTCTGCACATTTTGTGCAAGTTTTAAGGAAACAATTATGCATGTTTTATATGAATGTAATTCTGTACAACCCATATGGCGGGAGCTCACATTGTTTTTAAACAGTAAACAAATATATATTGATCTGAATGTAAACGATATTGTTTTTGGTACTCAAAAAGGAGGCACTTATAATCAAGTGATAAACTATATCATTATTCTAATGAAGTCTTATGTATTTAGCGCCAAATCAAGAGCCGAAGAGCTAAATATCGAGATTTTCAAAAATGCTCTAAGAATGAAAATAACATTAGAAAAGCAAATTGCTTTTGAAAAAGATAAAATTGATAAACATAACAAAAAATGGCACAATTTTGTCTAACTTCTTGATGAATCTTGCCTATATCCTCTTTATCTTACGTTTTTTTTTTTTTTATTACAAACTCTCTCTCCTTTATTATTTAACTTATCATCCCCCCTCTCCTTTTTAATCTTTATAAAATATTATAGCATCGTCTCAAAAATGTATTTTTCTGGGAACTATATTAAACATATACACATGAATATTAAAGCAAATATTATTTTTTATTATATACCTATAATACTTGTATGCACATAAATAGTTATTATATATGATATTGAAGTATGATATAACTGACTAAATCCATTATGTACCTTTATATA
The DNA here is from genome assembly GCA_027627225.1 of Congeria kusceri. Classification (NCBI taxonomy): domain Eukaryota; kingdom Metazoa; phylum Mollusca; class Bivalvia; order Myida; family Dreissenidae; genus Congeria; species Congeria kusceri. The sequence goes on along the minus strand of CM051031.1, from coordinate 69,997,999 downwards.
TAAAATCATGTTGTAATTGAGATGTATGTTGAAAATGAATAATAAAAAAAAAAAAAAAACACCCATAGCAACGGTGTCGGTTAATTTCGATTTCAAAAGGCTGATCTATCTGATGAAATGCGGCTGTCGTCAAGCGATTTGGCGCTGAAAAGCGTTTTTCACGCTTAGCATGCATGTGGACCGCATGTACAATTATCGATTGATACTATTGTATCTGAACTTCCCATTCGCTGCCGATAGAGCGTTAATGAATTAGTGTTCAAGGAAAAAAATGGTTATAAATAGACGTGACGTGACAATCAATGATATAAATTTAACTAAATATGCAGAATTATTTACTTGTAAATTGTGTGCGCCCGAGGACCGCTCATGAAAATTTGGTGGGGACAAATCATTTATTTTTGCGCCAATGGCGCAAGGCCGCATCCACGGCAGAACACTGAACAGGGTAATTAATAAATATCAAAATATGCATTGTTGACATGCAAATAATTAAAATAATAAACATTAATACAAGTGTAAACATTAAATCGTTGTTGTTTTATTATGTACTCGAATTAACATATAAAATAGAATGTACATTTATTAGAAAAAATACTTTTAATAAAAACCTTGGTAAACGGAACACCCTTGAAAACCAAACGATCAGACTGATCCCAACACCGTTCAGTTTAGACAGGTTCTACTGTATTTCAAATTCAATTGAAAATGGAATGAAAATCAAGATGAACACCTATTCAACAAGTTTTATATTTGCTACATTATTTGTATGTATTTCTGAAGGGGTCTGGATATCTTGAACCTGCTTTACAACCCAACCACCTTTGGTCTCTCTGACTTCACAGTTGACATTATTGGATAGCTTATTGCATTGTTTGGGGTGTTTGATGCAAGAGATTGGTTGAATAAAATTTATTTTGTGTATATGATTATATATATTTATTATAGCAGTTCCTTAAAGAAGAATGGTACAAAGGTAGTGAAAATGTTGTGGGTACTTGTCAAGGCTTACATGCCCTGTGGGTACCTGTCCAGTCCCTTCTGACGTCTCTTTCTATAGGATTTCATTTTAACTCACCTGTTTAGAAAAAAACGTTTTAATAGAAAAATTGTATATACTGGTACACACTTTACTAGAAACAAATTACAGCATACTTGCTTTCATTTTACCATATAAATTCTCTTTTTTCTTATATAAGAATACAATTTCATTATTCTTAGTCTGTATACATGCAAATGACTTCTGATACTCGGTTTACAGTGTTCGATTAAAATATGTGTAATGGGGGTATATGGATGCTTATTTCTAAAAATTTGGGGGTAAATGTACATTCTCCAGAATGTGTGGGGGTAAATGAACACTCCAGAAAGTGTGGGAGTAAATGTACACCCTCCAGAATTTGTGGGAGTAAATGTACACTTCCAGAATGTGTGGGCGTAAATGTACACCCTCCAGAATGTGTGGGGGTAAATGGACACTCTCCAGAAAGTGTGGGAGTAAATGTACACTCCAGAATGTGTGGGGGTAAATGTACACTCTCCAGAATGTGTGGGAGTAAATGTACACTCTCCAGAATGTGTGGGGGTAAATGTACACACTCCAGAATGTGTGGGGGTAAATGTACACTTACCAGAATGTGTGGGAGTAAACAGGGCTTCCATTAACTTTTGAAAACTGGACGTTTGAACTTCCTGACTTCTGGTTTTTGAAGTTTGGCTCATAATATTTGAAGGTTTGACAGTATTGCGTGACATATATATGTACAATTTTCACAGCGCATATCACTACTCTTAGTATATCTATTATTGTACAAATTTGTACTTAAATCATGTTTTTCACTTCATGTTGTAGTTTATCAGACCTACTGTAAACTTAAAACTACTCCCACAATAATCCTTAATAATGTAACAACACAATTTGAATACAATAATGTTACAAGTAGGAATTCTGAACATTTTTAGCTCACCTGAGCACAACTTGCTCATGGTTAGCTTTTGTGATCGCCTTTTGTCTGTCGTGCGTCGTCAACATTTACATGCTGAACACTCTAGAGGCCACATTTATTGGCCAATCTTCATGAAACTTGGTCAGAACATTTGTCCCAATAATATCTCGGCCGAGTTCGAAACTGGGTCATGTGGGATCAAAAACTTGGTCACTAGGTCAAATTGAAGAAAAAGCTTGTGAACACTCTAGAAGTCACATTTTTTGCCTAATGAACATGAAACTTGCTTAGAACATTTGTTCTTATGATACCTCGGCTGAGTTCAAAAAATTTTAGTTCGTTGAAAAACATGGTCGCCAGGCGGGGGGGGGGTCAGTTTTCCTTATATGGCTATAGGAAAAGCTTGTAAACACTCTAGAAGTCACATTTTTCGCCCAATGAACCTGAAACTTGCTCAGAACCTTAGTTTTGTTCTGATGATATCTCTGCCGAGTTTAAAATGGTTTCGGTCCGGTGAAAAACAATGCCGGCGGGGGGGGGGAGGGGCAGTTTTCCTTATATGGCTATAGGAAAAGCTTGTGAACACTCTAGAAGTCACATTTTTTGTCCAATCTTCATGAAACTTGGTCAGAACATTTGTCCTAATGATATCTCGGCAAAGTTTGAATCTGGGTCATGTGGGGTGAAAAACTAGGTCACTAGGTCAAATTGAAGAATAAGCTTGTTTAAACTGTAGAAGTATTTTTTTTGGCCCAATCTTCATGAAACTTGGTCAGAACATTTGTCCCAATGATATCTAGACCCAGTTCATGAAACTTGGTCGGAATATATGTCCCAATGATATGTCGACCGAGCTTGAGTCAGAACATTTGTCCCAATGATATCTCGACCAAGTTTGAATCTGGGTCATGTGGGGTCAAAAACTAGGTCACTAGGTCAAATTGAAGAAAAAGCTTGTTAACACTCTACAAGTCACATTTTTTGCCCAATCTTCATGAAACTTGGTCAGAACATTTGTCCCAATGATATCTCGGCCGAGTTTAAATATGGGTCATTTGGGTTTAAAAACTAGGTCACTAGGTCAAATTGAAGGAAAAGCTTGTTAACACTCTATAAGTCACATTTTTTGCCCAATCTTCATGAAACTTGGTCAGAACATTTGTCCCAATGATATCTCAACCAAGTTCGAATGTGGGTCATGTGGGGTCAAAAACTAGGTCACTAGGTCAAATTGAAGAAAAAGCTTGTTAACACTCTCGAAGTCACATTTTTTGCCCAATCTTTATGAAACTTGGTCAGAACATTTGTCCCAATGATATCTCAGCTGAGTTCGAATCTGGGTTATGTGAGATCAAAAACTAGGTCACTAGGTCAAATTGAAGAAAAAGCTTGTTAACACTCTCGAAGTCACATTTTTTGCCCAATCTTCATGAAACTTGGTCAGAACATTTGCCCCAATGATATCTAGGCCGAGTTCGAATCTGGGTCATGTGGGGTCAAAAACTAGTTCACTAGGTCAAATTTGAAGAAAAAGATTGCTAACACACTAGAAGTCACATTTTTTGCCCAATCTTCATGAAACTTGGTCAGAACATTTGTCTTGATGATATCTCGGCCGAATTCAAATTTGGGTCATGTGGGGCGAAAAACTAGGTCACTAGGTCAAATTGAAGAAAAAGCTTGTTAACACTCTACAAGTCACATTTTTTGCTCAATCTTCATGAAACTTGGTCAGAACATGTGTCCCAATAATATCTCGGCCGAGTTAGAATCTGGGTCATGTGGGGTCAAAAACCTGGTCACTAGGTCAAATTGAAGAAAAGCTTGTTGACACTCTAGAAATCACACTTTTGGCCCAATCTTCATGAAACTTGGTCAGAACATTTGTCTTAATGGTATCTAGGGCAATTTTGAATCTGGGTCATGTGGGGTCAAAAACTAGGTCACTAGGTCAAATTGAAGAAAAAGCTTCAATTTCAATATGTACTTCATAATTTTGAATGTCTGTTGTCACTTAAGTTTGTCAAACCATGATGATTAAGGCCGCATTTCCATCAGTCCATATCAGTATATCCATATCCGTATAAAAATCTAACACATGGAAAATTGTTCGACTAATGAAACTCAGGTGAGCGACCCAGCGCCATTTGGCCCTCTTGTTAGACTTTTATTGCTGGACATATCAACTGCACATTGAGGTAGGCAGGCCTGTCAAATTATCTCATTTCTGTCTCTGTTTTCCAGTCAAAATGTACGCGAACATCGGAAACAGTACAAGTGCGTAAATGTACACCAAAATGTAATTTTCTCTGCGTATCTTCCATTTTTGTGTGCGTAATTTACAAATGTACGCGCCTTATCTGGGCCTCTGGTTTAGTGTAACATTATTTACCGTTTCTTGGAAAAAATAATAAAGCCTACATTAGAACCATCATCTTTTGGCACTATGTATTGCAGGGTCTAAAATATAACAGATGCTGGTGACATCACTCTCCAGTGTTCCCTTATTTGGGCACTGATCCAGTTTTGAGCTACATTTAATTTTCTGTTTTGGTATTTTCAGAGGAGTAGTTCTACGGATGACATGTTAGATCCCGAGAATGGAATCCATCTGCCGTCAGCGAAGCTTATCCAGGTGTTAAAGAAAATGAGCAAAGCACAAGGGGAACTAAACAAGGCAAGTTAGGGTGCAGTGATTTGGTTCCTTCTTTGACAGGCTCTCCCAAATCGACCCATTCCCATTGAATTTCTCCCAAATTTTTGAATGAAAAAAAGTCCTAATTCGGTAGTAACACAATCCTATAAACACTGGAAGTGGGAATTTTAGTTCTGAATCATGCCATGACTTGTATCCTTATGACCATTAGTTGCTGTGTTATAACAATATGATACCTGTTTCAGTAGTCAAAATTAATAGTCAAAAATAAATTATCATTTACCCGCAATTTTTGTGATTTCACGATGCAACAATTCCCTATCTGATGGGTGTTACATATCTTGTAAATGCTTATAATTAAAATGCCTGTTTCATTGATTTCACAGGTGAACTTAGAGATACAATGTAGAATGCAGGATAAGGAAACCAGAGATATTACACACCTTGATGTGCTGGGTATGCTTACTTATATCGATATTGGCATCAGGGCAGTGGAAATATAAATATTATTCACTTGCCCACGGACAAGTTCATTACAAAATTCTACTTGTCCGCAAGCCATTCAGGGGCCTTTATCTGAAACAATTACCTTAAGTTAAGGTGTAAAATATGAGATCGTTAAGAGACCGCTACGATACCGCTATTTCATTACCCCAAAGCACATCTTAGTACTGTTGTAAAAATAAACTTAACTTGCGATCTCGTAAGGTAATACACGCTGAAATAGTGACGTAATGTTGCAGATCAGTTAATTTTCGTTATTTCTTTGTTGATGACTTTTGTAAGATTAGCAGCATATATTTATGTTAAAACACGAAAGACTGAATATGTCGCTTATGAACATGTCTACTTTACGTGGAAAGTCAGCTGTGATTGTGAACTTGGTGTGATTTAAGCCTAAGGAAACGTGCATAAAATGAAGAATAAATTGTTTAATATTATTTTAAAAAGAAGCTGATACGTTTTTCTTCCACTCAATCATTAATGCACTTTATTATTACTTTATTCCTTAAAAAAAAATTCCACATATTAACTGGCGATGTTTGTACTGATGTCATTTACAAATTATACACGACTGTACCTAAAATTAACTAAATGTTCATTACATATGAGACACAGACATATCATACAAAACATTGGCGGATTTAGAGGGGCAGAAGTGGCATCAGCTATGACGGTCACCACACGTCTGTCGCGCGTTTTAATTTTAGTAGACCGTATACAGCTTACGCGTGAGCTGTATACGTTGACTATAAAACCGTATGCAGCTTACACTGAATGAAGCTCACCGTAAGCTGTATGCGTCCAGATGCTGCACATTGCCGTATATAGTTCATGTCTAAGCGATGATGATCATCATCAATATCATCATTGTCTTCGTAAGCAGCAGCAGCTGCGGCATCAGCATCAACACAGTTTTGCGAATGTCTGTAGTAGTTGTTGTTGCTATCATTGTTGCTGATGTTTGTAGTTGTGTTGATACTGTTGTAGATGTAGTAGCTGTTGTTGTGTGTCTGTCTGTCCGTCTGTCTGTGTGCCTGTCCGTCTGTTCCTTCGTCCACCAATCGCAGTTACTTTGCATTAAAACATTTCAGGATCATTATACTACCGTGGGTCAAAATTGTTTTGCTCAGTTTACTTCACGTGTGTGTGCATGGTGTGTGTGAGGGTGGGGGGCATAGTATTACAAGCGGGGTCGAAATGCTACCGCTGATGCTGTTGATGCTGCTACTGTTACTACTACTACCGTAATCACAATGATGTTCAATACTAGTCACTCACCATGTGAGCTAAATATGTTAAGACGAATGACATATTTCAAAAGTATATGTACGTATCCAACATATACAGCTTTCGTAAGCTGTATATGTTGTCAACAAACGAATATAGCTCATTGTAAGCTGTATACGTTGTCAACCCAGGTATACAGCTCACACGTAAGCTATATATGGCGTGAGCTGTATACGCCCTAACAGCGCCACAGGAATTAAACTGACACTAATAAACTGCATGGTATAGTACTTATATGAATCGCATAGACAGAGAATGATAAAAAAGATGCTCTTTTCAGTAATGTGTTAGATTGTCTCGCATTCTTTCAGTAATGGTGTTAGATTGTCTCGCATTCTTTCAGTAATGATGTTAGATTGTCTCGCATTCTTTCAGTAATGGTGTTAGATTGTCTCGCATTCTTTCAGTAATGGTGTTAGATTGTCTCGCATTCTTTCAGTAATGGTGTTAGATTGTCTCACATTCTTTCAGTAATGGTGTTAGATTGTCTCGCATTCTTTCAGTAATGGTGTTAGATTGTCTCGCATTCTTTCAGTAATGGTGTTAGATTGTCTCGCATTCTTTCAGTAATGGTGTTAGATTGTCTCGCATTCTTTCAGTAATGGTGTTAGATTGTCTCGCATTCTTTCAGTAATGGTGTTAGATTGTCTCGCATTCTTTCAGTAATGGTGTTAGATTCTTTCAGTAATGGTGTTAGATTGTCTCGCATTCTTTCAGTAATGGTGTTAGATTGTCTCGCATTCTTTCAGTAATGGTGTTAGATTGTCTCGCATTCTTTTAGTAATGGTGTTAGATTGTCTCGCATTCTTTCAGTAATGGTGTTAGATTGTCTCGCATTCTTTCAGTAATGGTGTTAGATTGTCTCGCATTCTTTCAGTAATGGTGTTAGATTGTCTCGCATTCTTTCAGTAATGGTGTTAGATTGTCTCACATTCTTTCAGTAATGGTGTTAGATTGTCTCGCATTCTTTCAGTAATGGTGTTAGATTGTCTCGCATTCTTTCAGTAATGGTGTTAGATTGTCTCGCATTCTTTCAGTAATGGTGTTAGATTGTCTCGCATTCTTTCAGTAAATGTTGAAATAGCATAATATACTGAGGCAATGTTTCAAATCTAGCTGCAAAATGTAAAACACTTGGAAAATTTAGTAAAACTAGAGCCTTGGATTCTTGACGTTCACTGATTCAGTTACAAAATATAGGTCAAATACATATTGAAATATACACGTATTATCTAAATGACAAAATGCGGTACATCTTATATTAAATGATTTGATTTGATTTTATTACATCACAGAACGGCCACATAACTTGTGTGGGGATTGGTCATGAAATTATTTCTATGCCATTCTCCCCCTACCTCTGATTCAAGTAGGGCAGTTGTCAGTTATTGGCATAGGTATGTGCATTTATTACTGGTAAACTGCTTAGATCGGCTAACCTTGCCCAGGAAAAGTGTGTGTAGGTTAGCTGACCCATCACCGCTGTGATATGACTGAAATACTGTTAAAAAATGGCGAAAAATCAACTAACAAACAAACGAACAAATACATCACATAACTTATGATATCACTGTGAGGCCGATTTTTTGCGCATAACTTAAGGTACGGTTTACGAGGTCTCGTAAGATACGGGTGTTTTGAGGTAATCGAAAAATCTGCTAAGGTGACACTAAGGTCCTGTTACGAGAATTATAGCCTTAAGGTTGCTTTCAGATAAAGGCCCCTGATGTCCAAATAAAAATATGGTTTTTGTTCTAGGGGTTCATAATATCATTTGTCATTAAATTTGTAATAAAACACGATTTTAATATATTGGCATTAAAATATATAATTATATCATAATATAACTTTGACATAATTTTCAGACACCAATAATTGTAAACTTGACAGGAAACGTTTACTTGTCCAACAGTTAAACTACCCGTATTGGACAAGTCCAACAGTTAAACTTCCTGTATCGGACAAGTCTGATATAATATTTCCACACCCCTGGGCATTATAATTTTTAATTGTAACGATGCTAAGTCATAATTTTCATATGATATATTATTTTATATGTTAAGTCATATGTGACTATATTACTTTACCAAATACTTACATATTTATAAAAAGTTATCACAATCATGAGAAACAAATAGCTCTGTCATTAAATCAACACCTAAAGTTAAAATTACTACATACTCTTTCTACATGTAGTTTTAAACAGTACCCTGTAAATGTTTTACTCTACATGTACATTTTCCCTCTCATCAATACAATCACAAACATGGAAAACTTATTGTAACCAATAAAGTTGTGTTCTACAATGTACCATACTCACTCATAGAATTTCAGTAGATTTTGAAAACTAGGAGTAAAATGACTCCTAGCTTGAAGTTTCGAGAGTTCATAATGAAAATTTTAGGGATCAAAGTACTGTAATGGCACAAATTTTGTTTCTGAATATTTATTAAATGCCCTGCAAGTGTTTGAGCAAATAAAGGCTAATAACTTAAATAATTTCAAAAAAACTATGCCATACACATAACAATAGTAATTTATAGTACTTTCGAACTTAGTGAATGGAAAACAATTGCTTCAAAAGGATGTAAGGCATAATGTATTGTTGAATCAAATGAAGTGTAAATTGCAATTTGCTTGCTTCAAAAGCAGGATTCTGCATCTATTTAAGTCCTTGTGCAGGGATCGAATTTGGAACTGCATACTGGCAAAATGCGAGTAAAACATAGAAAATGCAAGTAGTTTTTGCACAAGCTTACAATATTCTCCGAGTGAAAAAATGAGGCATATAATTGCTCAGATTAGCAATACTTATTGTCAATAGTATATCTAGCTTGTGTTGTGTTATGGAAAAAGGAAATATATTTTTATTCTTGGAAAGTTAGAAAAATACAACAAAACCCTGATAAAATCATATTTTGAGGGTAATATAATTATCATTCCACCTGAAAGAACTGTGTTTTGCGAGTTAAATTTGTCACTTTGCGAATTGACACAAAAGTAACTCTCAAAATATAACGAGTGTTTAATAGGCAGTTTCTTACCCTGACCTGTGAAACATTTTGTTGTAGAGGAGCGGATCAACAAGATAAAGAGTCTCAACAGCCACATAGAGTCTGTGATAGAAGGCAAGGAGCAGCTGATCAAGCGGCTACAGCAGCCTTTCCAGGGGGAGTACCTGAAGCTCGAGGCCCAGTTCCACAAGTAAGCTCGTTTACCATACATTGCAACACCGTCCTGAAGCTCGAGGCCCAGTTCCACAAGTAAGCTTGTTTACCATACATTGCAACACCGTCCTGAAGCTCGAGGCCCAGTACCACAAGTAAGCTTGTTTACCATACATTGCAACACCGTCCTGAAGCTCGACGCCCAGTACCACAAGTAAGCTTGTTTACCATACATTGCAACACCGTCCTGAAGCTCGACGCCCAGTACCACAAGTAAGCTTGTTTACCATACATTGCAACACCGTCCTGAAGCTCGTGGCCCAGTTCCACAAGTAAGCTTGTTTACCACACATTGCAACACCTTAATATAGGGATAATACACCTGTTTGAGGTCTTTAACGTTCCTGCAGACGCCTGAAAAATGGGTTGAAGCCGGAGTGCATAGCACAAGGGCTTTAACGCATTTTAAGGGCCTCTGCAGATGTTATAGACAAAAAAAAGCTGTATTGTTGCTATTACAGCATGAAAACATATATCTAGAGAAATAAAACCAAAACAAATGGGTACTTTACTATCGTAAAATCGTATCTTTGACAGTATAGTCACCCAAAATCGTGCACCTGTACATGACCTCATTAATTGATTAGGCAAAAAAGCCAGGCGTTATTGGCGCGTGACTTTACTGAATAATACAATTTTTTAACCGTCAAAATACAATACTGAGTTATGGGAATTATTGCCTTGATGCTAAAAAATTGATGAGGTTGATGAGAATGAAATATTCTAAGTTTCAAATTAATACCTTATGCAGTATTAAAGTTACAGGACTTCTGAAACTTAAACCAAAGTTCAGAAGCGGACACCGATGCCACGCTAAGATGGAATGGTCGAGATAAAATTAACTTAATCTGAGTTGAAAAATTGAATTAATTGGTAACTGGTAAATAAGTGGTTTAAACTGCATTAGTGAATGTATATTCAGACTATTGGTGTGAATATATAAAATATCAATGCCTCCAGCAATACAAGTGGTTGTAATTGACACCAAACCTATTGCATACGTGTGATTGACATTAAATTTGATAAATTCATGATACTTTTAATGTGGCATATATAGGTATGACAAATACAAAGTAGTTCTGTTAGTATGCTTTTAAAATATGTTTAGTATTTCTCAAAGCTTGCATTACAGATATAAATCAACTTTATAAATGAAGGTACACAATGCTATAACATCTCTGTAACACAGTATTGTTAGAAGTTAACTAAAATTAAGGACATGCCATTAAAACATTCTATAAACACGAGTTTTGTAAGTTGTTTTTCTACAAGAATAGAAAATCATTGGCAATGTTTTCTGATGTAACTACATTAAGAAAATGTGTCTTCATCTTGCTTATTTAATCGTTCACAATAGAAAGAATACTTAGACATTGTTTTCTGCACTTCTATGTATACCAGTTCTTGCGATGCTTGTTGATTGCGCAATGTTGTCATTCCACAGGTTTGCCTGTGAACTGTTCCCACAAATCACTCCCCTCCTGGGAGATCTCAACACCAACCTGGAGAACATCGTCTGGGCTAAATCCTTGAAGTGGACAGATGGTCGTCTGGTACGTTCTGGCGATGGTTCATTGTCAGTATTTACAAAACAGCTTATGTAATTTTTCAAATAATTTAACTTAAGTGTAAATGTTTTGTTCACTGTATTTCAGAAAATAACTCATTGGCATGCTGTTTATATTCATTAAAACATATATAATATGGATGGCATTTAAAAGTTATTTACTGCTTCACTGTGTCTTTATGGAATTATGAACTTAAGTTTGCATATTTAAGGATAACAGTTATGTTTTGTGAATACCAAACCAGTTATTGTGTTCTCCATGTGTCTTGACTCACTGACCAGCATTTCATGTGACCATGTCTTGTGTACAACGCTTGCTTTTATGCAGAATATGTCACATTAGTGAAGTTTAAAGAGAATTTATTAGTCACTATGCATGTTGGCCTGTTTGTCATTTGTACACACATTGTTAAGCCATTTTACAAGGAGTTTACATAAAACATCACAAATATTATCTTCCTCAAATATTTTATATGCTAAGCAAATCTTCAGCAATGATGCATTTCCTCCTGTTTTTATGCCCCCGGCATCTTGATGCAGATGGTCATATAGTGATCGTCCTGTCCGTCCTTCCTTCCATGACAAGGTTATGTAGATTTTACCGTTTCGTCTAGCACCAACACCGCTTACTAAAACGCTTTGATACTTACACCATTGTTGCTTATGACTATTCCCTATCCACCCATATCACCCAACCTTACTTTGACCTTGACCTAATTTGGACTTATAATAATTCAAAAGTGCCATCTCTTGGTTAACTACATTTTACCGTTTCGTCTAGCACCAACACCGCTTACTACAACACTTAGATATTTACACAGTTGTTACTTATGACCGTTCCCAATCCACCCATATCACCCAACCTCACTTTGACCTTGACCTAATTTGGACTAAGAAATGGGCTACCCAGCACCAGCCGGGGGCATGTGTGTTTATCAAACACAGAATCTTGTTTTTGTTTAATGACTATTTAGTCATTTAGTCAGGATTAACAATTTATTAAACTGTGAAACAATGTCTGTTTCAGGACAAGTTAATATCTGAGTTGTCCAGTGCCCTGGGTGCCATGCAGACCAGTTTCCAGTCTTACTGCCAGATTCAACAGAGCATGAGACTGCTACACAGCCTGCAGTCCAACCCACTGCAGTCCACACGCATAGAGCCCTAGCAAGCATCTGGGGGGACTCATAAATCACTAGCAAGCATCTGGGGGACTCAGATCGATGGCGAACCTTTGCGAGGACTCAGGTTTATAGCAAGCCTTTGTGAGGACTCCGGTCGATAGCAAGCATCTGGGGGGGGGACTCAGATTGATAGCAATCCTTTGTGAGGACTGAGATCGATAGAGGCACAATTATAGTGATTGTCCCGTCCGTGATTCCGTCCGTACGAGGTTAGCTAGATTTTACCGTTTCATCTAGTACCACCAACACCGCTTACTACAGCACTTGGATACTTACACAGTTGTTGTTTACAACCATTCCTAATCCACCCATCCTCACTTTGGACTTGAAATAATTAAATGTCTATTTTTTACTAAGTAGATTTTACCGTTGTCACTTATGACCTAATCCTAATCCACCCATATCACCCAACCTTTCCTTGACCTAATTTGGACTTTTTTTTATCTAGCACCAACCATGGACATGTGTTTATTGAACACAACGTTTTGTCATGTTAAGCATTGCAGACTCAGATATACAGTACAAATATTGCATTGATTTCACCTATTGACAACCAAGTATGTACTATTTACGGATGTTTTGAGGAGTCCAGCCTTACGTGCATGTTATTCTTGTTCATAGTGTTAAAGCTTAATACATGTAATTATATTGTACCTTGTTCATGCTTTCACTGTAAATATATGTAAATAAACTATTCATTGTTTGTTACTGATTTTAATTTATGTAAATAACTCGTGGCTAAAAGAGTGACAATAATATCAACCCGAGAAATGTTTTAACAACCGAAAAATGAACTCGTAGGAAACGAAAGAGCATGTCATAAAAGTGGTAGTACTGTTTTTAATTACATTTATTTAAATTGATGATTCTTATTACCAGTATTTATTTACAGTTTTACAACATTAAAACATCCAATTCTATTAATTGAATATGGAATATATTGTTAGCAGAGTGGTACGAAAAAACATCACCATGAGATGTAACTTCAAGACTAGGGACAATAACACAGACCGATGATGAGAGGTCTAATAAGTTAGGTGCTAAGTATATATAAATATATGGCTTTCATCCTTCTCTCCTAGCTATTCCTCCTACCCCAGGTAAGATCACAGCTGAACTGTGTAATCTTGAAGTCGCAGGGAATTAGAAATGACGACTTCGACGTGTCGGAAGTTTTACTTACCTGAATAGAATCTTATCAAAATAATGGGTCCAAATGACTGATGAATCGTAATATACAATAGCAACAGTGTACGCATAATACTGTACTGTAACTATAACCAAACGAAGGATCATTTACTCAAATGAATGACACTCTTAATCACTTAAACAGGCAGAGTTGGAGACCGAGAAATTTGATATATCAAACAGATTCTGACGCTTTTATCAGGTTACATGAACTGATCCATACACATTTCATGAATACATTTATGAATTTTTCATAAATAAAACATGTTCCATATTGTACATAAATTTATTCATACAAGGCGACGATCAAGCTATCATATATATAAAAATTACAATATATGTACAGTTAAAAACCATGATAAATGCAATATTATTAGGTGCAACACATGTAAGAATTGTTTAAACTTCCCATTGCTCAGGAAGGAACCTTAAAACGAGACTGGGTTATTCCACATTACAAATAAAACACAATCTGGCAAAATACACAGGAGATCTAGAAATGTACATGTATATATGAGATGTGTCGTGAGAAAACTGGGCTTAATGCATGTGCGTAAAGTGTCACCCCGGATTGGCCTCGAAGTCCGCACAGGCTAATCCGGGACAACACTTTCCGCTTTTATGGTATTTTCTGTTTCAAGGAAGTCTTCCGAACATAAAACCACTGTAGGCGGAAAGTGCCGTCCTCACAGGCTAATCCGGGACAACACTTTACGCACATGCATTAAGCCCAGTTTTCTCACGGCGCATCTCATATATATGTTGTGTGTGAATACGATACAGATTTGTGTAGTGTCTTACATACAAATTCTGTTCAAATGAAATTATTTTGGTTGACCTCCATATACATAAGACCCCTAAACATTTGTTACAGTGCAATAATACACTTACAGAAGTTTATCACATTTGATTGTTACGCTAAATCTCAGTCTTGGGTTCTGCAATTCACAATTTTGATTGCTTAAAATGCAGAGATGCCACCCTTTCTGGTACCTAGTTGAAAGTCCGGAACATTTAAAACAACATTTAGTTATTTCTGAATTTTCAAATTGGTACAATTGAAAACTAGGTTAAGTAATTAGAACTTATGTTATCTGAGTAAATATGACAGACAAATAAACAGTTCCCCCAAAATAGCAATGGTATTATGTATGGCAACTTATAACTAATGCTGCTAATGACTTGTAGCATCTACAGCAATAATATGAACATATCCACTCTAGGAAAGTTCACATACATTCACTGTCTTAAATACAAGCACATGAAATTTGTTGCTTAATATAACACCACATGCTTACATTGGTTAATGTTGCAATATACCAGTGTGATAACATGTTGTAGTTTCTAGGGTCAGCTGGAATAAAATTCTCGGGTCTCTAAACGAGTCAATGAGAAGTTGGTAGTGCTAACACAACCACAACAGCTAACTAACTGCTAAACCCTTCCCAATGCCAGCAATCTCATGTGCAGCCTGCTTCCAGAGTTCATCTGCACCAAGGACACGTGCACCAGACAGGTCAGCTACGAAGTGTATGACACTAACATGGCGTGGCCGTATATCTCAACATCCTTCACTTTATATCACATATCTATCACGCTGACAAAGTTGTACAGTAATGCGACCACAGCACATGCTGGCACATCAAAATGTATTTTAAGGGCATTTTCTGGTTTTCAACACAACCTGAAATTTAGAAAACATGCACTATTACACAGTAGTGTACAAGTGAATTATCGAGAATATACTGCCATAAAGTAAATAAACTATCAGAATATCGGCTTCAGGCATTTCTATTTTATACAGAGACTCAAATCACTAAATAAACATGCCACGTTTAGTATGGAATAATGAATTAAGAACAATGCAAATTTTTCCTTGGCTATGTTAACTAAAACTTGTCTATAAATTTTAAATGGAGGAATTTAAACACAAAAAAACTGTTGTTATAGCTCAGATAAATTGACATGATACTCATGAACTCTATTAGCAGAATTATGTACTTGAATTATTTCCTGTTTTATACTCGGTTTTGTTTGTGCAAATGTTTATTAATAACATTACTGTAATTTCAGTGGAATACTCTTAATGCAATACTCGATTCCAGTGTGGAAACTAATATATTTGAGGCGCGTCGTGGGAAAACCGAACTTAATGCATGTGCGTAAAGTGTCATCCCGGATTAGCCTGTGCAGTCCGCAAGGCTAATCCGGGACGGCACTTTCCGCTTTTATAGTATTTTCTGTTTCAAGAAAGTCTCTTCTAAACATAAATCCACCGTAGGCAGAAAGTACCGTCCCAGATTAGCCTGTGCGGACTGCACAGGCTAATCCGGGATGACACTTTACGCACATGCATTAAGTCCGGTTTTCCCACGACGCGCCACATATATTTATGGAAATATGGATTGGCTTAATACTCAATGGTCAGTGTCAGGTCAATGTGCCAGAGCTATATTGACCCAGACAGAATAGTTCATTATGCATAGCCGTTATCATTGGATCCGAGATAACTGATGTACCATTGTGTGTGCAGAATTTGTGTCTACATTTCTGAAGTGTTCACAGCTTACACACACACACACATATGCAACACGTATAATGACGAGTATAGAAGATATGAGGCGCGTCGAGGGAAAACCGGACTTAATGCATGTGCATAAAGTGTCGTCCTGGATTAGCCTGTGCAGTCTGCATAGGCTAATCATGGACGGCACTTTCCGCTTACAGTGGATTTATGTTTAAAAGAGACTTCCTTGAAACAGAAAATATTCATAAAAGCGGAAAGTGTTGTCCCAGATTAGCCTGTGCAGACTGCACAGGCTAATCCGGGACGACACTTAACGCACATGCATTAAGCCCGGTTTTCCCACGACACGCCTTATATATAAACACAGTGAGACTTCAGCTGCATCAGCAGGAGATAACTCTTTATTAGCAGCACGAGGTCCTTTATTTACGGCAAGTGACCAATTGCCACAACAACACAGAACAATACAAAACACGTAACAAACATCAAACACAAACGTGAAGAAAACTGGGGTCACCGCCTTAAAACAGTCAATACAAAGCATTGGGGGTTTGAACTGGTTTACGAGCATCCAAACCTCTCACTTGACCTAGAACATCCGAGGCACCTCAAGCTCGTTACTCACAGTTTTGCAGTATTGAGGATGTCTTCGCAGAGTTTCTTGTAATGCCAGGTGTCGCCTTTCACTCGTTTCCTGGCCACACCGACGAAGGACATCTTTGGGATGGAGCACACCTCCAGGTCAAACGCCAGCTTCACCCGGCCCCAGTCATCCATCACAGTGCACCGCAGCGTGTAACTATAGCAACATACATATATAGAAACATAACCAGGGATATAAACTTGTGCTCGCCAAGTCGCCAATGGTGAGTTTTTGCTGTTTGGCAACTGGATCCAACTAGTAATAAGCCCAGTTTGCGAACTACATTTTTAAAACAATTTTTATAGGTAGTGTACATTTTCTTACTTATTTACAGTCACACGTTATGAAACACAGCAAGTAATACATGCCGGGTCCGGCTAGCTCAGTTGGTAGAGCGCTAGACTGTCAATACGGGGATCGCGAGTTCGAACCCCAGCCCGGCCGAATAACTTGTGTGGGGATAGGTCATGAAATTATTTCTACGGCCATTCTCCCCCTACCTCATAACCGCTGTGATATGACTGAAATATTGTTAAAAACTGAGTAAAATCCTAACAAACAAAAATCAGATATGCAAATTCACTCTTTGTTGATAAATTGTTACATAGTTGACACTACTTTTTTTGAAATAAAAAACATTGATAATCTATTGTTGTATGTAACAGCATTACAGTAAATCCCATTGTTTTATTCAACTGTTTTCTTTGTACAATATTTAGTAAGTATTACTGGGTATAAAAAGTCAAAATAATATCTATGTGTAACTGTGTTATTATGAAACCAACTTGTATTTAATGCAAAATATCAACAAACCATACCTTATAATTTTTTTCTTACATTTAGCATATTATTAGCACAAATTGTTTCTACTACATCTCCGTAATATATTTGTATAGTTTGAACCTTTTCTATACTGAACTAAAATAATTTTAACTATATTTGATTATATGTGCTTTGTTTAACGCGATATGTTTTTGAAGGGTAATGTATTTATAAATATCCAAGATGAATTGGTCGCAGTAGTGTAACGAATATGGTGTCTGCCATGTGATCTGCATGTCAAGAGTTTGATTCCTGCACAGGGAGCCCACACATGATCTTTCTTAGACACCAAGTACTGGTTCTACCCAGGAAACAGACTCAATAGTGTCCCAATAAGCCTCTGGCTTTAGATACAATCGAGCTTAAATAAACAGGTTTAAACTAAGATAAATTACAACAACAAATGAGGCATGTCGTGGGAAAACCGGACTAAATGCATGTGCGTAAAGTGTTGTCCTGGATCAGCCTGTGCAGTCTGCCAACAGTGGATTTATGTTTAGAAGAGACTTCCTTGAAACAGAAAATACCATAAAAGCGGAAAGTGCCATCCTGGATTAGCCTGTGTGGACTGCACAGGCTAATCCGGGACGACACTTTACGCACATGCATTAAGACCGGTTTTCCAACGACGCGCCTCAAATACTTAAAAACATAGCAATTTTAAAATCTGTTATTCATTGTATGCTATAAAGTTAAACAACTTCCACTTACTCGCTCTGTTTGAAAGGTATAAACTTCTTTTCCACGGTTGACTTCAAGCTCGCCAAAGCCAGGTCTGCATTTGTCTCGTTTGTTGGGAACACATTATGAAGAGCCTATTTAAACAAATAAACAAGTAACGATGATGCTGTCATTAAAAATTAAGACAACTATGTACCAGGGATCACTAAAAGTAGACCCTGGAAAAAAGCAAAGAAAAAAAAGCTTTTTCTTACTAACTTAATGTACATGTAGTTACCAGTATATGACATTAACACATAGGCTTACGGAGCCTTATTTAAGTTCGGTGAAGGCATTAAAAGCATTAAAGGGGCAAAAAAATGGTGGCAAAATAACCAGATTAAGGGGAACAGACCACACTAGAATATAACCACAATATGAAGTCTTCACAATAAGTTTTTGAAAAGTCTTGCCCTTTTGGGCATTAGCTATACAATTTCAACTTGCATGAATCCACCAGAACAGGCTGAACATGTCTGACATTCAAAAATAATGGAAAGAAAATCAGATGACAATGATATACTTAGAGAAACTTTTCTGAAAATTGTTGTATTTTTGGAAATGAGTATTTTATATTTTAATTTCATGATTTTGCATCCTTCTTGTACTTGCCCTTTTGGGCAAACAAGTCAAAATACTAACTTGCCCGAATAGATTTTCACTTGTCCGGGCTTCTGGCAAGTGGGATATTTCCATGACTGATTACAGATAACAGACCTCACTAGTACATTTTTTTTAAATGTGACTTTGCTAGTATACAAGGACATCAATAAGTGAACCAAACAATAGCCACCCCACCCACCTTGATCTTCCTGAGACCATCACTGGAGGAATTCCTCACCCCACCCACCTTGACCTTCCTGGGCCCATCACAGGAGAAATTCCTCACCCCACCCACCTTGACCTTCCTGGGCCCATCACTGGAGGAATTAGCCACCCCACCCACCTTGACCTTCCTGGGCCCATCACTGGAGGAATTAGCCACCCCACCCACCTTGATCTTCCTGAGCCCATCACTGGAGGAATTCCTCACCCCACCCACCTTGATCTTCCTGAGCCCATCACTGGAGGAAATCCTCACCCCACCCACCTTGACCTTCCTGCGCCCATCACTGGAGGAATTAGCCACCCCACCCACCTTGACCTTCCTGGGCCCATCACTGGAGGAATTCCTCACCCCACCCACCTTGAACTTCCTGAGCCCATCACTGGAGGAATTCCTCACCCCACCCACCTTGATCTTCCTGAGCCCATCACTGGAGGAATTAGCCACCCCACCCACCTTGACCTTCCTGGGCCCATCACTGGAGTAATTCCTCACCCCACCCACCTTGACCTTCCTGGGCCCATCACTGGAGGAATGCCTCACCCCACCCACCTTGACCTTCCTGGGCCCATCACTGGAGGAATTAGCCACCACACCACAGGCCTTTTTCTAACCTTTTTTGGGAAAATATACCTTGGTTAAATTGGGAAATTCACGATGTAAAATTTTCGAAAATGGGAAAAATTTGTATCGCTAAATCGTAAGTATAATGAAGAAATTTACAGTTTTAAATCAATAAATAAAAATTTAACAGCACTAATAATTTTAATTTAACTCTTAATTGTGATAAATACCTTAGCAAGCTCTGCAACCAAGAGTTTGTAATCATATGCATGTCTCATTTCCTATAAGTATGTGTATATTTCTAAAAAAGCATCACCAAATCTGACCAACTTCACCAAAATAAAATTGTGGGATCGACTGTCTACATGATTTAGTTTTAATGATGTGTTAATAGACATTGTGTAGTGCCTACACTACGTAGGTCGAGAAAATATGTGATAACTTGAAAATAAATCTTTACCTCCTTATATTTAAATCCTTCCTTTAACTGACATATCCACTTGTGTAAATAACAAAATATTTGCCCATAACTCATGTTAAATTTATTCATGATAGAGGACAAACAAATCGTTTTTCTTTGTGTTACCCATTTTACTACACAGCTATTAGAATGTTCTCCCCTTGTATACAATGTCAACGATAACATTTGAGGATAGCTTTTGACAGCTTAAACCATAAATTTATAATAAAATGTCTTCAAAAATTAAATTTTGGGTCAAACCTTATCCAGTGGGTCAAAGTATTTTACACTAACATAAAAAGCTTAATCATAAACAATGGGCATCTTACAGATAGTTTTGAAATAAAAAAAGGAGTCAGACAAGGCTGTCCGTTGTCATCAACATTATTTATAATATGTTTGCAACTATTGTCAAACTATATTGAACAAAATAGCAAAATTAAGGGCATAAAAGTATCGGAAAACAAAATAAAACAAACTTTCTTCGCAGATGACGCAACTTTTTTTATTAATGGATACGAGCATTCATTCAAAACATTAGTAGAGACCCTGGCTGAATTCAAAAAGGTATCAGGCCTTAATCTTAATACCGCAAAATCAACGATATTACGAATTGCATCCTTGAATAAAACAAACATTAAATTCTGCAATGAAATACCTTTTATTTGGACATCTCAAGAAGCAAAAACTTTAGGAATAAGTTTTTGCAACCAAAGTGAATTGAATGTACAAAATAATTTAATCCCAAAACTAAATGAGTTTAACACATGTTTAAAACAATGGCAACACAGGAAACTTACCTTAATGGGCAAAATCACTGTAATTAAAACGTTTGCGTTGCCAAAATTAATCTACCCCTTTTCAGTTCTACCGAATCTTTCTAGCGTAATACTGAATAATATAACAAACAGTATATTTAACTTTATATGGGACAACAAGCCGGACAAAATTAAAAGAAAAATACTATATCAAAAGTATGAAAATGGCGGATTAAATCTTACAAACATTAATAATTTCTTAACTTCAATAAAAAGTAGCTGGATAAAAAGATACTTAGACTCAGAAAACTGTGGTAAATGGAAACTTTTATGGGACTTAAAATTACACAAATATGGAAACAATCTAATTTTTGACAGTGAACTCAGTGAAAACATTATAACAGAAATAAGCAGGGGAAACACGTTTCTCCATGATGTTATATCATCGTGGTCTTCTACAAATGAAATATACAAATCACAACATTCACAAAAAAACGTCAAAAAGGAAATAATATGGAATAACAAGTCAATAACCGCCAACGGCAAAACATTATTTTACCGCGATTGGTATGACAAAGGTGTATAATACATATATCAACTTTATGACTTCAGAAATAAAACGATGTATAACTTTGAAAGCATTAAATACCTATACGACATCAATACCAACGATGTTATGAAATTCAACACCTTAATAACGTCTATTCCAACAAAATATAAAACCGAAGAAACCATTCAAGAGCTGAATATCAATCAACCAGAAGAAACTTTTTCAAAAGCAGTATCTAAAACAAAATACGTGAATAAATTTATATACAATATTCAATTGCAAAACGAGGAAAATAAAAATATTGAAAACAAATGGAACAAACATCTTACTGATATAGACGTGACCACTTGGAAAAAAATCTATATTGTGCCCCAACTTTCAACCATCGACATGTCTTTACGAAGCTTTCAATACAAATTTATTATGCTAATTGTCCCCACAAATACATATCTTTTTAAATGCAAACTTAACAACAGTACCTTATGTGATTTCTGTCAATCGCATATTGAAACAATAGACCACCTGTTTTGGGAGTGCCAACATGTTCAAATAATATGGAAAAAGACGGAAACATTTCTTGTTAGTAAAAACATATCAATTAAAATAAATAAAACCAATGCTTTCTTTGGATGCACTGAAAATAAATTACACTCAGATTTATTTAACTTCATTATTATCCTATTAAAATCATTTATATTTAAAATGAAATACAAAAAATGCATACCAACCTTTGCATACTTTATTGAATACCTAAATAATAGAATAAAAATTGAATCTGAGATTGCTCTCATAAAAAATAAATATGAACACCAAAAAAAATGGGATCAATTCAGGTGATTCATAATTTTACGAACCATCATTTATACTATACAGACACATTTATGGCAAAACAATTAAATGAAAAATCTTTCTCAAACGAAAATAAAATACTTGTTTTTGATTAAAAGTACACATAGTTAAAAAAGTATTTTTTTTCATTTAACCTTTTCTTAAGATATATAACTCAATAATTTGAAAATGTTTTCACGCATATGCAAAACATTTGCCATGTGTTAAAGATACACGCAAGTGCATACTCTCAGATACATTATCATGTACCATTTACCAATAGATGTCGATGTATAATATATTATAAAAACATGTGAGAAATAAATGAGAAAAAAAAAAACATTTGAGGATATCCAAATGTAAAGCCAGTGTGAAAAAATCGACTGTAAAGTATTTAACAATCGTATTTTCACTTTCATTTTGGAAAAAAAAAATACAGATTTTTTACAATTGGGAATATTTGGGTCAGAATTGGGAAAAATTATGCATATTTGGCATTGGGAACGGGTCCGACTATCAAACCCGTGAGAGCAGTAGAAAAAGGCCTGACCCACCTTGACCTTCCTGGGCCCATCACAGGAGGAATTTCTCTGCTTCTTGGGAGTGAGCATGTTGAACATCTTCTCGAGGCTTCCAAACACCGAGCCCTTCTTGGACTTGCTGGGGGTCAGATCCATGTGCGCCTTGTACAGCTCATCATCAACGGACGCCGCTCTGCTGAAATCAATGTATTACCCAACCATGAACGACGGATCCTATGGGCAGTGAAGTTCTCAATCTTCAACTCAAATACAAATGCTGATCAATGAGAACGCTCGTTACAAATGAGCTTCAATTTCTATTGGCTTATTATGAGGCGGATCGTGGGAAACCCGGGCTTAATGCATGTGCGTAAAGTGTCGTCCAGGATTAGCCTGTGCAGTCCGCAAAGGCTAATCCAGGACAAAACTTTCCACTTTTATGGTATTGCCTGTTTCAAAGAAGTCTCTTCTAAACATAAATCCACTGTAGGCAGAAAATGCCGTCCTGGATTAGCCTGTGCGGACTGCACAGGCTAATCCGGGACGACACTTTACGCAGATGCATTTTAGCCCGATTTTCCCACGACACACCTCTAATGAAGATTAAGATTTACTCGGAATGTCTGAATGCCTCAGCCCTGGTTAGGGGTTAGGCTCGCACAAAAACAGGGCTTGCATTAACTTTTGAAAACTGGAAGTTTGGACTTCCTTGCCTCTGATTTTGGTAGTTCTGCTCATAATGTTTGGAAGTTTTGACACTATTGCAAGGCATAAATATGTACATTACAATGTTCACAGCATATATCACTTCTCTAAGTAGAGCTATTATTTTACTTCAGTCATGTTTTTCACTCCATGTTGTTGTGTGTTTTTTCAGACCTATTGTAAACTTTGAAATATAATCAGGGCTTGCACTTAGGTGAAAATTTGAAAGTCCTAATATTTTAAAAGTCCTCACTTCCAAGTGTTGGATATTGGAAGCCTTACGCATTCTTTTGGACTTTTTGATACTTCCATGGCTGCAATTTTGGACATCCTGTGACAAAAAGGATATCAGTATAACTGATGCGCTTTGACAAGCCATATTAATGCAATGAGAAGGGCAGAGATAGTAAAATGAGTAAAAACCACTAGAACTACAAGACCAAAGCTGACATCAAAACTGTATGTGAGCATACCACACAAATACAATATGAACATGCAGATGGAGTAAAATTGTAAAAATAAAATAAAAACAAAATAAAATATATCAAAGTAATGGACCATTACTGTAATACCGGTATGGTTATTTCAATTCCTAGTTATTTAGTTTTCCATCAAGCATCATTGAATTTCATATAGCAGTTCTTGAGAAATAGATATGACACAATTGCCATATTCAAAGTCCCATAACTGCAAGAAAAATCAATGAAGCTGAACGTCCTCGTAATAGGCATACCTCCTTTTGGCAATGAAGCTTCCCATAAAGTTTCATTGAAATCTGGCCAGTAGTTGCTGAGAAAAAGCCTGTACACGAATTGTGCACTAAAAAATAATTTCAAACATCGTCCAAGTACCATAAATCTGAGAAAAAACCATTGAAGCCGAACATTCTGGTAATATGCACAACTCCTCTTGGTAATGAAGAGTTGCATTAAGTTTTAATGAAATCTGTCCAGTAGTTACTGAGAAAAAAGCCACGACAAGAATTGTGCACTATATACTCCCATAACTCTGAGAAAAATCATTGAAGCGGAACATCCTGGTAATTTGCAAACCAACTCTTTGTAATGAAGCTTCCCATAAAGTTTTGTTGAATTCCAGCAAGTAGTTGCTGAGAAAAAGCCTGGACAAGAAAGTCAAGAATTGTGCACTATATACTAATTTCAGAAATCTTCAAAGTCACATAACTCTGAGAAACATCACTGAAGCGGAATGTCCTGGTAATATGCACACCTCCTCTTGATAATGAAGCTTCCCAAAAAGTTTTGTTGAATTCCGGCAAGTAGTTGCTGAGAAATAGCCTGGACAAGAAAGTCAAGAATTGTTCACTATATACATATTTCAAAAATCTTCAAAGTTCCATAACTCTGAGAAAAATCAATGAAGCGGAACATCCTGGTAATATGCACACCACATCCTGGTAATGAAGCTTCCCATAAAATTTCTTGGCATTCCGGCTATTAGTTGCTGAGAAATGCCTGGACAATAAAGTGGGATGGACGGACAAGGCGCCGACTCTATGCTCCCCAGAAATTTTTTCGGGGAACATAAAAACTGGGCGTAAATTACTCCCAAACTTCCCTTAATGCAAGCCCTGAAAAAATGTTCAGTCAGTGTCTATAATTTAGATGTTATACATGTTTTGCCAGTCATGTATTGGTTACGACTTGATACAAAAATCAGCATGAAATGCCTGACTCAATAAACAAATAAATGCTTTGTCCAAAACATATATTGATAACATCTGATTATTTACAAAACATCTTGGGATTAATATTGAATGAAATGATTTTTAATAAGAAAGTTACATACAGATCTTAGGTCAGATACAATTTTTTAAGACAGCACAAACAAGCATTCTCAAGTACTGACATGTATGGACTAACTTCCATGGTGACAAACCACAAAATATTCAAGGCCTACACATTATATAATATCCATTTGAAACAATTATTTTGTTTTGCAAGCAACTGAAAAGTGGATTAGGGATATAACACAAAATATTTAAGGCCTACACATTACATACATACAATATCCATTTGTAACAATTACTTTGCCAATTGAAAACAAACAAGATACATTTTAATGTTTACACATATTTTTTACACACATAAAAATGGATTTCATATCAACGTAAACTTTAACAAAATAATTTTTTTTTTAAATGGAATGGTCGACAAAGAATAAGTACCCAACAATGCACTTCACAAAAAATTTAAGCCAATATGTAACTTCTACTTGTCCACCAAATGTATTGATGCATCATGTTAACAATACCAAACAAACTACATATATGAAGAAATACATACGTTTTAGATGCACTAAGAGGTGTTTCCTTCTCCAATGTGTTCAGCTGTGAATCATACGACCGAGAGGGAGATAATGTACTGTTAAGCATCGAGCCATTCAGCATCTTGCCGGGGGTGCACACTGGAAACACACGACATGGTACAAGTCAAATAGAGGATATTTGTTGATTTCAGTGTAAGATCATTTTTTATTTCACGAGTGTTCATAGACAATTATATTTTCACAAGTGGCGCAAATCGACAAATTTTCTTCATTTTTTAAGCTTTTATACAATAAATAAATAAAAGTGCGCGAGATAAGCTTAAACGTCACAAGTTCGTGTATTCTGACGTTATAAACGATTCCAAAACTGTCGCTCGTTAGTATGGTGAGAAAAAAGTGCCACATTTTGTGAGTCGTTGTCGTTAAATTATAATTTTTTTGAATTTTATTATGCGTTTTATGTAAACACATGCATGTACATACTGTACATGTATTTAATTTGCCAAGGGTTGTAAACCACTACTTGTAGATCGATGCTATTTATGGAAAAATATTCCGTTTTATGTTACATTTTCACTGCAGTGAAAATATAAAATCTTATATTTTCACTGCTCCAACAGTGAAAATATAAAATTTAATTTCACCAATAAAATTCCATATTGCACTGAAAAGCATAAAATAAAAGCTAGTAACAGACAACTTTGCATTAACTGATAATACACCACATGTCAAAGCTTCGTAACCGATAACTAGGATATAGGCTGGTAAAATATAAAAATGTGTGTTAACACTCACATGTGTCATCTAGAGCCACTGGATGCTGTTTTGCCATCAGCGGAGACCTCGGCTGCCTATTTTCAATATTGTTCTGCTCTATTAAAGTCTTTGTATTTTTATTAGTTGCAATCTGATTTCGTGGAGTTTTATTTCTGATAATGGGTGTTTCAGGAACCAAGAAGTTCTCCTTGTTTTCCTTGTTTGTGTCTTTGCTGTCAGAGAATGGGAGCCTTTCTCTTGCCCGCCCCTTGGGTCGCTCTGACCTGGGACCAGACTTCGCCTCCGTGCGTCTGTGAGGAGCCAAGGAGGTGTCTGTTGGAGTCCGGCACGCGTTGTCTGCACTCGTACTTCGTGGCTGCAAGGGAAACCGAGCCTTTTAGACTAAAATAAATGTTTTTGAAAGCAAGTTAACAGCAAGCATCATTACTTGTACTGCTCTGTGACAGTTTATGTTTTTAGCTTAAAATATGATTTTCATAATAAACATGTAGCTTCTCTTTGATTCACTACAACAACACAAAGCAACCTTGATAAACCCTTCACTACAAGCAGTGCCTAGACCCCAGTACATACAGGTCAAGCAGGGTGAGGGGTACATACCCCGGGTGCCCAGTAATGCCAACAGGTCTGAGTACGTACCCTGAATGCCTGGGCAGGGTTGTCATTATCAAATCAAACGAGTGATTTTTATCTAAATTTAAGCGATTTTGCCAGGGGTCTAGGGGGCCCCCTTGTGATATTACAGATTGCAATTTTAAAGTTCCTGAAAAAACAACATGATTTTCTCATGAGTTTAAGCAATGAATTTGATCGGCAATCGGTTAATAATGACAAACCTGCCTGGGTGCCTATGAACATACCCTGGGTGTGTCCTGGGACTGCTTCACTTGCTGCTGTATCAGCCTCACCGGCCGTCCCTTCATCTTTTTCTCCAGAAGGAGGAAGTATGTCGCTGTCAGGTAGTCAAACTTCCACTGAACATACAGAGACAGACTACTGTTACTCAAGCAGGAAGTATGTTGCCATCAGGTAGTCAAACTTCCACTGAACTTACACTGAACATACACACACAGATTACTGTTACTCAAGCAGGAAGTATGTTGCCATCAGGTAGTCAAACTTCCACTGAACATACACTGAACATACACACACAGACTACTGTTACTCAAGCAGGAAGTATGTTGCCATCAGGTAGTCAAACTTCCACTGAACATACAGACACAGACTACTGTTACCTACTGTTACTCAAGCAGGAAGTATGTCGCCGTCAGGTAGTCAAACTTCCACTGAACATACACTGAACATACACACACAGACTACTGTTACTCAAGCAGGAAGTATGTCGCCATCAGGTAGTCAAACTTCCACTGAACTTACACACACAGACTACTGTTACTCAAGCAGGAAGTATGTCGCCATCAGGTAGTCAAACTTTCACTGAACATACAGACACAGACTACTGTTACTCAAGCAGGAAGTATGTTGCCATCAGGTAGTCAAACTTCCACTGAACTTACACACACAGACTACTGTTACTCAAGCAGGAAGTATGTCGCCATCAGGTAGTCAAACTTCCACTGAACATACACACACAGACTACTGTTACTCAAGCAGGAAGTATGTCGCCGTCAGGTAGTCAAACTTCCACTGAACATACACACACAGACTACTGTTACTCAAGCAGGAAGTATGTCGCCATCAGGTAGTCAAACTTCCACTGAACATACACACACAGACTACTGTTACTCGAGCAACATGTTATATACAATCCGACTACGGGAAACCTTTAAATCAGCTGGCAGACACCACGATTTGTAACCTGTATACCACGTATTCAAAACTTGATATACACTGTTAAATAAATGATGATCATGCAATCATTTGGTTAAACATGATGCATACAGCTAATTGTTTCAGTTATACATCGATAATTATTATTAAAATAAGTCGAAATAGCAAAAAAATATGAATGAAGTGTGTAAAAGTTATTGTTGGACAACCACATTGTTAGACATGTATGATGGGTTTTACGTTGCCTCTACAATTTGAACATACACAGAGAAAAGTAGGCGCATTTTGAATAAAGATCAGTTCATCTAGCGAGGCTTAGAAAACTTATACCATAAACCTTATACCATAAACCTTATACCATAAACCTTATACCATAAAGCTTTCCTGCTGTTTCATTATGTGTCCCATCATTTTCTGTATTTGTTTTGAAAATCAACGTCAAAGAAAAAATATGCATTAACGCAGAGAACAGAGAGATGGAAATAAAGCACAAAGTTTATTCAACAGGTTTTTTTGGCACTGTTCACACAATGATGGTAACAAATATTGAATAAAATTTCCTTACAGATAAAAGACGTCTGAGTGTGTTTTACCTCTTGTACGTCCGCCTCCATTTCCTGTTTGCTTTTCCCATAATGCACGGCTAGTTCTGTGATACAGTCCTCGTCCACCTTCCACTGAATTGAGACATGAGACAGTCACAAGATCCCGTTTGTTTGGATTTTTTGCTGTTTTTAACAGTATTCCACTCATATCACAGCAGTCAGTTAACCTAATCACACTTTTCCTGAGCAAGCTTAGGTGATCTAAGCAGGTTACCAGTACTAAGTGCACATACTTATGCCAGTAACTAACAACTGCCCTACTTGAATCAGAGGTAGGGGGAGAATGGTTGTAGAAATAATTTCATGACTAATCCCCAAACAAAATATATGTCCGCGCTGGGGAGTGAACTCACGTACCTCGGATTGACAGTCCAGCGCTCTACCAACTGAGCTAGCCGGGCCCGGCCGTCAGAAAATCCATTTATGCCAAACTAGAGCTATCACTTAATGTGATTAATACACCCACATACTGCTTTGATACAGATAAAGATGTTTGCAGTAGTTGGACTTTTACACAGAATGTTTTGAGTGACAAAATGACCTACATAAGAGCAAAAATGGGCTTGAAATGGCATAGAGGGAAGTTATACAACACCTAAAAACTGGCATTATAATCCGCTTCTAAGTTGGAAGCCATTTGTATTTGCAGTAATGGTAACCTTGACCCACCCACCCCATATGCAACCTCAAGTGACAAGACAATATAAGGTATCTACACATGAAGTTTCATTACAATATCTCAATTTGTACTAAAGTTATTCAGAGGAAACCATATTTCTATTTTTAGTAATGGTGACCTTGACTCCCATCATAATAAATATACCTAGTCTTAAGCCTTACATGTCTTACTTACAAGTCTTACATGTCTTACTTACAAGTCTTACACGTCTTACAAGCCAAAAAAATAATGGTAGGTAGGTCGGAAAAAAAACTGTTGTTAGAAAAACGTTTTACGAACATTTGACATGATCGCTGCTTTTACTACTTATATTATTATTCCTATATAAAATGAAAGTGTGTAGCTCAACTAAGTCCAGAACCAGTAACAAAGCCATACTTTAGCACAAATTGAAAACTGAAACTTTTTTTATAGTTAAAGTACGGTGTTGATCAGCATAAGGCCCCATTTCACCCATTTATACTCAGTCATGCTTTGTAATATGATTTTTTTTGCTGGATGGTGAAAATGTTTAGGGTCGCAAGAAAAAAATAGGGTTGGTTGGGTTACCAGAACCACAACATTTTCGTTACATGGCCTTACATATGTTGTACAGTCACATTGCTAGTGGACTATGGAAGTGAATGTTGAATACTCTGTTAATGGCACAGAACATACATGATATATATATTTAGGACAAGCAAGGAAAGCGAACAGAAATGCATGCTAATATCAACCTGATTATCCAAACATCTGCTTGGCCCACAACTGATGTTTTGTGTTATGCAACATGGGGCCATATCCACAAAGCTTCTAAGGAAAATCTTAAGTCATTTTTAAGAGAAAATTTCAAATGTATAACGTCGTGGGAAAACCGGGCTTAATGCATTGCGTAAAGTGTCGTCCCAGATCAGCCTGTGCAGTCCGCTCAGGCTGATCCAGGACGGAACTTTCCGCCTAAAGTGAATTTATGGTTGGAAGAGACTTCCTTGAAATAGAAAATACCATAAAAGCGGAAAGTGTCATCCCGGATTAGCCTGTGCAGACTGCACAGGCTAATCTGGGACAACACTTTACGCCCATGCATTAAGACCGGTTTTCTCATGACGCCCCTCAAATATTTTTTTCATTGTGTAAATCAATATTTTAGGATACAGTAAAACTGATGGATGCTCCCCAATGCGCTTTGTCAAGCAATATAAATGTAATGAGAAGGGCAAAGATTGTAAAATTAAAAAGATCACTAGAACTTCAAGACCTAATCTGACATCAAAACTGTATGTGGGCATACCACACAAATACAATATGAACATGTAAAATTGTAAAAAATAAATAAATAAATATATATATATCAAGGTAATGGATCATTACTGTACTACCGGTATGGTTATTTCAATTAAGTTATTTAGTTTTCCATCAAGCATCATTGAATTCATATAGCAGTTCCTGAGAAATAGATGTGACACAACGACATCTGCAAAGTCCCGAAACTCCAAGAAAAATCATTGAAGTGGTACGTCCTGGTAATATGCATACCTCCTTTTGGCAATGAAGCTTCCCATAAAGTTTTAATGAAATCTGGCCAGTAGTTGCTGAGAAAAGGCCTGGACAAGAATTGTGCACTATAAACTAATTTCAGAAATCTTCAAAGTCCCATAACTCTGAGAAAAATCATTGAAGCGGAACGTCCTGGTAATATGCACACGTCCTCTTGGTAATGAAGCTTCCCATGAAGTTTTGTTGAGTTCTGGCCAGTAATTGTTGAGAAATAGCCCGGACAAGAAAGTCAATAATTGTTCGCTATATACATATTTCAGATATCTTGAAAGTTTCATTACTCTGGGAATAATCAATGAAGCTGAACGTCCTGGTAATATGCACATCTCCTCTTGGTAATGAAGCTTCCCATTAAAATTTGTTAAATTCCGGCTGCTAGTTGCTGAGAAATAGCCCAGGCAAGAAAGTGGGACGGAAGGACGGACAGACAAGGTGGCGACTATATGCTCCCCCAAAATTTTATGGGGAGCATAACAATTTGGTAAAATAAGAAGCATCTGTTGATTCTTTACCGGTTTAAAACCATTTTAGACAAAATAAACTTGTCATAAATCAGCCACGGACTTAAGGAATTTTATGATTTTAAGAAATTAAATGTGGCGCGTCATGAGAAAACCGGTCATAATGCATGTGCGTAAAGTGTCGTCCCGGATTAGCATGTGCAGTCCGCACAGGCTAATCCAGGACGGCACTTTCCGCTTTTATGGTATTTTCTGTTTCAAGGAGGTCTCTTCTAAACATAGATCCACTGTAGGCGGAAAGTGCCATCCCGGATTAGCCTGTGCGGACTGCACAGGCTAATCCAGGACGACACTTTGCGCACATGCATTAAGTCCAGTTTTCCCATGACACGCCTCAAAATAAGTTCTCACTAAGGACCATTGTGGATATGGGCCCAGGGCTTTTTTCCCGCCATTTTGGGAATATGACCTATACCCATGAAATTGGGAATGGGAATGTTAGCATCGATTGTGAAAAACCGGAGAATTAAAATTGTTTGATTTATAAAAATTTTGAATAAATACAAATACTACATACAATAGAATGTTCTGAACAAACAACAACAAATCAGTAAAATGGTTATTACAACTTCAACAGTCTTTATTTCTACACTTAACACCTCTTATTTCCACACATCTCGAAGTCAAACCACCATTTGGGAATTGGTGGACTGGATTTGGGAAAAAAAGATGCTTTTTGCCATTGGGAATATGACCCAATAACTGCTATTAAATCAGCTGAAAAAAAGCCCTGGAACATGCAGACGCCAACACTAGAACTTTGTTGTGCCACTTTAAACAGATATCAAGGCTGATAGCCACTTACTCTGTATTTGGAGTGCATCTTTAAACTGATTTTAAAGCTGTTTGTCACTTACTCTGTATTTGGAGTGCCACTCGACATTTATGTCAAAGCCCTTGAGCAGCCATGGGTGGGAGATGAGCTGACCGACCGTGATGCGCCGTTTGGGGTCCACCTGCAGCATACTGTCTATCAGATCCTTCGACTCCTGGGTGAGCCAGGACGGGGCCTCGTACCCGCCACCCTGCAAGACAATACATGCAGTATGTGTAGAGAGTGAAGCATGATTTACCAGGGCTACTTTCAGAGGCTGGGGCCCAAGCCCCAGGATTTGGGATATTAAAGAAAAACAAATTTGGTAAAGGGGAACAAAGGGTTCGTGAATTTTTTATTTTCAAACATGCACATGGCTATACTCAATAGAATGTAACACTGCACACAACATGACTTACCTGTATCTTTTTATATAACTGAGGGATATTCTCATCGTCAAATGGTAGGTAGCCACACAACAAGGCATACAGAAGAATCCCCATACTCCATATGTCAGCCTGAAAAGAAACAATTGAGTGTTATTGTTAGAAACAGACAAAGATATAACTACTCTCATAATGACAGCAATAACTATTTTTATAATTGTAAAAATGTGTCCAAAATTATATGCTGAAGAAGCAAAGTCCAATGAAAGATTATGCAGACAAAGGGACTCTGACACTGAACATGGTTCCTGATGTAAATTAAGCTGTTCACACATTTCCTATTAATAATGTAAATAAGTTACAGATTAAAATCAGGCACAGACATTTACAAGAGTTGACTTGACCTACCTAACTGACAAGTAGCAAGCAGCAATAACCAGCACATGCATGTACTATGAACCCAAATACAAATGAGGCGTATCATGGGAAAACCGGGCTTAATGCATGTGAGTAAAGTGTCGTCCCGGATCAGACTGTGCAGAACACACAGGCTAATCCAGGACAGCACTTTCCCCCTACAGTGGATTTATGTTTAGAAGAGACTTAATTGAAACAGAAAATACCATAAAAGCGGAAAGTTTCGTCCTGTCCGCAGTCCGCACAGGCTGACCCAGGATGACACTTTACGCACATGCATTAAGCCCCATTTTCCCACCACATGCCTTAAATGTAGTGTAACAGCATGCACCAAGAATGTTATTCCAGGTATCCAGTCTTTGGCCTATACCCACTAGCCCAAAGTCCCGGGCTAGTGGTTTTGACTTGGGGCTAGTGGAAATTTGCATGGACTAGCCTGATTGGACTAATGGTTTTCCCAGCCAATTATGATGACACAATGTTATGAACAATTATGATCAAAGTATTCAGTTAGTTAATAACAATTACAGTCTACATGGAGTTCATTGCGATAAAAGTTGACCAAGTAGAGATATAGCAAACACTAGGTTAGTGTTGAATACAGATAAGTATTTAGCAAGGCTTAGAAATCCTAAACCGCGAGCCGTCGCGAGTGGTTTAGGTTTTCGTCCCGAGCAAATAAACGTATCTGTATTCAACACTTACCTGGTGTTCTATTTATCGTTTTCTTTCTTTATTTTGAAAATAAACAAAAGAAAATCGCTGAATAACACGAAAACACAAAAATAAACAATATGATGTCATAATAATGCACGTGTTTGCTGTATTCAACAAGGTGGAATAGATCTAAGTTTATCCCACGAGGTGTTATTTCGTCAATGCAGGCGTGAAGATGGGATAAATTACATTTACATCACCATATTTAAAGAACAAATCGATACTTGATACTGTTAAAACAAACATAATTTAATGACTTTTATTGCAATTTTATAGTGCTTTATTGCAATTTTATAGTGCTTTATTGCAATTTTAGTGCTTTATTGCAATTTTATAGTGCTTTATTGCAAGACTAATAAAAGGGCTGCAAATTATGACTCATGAATACGCAAAACAAGCCTGTGAAAAGGAAACATGAATCAAATTGAAATAGTGAACTAAATTTAAATCAAATCTAATCAAGCGACAGCTACACCGTTGCAGCTCTACGTTAACACAATCACCTCTGCCCCCAGGTACTCCTTGCCCGAGATCAACTCTGGAGCCGCGTATGCAGGGCTGCCACAACACGTGTACAGATGGTTCTCCATTCCTCCCTGACACCGACCGTAAATGGCAACAAACACATTTTCAAGTGCAAAAATAAAACAAGCCAAAGCTTCCATAACTCATGTGGCAGGGTCTAAAATAAATTGCAAAATGTCTTTAAAATCAAGCTATTTTCCAAATTTTAACTTTACACCTGGATTTTTGTATTTTTTTAATTAAATGATGAAAGGAAAATAAATATTAAAGTTAAGATTTCACTTGAGAGACAGACAACCAAGTGTCTCACTTCAATTGCCATAGAAGTATATTCATGTCCATTGTAAGACATGAAACATACCAGGCCAACATTAAAATTAACTTTGTTTGCCATTGCCTACCTTCCCAACAAAAAAGTCCCGACTCAAAAGTGTTCTCTTTGTTAAATCAAACCAGTTATTTTTTTAATTCCAAATATTCTATTAATTTTTTTCTTTGGGTAAATAAAAGCTCGCTTTTCTTTCATTTCGGTGGTTTTCCATTGGGTTAATAAATTAACTGTATCAGCTAAACCCTTGCCTATAATAGGCCTTATCAAAATGCAATTCTAATAATATTTTATCAAACTTGTGAAAACAATGGGCTGTTTGTCAGAATTCTTTGACTAATTGAAGATGATTGCTAGCAAGTTCTCGTTATATCAACAGACACTTGATTATATTATCAAAAGCAATGTCTGTGTTATACGCTATATTTTGATGCTAAATGGATCATAACAAAATTTGCTTTTTTTTAAAAAGGCCTACCTACCTAAAAGCAACCTAGGGTAGGCAATGGCAAACAAACAATTTTTTAAGGTTGGCCCCAAGGCTTTTTTTAGCAGATTTTATAGCCATTATTGGGTCATATTCCCAATGGCAAAAAAGTATATTTTTTCCCAAATCCAGTCCAAAAATTTCCAATTGATGGTTGGACTTTCAGATGTTCTGAAATAAGAGGTGTTCTGTGTAGAAATAAAGACAGTTGAAGTTGTAATAACCATTTTACTGTTTACATTTTACAAACATTCAATTTTATGTAGCAAGTTTTACCAATAAATTCTTCAAATTTTATTAATCAAACAATTATACTTTTTCAATTTAAGTAAATTGACGCTAAAATTCCCAATTTAAAGAGTATAGGTCATATTCCTAAAATGGTGAAAAAAGCCCTGCACCCTGTTGTTTGTTGACTTCTACCAAGTTCACTCGTTGAAGCCCCAGTACAACTGCTTTATCTAATTTGAGATTGTTCGATTCTACATCCATTATGAACATGTGCTTCAAATTTTGCAAACATCTATCAACCAAAATACAATTTTACACACAAACGTGTTAAACAAGATGATAACAACATGCCTTTGGCTTAGCACACAGCCCGAAGTCAATGAGCTTGAGATTCTGGTCCTCATCCAGCAGGAGGTTCTCAGGTTTCAGGTCCCTGTGCGCATACCCCTGGTTGTGTATGTAGCCCACGGCCGCCACGATCTGTCGGAAGAATATTCGTGCCTCCTCCTCCCCCAACTTGTCCTTGGCCACGATGTAGTCAAACAGCTCTCCTTCTGGGCAGTACTGTGGAGAAACATGGCTGCTTTGTGGATTTTCAATAACACATTTTATTCCTTTATCTATAAACCGGTAACTGTCAACACTGACAAAAATGTTTGTCAAAAAACACACACTTTTTTGTTTAGTAAACTTTAGTTTCCACCTAATACATGCAGAAAAAAAAGCCCAGCATAATCAACATGTTGCTGATATGAAATAAGTTCATTGTTTTCAACATGATCAACTTAAGTGCAAAAAAAACAACAACAACATTGTATTCATGAAATGTGTATAGCAGAAACAAGATGTCAGATACTAATAGGGTAAAATCTAGGATCAAAAAAGGTACATGGTGCTGCTAAAAAGTAGAAGGGTGGAAAACTGGACCAGTTTGTTGACATTTTCCATTTATTTCCTAAAGCCAGGGTTTTCATGACTTTAATGCTTCTGATTAAGGTTTTTATAAACAGGGTCTATTTATTTGTCATTGAATATTTGCAAAAATGTGTTAAATTTCAAAAGATATTAAACATTTGAGGCTCGTCGTGGGAAAACCGGACTTAATGCATGTGCGTAAAGTGTCGTCCCGGATTAGCCTGTGCAGTCCGCCTACAGTGGATTTATGTTTAGAAGAGACTTCCTGAAACAGAAAATACCATAAAAGCGGAAAGTGCCGTCCTGGATTAGCCTGTGCGGACTGCACAGGCTAATCCGGGATGACACTTTACGCACATGCATTAAGACCGGTTTTCCCACGACGCGCCTCATTTCTGTGTTGACCAGCCCAGAAGGGCAGTATGGGGGGAACCAAAAAAAGCCGGAGGGTGCAGCACCCTGCTATTTCGTTCTAGATCTTTCCCTATTAACTAGTACCAACACGTCAATGGCTCACCTCTAGTATCATGTAGAATCTATCTGTGGTCTCTATCACCTGGTACAGCTTACATATGTGCTGGTGATACAGCGCCTGCATCGCGGCTATCTCTGTCTTCACTCTCGGGAGGTCCTCCTGAAAATAGTTATTTGGAAATTCTGTTGCAACTTTTTATACAGAGACAAAAAAACTTCACGCCAACCAGTTTTTTTTATGGCCAATTTGGGGCCGATATTCGGCCCCATTCCCCAGCTTAAAAGGTATATATTTTTCCCCTTTTTTTCCTCAAAATTCCCCTCAGAATGTAAGCTTTATTTTGAAACAAAAATGAACAAAATCGGACAAAAATTGACTAAAACAGAGGAATTTTCGTAAAATATCCCAACAATTTTTCATCAAACTAAGTTAAAGCAAAATCTAAGTTATCATTGGTTACAGCAAAACAATTGATTAATTAATGTTTTATAACAAAGTAGAATATAAACATGTAAATTTACTAATAATGCCTTTTTTTTTAAATCCCCTTTTGCTGTAAAATTCCCCATCTGAAGGGCCCCGCCACCTTTCCCTCAAAGGTGAAAACAAACACTGCCAACATAACCTAGTATATTAATGTTACCCATAGCCTACATATCCATTGGCTACTTTAAATTTCTAAATTTATTTTAAAATGAGCCTATTTTCACGTTCTTTCAAGGTGTGATCACTCTGACTACAACTTTTTACCAGCCCTATGAATGTGCCACTGATACGCCCTTTTTTGATTAATGAATACTTTCTTTGAAACTGTATTCATATATTTAAAACACAAAGTTGGAAACTGTATTCAAATATTTCAATCATCATTATACCTACATCTGACACTTTCATTCACTCAACAGTAACGAAGTCATTTCTATCCATAAAATTATACAGTTCTATATATATTGCATTTCAATTTCTTTCTCTGTGTTTCAATAAATGCAGATTGACGCTTTTGCGTCAGCCCTTTTCAATCCAGCTTGCTTGTTGTATAGTTTGTCCAACAAATGAACTCGGAATGTGGAGAGCGCAAATAGAAAATATTTGTTTGAATAAGTTTTCAAAATTTATCGTGCATTAAAACTCACTCCAAGAGAGCGTTTGTCCATGATTTTAATAGCAACTTTTTCCCCTGTCAAGGCATGGTAGGCCAACTTCACCTTGGCAAAACCACCTGAAATTATACAAAACATTGTCTTCGTCTACACTGAGCTGGAATGGGATAATATGAATCGCAATATTACAAAATTATGGTTACCAGTTCTACTAATAGGATTGGAAAGCTTGTCCCCAGAGTTTGGTTACAATTTATATTGAAATGGAAGAAATATGTAATACCAAGTACATGATTTATTCATGTCAGATGTGTTCACGTTCTCTGGCAAAGTTTATATTTGGGGTCCTTTAATCATATTACTCATTCACAAAAAGTTGTTTTGTTCAAGACAACTCTTGTCTCGCACTAAACGTAAAGTGGCAAACACAAGCCCTGGACTAACTCAACTATTAATATGTTCAAAATTTACATTTCAGATACAAAAACTGTAGTTAAATGAATTTCTAGGAACGTGCGTGGATTTATTTTAAATTTGTATACCTTTTTACATGATAAATAAATACATTAAATGGTCAAATGCAGGAATTATAATTTACTTTTTAAAATACTTTTCTAAAGATTTAACATACAATGGAAGACAACACTGAATTGTGAAAAAGTCTGTCTTCCCTTCTAAATCGTTGTATATATCACCTTCTTGGCTTTTTTTAATGAACAGAAACTGCCTCTGAAACCTGTTCTCTCAGTATGGTAGACATGACTCGTATACCTGATCCGATGGTTTCACGCAGGTGGTAGAGACCTTTCAGCTCTGCGTAGCTCATTGTTCACTGAAGAGGCAGGCTTCTTTACTGCAAGTAAAATATCAAATATATCGTTCCATGCACCTTATCATTATCATACATCAATGAAAAATAATGTGATTAGTGACAGATTCTCAACTGAAAATAGATGTCAGGGTAGTTGCAACATTAGAACTCCCAGCTAGTATATGCCCCTCCGGGTTTCAGCTGTACATTAATGTACACATTTGCTCAAAGTATTCAGGAAGAACTAGATGTCAGGGGTGTGAAAATATTAAAATTGTTTACTTGTCGATGGACAAGTTTATTGAAAAGACCCACTTGTACGCAAGCAACAGCCACTTGTCCAACCAAAAATACAGTTTTATTCCAGGTCTTCCTGAAATATGTTTTCCTTAATAATAAATAAAACACAAGTTGTTATTCGAATGTATAAGTATATAATATGAAAATATTATATTTAATATTATCTTTCATAAACTTATAACTTGTACATCATTTTCACATTGTGAAATTGTACTTGTCCAAGGACAAGTAGACACGAACAATTTACTTGTCCAACAGTAAAATTACACCCGTGGGACAAGTCGGGCATAGGATTTCCACACCCCTGGATGTACCAAAAATCATGCAACAGCACAGGATGGGTTGGTACTTCACAACTTGCTTTTTTCAATAATTATGAATTTTCGGGTTTACAAGTTTTTATTTTATATGAACAAATTTAACAATCACAGCAAAGTTTTTGAAAATGATATTTATTATTTATTTGCTTTATTTCAACAATAATAGGTTATTTCAACCATCACAATTTTCTTATATCTGTAAAAATTATAATATTTTGTTTATCTAGTAATTACTTACTTATATTTTGTTTAATGTTTACAGGTGTGTTCAATTTATTACAAAACATAAATGCTATCACTTAACAGTGTTGTTTCGCATAAAAGTAGCAACAGATGTTGAATGTTTGACATTTTATTTTACTTGTAATACAAATCGAAACAGGGAAGTGACGTTAGCACATCACATCTAAGACAAGACCGATAATGTCAAAATAAAACACCATGCCATTTTCCCTTAGCTAGGTCTTCTGGCAATAATCTGTCCATATAAAATCACGCACTGTTCTGAACACTTGTGTGAAATCATTTGAAAATCAAATTGAGTGTATTGCCATGAATATCATGTGGATTATTTACAATCGTCTATATAGCAAATAAATGAGATGGTCTGGATCAGATCAAGGGAACACTTTTTTTATAGGATTCGGATCATAATTTTGGACACCGCAAAATGTGTCAGACAGTCAGACACGTCTGATACAATTTGAAAATGTCTGACAGATAATAAAAAAGCGCTTGTCAGACATATTGTCTGACAGAATTGTCTTAAGTTCTACTCATTTCTGAGTGTGTGTCTGACTTTCGATATGGTTGTCTGACATAATGTTGAAGGCGGTCAGACAACGTGTTTGCTGAGAAACTTAAGTTTCGCAATGTCTGTAATTTCAAGCCTAGTAAAAACCATGAATCTTTAAGTAATCTGTAAGTATCCTGTTTCTGGCTGTTGGAACTCTCTAAATTAATTTTGTCACTGTAATGCTTTGTCCCGTAGGGCAGTACCCATATTTTGACATCTGCTTCCATTTTGTGGAATTCACTTTGATTAAAAATACACCTTCTGTTAAAATAGATTGGCATGTGTTTATCATGATCTTTATCTTATGTGCTATCAATAAATTTTTAAAAGCAAATGCCAACTAAGCATTGATATGATTATTATGAAATGGACCTTATAGACTGGGTATACCAATTACCGGGAATGTTAGTTTTTTTACTGGATTGCAACATATAACAAAAAAGAAATAAATAAAGACTGCCGGCGTATTGTAACAATATAACATTCTTCTATCAAAATAATTCAAATATATCAAAAAAAGATCACAAGTTTAAACAACTGTTGTGTCAACAATTTGTGCATGTCATTAGCATCTATGTTCTGGCAATACACCTATTACCGTGAATCTGAATATCAGCTAATCAGAATTCAGAAAAATCATGTTCAGGGTTAAACAAATGATACTATACAAAACATCAGTCATATTACATTATATTTGCTAAAAAAATTTATCTATTCTCTTTACATATTTATAGTAACTGATTATTTAAAACAAACTTTTACAAGACTTAGACGTTTAAATGAGTTTATTTACCTACAAAAACATTATTGAATGGAAACCAAAGTTGACTGCAGCTAGCAGCAAAATTTTAACAAAGGGATGGACTTTGAAAAAAATTGTTTGCGCACGTAGGCGAAATTTATGTCTTTTGGAAATTCCCAGTAACAGGGATATCCCGGTAAAAGGTATATTGAACTACATAATATCGAACACACCAGGTTGCGAAAACATATTGCATTTCATATTATTTCATCAGTATGGAGATGAATGACAAGTAATAAAATGAGAAACTTCGAAATTTATTACCAAAATCCTCAGAAATGTAGTAAATTTCATTTGGAATAGATCTAATGTTGATTACAATGTCTACAAGAAATTAAAATCTTCAGATTTCTGCATTTAAAAAAGCCTTCTAGCCGGATCCAATCAAATCGTCACAATTCGAGCGCTTGCTATAACCCAAAAATTCGATTATTGTGGTTACAAATCACTATCAACATAGTTAACATGTCTTTTTAATTTGCTATTTAAATCAGTCCACATATGACAACTTACTATACATATTTGTAATTTCATTAAGAATCAATCTCTAAAATATTTTTTTTAGTAAATATTCATGTTAAGACTTGATCATGTCACGTGAGTACGTTAGTGTCGTCATAAATTGCCCTGCGGTTGCATGGTGACAGCGTCATTTCATTATCTTTGATAATTAGAAGTGCATGGAAGCAAAGTAAGCATTGCTCCGTTCTTATGTTATTTTAATATTATGTGGAGTAAATTGACATACCAGTAGCTTTTGAATTTATAATCAAAATCACCGATATGGTATCGGTAATAAAACATAATATGTGTTACTCAATTAATTAATGCATTGGATGCGACGGCGGTATATCACCTCAGCAGCATTGTGTTAAAATAACAAACAAAGATTATGGCATGCACAATACAAATTTATTATCTATCATGGTGTAAGTGGCATATTTTCACAATTGCAGATCCATGGAAGAGAAGATGACTCGAGCTAATGCAACTTCACGTACCAGTGAACATGGTAAGTCGACTTCAATCGCACAAATATAATTGATATGGGCCGCGTCGCGACAAAACCTGCCTTAATGACATTGATGACGTTTGTGGGAAAACCCGCTTAAAGTGACGTCGTTGTTTTTAACCAGGAAGTATTTTCGTGTTTGGTGAAAATTAGTTATTTACGGCATAGTTTTTATTTTCGGAATAACATGATGGATGAAGAAATGGAGGTAAGTATTTGTTTGTTCTTTGTAGTAGTGTTATGAAAGTTTCTGTTTGAAATGTGTTAATTTCCAGAGCTTTAATAACATGAACCGTCTGAAGTGAAAGTAAAAGAAAACGACTGTCGCAGGTTTGCTCAATAGCCTAGTGTTTTACCACTA
Source organism: Congeria kusceri (assembly GCA_027627225.1). Lineage (NCBI taxonomy): Eukaryota > Metazoa > Mollusca > Bivalvia > Myida > Dreissenidae > Congeria > Congeria kusceri. The sequence continues at coordinate 69,955,521 of CM051031.1, read as the reverse complement.
ATGTTTAGTAAACTTAACGCTATCCAAATCGAAATCAATGAATGTTATGTAATGAGTAATAAAACGATATTTTTTCTGTACATTTTAAATAAATAAATGTAGAGGTAGATATTATTATTTCTCGAGTGTTTTAAGATCCCATACTGACCCTATAAGCACAAGCATGTAGTTATGAAAGATTGTTATTAACGTACTATTATTGCTTCAAATAGCAACGAATTTGACATACCTTTCAGAATAAAAATGAAAATAATTGGAGTTTTTGACATTTCAAATTTGTCGAGTCATTCTCGTCATTTAATTGTAAATAGATCCACACAATTTGCTTCTTAACTCATCAGACGAGTCTGTGGTGTAGAGGTTACATAGTTCGCTTAAGAATCGGTTGACTGAAGTTCAAATCCCTCCTCCAGAATGTTTTTTTTTTCCTGTTATTTGTAATTTTCAGCTATTTACATGCACACCATTATTTAAGGCGTGCTCAGATGGTAATCACCTATATGGTTAAACATTGTAAATGCGCTTAAATTATTGTCATGTTTATTCTTCATCTTTTCGTATTGACATTCGTGGCATTAATCCGACTCTGTAAACACATTCATTTCCTTCTGTTTGAATTTTTTAATAATTTAACAATAAAAGATGTTATTATTTTGTAAGAGAAATTATTTATTATTTCTGTCATTATTTTTATTTTTCAGGAACGGGAGCTCTATAATGAGTGTATACGAAGAAGTCGAGAAACACCGGACGCTGATCGTTACCATCATTTCACATTTGACTTTAGCCAAAGTGTGAGCCTTCCTCATCACTTCAACCAGATGGGACCATTATACTTCCTGTCCCTGAGGAAGATCCATATCTTTGGTTTCAGAATAGATGGCGACCCGCGCCAACTCAATTTCATCATTGATGAAAATGAGACCATGGCTAAAGATGGTGGCGAAGCTCAAGGTCCTAACGCTGTCATCTCCATGATTGATTGGGCGATCGAAAACCGTGGCGGTGATCCGGCGTCTTTTGCCATGCATGCCGATAACTGTCCAGGTATTAATATGTATAATTAAACTATAAAGTACATATTTTTTTACTTTGTGAAAAGTGTGTGTCACATTCGCGTATTGTTTATGTTTAACTTATTTTTATGAATTTCAAATATGCATTTTATGTAAAAGTCAAATAATAATAATAGTAATTACTTAGTAAGAAAATAACATATTTGTCATTTTCTTAATAAATATTTATGCTTCAATATTTTTTTTTCTATTTCAGGTCAAAACAAAAACCGGTTCCTGTTGGGCTACTTCATGTGGCGAGTCATGACTGGACAGCAACAAACTATAGAATACCTTATGCAGATACCAGGTTGGTAACACAACACAAGATACTGATATTAAAATTGATTCGCAAATAAGAACGTATGGGTGCTCATAATCATTTGAATCATTTGTATACATGTATTTAATTATTTTTTAATGTTTACGTAATGAATGAAGTTAAATTCAAGAAATTAACAGCAACAACACTATAAACATAATTTTCAAGACCAAGCACGCAACAGGAAATATTATGTACTTGGGTATATTAAGTGAACATCATTACAGGACATGCAAAATGCCACGTGGACGGAGGCTTTGGGAACATTAAGACGCTCTTCAGACGGACCGATTGTGAGAGCATGGTCCAATTGGAGGCCGTTGTAAATAATTCGTCTGAAACGAACACCGCCGTGCGATACCCGGCATGGTCCTGGAGGAACTGGAAGGAGTTTCTTGGAGAGCATTTCAAGGCAGTCAATGGAATAAGGTAGCAGCATGCATAATAATACTATTAATTTATTGACTATTTCGGCGTTCAATTTTAAGTCCTAGTAGCTTCTTTTTATTTTTTTAAACTGTACATTATTTCGTAATTCAGAAAAAAAAAATGTGTGTATTCGTTTGCAGGCAGTACCAGTACTTTAAGTTCTCTGCCGATGAGCCAGGAATAGTAACGTTAAGGGCATCACGTGACGCTGTACATAAGACTGCGTGCATTTTAAAGGACCCAGCGTTCCGCTTCAGTAATGCTACTCGACCAGATGTTGTGCCCGCGGCCGGCTTGAGCACAGCAAGACAGGCATATCTCTATAACTCTGTCCGACCGTACGTTCGACCCGCGTACCAGGACTCCATATGCCCAGGATCAGACGCAGAATAATTGTGCTCATCTTGATTGATTTGCAGCATGAATGACGATCATCATATCAATGTGTTGTGTTAACAGTATTTGACAGGCATTGGGTTTTAGTAAATCTGATATAATATAACGTACTCAACTAAAGTATTGCTGTCCATCTTTATCTCCCATACTCTTTGCATTCCTTCGTTGCTAGGCAACAATAAAGTATTATTCTATGACAACATAATGAATTAAACAACTTAGCTAACCACTGTTATGGTCCATATGATAAATCAACATGTTAGTATGTTGTTTTAATAAAACCAGAATTAAAATACAGCGCGTGATATTTTCTCGATTTGTCGCAAATGACTTCAACGTCAAACATAAAATGTTACATTACATGACGTCACGGAAATGCGCATAACTTTGGCGTTTCTTAACCGATTTTAATTATCTTTTTACCGTCCAACTTAAAAATGAATGCACTATAAAAATCGACAAAAAAACAAAAATGTGAAAAATTGCCATTTAGGCATGTTTTTTCACGACGCGGCCCATATATATCTATATACAGTGGCATTCAGGCCTCATGGCACTTTACAATATTTCACACTTATACATAAATTCAGCAATAGACAGTTCTTAATAAATGAAAATAACTGATGCATCAAAATATTGTATATGTATTAATGTAGCTCTATTCATGTTAAGTTCCTAAAAGGTCTTACAGTAACCATATCCCTAAGCCCTTAAGTTAACCTTAACCCTAATCGAAATGGTTATAATGGTATAAAAGATATAAGATATTCTATTTAAGGTCGGTATTTAAAGTAGTACACATATGTTATACGCATTGTTCCAGAACTACCCTCTACCAGCCAGTGTACGTCCCCAGTGTTGGAGGAATACTTGGCCCTGATAAAGAAAGAGGAAGAGAACGCGAAAATCATACAGAGTATCACCGACGAACTAGCCGAATACGAACGGTAATGTTTTTAAATATTATTTCCATATGGTGTTACGTCATAACAGTGTAAACAAACACAAATAATATCTTGATAGATCGAGCAATTTTATACACAAGCCGTAAACTGTATAAAAGTTACATGAAGTCAATACTAGATTTTATTGACCATGTGTACATAGTTATCTGCATAATTGGAGTACACAAATATAGTTAACTCGCTGTGTAAAAGGTCATACTTAGCCTATCATTGGTCATTTAGCGTATGACTGTATTCCTTGATCACTGTTGCGCTGTGTGTTCTTGGACGTTATTAAAATATAATCCACAAACTAATCTTTCTTACTTCACAACATACCTTTCAGTAAGCATGCATTTTACAGTCGCTGTAAATATTACTTGCGACTAGTGAATTTTACAGTCACTGTACATCGATGTATTACATGCGGCTATTGAATTTTGCAGTTCCTGTAGACATATTATTTGCGGCTAGTGCATTGTACAGTGGCTAGTATACTAGCGACTGTGTTTACTTTTCGTTGTATCAAATTATTCATGCTGTCGGTGTACATAGATTACTTGCGGCTAGTGACTTTTGCCGTCGCTGTTGATATGTGACTTGCAGTTAGTGAATTTTGCAGTCGCTGTAGATGCATTACTTGCGGCCAGTGAATTTGTTAGTCGCTGTTGTATTACTTGCGGCTAGTGAATTTTGCAGTTGCAGTAAACATTACTTGCGTTTAATGAATTTTACAGTCCATATAAATATATTAAATAATGTTAAAGATTAAGCGACTGTGTTTATTTTTCGTTGTATCAAATTATTCATGTTCTTATACATACAAACACTTGTATATATTTTCAGGCTAACTGACATGCTGTACGGGGAGTTTGATAGTCTCCGTGAGCAACACACCCAGTCCGTAGGCGAACTTGCAGAAATGCGACGACGACACGCCAACCACAACAGCGAAACCAGTCGTCTGCGCGTCGACAACAACAGCAGAAAGATCAGTGCCGACATGGTCTGCGAAGAAGCCGATTTCATGAAAGAAAAGATTACCGAACTGTATGAGCTGATTACAGAGTTGAAAGAGCTGTGTGCGATTGGTGTCGCAACCGCTAAACTTGATATTGAGAAAATGAAGAGGTGTTCAGATGAATTACAACACAAGAACCACAATTGCAAAATACAGCTACGATACTATCGGAAAGAAGTGAACGAAAAACTGGCTCAAGTCAGAAATATTGGAATCATTAAGATCATAAACCAAAAATGTTATCCCGATGTTTCCGACCAAAGGTTTAAAAGACTGAACATGTTTACAAAATTCCAGTCTGATATATATGCACCATCAGATTCTGACGACGATGATGAATGTTCTAAGCATGCAGTGAGTGGTGACGAAAAATACTTTGGCGAAAGTGTTCGAGGGCAAGACAAACGTGAGTCCAATGCAATTGCCAAGACACAACAGAAGGACAACGTTCCATCAATTGACGAAATCAGCCGGATTTTGGCGGGAATTGCTGAACACAACAAACCATATACAAAATGCAACCATGCACAAGAAAACGTCGTTGAAACTAATGAAAAGAAAGATTACAAATCGGAAAAAGAACTGATCAAAGACCAACAAACACTAACAGTACATACGGCAACATTGGTTCATTCAGAGACAATAGAAAAATGCCAAAACTTGTCATGGAAACAACACCTTGCAAATGTCAGCATTGTCAGATCGGAATCCATAGCGCCCAAACAGCATGATCTGAAAAACGAAAAAAAGGAAAGAATTAAAATTAATGTGAAAACTAACGGCAAAAGTGATAATGACAACAGCTGTATGCGCAATGTACACAGAAACAAATGCAGGTCAAATTATATCAAAAATTGCAATGCCGTTACAAGCAATGTACAGAAATGTATCGACCAAATGAAATGTCCACCAATTAAATCAGCATCAGTGTCATCTAACACAGTTCGCAAAGACACGAGAAAATGTACCGCACTTCCCAAAATTGATGCATGCGCATCTGGGAATTCTAAAACGTGCATAAAGTCAACAGAAGAGAAGTCTCCAATTTCCCAAAAGCAGTCCACAAGCCTGCCTCCCATTGGCTGCAAATCCACCGGTAACAACTTCGTACCGACACCACCAAAGGCAGACCGTAAAGGAAGCTACAGACGACCTGTGAAAACGAAAACAAAATGAAATGACAAATACACAGCTGAGCTGTTTTGTGACACTTACAGTATTTAATTAAACATGATCGTAAACTAGTATTTGCTTTGCTTTGCTTTTTTTCTAGTTTAAGGAAGGTGTCGTAAGGCATTTGTAAATAATAGACTTCATGTTTATCAGAACAAATTGGATTAACATCGGTCAATTTCTATACAACTGCTCTTTCCCATCTAGGCAGATTTACAGGTCTAGAACTTCTGAAAGTACATGTACTTGCATGGAGAAAAACATGTATAAGCACACATAAAGCATTCACATTGTCGTAACAAGAAAAATTTCGCACATCCGCATCGTTCGACATTTTCGGCTGTATGCAATAATAACTAAAAGCGTTCACATTGATTGATACAAACTTGAGCATGCAACATATTTGGTTACTTCAGTTAATAATCGTAAAATATATATGTCGCAATTACAGTAAATAGCCTATTTATGTTACAATAAAATAGTGTGCACGTTTCCTTAAATTCAGCAGTTCACATAGTTATGTTCGTTGTCTTTTTTACGACATAACGCGTATCTTTGATAATATTTAAAATGCAAAACCAAACATCTTTGACTTACCGGTTAACCTGGAACTATCTTGATCCAACACTATTGCGCAATTCATTAATTTGCGCCAAAAAGAATATATAATAATCAATCGCGAACGCTGGCAAATATGACGCAATAATGTTAAACATTCATTTTGCATATGTGTTCGAAAAGAAACAGACACGTTTTACTTTTGAAAACAGTTTGCATTATAATTTCAATTTACCGTAATTACCCTAAGTATTGGGACCCTTAAAAATAATTAATATTTTTATTCTCCCAATATTAAGGGACATACACAAATAATTATCACAATTGTGCTCCAACAATTAGGCCAATATATGGTGCAATCTATTCTGCATATATCTATGTCTTGAACCAGTTAATTATTTTTATTTCTTTGGGAAAATATTCACTTACTAATATATATTTAATATTTATTTATAAATAAATTAGAAAGAATATTTTAAGGTTAGCGATGTTTATAAGATCAACTATTTCTTGCTGGGGACTTAATGGTAATTAAGTGAAAAGATTAATTGAGAAGACCGTGCTCCAGTAGAGTACAGAGTTTGCACCACATGGTGTACATTATGGTGTATAGGTAAGCAAGCGCAAATATACCGTGTCACAAGTCGCTATGCCACCTGCGTAGTGGCAGGGTATGGAATGTTTACACAGTAACAACATAAGGTATTGTTTTGGTGTATTCAAGAATATCAGTAATAATTTAAGAGAGATTGTTTTCAGAAATATAATGAGGTTTGATTATTTTTTTTTTAATCTAACGCGCTGTCAACGTTCTGAGAAAGTTTTGTTGGCAACGTTGTGAAGCACCATTTTTTCAACGTTATTTCAACGTTAGTTTATAACGTTTCTAAAACGTTCTATAGTAACTTTTTTTATTAAGATTTACATAAAATATACGCAATAACTGAGAAGGTTTAAACATGTGAAGTTAAATAATTTTATGTTATGCACATGTGGCTTATGGTCTGTGGTGTATAGTTAAATCTTAGCATATTAATATCGTATATGATTATTTAAACTCCTGAATAAAACATAATTTTAGAATCTATGTGATATTAGTTTATAAAAAAAATTTATGAAGTTATTTAAACATCCCGTGATATATTCCAGCAATTTTTTACTGTATTCTAAGACATAATTATGTAAATATTCCAAACTGAGTTACTTACTGATGTTAATTAACACAATTCCTTTATCTCTCGCTATCTTGCGGCGAATGACCGGATGCGCGCCACATTTGATATTCTTTGTTCTCCGACTGACTAGTTTTGTTGTTTAATTTCTACACTTAAGACAGTGTTTTATTATAAGAAAAAGTAGTTATTTATTGCCGATGCAAAGGATTTAACCACTGATTGACATCGTACGAGGTAATAAATTTATATATAAAATATGTGTTGTTTTGTTATTGTTATTTTTAAAATTAATTACCGAACTTTCATTCATACTGTTTTAAACATTCATGTTTATTCACTTGATATAGCATAACTTTGTGCATGTTCCCTCTATGATAATTAAATGTATATGTATAAACATAGAGCTGTCATACAGGCCCCTTATAATATTGTTATTTCAAGAAATTAAGCGGAAATAGTCACTTATGAAATATTACTCATTTACGTAAATCAAACATTTTGATTTTATTGACATATTTTAATTTGTAGGTCCATGGTGAAATCGCATATGTACTGGCCACCAACCGATAAATCAAGAATCCAAACAACACAACTTGAATGATATCTGCACTCTTTGTGAGCATATGCATATATAATCTTTGATGAACGCTGTGATAACATCTGACACATGCATATCTTTTTGTGTAAAATGTGCTGTTTTAATGATATTTTATTAATGATATGATTATTGAATTGTTAATATGTATCTTTCAAACTATGTATATTCGTATATTTGTAATGTTCAACTTTTATGCAATAAAATGTAAAACTAAGGTACGTGTGTAATATCTTCAACCTGAGTTAAAGTAAATCAATAATGAGGTTATTTAAAGGTTATATCGCAAAGTTATTCCGCAACGTTTTGGGAACGTCAAACAAACCATACATTTTAACGTTAGTAGAACGTTGAACTGCAACGGTCCTGCAAAGTCTGGGCTAACGTTAAGAGAACGTTATTAGCACGTGTTTGTGCTAGCTGGGTAGGTACTTCCATGTTGACTTTTAATCGAGATTTTCACCAGTACGGCTATGGTAGTTTAGACTGGCAAAATATGTCACGGACAACAATCAAGATCCACGTTACCCTTGTTTAAACTGAACGTCGTTTTCACTTAAATGTTGCATCGACTAAGGTTTATTGGTGGCTCGAACCTGTGAACTAGCGTGTGTGAAGCCAGTGCGTGACCAATAATTTATATCTGCTTGCACGAGAGTTTTATTCGAATGCTGACCAGGAACGTTTAATTGAAACAGTTTGCATTAAACGCATGAGCGAATGAGTGGGGAGTGAAGTGGAGTGGAGTGGAGTATTTTATTGTTTAGCAGTCAAGTTAAAATCTAATAACTAGCACATCTCCGTTGGTGAAGAATGTGCTAGATGTCCACCCGTGATATTGAAGGCCGGTTTAACACCAACGACAGAAGAGAAAATACAACCAAACAAACCAAATAATTGAAAAGAAAATGGCCTCATCGGACGATGTAAGATTTTACTTTTAACTGTTATAGTATAAGTAAACGTATGTTATGTCAGTTTTTTTCCAACATCAAAAATGTATTTAGATGATAGACTATTAGATATCTAGAAATGTTGAATAAATAAAATATCCAGACTTGTGTCACCTGTTTTCGCGATCCTGGTTTGTGATTCGTGAATTTGTTTCATTTATGTCGTAATTTTATAGTATTTGTAGAATGGAAATCAGAATACGCATTTTCCCTATGTTTTGTAAATGTCAACAGTATTATGAACTTGAATGTTCAGTCCCAACCCAAAGAATTCATTCTGCTACAACAACAGGTGTCAGTAGCAAAACTGTTTGGGCACTAGTCAAATATTGAGCAACTTTTTATGTGGGCTATATTTTGAGATTAATTTTAGAATAAAAAAAATATAATGTGTTTATACTAGTTAAATGATGATGATAACAGCATCGTTTTTTGCCTTATAATTTTCGTGCCGATAATCGGTAACATTCACAAAGGCAAAAAGTATATTTGTTTTCACAGATTTTTGTCTTAATTAACAAATGGGAAAGTGGATACAAATTATGAAATCTTTGAAATGTTTAATGGTTGTATGAGTGTTAAAATCACATTTATCATGCATTTGTTCTTGAAGTTTGATTAAATACAAGAAAATCACTAGTTATATTTTTACAATTTTTAGGTTTTACGACGCAATTTTCACAATTTCAAAAAAAGGCCATATTCACAAATCACAGGAAAAAACTCACTGGATAATTGATTAATATTAACATTGTTTTTTTCTTTTGCACAGGAGGACTTGGAAAGTTTACGACTTGCCGCCCTGGCAACATTGAAGCCAGTAAGTAGCGGGTATATTGTGCATGTGAGGCGTGTCATGGGAAATCCTGGCTTTATGCATGGGCATAAAGTGTTGTCCCAGATTAGCCTCTGCAGTCCGAACAGGCTAATCCAGGGCGACACTTTCCGCTTTTATGGTATTTTCTGTTTCAAGGAAGCGGAAGGTGTCGACTGCACAGGCTAATCTGGGACGACACCTTACCAACATGCCTAATGTATTTCTGCCCCACAAGATACCGCTGTTCAAGCAGCTACCTGTGTCCAGAATTTTCTTGTTGGCATTATGTGGTGTCATGTACAATGTTTGCAGTGGTTGAAATAAGCAATAAGCTTTTAAGCCGTGCACTTGTAAGTTTTGAAAAGGGCTTGCTCAGGTTATTATTTTTATATAAGCAGGTTTGTAACATTTTCTTGCCCTCAAGCTATTTTGGTGCTAAGAAATCTGAACTAGTAGCCCAAAAATATGATTTTGCAATGAAAACACATTATTAAGAAATATTTTCAGAAAATATGCATCATGTTTAAATATTTTCCAAAAATTTTAGTAGCCAAATATTATTTTTAGTAGCCAATTAGAAAGTTTAGTAGCCAATGGCTATATTTTTAAGGTCGCAGTGACGTAGTGGATATGGTGTCCGCCTTGCGATCGGGAGGTCCCGGGTTCGATCCCCACTCAGAGAGGGTTTTCAAGATCTTTCTATAGACACCAAGTACTGGTTCTACCCAGGAAACGGACTGGAGAGTGTCTCTATAAGCCTTAGGCTTTTGATGCAATCGAGCTAAAATAAATAGGTTTAAACTAAACTAATGGCTATTTTGGCTACTGTTAGCGCTAACATAGCTCAAGTAATAATATAAGAGTTGGGGTTTGCTTGCCCAAGCGGCAAATTAATTAGGACGGTCAGGCCCAAAATTTTACTAGCCTGATTACCAAAATTTTACTAGCCTGTAATCACTCAGCCTTGCCTGCTGGTCTTGTTTTGTTGTTGTTGACATGAAGTTGTACTAAATTCTGGTGTTGTTTGCAGAAAGCACCTCAGGCTCCACAAGGTATTCAGGTCCTTTCCACAGTGGGGCAGATACCTGCACCTCAGGTACTGGTCCATGTCATAGAATGAAAGTCATGCCATAGAATGATAGAAGTCAAGTTTTATTTACAAAGTATTTATTGTGGCGATAATGTAACTATTGTGGTGATAATCAGTGTTACCACTACATTCCATAAATGGGGGTTAACCAAACCACTGTGCACCCCTTTCATATGGGAATTAATTAGTGAAATTTAAATTTTAAAGGGTTTTTAAAAAAAGTGGTTTTCATGCTAAACCTTGAGGTATTGCACTCCAAATTAATGTATTTGTTAATAATGATAATCCTTGTACATGTTCTGTGTAAATTTTATGTTTATAGTACAATAAAAAAATGTTAACAAATATAGTTTAAAGTCAGACACATTATATTTAGCCTATTCATTTAATGGTAAATAGCTATCAGATTTATAGGCTATTCCATTCAAATACCCACATCTGGTCTTTTTGCAAATTAATAAATGTAGTGGAAATTATAAAGTCGATTAATATACAGTCAGAACTATTTTATATGCTTACAGTGCTTGATATTTGCTTTATATTGATACTTATGTTGAACATTTAAATTTTATTTTAGCCACAAAACTTTAGGAATCATGTTGATGATAATCCAGAATTTGCCCATATGCCTGTTGCTTGGAAGCAAGCTGCAGATCAGCAAAATGTGTCATATCAGCCAAGTTTTCAACACAATCCAGTGGCATTTGTTCAGAATCAGTCATATTTCCCGCGGGGGAGAGGGGGCTTCAAACGAGGGTTTCATGGCCAGACTGGCTTTCAGAGGGGATTTGGGGCACCCAGAGGGGTTTGGAATCCTAGAGGAAGAGGACTGGGAAACTTTGGAGCTGGCTTTGCTTCTCCCCCAGCACCACAGAAATCGAATGCTCTGATTGTTATTCAGGTATGATATTGCACGTCTCATTGATTGTTTTGTTAAAGGTGTGCACTCTGTTACAGTCATCCTTGGCTTGTTTACTATGGCCATCGAAAACATGAGCTCCACTACCCTAATAACTAGTATTATAACTTATTGCTAATTGAAAGTACTAAATGGAAAGAAAGGCATTAATTTTTGGTTTTTTAGCCTTGAAGTAATATTTTTGCCAACTTCCCTTACATAATTTTAACTAGCATCAAGAATAGATTTAAGAAATGATAATTTGTTTGTGTGACTTTGACCTTGGTGGTACTGGTAGATGTAGCTCATTGGCATTGGCAATAATTCTAGACAATGTTAAGTGAATTGTGCCCTTGAATAGAAACAAGCATAGACAGTGGATTATGCAGTAGTTCAATTGTTACAATTATTGACAATCATTTAGAGCACAATGACCGATTTCCACTAGATTAAGTGTTATATTACTTTATCCCATCATCACGCCTGCATTGACAAAGTAACACCCCATGGGATAAACTGAGCTGTATTCCCTCTTGTGAGCAAACACACGCATTATAATGACGTCATTTTGTTTATTTTTTGACGTCATTTGTTGTTTTCCGTGTTATTCAGTGATTTTCTTTCGTTTATTTTTAAAAATGATGGGATTAATAGAATACAGATATGTTTATTTGCTCGGCACGAAAACTTAAACCACTCGCCAAGGTTTGTGGTTTAGGTTTTCTACGCCTTGCTAAGTAAATGTATCTGTATTCAACACTAACCTAGTGTTCTCTATACCCTTGTAAAAAATGACATTTGAGTTTGAACTCATATTTCCACACCTCCATTTGAGATTGACACCACTGTGTGCTGTATATTACCCAGGTGGACGGAGGCAGTAACAAGGAAGAGCACTCTGCTCTGCCGGTTGAACACAAGAAGAATGAGTCCCGTCCAATGCTTCTACGACCGCAGGATAAGTGGGCAGGAACTGAGGTTAGAACACAGACTGCTACGGTGACGGAAAAGACAAAAGGTGATATGCTTTTAGCTTGTATTTGTTTAACTTTATTTTCTTTGATTTATCATGACACTAACTTGTACTGTCTGTTGTGTAAAAATTAAACCTTTAAATCAAGCCTGCATGTGGTACAAAAGTACTTATTGTTTGAATAATAATTTACTGTAATAAATATTCTCTTCAACTTAGGCAAAGAATGTCATAAAGGTTAAAAGTATATAGCATGGGCATCCTGGCAACAATTTTTGTACTTGCGTTCTCTTCATAGCCCTAATTAAGTGGTGTTAAATTTGGTATGTTTTTGTTATTCTGTCAATTTATTATTCAGTTTCCTCTAAGTTCCGGCGTTATGATGACGACTCGGAGAGTGAAGAAGATGACGAAGATCGTCTGAGGCGTCGAAGCCAAACAGAAGATTTTGATGCTTCGAGGCCAGAGTCGGGAGAAAACGAAATTCAGGTGCACAGGAGAGACGATGAAGAAGAGCAGATGGACATTACACCCAGTGGAAACATAGATGAAGATGATAAAGTTGTTGAAGTTCATACAACAGCGGACAGAACAAGCACCAAGGAAGATGGTGTTGCTGACATAAGCTTGGCTGACATCTCTGATGTAGTTTTTGGTGAGGAAAGTGTGGAAGAAGGGCACAAGGCAGTTGAGAGCACGACACCAAGTGTCCTAGAAGAAAAAGTGATTGATAAGACTGAGAAACATGATTTTGAACATGACAGTTCTAAAAAATCTGTAGAGCAAAATGAGTGTGACTCTGTTACGAAAGAAAATATTTGTGAGGAATTTGACTCCTCAAGGAAAGCTAGTAGTGCGTTGGCAGAGTCTCTGAGGCAAGATGACAGTGCTTCTAATTCTTACAGTACTTTCAGCAGATTTAACCGTCGAAAAGGACGCAATTCCAACTCTGCTGAGGAATCTAATGAGTCTGACTTCGATTCAGAAAGTGATGCATCCAGTAGGAGCAGTTCTCGTACTGGTAGTTGTAAAAGCAATGTTAGTAGCAGTGAAAGTGATGTGCAGAATGAGGGCGAAAAGTCAGATTTAAAAGAATATGAAGATTTGAACACAAATAAAACTGCAGACGCAGAAGCAAACACAGTTTGTGTCAAACCAAAGAACTTGATAGATACCAAATCGTCTGTGTTGCCACAACTAGAAAAAACTCGCCTTGAAAAACATGCTTCACCCTCATCGTCATCGGAATCATCATCAGAATCAGACAGTGAATCTTCATCATCTCCAGAGATTCAGAAAACGTTTGTCAAAAACTTACATGATGATAAACACAGCAGGTTATCCTCCGTTTCTGAAGTAAAATGTAAGACTGATTTGTCAAATTCAGGTTCTGTGATAGGGAAAAGTACCAAACGTGACATTGACCATAATAGTTCACCTCATGAGGAGAGACGCAGTGTCGAGAAATATAAAAGTCGATCTTCTGATCTCAAACACAGAACTGATGACAGCCATGAAAGAGCATCATCTAAACGAGATTCTACTGAAAATCTTTTGAAGAAACATAAGAATCTGACTGAGAACGACAGTAGAGAGAAAGCTGTAAGTAAAGGACACAACTCATCTAGTCTCAGGAATAAATCACGATCTCAGGAGACTGACAAACATTATATTGCAGCTGATCCAGAATTTGATGCAACAAATTATCGAGATGATAAGTTGTATGCAAGGTCAGAAAAGAAGAAACAAGACCTCCAACAGTTGGGTAACAGAAAGTACCAGTCAAAAAAAAGTGGGGATAAACAGGGTGCAAGTGATTTGATAAAAGAAGAAAGAAGTGAAAATAATGTGAGGAATTTTAAAGATATTGGTGTTAACAATAATGGAAAGAGGAAGACGGACAGTCCCAGAACTGAGAAAGATTTTTCTGGTAAATCAAAAGTTTCGGAAAAGAGTAGCAGAACAAGTCATAAAGAGGAAATGGACAAGAAAAATGTGAAAGAAATACATAAGCATGAAAATATTCGAAAGGATCAACAAGAAATTTTTAAAGAAACTAAAACTTACCCTAAGCAGTATGAAAAGGATGCCAAGAGGAACAGTGATGCACGAAGACAGAAAAATAAGGAAATGTCAAAACAAATAGCACAGGAATGTCGTCCTTCTGTTCAAGTATCTCATCGAAAAAGGAAGAAAAGTGTAGATCAGTCCAACAAGCCTGCAAAGCGCAGCAGCATTGAAGAAAAGCTGAAAAAAATAGCATATGTAGATGTTTCTTCAGATTCTAGTGATAATGACACCGCAGAAAGTGTATCTAGTTTTAGTGACTCAAGTAGTGAATCCGAGTCGGAAACATGGAGAAATAAGAAACACGGAATATCTCGAGATACCAATGATATTGAACTGGAGAAAAGACGAAGAAAACTTCAGAGTAGAGAGGAAAGGAATGCCAAAAACAGCCATGAAAAATCATTGAAAAGTGGAAAAAGAGGTGATACCAAACAAGATTCGAGAAAACATGAGAGGTTTCAGGAAAGAGATTATAAACATGATGATGACAAAAACAAAAGAAAATATGAGAAAAACTATGACAGATATGACCAGGTAGGTGGCTTGAAAGATGGAAGGAAAAATGAGTTTGTTGGGAAAAACATGCAAGAAACATCATCACATAAAGGCAAACAATTTGAAGAGACTAATTCGGATTCTGAAAGTGATAAAAAGACAAAGGGAATTGTAAGTGTGGTAAAGCCAAAATCAAGTAATCCGACAGTAATAGATTTTAAAGTATCTCATTCAAAACATGTTGATACAAGGAAAAAGCACTTGGGTACAGAAAGGATAATTGTCCATGTTGAGAGGTCAGATAGTGAGGACGGTGCTGGTACTAAATCTCACCAAACACACAAACCGAAGAAGCATAAGAGTAGAGAGAAAACAAAGCACCACACCGAGAGTTCAGAAGACAGTGATGCTGATGTAGAGACAAGTAGAGGAGAAATGAAACAGGTTGTTGGTGTAAAGCTGCCTAAGAGTGGTAAGTCTATCATTTCTTGGTTTGGTTCCCTCCATATGCAAAATTAGTCCAGAATGTCAGTACCTGTAAGCTTATATGTTAGTCCTTATTATTGGTATGTCTTAGCTATTTGGTTTGAATTCAGCTGGATCTAGAGTTCCCTGTTAAGTAACATTCATTAGTCAACTTTGCAAATCGTACTGAGAAACACTGACAATTTGTCCATAGGCCTTTCTGGTGTTTGACTTTTGAGTTTAAATTGATCAAGTCCGTTTACATTAGTTTCTAACTTAGTTAACCAAGTACTTCACTGTAGGTAAAAGTATATGACTAAACACCGACAACCCATGGAAACCTACTTTAATTAACGGAAACCCGCAAAACCCCAGATAAACACATGAAACTAAACAGCGAAAACTAGCAGAAACATACGAAAACCTACATAAACATATTTGAATTGGCAAAAACCCACTTAAACTAACGGCAACCCACAAAAACAAGAGGTGACATACAAAACCCAATGGAAACATTGGAATTGTGCGTAATTCGCAAGTTTTTGACATTGAATTGTGGTTTTTGTATGTTTTCATTATTTTAAGTAGGTTTACGTTGCTTTTCGTAGGTTTCCACAGTTTAGTTTAGGTTTTTGAGTGGTTTTCGTTTTATTTTTAGTTGGTTTTCGTGGGTTTTCGTGGGATTTCGATGTTTAGTCATACCGTAGGTGGGTAATTTTACAAAAAAATTGTCAAAGGTGTGTCACTCATGTTAAAATGATATTTTAAAGACTTTCTTGCTCACAAACTAAATGATTTGTGATATAAAGCTTTTATCAATAATATAAAAGGTCGATCTTTATATTGCATACTTTACTAGAAATGCATTGTCACTCATGTGTCCAAATGTTAACCGACTTACATGTATATAAGAAAATAACTAATAAAAACATAAAAGGTTGACTAATAAATATTTTTACACGTGTAAATTATTTGATGCTTCATTTTTTATCATATTTGTGACAAGTTAAACATTGTATGGTGACATTTTTTGGTTTGTCACCAGTTATTTTGCCATTACCGCAACAACCCATAATAACATTGAACATTCTAGAAATGATGAGGTATACAGACACAAACATACTGCGTCATCATCAGGAATTTAAGCGGGAATATTTTAAAGCGGATAATAGCAGAGCAGATACTTTAGTTATCATCCCAAGTCAATGGAAAGTTGCCATTTGTACTGCGTATACTGTCTAATTGTCATTGCCATATGTGCTGAGAAATAAAACTGTGGCTACATAGTTATTGCTCATTGAAGCCATTCACCTTCATTCATGGTTCTATCTCATGTGAAAGGTTTTTAATGCATGTACAACAATATTTCTTGCATTTTCAAGTGAATGTTTTGCTAAAGTGTCATTACTGAAACAGCCATCTCCGCAACGCTGTTAAAATTTGGATAAATAAAACATGCTTGATTTAAGGCTATATTCATTAAATGGATGTTTTCTTTCAACAAAATGAGTTAAACATTATTAAAAAGTAAATATATCCGTTATATTTGACTGTATTTTATAGCCGATGTCATTTCCGCAACGGCATGTCATTACCGAAACGAGTTGTCGTTACCGCAACGACATAATTTACCTACAATATTTGTAAGATATAAAGAGTATACACAATACATTCTTGAAATTATGATAATCGATATCAACTACTTTAGAAATGCAAAAGTATTTAAAAGCAGTAAGAAATTATAATAGCTTGTTTTAGCATTTATTCATAAAATATGTCGAATATTTTTCAACAAAATAAAAAAAAACACGAACTAACAAATTATTTTTGTTTTAATATTGCATATTTTTATAGAACATTACTATGTGTTAACATGATGCACAATTAAAAATGACACTTTCGTGCAAATACAGCTAATATCTGTAAGTTTTCCACCGTTGAGGTAATGACAATTTGGGCAGATATAGGTGTCAAGGTCACATCATATTGGTTATATTGATTGCCTATTGAGCGCTGCTGACATTTGTTATGTTACCTATATAGGCTAAAATTGTTGTTTAAAACAAATTTTGTTCAAAATAAACACTTCGGTTTTCTTCTGAAATTTAAAATAAAGTGGCCATAATTTGTGGAATTACCTAGGTAAAGGTGTAGAACCAGAATTGGAGTAGGACACAGATAGAATAATACGATTAAAAACGGGTCATTCTTGAACTTCTCTCATACCTAGTAACAAGAAACACAAATAGATATTGTAAAATAATCTGGCATGCATTCTAGATACTTCCGCCAAGAAGGTCAGTGTTCACGCGAGACTGGGTCTGCCAGTACCGAGCGAGGAGTCTCATTCCAAGTCCAGATCTCCCAAATCGAGGTCCAAACGCTCCAGCGACGTCAGTGCATCTTTGAAGGAAAAAAGGAGAAAACTGGGGGAAGACGATTACAGTAGGCCGAAGAACAGAGACAAGAGTCAAGCAGTGGATGCCAAAGGTAGTGCTGGTATACTAGTATATATTTTTTTAATTTAATGTACTTATTGTGTCGCCGGAAAAGACAACATATAGGGGTTATAGGGAAAGATCTAGAGCGAAATAGCAGGGTGCTGCACCCTGCTCCTTTTTGGCTCCCCCTGCTGCCCATCTGGGCTGATAAAGATAGAAATGTTAAATATCTTCTAAAATTTCATACATGTTTGCAGCTATTCAATGGCAAATTCATAAACCTGAATTAGAAGCATTAGACACATTAAAAACCTGGATTTAGCAAATTATTAGAAAATGTCA
This sequence comes from Congeria kusceri, assembly GCA_027627225.1. NCBI lineage: Eukaryota > Metazoa > Mollusca > Bivalvia > Myida > Dreissenidae > Congeria > Congeria kusceri. The sequence goes on along the minus strand of CM051031.1, from coordinate 69,937,309 downwards.
ATTTACTGGACTGGCTTTCCACCCTGCACCTTTTTAGCAGCACCCTGTACCTTTCTTGATCCTAGATCTTTCCCTAGGGTTACTTTGTCGGCTTCCCCTTTAGTTTGTGCACACAATAAATTGAGAAGTTTTTCAGCAATCATTATGAAACTTTAGGGAAGTGTTAGTAGGCATAAAAGGAATGTTAAGTTCAGTTTTCGGCATAAGTGCTCTTATCGTACTTGAGTTATTCCCCGTCGGTCGACACATCAGACTCACGGTGGTTTATTGAAACATTTTTTATGTGACTAATCATATACATAATAGTATTAACAGTAATACATGGTTCAGTGTCAGTCTATATCTGAAAAGTTTGGTACTTGGTTGCTTTAAACAGTTTGAATTGACTGAGTGACTTTAAAAACGTGCTAAGCGCTTCATTTATCCTTGCATCATGCCCGAAAAGCAGGTGAACAGTGTAGGTCAGTCATGGATCTCTTTTTTTGAAAGTTCTTTTTGTCTTGTTAATTTTATCCAACTTACAACAGTGTACTGTACACACATGTCATGCCCTGCAACTATGTAAGTGCTAAGAAATACAATATAGCCAAATGATGCAATTTTCAAAAAATACCCGTAATTTTGAAATATTTACCCCATAAAATGAGAAATAATATTTAATTTTCAAATAATTTCCAAAATTAGTTAGTCTTGAGCCATATGGCTAACTGTAAATTCTCGTCTGCTTAGTTTTGAGTGAGCCATATGGCTAACAGTGATTTACTTCTGCTTAGTCTTGAGCCATATGGCTAACATTGGCTAACATGGCTAACATTGAATTCACTTCTGCTTAGTCTTGAGCCATATGGCGAACAGTGACTTCATTTCTGCTTATTCTTGAGTGAGCCATATGGCTAACAGTGATTTACTTGTGCTTAGTCTTGAGCCATTTGGCTTACAGTTACTTCATTTCTGCTTAGTCTTACGTGAGCCATATGGCTAACAGTTATTTTACTTCTGCTTAGTCTTTTGTCATATAGCTAACATTGAATTCACTTCTGCCTAGTCTTGTGTCATATAGCTAACATTGAATTCACTTCTGCTTAGTCTTGTCGTATAGCTAACCTTGAATTCACTTCTGCTTATTCTTGTGTCATATAGCTTACATTGAATTCACTTCTGCTTAGTCTTGTGTCATATTGCTAACATTGAATTCACTTCTGCTTAGTCTTGTGTCATAAAACTAACATTGAATTCACTTATGCTTAGTATTGTGTCATATAGCTAGCATTGAAATCACTTCTGCTTAGTCTTGTGTCATATAGCTAACAATGAATTAACTTCTGCTTAGTCTTGAGTCATATTGCTAACATTGAATTTACTTCTGCTTAGTCTTGTGTCATATAGCTAACATTGAATTCACTTCTGCTTAGTCCTGTGTCATATAGCTAACATTGAATTCACTTCTGCTTAGTATTGTGTCATATAGCTAACATTGAATTCACTTCTGCTTAGTCTTGTGTCATAAAGCTAACATTGAATTCACTTACGCTTAGTCTTGTGTCATATAGCTAACATTAATATCACTTTTGCTTAGTCTTGTGTCATATAGCTAACAATGAATTCACTTCTGCTTAGTCTTGAGTCATATTGCTAACATTGAATTCACTTCTGCTTAGTCTTGTGTCATATAGCTAACATTGAATTCACTTCTGCTTAGTCTTGTGTCATATAGCTAACATTGAATTCACTTCTGCTTAGTCTTGTGTCATATAGCTAACATTGAATTCACTTCTGCTTAGTCTTGTGTCATATAGCTAACATTGAATTCACTTCTGCTTAGTCTTGTGTCATATAGCTAACATTGAATTCACTTCTGCTTAGTCTTGTGTCATATAGCTAACATTGAATTCACTTCTGCTTAGTCTTGTGTCATATTGCTAACATTGAATTCACTTCTGCTTAGTCTTGTGTCATATAGCTAACATTGAATTCACTTCTGCTTAGTCTTGAGTCATATAGCTAACATTGAATTCACTTCTGCTTAGGCTTGAGCCATATTGCTAACATTGAATTCACTTCTGATGAGTATTGAGCCATATGGCTGACAGCAAATGTACGAAATTAGGCGCGAATGTACGTCTGCTTGCAGGAGATGCAGACGGGGAGCTGGAGAGACACATCCAGAAAATCAAGGAGAAGAATGCACAGATCCTGAAACGCAAGCAGGAGGTGGAACAGGATAAACAGAGATATGGATGATGTGACATGGATAAACAGAATACCTGACATTTGTGAACTCTGTAAACATAATGCATTTGATCATAGGGAAAGATGTAGGAACAGAAAAGATACAGAGTGCTGCTAAAAGGGAGCAGGGGGTGGGGGGGAGTGAGTTGGACCAGTTCTTTTGAAATTTTCTTATAATTTGGTTAATATTGGGATTTTATGAATATAATGCTTTTAATTAACATTTCTCGAAGAATTATTTTAGCTTTAGGTCAAATTTCTCAATACCTGTATGAGGTATCGACTTGATCACAGTGATGAATTTATTCTGCAGACAATAGCAGGTAACTCTATCAAGGATTTTGTTTGAGTAATTGCCCTTTTTAACCAAATTTTTTCGGTTATTAGATTGGGGTATGCTGTTTTTTCGGGGAGTGGGCGGGTGTAGGCGTCAAGTTTTCGTTTCCGCTCTCTAACTCGAGAACGGATTGAGCTATTTTAATGAAACTTCATACATAGATACGTTATACCGAGTTACCTTATATCGAGACCTCGCTTGGGATTGCATATGGGGTCAGGGTCAAGGTCACTGTTACTAAAAAAGAAAAATGGTTTGCTCAATAAATTGAGAAAACATTGAGATATGTTAATGAAACTTTATATGTAGATACCTTATATCTAGACCTGGCTTTTGATTGCATATGGGGAGGGTGGGTCAAGGTCACCCTTACTAAAAATAGAAAAACAGTTTCCGCTCAATACCTGGAGAACAAATTGAGATGTGGTAATGAACATTTATATGTAGATACCTTATATCTAGACCTCGCTTGCAATTCCATATGGGGTGGGTGGGGTTCAAGGTCAAGGTCACCATTACTAAAAAAAACAACGGTTTCAACTCAGTAACTTGAGAACGAATTTAGATTTTTAATGAAACTTCATATGTAGATACCTTATATTGAGACCTCGCTTTGGATTGCAAGATCAAGGTCACTATTTTCTACCCTTAGGTGTATGACCTTCACTTTGCACCCAGAACTTTCATCATTTTGCTGACTTTTAAGCATTTCGTTCGAAAAATTTGGTTTCGTGGAATTTCCACGTTTCTTGTTTCAACTTGGAATGTTTGCTTTAGGTCAAAATTTCACACTTACTATAAGAGGTATTGACTTGAAACTCAAAATACTTGATCACAGTTATGAACCCATGCTGTAGACAAGATGAGGTAACTATATCAAGGATTTTACTGGAGTTATTGCCCTTTTTCAACGTAGAATTTTAGCTTTAGGTCAAATTTCTCAATATCTATAAGAGTTATTGACTTGAAATTCAACACACTTCTATTAACAAAAGGGCAGAATAATATCAAATACATGTTCTCTTCATTTATAATTCACAATTTGCCAAAAAGTTTGAAATTTTAAAAGATATTCAAAATGCCACTGTTGACCAAACCAGAGGGGCAGCAGGGGGGGGGGGGGGGGACTTAAAAGGGGCAGGGTGCAGTGGATCCTTCCCTAGATCGTGCATGTGTTTCACATTAATATTGATACCAACTGTGTTTTTCAGTGAAATAGTATTGTATCAATTGAACACGATTCGGTTATGGAATATAAAATATTCATCGTAATTGATTTGTGATATATTCATGCATAAAGGTCAGGGTCAGGTACAATTATTGTAGAACTGTTAGGATTTTGAAAGCTTATTAAAATGCAAATGAATTAGTTCCAACATTATATTCAGTTTTTATTGCATACACAATTTCAGACTACATTGTCAGACTTTACACTTATAGGGCATCATTTTCAGGTCATTGCTATTGTAGTGCTCATTCATCGGTGATGTCCCTTACAGTAATCAACACTTAACATAGCTGGGCCGTATTACAGAAATATCGCAAGTTTATCTTCAAATATTTTCCCGTTAAGTTCAAATTTGTGAAATGTGGTATTTCTAAAACCACATACAATTTTGTGAAACAAGAGTAAATAATAAAGTTGATTATTAATAAACGGTGATCATAATGTCCAATACACAAACAATAAAATGCAAAAGGATAATGGTCAAATTGAAGTTAAGGATACGATTTTACTTAAGATGCTTCTGGAATATGGCCCCTGAATGATATGGTTGATAAAGTCTTTATCACACTGCCTAGTGCTGTAGAATGATGGCGGTGTCGTGCATACCAGTATAAATTATTGCTAGCCTATTAATTTGTGCAGAAAAGTGTTTTCGTTAATGTATACTGGTATGTATATTGTGCATTGTTCCATTCTTCCACTTTGACTGCCGGCAATGTCTTGATGTCTGTGTTTAAGATGGCAAATTTGGTTATTCATGAACAAGCATACATATTACTTAATAATATGACTTAATATTTATAATTTGACTAGATATTTTTGAGAAACATTGTCTCAAATGAAAGCATGTTGTTATGAATGATTGTTTTATGTGTTTTATCAATGTTTTGAACGCTAGATATTTTCAGCCAAAAGATACCGTTTTAAAACTTTGACTTTTGCCAATATTGTTGTTGAGCGTTGCTTATAATAATTGTACCTATTAAAAAGTTGTATATGTAGATAATAAAATGCTTGATTGCCTTGTATATTGGTCTGTTTTTGAATCGCTGGTGAGTGTATTAATATAATTGTGCAATTTATGTAGTATTTTAATGAAAAATACCGCAAGTCTTTCATACAATCGGACAAGTGCTCTTAAGATGTTTTTTATCATGTTTGTCAGTGTTTTATGTTTTCAGGAAGTGATGTCGACTGCGAACATGTGAATGCGCCACGCATTTCCAGTGGAACAAAGTCACAAATAAATATACAAATATGTATTTGCTTGTTTGTGTTTTAAATTCTGAATATACAAATAGTTACAAACTATTTTAAACTGTTGTATATGCTGGTTACATACTGAAGTTCACCTGTTAACAGTGTACACGTGTGTACTAGTTGAAATACAATTATTATAATACTTTAAGTACAATTCTACCACTTGAAGTACTGTTATACAACTTGAAGTACTGTTATACAACTTGAAGTACTGTTATACTACTTGAAGTACAATTATACAACTTGAAGTACTGTTATACAACTTGATGTACTGTTATACAACTTGAAGTACTGTTATACAACTTGAAGTACTGTTATACTACTTGAAGTACTGTTATACTACTTGAAGTACAATTATACAACTTGAAGTACTGTTATACTACTTGAAGTACAATTATACAACTTGAAGTACAATTATACAACTTGAAGTACTGTTATACAACTTGAAGTACAATTATACAACTTGATGTACTGTTATACTACTTGAAGTACAATTATACAACTTGAAGTACTGTTATACAACTTGATGTACTGTTATACAACTTGAAGTACTGTTATACAACTTGAAGTACTGTTATACTACTTGAAGTACTGTTATACTACTTGAAGTACAATTATACAACTTGAAGTACATTTATACAACTTGAAGTACTGTTATACTACTTGAAGTACAATTATACAACTTGATGTACTGTTATACTACTTGAAGTACAATTATACAACTTGAAGTACTGTTATACTACTTGAAGCGCAATTATACAACTTGATGTACTGTTATACTACTTGAAGCGCAGTTATACAACTTCAAGTACAATTATTATACCTGAAGTACAATTATACTACTTGAAGTGAGTACTATTGAATGACTTGAAGAACAATAATACTATTTTGGCAGTACAATTATACTACATGTATTTGGAAATACAATTATATGACTTAAAGAACAGTTATACTGCTTGAAAGTGCATGTAGCAGCCCTCCTCGATCGCGTATTCGGATCCGTAAGTATATCGGTACTAGAACTTAATACAGCAAGACATCTTAAACGAGTACAGTACGGCAATATACTAGGTTAAACGCCATTTTATGTGTTCCACGTTTTTGTGTGCAGTTATCTTAATGACCATCCGTCTAATACTATATGTATTAAGTAGTTTCCCCTTTTCCAATTTTCTTTTGCAGAACAAAGGTCCATAATTAGTTAAGGGATTTAAATGAATATTCAGGATAATGTATCATCTGACACAGAGTATCTCGATTCAATTTAAACCAAATTCTTAGGTCATATGAGTGAAAAACTAGGTCAGTAGGTCAAGTACAGGAAATGCACTGATGAGCTTCATTTTCTGCCTAGCTGGTTTAAACTTATGTAAGATAAATCGCCTCCATGAAATTGAGATGAATTTATAATATGCTTTGAACTTGGTATAATTTGACTGCCTCTTTAATATTTAAACAGGATTCGATTATGAATCATGTGGGGTATAAAATAGGACACTAGGTTATATAGAATGACCGGCTTGTAGACACTCTAGGAGCGTCATCAGATTCGGTTGAAACTTTGTCGAAATGATGTCCCTGATGGTTGAATTCTTGTAAGGTTAATAGGTGGTAACATAGTCAATATAATACTAGTATATTTATATATATAATATAAACGGTAATATAATGTTACGTTAGTCTTGTTTACATATAAGGAGATTATTTTTTATCCGATCAGATTAAAACTTCGTCTGAATGATTATACCATGTTATCTATTGTGAATTGCAAATATGTTTTATGTGAAAATGGCACTTTAAGTCAAGTAACATAAATAGCTTGTTTTACACTTGGGTAATGTATTTTTTTCATCATATCAGGTTGAAACTTTGTCAAATAAATTACCTTACCTTAATTAACGTAAGGGAGTTTAGGCCGTGTTTGAACAAGGGTCAGTCGCATCATTCTACTGAACCAGGTGAGCGATGTTGGGCCACGAAGACCCTACTGCTAGACTTAGCCATGCATAATTTGTGTGTCTGTTGATCTTAACTGTATACTGTATTTTTTATCGGAAGCCCATTACCGTATTTAAAAGGGCAACATAGAAAACTTATTATGAGGCGTGTCGTGGGAAAATCGGACTGAATGCATGTACGTAAAGTGTCGTCCCGTAAAAGCGGAAAGTGTCGTTCTGGATTTAATTAGCCTGTGCGGACTGACGACACTACGCAGATGCATTAAGCCCGCTTTTCCCACGACACGCCTATAATAAGGCTTCAAGGGTGTGGAAATCCTTTGCCCGACTTGTCCGAAACGGGCGATAACTGTTAGACAAGTACAACTGTGTACAATATTGGTGTCTGAAAGCGATGTAAAAGTTGGAAGTTATTTATTACATGTGTATTATGCACCTGTCAATATTTTCCCCCAGGAGGAAAGCGGCGGGCATGTAAGGGACTTTTGACTGAAAGCAATTCCCTACAGGCGGGAATTTGACACGCCGAATGATTCCGGGTCCCGGGAAATAGACTTTGTTCGGATTTTAGGTCCCGGTAATATGTGCCCCGGGCAATTCGATACACCAATTAAGCATCCCCAATTGAGGGGATTTAGACAAAAAGGCTTGTCTCTAGGGTGGGGAATTAGATCCCCAAAAATACAATAAGTCAAATTCCCTGGGATTGCCCGCCGCTCGCCCCCCCCCCCCCGGGGGAAATATTGATAGGTGCATTATTAACACCAATATACTCAAGCTGCGTTTTATTTATAATTTAATGTCAAATTATATTATGAATCACCAAAATAAAAACTGTATTTGTATTTGGACAAGTGACTTGATTGTGGACAAGTAGAATTTTGTAATGAACTTGTCCGTTTACACGTGAATAGGGCCTACAATTGGTATTTGCATACCCTATTTAAATGATAAACGTGATCATAAATGGCAGTGCAGATCATGTATAACTCTTACAATTCTCTCACTACTTTCTCTAATGTCGACTATAAGCGTACTTGGTATGAACACAACTGAATCACGATATGCAGAGCATTACAAGAAAATACAGATTCACCCAGGGGTGGTATTCCAGAAACATGTTAAGTAAACACTTATTCTTAACCTTAAAATCAACCATTTATTTAACGTTTTATTTCCTTTATAAAGCGCATATTGTGCTTAATGTTTATTAATTATCACCTATAGTAATATTATATGTTATTATTTATAAGCATACGAAGATTCAAAAATATATATGTAGTTTTAAAATATGACATTTTGAAATTTTTAACTTAAATGAAAATATCTTTAGAAACACTTAAGATGTTTCTGGAATATGGATCCAGACCTTACACTGTACATTTACATCATTAATGTTTAAAGGCACTTATTCACAGATTTCCGAATTTTGGGAACAATGTCTAAACATATCTTACTGAAAAAAATCAGCACAATCGCCTAATTCCACTGAAATTTTAACACTATGTACGTGATACACGTGTTTGTTTTTTAACCATCGTCGTAAAGCGTTCTAATTTTAACCATTTTAAGTGATATTTATATGCATTGACGATACATTATTACCAATATTTGTGTCAGGAGTGTTTATTCTCTCGCTTATTTTTATATAGCGTACCTTTCTTTCTGGAATATGTGATCAACATTTTGAAATGGTCTATTTGCCAATGTGTGAATGTGTCAATTTAATACGCCATCGTTGCCGCCGTCTTTATAGGTACGTAAAAGCCGTCCTCAATGTGTGAATGTGTCAATTTAGTACGCCATCGTTGCCGCCGTCTTTATAGGTACGTAAAAGCCGTCCTCAATGTGTGAATGTGTCAATTTAATACGCCATCGTCGCCGCCGTCTTTATAGGTAGGTAAAAGCCGGCCTAGTTTTAGGTCAACTGTATTGGGGGCAATTCGTCTCTTACTGTGAACAGTCTTGTGTATCGTGTAATACTAGTTATAATTGATTTCTGTCAGCATTATAATTCGACTTGTAAATTGTGTGGCATCTTCAAATCCTTGAACGAGTACTTGAATATGGAACGCCATAACTGCCTTAACATGAGAAAAACCTTTATACGCTGCTTATTTTTCATTATATGGTGTTTATTTTCCATTAGACGATGTTAATTTGACATTATACGCTGCTATTTATTAAAACATGATGCTCATTTTCCATAATATGATGTTACTTTGACATTATACGCTGCTTATTTATAATAACATGATGATAATTTTCTATTATATGATGCTCATTATCCATTATATGATGCTTATTGTCCATTATATGATGCTCATTGTCCGTTATATGATGCTCATTTTCCATTATATGATGGTAGTTTGACATTATGGACTGCTTATTTATCATAACATAATGTTCAATGTCCATAATATGATGCTAGTTTGACATTAGTCGCTGCTTATTTATCATCACAATATGTCTTTTTCAATTATATGATTTTAGTTTTACATTGTATGATGCTAGTTTAACATTATACGCTGCTTGTTTAATACTACGTGATGCTCATTTTCTATTATATGATGCTAGTTTGACATTATGCGCTGCTTATTTATCATAACATGATGCTCATTTTCCACTATATGATGCTAGTTTTACATTATATGTTGCTTGTTTATCATTACATGATGCTAATTGTCCACTATATGTTGGTAGTTTGACAGTATATGATGCTTAATCGTCAATACACGATGGTAATTTGCGTTGATAAAATGCTATTTTTTACCATGGTGTCAAAACACCATATTATGATGTGCATTTTTCATTACACGATGGGCGAACCGGCTATATTTAGAATACACGCAGTTCAATATTGTTTTTTTTTTCTCAGTTCAACTATTCAAACTGTTCTGCTATACCTTATGCATATTTTTAAATAAATGCTCTTTACTTCCCTCATTTGTATTGTCAGTTTTCATAATAGTAGTCACGTGACGAAGTGCACGTGGTGAGCTTTTGTTACGGTGTGGTGTGCTAAATGTGATTACATTGTATCTATAGATTACAATTTATATCTAACGTGACTTGTTAAAATGCTTGACAAATATAAAGATCACTAAATTAAATTAAGCTGTATGTGGACAAATCTATAAGAAGCTTCTAAATGATATTATATATATATATATATCATTTTCCAGTGGGGGCTTAAAGTAGATTAGCTTTTTTTCTGTCGTCTTTGAGAAGTTTGTCTCTTGTGTAGAACTTAAAGCATTTGACCTAGAGTCATTAATTTGACATGAATAAATCTGGGCCAAGTGTGAGATTCGGAGCTCAATAAAACCGGTTTAAACCGCCAATGCTTTGCATGGACCGTCCCAAAGCGGTGACCCCAGTTTTATTCAGTTTTAGCTCAACTATTCACCGAATAGTCCGAGCTATACTACTCACCCAAATGTCGGCGTCTGCGTCCGCGTAATGCTCTGGTTAAGGTAAACGTGCAACATCTCAATATCACTGTTTCTACTACAGGTATTCAATTGAAACTTCACACGTGTTCGGGGTCATTGTGTGAGGTCACTGACCAAGTTCCATAACTCTGACCTGCAATTTAGCAGAAATATGCCCCTTTTCGTACTAAGAAAATTGGTTCAGGTAAACGTGCAACATCTCCATATCACTGTTTCTACTACAGATATTGAAATAAAACTTTACATATGTGTTCAGGGTCTTAATAAACAGTCACTGACCAAGACCTACTACTTTGACCAGCCTTTTAGCAGGATTATACCCCATTTTGTACTTAGAAATGTCAGGTTAAGGTTTGCGTGCAAGTTGAAATTCAGGTTAAAGTTTGCATGCAACAAGAACATATCTCTGTAACTACTACAGATATTCAATTGAAACTTCACACATGTCTTCGGGATCATCATGCGATGTCACCGACCAAGGCCCATAACTCTGACCTCCAATTTAGCAGAATTATGCACCCTATTGTACTTTTTTTACTTAGGAAATTCAGGTAAACGTTTGCGTGCAACAATTCCTATCTCTGGCTGACATGCAGACCTAGCATGGGGTTGCATTTGGGGCTAGTAGGGTCAAATTCAAGGTCACTGTTGCTAAAAATAGATAAAAAGTTTGCGCTCAATAACTTCACTTAGGGTGGAGATATTGTGCTGTAATTTTGTGTGTAGGTAGGTTAAAGGCTGATCTAGCGAGGGATTGCATTTTGGGCCAGTGGGGTCAAGGTTACTGTTACTAAAAATAGAAAAAGAGCTTCCGCTCGATAACTTTAGTTTGAATGGAGGTATTGTGCTGTAAGTTTGTTTGTAGGTAGCTTACATGCAGACCAAGGGTGGGTTTGCATTTGGAGCCAGTTGGGTCAAGGTCATTGTTACTAAAAATGGAAAAATGGTCAAGGTCATTGTTACTAAAAATGGAAAAATGGTTTCCGCTCAATAACTTGTGTTTTGGATGGAGGTATTGTGCTGTAATTTTGTGTGTAGGTAGCTTAGATGCAGACCTTGCTTTCAAAGTTATTTAAATTCAACTAAATGAATTGGCAAAAAGTTGAAAATCTAGTTTCTTGGCATGGTCACATTTCTTGTTTTAATTTATAAATTTTCAGCTTTAAGTTTATATATACAATATAACTACTACAGATATTCAACTTCATATATGTCTTTGTGGTCATTATATCAGGTGACTGACAGAAAATGTAGATTATACTATCAAAGCGGAAGAATAGTCGAGCGCGCTGTCTTGGGACAGCTCTTGTTTTGTATGCGTTTATTGAGCGTTTTTCTGCTGTGCCTAATTGTTTGGCTATTAGTTACTTATCATAAATAAAGGAACTCGTGCTATGGCAAGATTTTTCTTTCCTGCTGATGCAGTTGAAATTTCACATTGTTTATATTTTACATGGGGTATCAAGATGAAACTTTATAAGTAGCAAGCTTGCATTGTTGGAAACCCAGTTCTTAAAACTGAACTGCCAATGCCCTATGACAACGTGGCATGCGGGGGGGGGGGGGGGTATTTCAGGCACGACAGTGACAGTTCTAGTTTGCACTATCACGAACAGGAGGAGGTATCTGCGCCCTATCGACATAACATGTTGTTAGAAAAATAAAGATGAACGTTAAAACAAATATTAAAAGTTAGATGAACATCATTTGATCCATATTGGACGGTTTTAGGTCAAGCCCATAAGCTACCATTAAGCGCATAGACATGGATGTCGGTATTAGAGCTACAACAATTCATCTATGGATCGATTCGATTCTATTTCGATTACTAATATTTTTAAGCTTAATACTTTGGTTCGATTAATCTTTCATTTATATAAGCTAAATTTTAGCGAGTCAATATTTGAAATAGAGGAACATATACATTATATATATTAATTACTATTGATGTCATTGTATCAGTTAATGTAAACGTCTGTACCTTATACATGATTAACTAAATAAGAAACAAAGGAAAATGATTATACAGTTTCAATAGAAAATTTAATACAGTATAACAGCAAACATGATGGCGCCATCCGTTTACATGACAAAGATGCAAAAGTATACTTTTTATTTATTGATTTATGATTTTTTCTGTAAACGTAAAATAATCGAATCGAAAATGACTGAATAAATATCGACAATCGAATCGGTGAGTCTCAGTCGATTGACCGAGGCGTCGAATGAATCGTTGCAGCCCTAATTATAAAAAATAAAGTAAAGGTGATACTCTTTAATGGGTGTTTCATTTCAAATCGAGATACATTAATTTTGATTATGTCTGTTAATGATATCAACACATGTAAGGTAATCATCAATCCCATGATTGACATCAAGTCTTGGGGAAGCGATCTGTCTTTGTACCATCTCCATGCAATGGTCACTGATAATCTTTTCCAGAGGTGTAAATATTGGTCTCTCTCCAATCCCAACAGTTTGTTCATCGCCGGACTCTTCGGCACTATCGTCGTTTACATCTGCTGAAGGTAAGTCAAAGCCAATGGGTGACTGCAGCTGGCCCGATAACCAAAGCGCTTGCGGAGACGAATTCACTGTTCTAATTCTATGTGTCGACCATGCTTGAGCCCAAAGACTAAGTCTTCTATTTATTTCATCCATGTATATGTAGTGAAGAGCAATTAAATGCACCATGTTTAAGCAGTCCAGTATCCCGTTGTCCTCCATAAAATAAAACAAATTATAGAAGAAACACAAAACTCCTTCAAAAACATCCCGCCACAGTCTCTCAATTCTTTGGTTATGTGTACTGCGTCCAGTAATCATACTGCCAGTCCCTCGTTTGGCCAACATGAAGTCTGCAACAGCCACGTTTTCTAATCCTTTGTCAGATCTTACCCTTTTTGGAATCCCATACGTGTGTACACCTGATTTGAAACTTTTTAACACTGTGCCTGCGCGATTGTTGTCTGCACACGAGAGAAACGTGACCATCCTGCTGAAGCCATCTATTCCCCCTATAATCACAAATCTCCATCGAACGAGCTTGTGGTTAGTATCTATATGCCACAGATGATTTGGACCCATTACCTCGTACACACGCCTGTGAAGTCGACCACGTTTTCTCTCTGAAACCCCTTTTGAGTCGACTCTATGAATGCTGTCCCTTAAACGATACCGCTGGACATTAATGCCTGTTTGGTGAAGTATTTGCATTATCATGTTCTCTCCACAAAATGGGAACTCGTTTATTACTTTTTTGACATGCCCGTCGAGGTTGTCATCAGTAAGTAATGAAAATGCATGTCGACTAAGACCATATCTTACCATTCTTCGATAAATCGTGCTTTCAGATACAGCCACCAGCTTCGCAATCTCACTTATTTTAAAACCATTTTCTAGAAAATATTGCAGAACGCTCTTAGGAATGTCAAATTGTGGTGCGCCGCTTTTAGATCTGTCTTTGTTTGGTTTAATGCCACCATATTTGTTGCATTCAATTCTCAACTGCATCATGACAGATCTATTTGAAATACCAAGCATTTCCATTTCATATGCTGATAGTTTGCTTACGATGTCTGACGTAATATTCTGATGTTTGAACGTCTCAATAGCACTATTTAAACCCAATTTTTCGAGAATTCCATTCATTTTTTTTCTTTGCAAAGGCATGTGCAAAACGATGCAGGAGCAAGACAATATCATCATGCATAATATATCGCATGTTAATGAAAATTGCATATTATTAAATGACAAAACCGTTTATAAAGGAAAACTGACATCATATGATACAAAATGAGCACCATGGACAAGCAGAACCTCGCATAGAGGCAAAATGACATCATATAATGGAAAATGAGCATCATGTAATTAAAAATGACTGCGTATAATGTCAAACTAGCATCATATAATGGAAAATTAGCATCATATAACGATAAAAATACAACACCTCATAAAGATGCAAAATGACATCATATAATGGAAAATTAGCATCATGTAATTAAAAATAAGCATCTTATAATGTTAAACTAGCATCATATAATGAGACATGAGCATCATATAACGATTATCATACAGCACCTCGTATAGATGCAAACTGACATCATATAGTGAAAAATGAGCATCATATAATGATCTACAAATAGGCAGCACCTCGTATAAAGTCAAACAAGCATCATATAATAGAAAATGAGCAGCCTATAACGATTAACTAGCATCAGAACATAGCAATTAGACATAATATTGACAACAACGAGCATAATAGAATGACGCATGAGCAAAATATAATGGAAAAAGGGCACCATATAACGAAAATTGAACACCATATAATATATTTGTACATCTTTTTACGATATATCCACAGCTCATAAAAATAATTGTCATGTCAAGGCAGTGATGGCGTTCCATACTTGAAGCTAACCGCTGTCTGTTAACAGTGACATCAAAACAAGTAACCGCATGTGGGCTGCATCACGTCGTCTGGTTCAAATGTCTATAAAATACTTAACACAGCACTAGTTTCTACTTGTTGATATATACCTTCAAAGGCAACCTTCCCATAGAATAAATAATTAAATATTAATTTATCAAATACAACATATATAATATACGTACGTAGCTACTAACTGTCTTAAATACATTATATACTTGTACATCGCGTCACCTTAATGGCACAAAAGGAAATGTAACTGACTCTTTTTTTTTTTTTTTTTTTAAAGATATTCACTTTTGTTTGCAATTTTGGATCCTGTATACAATTTATTAATTATAACATAATAATTTTATTTTAGTGTTAGGATGATTTTACACCTGGAAATCCTGACTTTTTGGGGGAAAAAATATACATGGCCCAAATTGTTGGCGCAAAATGCATGGTAAGTGCACGTAGTTACCACCAGGTTTGTGCACCAAAAATTATGCTTACAGAAACTCATGAACTAATGATATTTTAATTTGAAATAAATACACTAATTGATAATATTAGTAAATAATAATAATAATGATGATAAATATTACAGCGGTACCTTGACAAAAGGTGTAAATGCCATCAATGTCAAGTCAAAATGCTTGGTTTGTGCACTGACTAGACTTTTTGCGCATACAAAATTTCGGCGCAAAAAGTCATGTTACTGAACAATTATATACAAATAGTTTTGTACTCTAACTGAACTATAGATAAATAACAACATCACTTGAATTAAAATATGTTAAACACAAACACAATTTTAAATTATGATATAGAAAACCAGTTTTTGCTTCTCCTGATAAATTCTCCTGATAAATTGTTTAAATCTAAATTATGTACAGTACTTTTTGCGCCAAGCGGACGATTTTAATGCTTCGTGGTGATCTACATTTGTTACCAATAAATGTTCTGTATAATACATATTAATGCACACATGACTGTTCCAGAATTCATACATTCATAGCCACATTACGGGCTTATTTGTGGTAGTAATAATTTCATGCACATGTATTGTGTATAATACATTGATGGTCAATAACTGCCCGATTAATATAAACGCACGCAGACAATAACTGTATGACTGCAGTTCGGTATATACATATGCTTGTGGAGACCAAAATGTCACAGAGTATATGGACGATGCAATATTAGATGAAGAAGTTAGCGTATTAACTTACCTTTTTGCACATCAAAACGAATTATCAATAAAATTTTTGTTTTAACTAAAGAGCTTTAAATAATAATACTGTTGTATAACTCTAAGGTTTTTTTTAACGAAAGAGGTAATTAATATTAATTTGTGGTATACAGTAGTTCTGAAATAACAGATATTGAAATAAATGGAGTATACCTTATTTTTACGATGTATTTCTTTCTCAAATCAAATGACTTCACATTCTAATTCTTCGAGAACATAACAAAGAGAACATTTTCTTTACAACTGTTACTGCTATTTACCGGCTTCAACTTCTAGTATATGCACATCTTAAAATTACGGAAATTTATATCATATTATATATATTATGCTTTTAAAAAGTAAAAAAGCAAAGGTATTAAAATAAAAATGCATCGATAATTTCCAATACTACATTTCGATTAAATTGACATAAAAAGGTCAAAATGATAGGGATTTAAATGCTGTAATTTTGGCCTGACCGAGTGATTGCCTTTATCAACTGCCTTTTAAAGGCACCCAGGTTTAGCCTGATCGAGTGATTGACTTTGCCAACTGCCTTTAAAGAAAATCCAGTTTCAACCTGACCGGATGATTGCCTTTATCAACTGCTTTTAAAGGCAGTCCCGTTTCCAGCTGACCGAGTGATTGCTTTTGCCAACTGCCTTTAAAGGCACCCAAGTTTCGGCCTGACCGAGTTATTGCTTTTACCAACTGCCTTTTTTACCAACTGCCTTTAAAGGCAGTCCCGTTTCCAGCTGCCGAGATTTTGCCTTTACCAACTGCCTTTGAAGGCACTCAGGTTTCAACCTGACCGAGTGGTTGCCTTTGCCAAGTGCCCTTAAAGGCACTCTAGTTTCGTTCTTACCGAGTAATTGCTTTTACCAACTGCCTTTAAAGGCTCTCTAGTTTCAACCTGACCGAGTGATTGCCTTTACCAACTGCCTTTGAAGGCAACCCAGTTTCGACCTGACCTAGCGATTGCCTTCACCAGCCAGCTTTAACGACATCTCAGTTGGAGCCCAATGTACTACATTGCACAAAGACAACCCGCTCATTCGATAATTTAAAAGCTGACGCTGTGTACTTGGCGGTACAGCAAACTGTTCCCCTGACTAGGTAACAAACCTGCCTTAGTGTAGTTCTGGCTATCTGCCTGCCTCCGCGTTCTCGTTGCAGCAGCTCTCCAGTAAAGCAATAAAACATTTACTTGAAGCACAACAAGTGTGTCGTAGGCTTTCAAATATCGATACATGTCGCGCTGGAGATATATTCGCATCTAGTTCCTGTAATTTTACCAGACAGCTCCCCATATAAAAGGATTCGAATCGATACGGCCGTACATACTTCGCTTCAAGGTGCTCAGGAACATGTTTTTAACGGTAAGATTTTTGAAATATTGAGTTAATTTGTATTCATTTTCCATGTTTCAATGTTTAACTTGTTTCGTTTACTTAAATTCAGAAATTATATTTTACGCAAAATATATGTGTATGTTTTCTTCTGGTTTTAATGAAGTTTCAATATTATTAACTTGCAGAGTTGTTCATGGAATTTAAGATTACATATTATTTCAATTTATTATCCGACAATATGTTTCCATCATGTAAATGTAAGTTTGTCCTCAGTATTTGTGATATGGAAGTTCGGCCATTGCCAATTGATTGCGGCCATATCGGATAGTTATTCTTGTGCATTTGTTTGGTATATATTACTAGCAACATATGTAATCCCGTTCGAATATGTAACACATTTTGCAAAGCATGCCATGCATGTAACGTGATAGTGCAAATGCTTAAGCGAATATCTGTTATTGTAATTATTATTCTACTATAATTAATAGTACAATAAAAACAGCAACAGCACGGCAACAGTAAGGGATATACATATATATTATAAAAATACAGATTGTATTTTTCGATTCCCATATCTTTTGTACAAGTGCGAATTAATCGTCGATCAGTTCTGGTCGAGCAGAAGGCTTTATTGTCAAGGTCGCTTAGAAAAACCTGATCTACAACGGTTATCGATTTGGCATGAACTGCGGAAAAGAAAACAATACCATATGGTGACTGTTCTGGTCATATTGGTCATGTATTCAGCCTAGCCGAGAAACATCATTTGTCAATTTCGAGTTTATCAGCTTGAACTGCGTATTAAATTATTTTTTTCGCCTGTTGTCGCCGCGGCTTTTCTTGAGTTTAATCGATTAATATTGTTGATTCGTCGCGACGACATTAAGGGAAAAATCGATGTACGGATAGCAAGGCTGCGTGTACTACGACACTTGTAAGGATGTCCATATAGTTGCCGAGTGGGGGAAATGCGGGCATCTCAATAAGAGATGAATAAATCATTTATTGACAGGGAGAAATTTAAAACATTTAATAAGGGGTCGTGAGAATATTAAAAGCATATTGGAGCTCTAATGAATTCCCGGGCCCGATATTTGTTAATGTTATTTAATTTTCTTATAGGGATCTCCCGAAATGTAAATCTACCCTATGTGTGTATCTTGTACGTATAACGGTTTAAATCAAACGTTCATTTCCTACATGATCTTCCGGTTGAATATTCGTTCTCATTGACAGACTATATTGAACATGAAAATGTTGGAAGATACAAATGAATGACTTGAGTGTGAACATAAAATGGCAGACTTACTAGTACATATTAGTATGAGCCGAGTCCGATGAATCTAGAACAAATAGCGGATCCGTGGTCCAGTGTTAACACACTGGCTACACACCCATGGGACGCAGGTTCGATTCCCCGCTACACCCTAACCAAACGATTTGTCTTTCACATAAGACGTTAAACCACGATGCAGTGTACTAGATGCATCAAATCGGCCACTTATAGACCCAGGGTCGCCCCTGGAACGGGGCGTCTTTTATAACGTGCACTATTCGCCGTAATTCAATTAACAAATCTTCTGGGGCGATATCCATATGGGAGAGAATCCCGCAGCGCGCAATAAAATTTCACCACACAATCTGGCACACCTGCTCTGTTAAACAGTTTCTAGGAATGTCAAGAGATTTATCTTTATATAAAAGAACCTGTATGTATACTAAAAACTTTCACATCATGATAAAATATTACATTAACTTGCTTTCTTGTGTGTATGTACGATGGCATAGACGTGACATGTGAGAACATCATTTCTCTCGTGGCCACGAGTTTGTCAGTCGTGGCCACGGCTTAGTATCTCGTCGCCACGAGTGAGTAAGTCGTGGCCACGAGTTACGCAAGTCGTGGCCAAGACCTAATTAGTCAATCAGAGATCCAGTTATTTGGCTGAACAAATTCACTAGATACATAAGCCTCTAGAGGAAATATCTTGAAACAAGATCATTCCTATCCGAGCTGCGATTTCTAGTGAATTTTTGCAGCGAAATAACTGTATTTCTTAATAACTCGTGGCCACGACTTACACAATTCGTGACAACGACTTACTATCTCGTTGACTGAAGTTTGTATGATTCACTCAAAGACGACAATTGGACGTGAAAAGTACATCGTACATGAAACGAAATTCCTAGTGCAAATAGGCCTGTGTAGGTGCGTGAACATTCGGTCTCGGTAACTTATGACCCAAACTCCTATTAGCGAATACTTCCGCCTTGGCGTTCTTTAGTAGCCACTGCATCCACGCGTGAAATCCGTCCAGATTTGGAAGGATTGATTTTTATAAAATTTTCAATTTTTAAATTATTATTTAATTTATTTTATAAAACTCACACAGAATCGTTGCGTTTTTAGTCCAGATACAAATATAAAGAGAAACAAAAAAAAGATAAATGAAATAAGTAAACATAACAACGCATTATCCTGCGATCCTCAGATATACATATGATAGTCGTCATATTTTTACTTCCTATTTTGTAGTTTGATTTCGAAGTATACACATGTATTGTCATAGTGTATTGATATGTGTGTTTGAAAGTGGGTACACCTATTAAACTGGTTTAAAGTGGGGACACCTATTAAACTGGTTAAAAGTGGGTACTCCTGTTATAGGGGTTAAAAGTGGGTACAGCTGTTATAGGGGTTAAAAGTGGGTACAGCTGTTATAGGGGTTACAAGTGGGTACATCTGTTAAAGTGGTTAAAAGTGGGTACACCTGTTATAGGGGTTGAAATTGGGTACACCTGTTATAGGGGTTAAAAGTGGGTACACCTTTAACAGTGGTTTAAAGTTAAAAGTGGGTACACCTGTTAAAGTGATTTAAAGTTAAAAGTGGGTACACATGTTAAAGTGGTTTAAAGTTAAAAGTGGGTACACCTGTTAAAGTGATTAAAGTTAAAAGTGGGTACACTTGTTAAAGGGGTTAAAAGTTGGTACACCTGTTATTGGGGTTAAGTGGGTACACCTGTTATAGGGGTTACAAGTGGGTAAATCTGTTAAAGTGGTTAAAAGTGGGTACACCTGTTATAGGGGTCAAAAGTGGGTACACCTGTTATAGGGGTTAAAAGTGGGTACACCTGTTAAAGTGGTTAAAAGTGAGTACACCTGTTAAAGTGGTTAAAAGTGGGTACACCTGTTAAAGTGGTTAAAAGTTAAAAGTGGGTACAGCTGTTAAAGTGGTTTAAAGTTCAAAGTGGGTACAGCTGTTAAAGTGGTTAAGAGTGGGTACACCTGCTATAGGGGTTAAAGTGGGTACTCCCGTTATAGGGGAACAAAGTTTGTATATCTGTTATAGTGGATCATTAAAATGGCTAGGAAGTGGTCTGAGAATGTTGTGTGCTCGGACGGTGGATAATGGCAGACAGGGGCGTAGCTTCCTTTAGGCACTATAGGCACATGCCTATATTTGTTTTTCCAGAGGTGAAAAAATTAAGTATGCCAAAAATGCAATCAAAACAAGAGGGGTGGGGGTGGAGGTGAGGGGATCTTTCTTGGCTGTGTTGATACTTGATTGTTTAACGAGTCGATTACGTCAATATGAAATAAATTTCATGAAACACACGCTTATTTTACAATTATTTTGTAGAATCGGGGTTTAGTTGAAGTTAGTTGTTTGTAGCCACATACGAGTATAAACACTCCTGGTCCACATTATTGCTTACAGCGTCATTTTGTAGATTCCGCCTATTGTGCCTATACATTTTTTAACACAGGCTACACACTGGCAGATGACCTTTTGTCTTTCAATACCTGCACTTATCCCTAACACTATACATCGATATATCAAATGGAAAAGGAAACGCTACTTTGATACACTCTCATATTAAAAAAACAAATGGAAGAAAGCTCCAAACACCGTTTGCTCCACCTATAGGACTAAAGACAATCGTAGGCAATACCGCAAACATTTCTAGTTTACGGTTTATTTTTTCTAATCGAGGGCCAACCTGATAATTCCGGAAAAGCCTTAGATAGCGCAAAGTCTAAAAGAAGCCAATGAAATGACAAAGCCCACCTGGCAATGTTTGCAATAATCAGACCCTTGGTAGACCCATGTTTGCTCTCTGCACAAATGCCGTGCAAAGTGCAATTCACATCACTGATAACGTAACTAGGATGACGCCGCATCATTCTAAAGAGCTAAATGCTTAAAACTGAAAAAACATTCAACAGGTTTTTTTTCAACGTTTTTATCAAAATCATTTAACCAATAAAAACATGCGGGGATGGCGAAATCAGTTGCCCGTATTGCCCAGCATGTCCCAAAGCATGCGCGGACAAGTAACATTTGCCATAATTTACTGTATAATTACTATCTGGACAAGTGGAACACAGCATTTGCCAAAAACGGACAAGTCAGGCAATATCAGATTTTGCCACCCCTGGACTCCCATGGATTTTTTTTCTGATTCCAGAATACAGTCAAGAAGTTTTTGGAGGGCCTATGGTCGCTGACGTGCTGTGAGTACGGCTGCTGCGACTGCTGTCATGACGACTCTCCGCCGCCGCACAAGAAGATCACGAAATCAGACATACAACACTCCTTCCGGGACTCGCTGTCGCGCCTCGACTCCACAAGTTCAGCGACCGAGTCGACCAGCACGGCGACGCCACGGAGCATGCGTGAGAGGGCGGAGTCTGACAGCGTCTCGCGCACAGACTCGGTGTCGTCTGCTACGTCCGCGTCCCAGTTCTCCTATGAGTACAGAAAGCCGACAACCACCCCGATCATTGATATGAAACCTATAGAGTTTTGGGCGGCCAACAAAGAAACCATCCAACCGAAACAAGGCCGCCGTCGCCTGCCCAGCGAAACAGAAATAACCATAGAAAATTTCCAAAAGGACCTCTACAAAACGGACAAAATCAACATACCGGCTTGTCTGACAGACGAAGAAAAACTATCAAAATATCAGTTGGGACAGATTCATTTCGGGTTACACTACGAAGTGTCAACCGGTGTGTTGGTGGTGAAGATTATTGAAGCCAAAGAGCTTCCGTCGCCATATTGCTTGGACGAACACAAGCAGGACCTTGCCCACTCGAACCCCTACTGTCGCGTTTCCCTCGTCCCCGATGCCAAATCCTCCCATCAGACCTCAGTTCAGCGCAAAACTCAGGATCCCTCCTGGAACGAGTACTTTATGTTCGAAATCCCCTTCAAGGAGCTCGGGGATCGAACACTCGACATCCTCATCAAAGATTTTGACAAATATTCCCGCCACTGTAACATAGGCCAGGTGCATTTCCCCCTAGAGGGCCTCAATCTCGTGAAAGGCATTCACACGTGGAAACCCCTGTCGCCGTGTAACGCTGTAAGTAGTGTGCCCTAATGTCTGTCTGTCTGTCTGTCTGTCTGTCCGTCTGGCCGGCCTCCGTCTGTCTGTGTAAAAGGTTATGAACGCATTGCGGCATGAACATTTCTGGGAATGTTGGGTCAATTAACAAAGGATTTTGGTGGTGATCCGCCTGGATCGAGGAAATCGTCATTATTGGGAAAATTGGGCGATGGAGGTAACCCATTACTGGAAAATTCATTTTTCTGTTCAGTATAGGGTTTCCTATCGTGGCGGAGGTCTCTTCCCTCCGAGTGTTTTCAAGTTTCATCTTACGGATCTTTTTTCTGCAGTCTAACCGAGTGTTTGCAGTTCCAGTCTTAGTTCGGCATTGAAACAAATATTGCCCGTCTTCACACCAAAGAAAACGACATCGTTCATCGTTATAGCGACTTACACATAGTAGAGAAAATGTTAAAGAAATGTGTCTTACACTTATATTAATTGTAATTTGCACGTTTGAAATTTCTGTGAAGTGTGGAATGCATGCTTACAGTTGTATTGATCAAAGTCCGGCCGACACCACAGGGCTACTGAGTGGCGTAGAGCTTGCTAAGTAACCAGTGACAGAGAAGTCTGAACGTAAAGTGATTTCAACCTCACAACTAGAGGTCGCAATGGCGTCGTGGATATGGTGTTCGCCTTGCGACCGGGAGGTCCCGGGTTCGATCCCCACTCAGAGAGCGTTCTCAAGATCTTTATAAAGGCATCAAATACTGGTTCTTTTTCCAAGAAACGGACTAGAGAGTGTCTCTATATGAATAAAGCTTTCGATGCAATCGAGCTAAATAAAACTGAACAATAACGATAATATTAATCATTCTTGCTCAGAAAATCGGTTCAGCGGATTTGACATAGAATCATTCCACGACGGTGCCTTAATTATATATAAATTTCTAAGTTAAAAAGGGGCATACATCTGTCAAAAACAAAACAAAACAGAGTTATGTGGATTGCATTCCCTGGTGGAGACGTTAATATAAAAAGAAGTATTTTAAGTTTCAAGTAAATAGCTTTGATAGTATCCAAGATAATGGAGTTTATAATAAACTTTACACTTGCCGGACGGACTAACGTACTTTTAGCTTTAGTTTCTCAGAAACGCATTTTTTTTAAACTGTCCAACTAGAGGCGGAAATAAATAAAAAACATAAATCTATTATAACGCTTTTTTCGCAATAAACATGGCAATAACAATAATAGATTAATTACAATGCAACGTTTAATATAGACTTGCCCATAAAGTCAACAATGATAAACGCTGAATTATTTTTTCTCACTTTTTAGACTGTTGGCGAAAACCAACGGTCTTTTGGAAGGGTAATTTCCATCTATGCCTATGGAAGGCCGGTACGCCATGCTTTTTTGCTATTTGCCAATTGCTATTTATCAAATGCCAATGGCTATTTGCCAAATGCCAATTGCTATTTGCCAATTGCTAATTGAGAACTAATTATTGCCAAACAAACAACAGAAGTTGTATTTTTGCTAATTGCCAATTGCTATTTGCCAATGCCAGTTGCTATTTGCCAAATGCCAATTGCTATTTGCTAAATGCCAATTGCTAAATGATAACTAATAACTGCCAAATAAACAGCAGAAGTTGTCTTTTTGTTAATTGCCCGATGATATTAGCCAAATGTCATTTTCCAAATGCCAATTGCTAATTAATAACTGATAATCGCCAATTAAATAACCATTTGGCATTTGGCAATAAGCTATTGGCAAATCGCATTTGGCTATTAGCAATTGTCATTTAGCAATTAGCATGGCGCACCAACTTTCCATAGGCATCGCAAAAAACTACTTCTATTCTTTGCAGGCTATGAGTCAGTGAATTGAGACCGGAAAGGGTCCTTCTTCAAAACAGCAAAAATCACGAGTTTTTTCTTACGTTTAATTATTTAAGATAATGTATGTCATGTGTTTTATAATGTACATATCATGTGATTTATTACAGTTTTACAGTTTCTAAAAAAAGACAATTTATTAAAAATGTTGCGTAAAATTAATGACACCCCTATTTGCGCTAATTACTTGAATGTAACCGAAATATTCACCTGGGTGTCCTGGAATAAGACCACTAAATTAATGCGCTACATCGGTATTTTTGACTCGTTGTGAAAGTGTTATTCAGTCTTGTTACGGATTCTTACTTATTTTGACAACAAATTACTGAAATGTATTAATTGAAAATTGAAATATGGAAAATCGAAAGCACGCGACCTACTTTTGACTCAGTAGGCTACGAATCACTAACAATCGATGCTCCAAACTACCACGCTAGTCTGTATGGCTCGTTGCAGATTGACTTGTTAACCGGCATGTATATATTTCCGATTACATAGATAATTAGCTTACAAATATGTATTCGTTACTTACAAATAAATGTGTATTATGGTGTCGTATACTAAAGAAAAAAAAACTTACTTTTAAGTTTAAAGGTGGGAAATTGAACTTCATTCGAAAAAATGGTTCCTTTTTAGCAAAATGAGACTTTTGTCGCCAACAGTCTTTCTACGCTGTCAGAGTTTTGATTTTAAATTATATCTGGGAGTTGAAAACTCGTGTAATATCCATACGGCATTAGTAGAAAAAAAAACAATATTTTTATTAATATCTGGCTTTTTTTTTTTAACGATATCTTTTTTTTCTAGCTCAAAGGGACTATGTCCAAACATCTTCATAAGCGTTTTTAATGTTATTATGTTTAAGAACTGTTACAGAACTGAGCATTACAAAGACGTGTACAATAAATAAGGTATTCAAATGATTTACTACATAATGATAATTTTTGATAGAAACAAATACACAAAAATAAAATAAAAAATCCTGATTGGGTATCGAACTCACAAGTTAGGGGTCATAAACCAAATGACAATTGTCAGCCATCTAACCAACTGCGCTATTCTGAAAAAGACATACGTGCATACTATGGTTGTATACATACCCACAAATCTGACGTCAAAGTGTAAACAAGAAAAGGGCCAAACAAACACGACTTCAATTATAAAATTTTGTTTTTCTCCTAACGCGTTAGCTATTTTTTTCCATTATACGTGCATTATTGTAACTTTTTTATTTTATTATATATTACATGGCAATATTAATACTATATTTCAGCGTTTTACTGCAGTAGCCCACTTAGGGCCCATTTTGTAGCCTCAGTTCCTTTACTTGCACACGACGCTTCGGTAAATCGCATTAAATGAACCCATTAGAAAACTGCGTAAATGAACAGCGCTGAAGGCGGACGGAACTTCTGATGAAAATATGTTTCCGGTTTAAGATACTTTCCTAGAAAACAACGCGATTTTGATTATGTGAACCTAACGAACAAAACCTAGAGCATTGCCATCAATTGTTATGTTGCGCCGTGATACAATGTTTACGCAATTCGCATAATATCATACGTAACCACAAACGGCTAAGGTCAATGCAATGGAATACTAGTATTGACTAGCAACGTGGTGTACGTATTTAAGCAACGTGATACTTTCTTCTCAATATGTCAAGGCAGCAGTTAAAGTAATAAATCGTCGTTCGTGATATAATAGGACACATTTATGTTAATTATTCGGAACTGTGTTTCTCGTACTTAGCACCATAACCTGACGCAGATATTGGCAAAAATGCATTTGTTACTCAACGTGACTGCAGTGTTTACGTCCATGGGATGCGTGCTATCGGCGGCGATAGTCGATTCGACTGCATTCACTTGTTACAGCACTGTCTCACACAGTTAGGCGAGAGTTTTGGATTTCTTGGTTCTCGGATCCGCCGACCCGATTTTGTCCAGCAAGCAATAAAAAAAAATTATAATAAAATAACAATTTGTAAAATGTAACCAATATCATAAAAATGACCTTGTGAAAGGGTTTCAACCTGTTATACGGAATGCACAAAAAATTAATGTCATGGTTATCTTGTAGTGATTAAGTTAATGTTGTGTAATATGAATTTTGTAAGTAATAATGCATTAAGATTTTAATATCAATGCCCATTTCCATTTGTGAAATTATAGTAATTAATTTACTCAATTCTGTGTTGTTGTTTTTGTTGTTGTTTTTTTTCCCTCCTCCAACCGTACACTTTTCCAAAAATGTCCGAGAACCAAGAAATAAAAAACAAACTCTGGCCTTAATTAATAGCAATGGTGCCTGAACATAACACCGCCTCACCGCATTAAAATAGTTCTCGTGGAAATACAGCGTACTCTGTTGTTCTTGTATTTTTGTTACGGAATTCGGGATATTGTAAAACACTTTTTGTCTCCACGCGAAATCTGCAGAAAATTAAAGTTAAAATGTCTCTAGGGCGCACATTGCCGCTTTTTCGTATCTTTATACAAAATTTCTCAGGGCGAAAATGAGAAATATACGTCGCGTTGTTGCATCTTCGTGGCTTTGTACAAGGCGAAATTTTACTGGCGGAATCCGGATTCCGTGGTTTGGAGCACACACTTAGCATCAGTGGTGGCCGGGCTCGGCTAGCTCAGTTGGTAGAGCGCTAGACTGTTAATCCGGGAATCGTGAGTTCGAGCCCAATCCGAGCACATATCTTGTGTGGGGATTGGTCATGAAATTATTTCTACGGCCATTCTTCCCCTACCTCTGATTCAAGTAGGGCAGTTGTCAGTTACTGGCATAGGTATGTGCACTTAGTACTGGTAAACCGCTAAAATCGGCTAAGCTTGCCCATGAAACGTGTGAGTAGGTTAACTGACCGCCGTGATATGACTGCCGTGATACGACTGAAATACTGTTACAAATGGCAAAAAATCCCAGTAAACAAACAAACAGTTGTCAAGGTATTAATGTTCGTCTGTCGGAACGACCGCCCCTTATAAACAGTATAGTTGTTAGAACACTAAGCGTCAGTGGTCAATGTCTTAATGTTGGTCTGTCCGTACGTCTGTCCCTGATAACAGTAAAACATTTTATGGCTTTTTCACCATAAACGCATGCAAGATGATCTGGGGCTTTCTCTGCTCAGTGTATGGAACTCTGTCACAATTGTAGTAGCAAAATAAATTTCAGCCCATTCTGATTTTTTTGTTCTCGTCATAACTGAGAAGTGAAACTCCTGTAATACTTTAAGATGATTATATTCCGTGAGCCATTGTGAGCCAAACCATTAGGGGAGGAGGCTTGTTTTCTTTATATGTTCGGTCGAAGTGTGTAGGTTTTACATGCAACAAATTGCGATTGTATGTTTTGACGCATGTATTCGAGGCTATATAAAAAGCAGTTGTATGGTTAAATGATGTTGATGAACATAATTTTATCTGGAGAAGTTTAACGGTAGACCCGCAAATTAGGGGGGTGGGAGGGGGCAGTCGGGTAAGCGGAAACCATTTAACGCCATTTAAAGCTGATCTCGCATATTTATCTTAAACAAAATATAACAGGCGATAATAACATAAATAGAAACAATAATTTAAGTTCCACGACTAGGCGTTACTTTGGTGACGTTATGTTCCGTGTTCATGACGTCAAGGTCACAATTTTTCACGGTAGTCTCATTGGCACTCTAAACGACATTTGTGGTAACTTTACGACCGCATCTCGTAAAAAATGTTTTGATTTTTAAGGAAATGAGACACAAACATTCAGGTAGGTTTGTTCTGTGTGGGACGATTTTTTTGTCACAAATAATATTGTTCGCTCTTGTGAAAAATAGGATTTCTTTCTTCACAGGTGTAAAAACTGAGATCTTATTCTTCACAAATCACAGTCTTATTCTTCACATTTTCTGTTAAGTATATGATCGCATCCAGTTTGTTTTTACATGCAATCAATTCATATTCTGCGATCCTCATGATTACCCCGTTTTTTGGCGAATCACATTCTTCACACTTAAAAATTTGAAAAATGAGATCATATTCTTTAAAAGTTTGTGAAAAATATGATTTGTGAACAAAATATGATTTGTGAAAAATATTAACCTTCAGTGCTGTTGTTGAAAAAATATTGGACCTTTTCTAGAAATCGTTGCATGTCTATTATGCGGGCCACTAACCACACATTTCCGTGGCGGGTCCGCTCTCATACACAGTATCTTGAAACAATATCAATACAGATAGTATAGAGCGTCTTTACGGGCGCATTTGTCTACAGGACAGTCTGTCCAGTGCAGAATCAGCACTGGAAACATTCGCACTTGTGTATGTGATATGGAACTGACACATACACATAGCTTTGTATGTGAATGGTAGCTTTAAATAGATATAATTAAATCCCTATGCATTTATATCAAGACCCCGATATTGCGAACAAAGGTACTGGCTGATAAATTTTCAGAACTTTTCTCGTGATCTCGTTGATAAGTGACTTTCATTCGCCGGGCAATAGTGTCGTTTTAATGTATACCAGTACTACAGACAAAGCTATATGGTATATGATTTAGCCCCTTAGCATTTGGTTCGATATAAACGTTGTTAAATAATGAACGATCCAGAGCGAAATAGTAGGGTGCTGAACCCTGCATGTGTTTAGTCCCCTCCCCCTGCTGAGCCTCTGAGTTGGTTTACTAAATTGTTGACTATCTTTTGAATTTCAATATATTTTTGCAAATATTCAGATGCAAATTAATAAGAAAACAAGAGGTCCAAAAGGCCCTAGGTCGCTCACCTGAGAGGCTAAGGAACTAAACTGTTCTGAGCAAGTTTTTTGATGATTGGCCTATACATGTGGCCTCAATAATGTTTTAAAGCTTTTTGTTCAATGTTGCCATGGTGACCTAGTTTGTTTACCCCACATGACCCAGTTTCGAACTTGTCCCAAGATATCATTGAAACAAATGTTCTGAGCCATTTTCAAGAAGATTAGGCAAAACTAGAGTTTTCACATTTTTTTCTATTTGACCTAGTGACCATGTTTTTGACCACACTATTCATTTTCAAACACCGCCGAGATATTGTTGGAACAAAGGATCTGGACAAGTTTCAAGAAGATTGGAAATAAATGTGGCCCTTAGAGTGTTCACAAGCTTTTTAAAGTTTTCATTATACCCTTATAAGGAAAACTGCCCTGCCCCATGATGGCCACGTTTTTCAGCAGAGTGGAGCCATTATCAAACTCAGCCAAGATATCATAAGAACAAAGGTCCTGAGCAAGTTTTATGTTGATATGGCAAAAAATGTGACTTCTAGAATGTTCACAAGCTTTTTAAATAGTAATATAAGGAAAACTGCCCCACCCCCCTGGCGGCCATATTTTTCAAGGGAGCGAAACCATTTTCGAACTCAGCCCAGATATCATAAGAACAAAGGTTCTGAGCAAGTTTCATGTTGATTGGGCAAAAATGTAACTTCTAGAGTGTAAACTAGCTTTCACTATAGCTACATAAGTAAAACTGCCCCGCCCCCTGGCGGTCATGTTTTTCAACGGAGTGGAACCATTGTCGAACGCAGCTGAGATATCATCAGAACAAATGTTCTGACCAAGTTTCATGTTAAATGGGCAAAAAAGTTGACTTCTAGAGTGTTCACGAGCTTTTTCTTCAATTTGACCTAGACCTAGTTTTTGACCCCACATTTCCCAGTTTTGAACTCGGCCAATATATCATTGGGACAAAGGTTCTGAGCAAGTTTCAGGAAGATTGGGCAAAAAATGTGACTTCTTGAGTGTTAACAAGCTTTTTCTTCAATTTGTCCTAGTGACCTAGTTTTTGACCCCACATGACCCAGTTTCTAACTCGGCCGAGATATCATTAAGACAAATGTTATGACCAAATTTCATGAAGATTGGGCCAAAAATGTAACTTCTATAGTGTTAACAAGCTTTTTCTTCAATTTGACCAAGTGACCTAGTTTTTGACCCACATGACCCAGATTCAAACTCGGCCGAGATATTATCAAGACAAATCTTCTGACCAAGTTTCATGACGATTGGGCAAAAAATGTGGCTTCTATAGTTTTAACAAGCATTTTCTTCAATTTGACCTAGTGAACTATTTTTTGACCCCATATGATCCAGATTCGAACTCGGCCGAGATATCATTGGGACAAATTTTCTGATCAAGTTTCATGAAGATTGGGCAAAAAATGTAACTTCTAGAGTGTTAACAAGCTTTTTCTTCAATTTGATCTACTGACCTAGTTTTTGACCCCACATGACCTAGTTTTGGACCCCACATGACCCAGATTTAAAGTCGGCCGAGAAATCATTAGGACAAATGGTCTGACCAAGTTTCATGAAGATTGGGTAACAAATGTGACTTCTAGTGTGTTAACAAGCTTTTTCTTCAATTTGACCTAGAGACCTAGTTTTTAACCCCACATAACTCAGATTCGAATTCCACCGAGATAATATTGGGACGAACGTTCTGAGCAAGTTTCATGAGGATTCGGAAAAAAGTGTGACTTCTAGAGTGTTAACAAGCTTTTTTTTTCAATTAGACCTACTGACCTAGTTTTTGACCCCACATGACCCAGATTCGAAATCGGCTGAGATATCATTGGGACAAATGTTCTGACCAAGTTTTCATGAAGATTATGCACAAAATATGACTTGTAGAGTGTAAACAAGCTTTTTTGTTCAATTTGACCTGGTGACCTAGTTTTTAACCCCACATGATCCAGATTTGAAATCGGCCAAGATATCATTAAGGCAAATGTTCTTACCAAGTTTCATGAAATTGGGAGAAAAATGTGACTT
Organism: Congeria kusceri; assembly: GCA_027627225.1. NCBI lineage: Eukaryota > Metazoa > Mollusca > Bivalvia > Myida > Dreissenidae > Congeria > Congeria kusceri. Next base: position 69,905,797 of record CM051031.1, on the reverse strand, counting down.
CTATGACGACGAGTGGGGTTATTTACCCTCGGGACTTCGGTTAAAAACCATTGCCCGAGCACACTGCTTAACATTTAAAACTCTGCGTTGAATAAAACTACAATGCATCCCTTCTTTTAAAGGGTGTGACACATGGGTGCGGTGCTTTATATAAAAATCTAAGCGCAAAAATATACCAGAAGTACATAAAAAATACTGTTTTAAAATCAATCTTTGTTAATTGTTAAGCGAAATAGTAATATGTGCGTTAGAAATATCTTTTCTTAATTTATACAGCACGTGTATTAATTTTAAAATTGAATGTACAGCCTTTAATAGGAATGCGATAGCGTGGGAACCTAATTTGCATACTGAGCTTGACGCTCAAAACGGATAGTAATTGAACAAATCAAAATTCTCGTAACATATCTGTCTGACCAATCAGCGTGAGGCTTATATAATGACATTAGGGTTTGACGAGTATGCATTATTATGAACAACTGCAAAGAAATATTGAAAACAATAGATCTGCTAGATGAAAATATGCAGATTTTAATATGATAATTTTTATTAAATTTGGGAGAATTGATTTCTCTATGAATGTAACATATTTATATATGTTTTAATAAAGTATGAAGAAACTTTGATGTGTAATTTGTGTTTATTTATTGTTTTCTGTGCAGTTTAATACTTAGATAGAAAAGAAGAGAGATGATAGCCCAACAGAATAAGATTTAATGATGGAAACACATAATTTTACATGTATCATCATTTTTCTAAACCCATTTTTCAGCATATGCTGTAGTGGGATTGTTGGAGTCTTATTAACTTAAAGATCTGGAAGAAATATATGATTTAATAACCATATACTTTTAAGGAAGTTTGGAAACAAGGGTACAATAGTACCGGTTGTTTATTTAAAATAAAATAATGAACAGTTTAATGTTTTACCAGATCTCTTAAGTGGTTCAACATAGTTGTACAGAATAGATATGATAGTTACATGTCTTTGCTACAATTTAATGCTGCCGGTATATGAAAAAGCAGAAAATTTAACACTAACTTACTTAGAAATGCTGTAATAATAATAATACTCTGAATAAAATGAGTATTATAATGTAATGCAATAAATGGTTGGTATTGAGGGTTTTCTAACCCTGTTTAACTGTATGTGGAGTAAGAATACTCTTATAATAAGTAAAATGGATCAAGGGTCACTAAATAGTGAAGATTTAATATAATATAAATGAAAAGGGACTTGCATAGGCAAGTATGTTATGCGTGTAAGTAATTTTAATTTATTAATATTTGTGCGACATGCGGTTTACTTATGTTGAACGCTTGCAGACAGGGAATATAGCGAGTGCTCCAACTTAAGACCCTGTCTGTTTTGTACCTTAAGAAAGTTGGGCTATTGTAAAATGGTGGTTCCCCCCAGGGTGGCATTAAAACAATTGTAAAAACTACATTTATATATATACATAAAATGCAGCAATATAGGCTGCTAGTTACAAAACAGTCACCTAGATAAGGCCACTTTAAAACAATATGTTAAGAACTTAACCTATAATACAGTTAAGAATAAAAAAAAAACAAGAACATTATTTATAATATTTACAAGTTAAAAATACTTTACATGGGTGAATATGATACTGTGTACCTTAAAGGTAATACACAGTAATGAATTAGGTTAAAGACATGTAACCACCCTGGGAGGAATAAAATGGTATATTGGAAGTGTAGGATTGGGAGGCCAGCGGGGGGTTGGGGTCTGGGTTGGGTTGGAAAGAAGGGGAGATAATTGAATGGGAAAGGGCATAGCTATTTGAGATGTGTCCCAAGGACCAGAGGGAGTGCACGGCAAGACTAAATTATTTAAAAGTAAGCAAAAAAAGCAGAAAAGACATACAATCTTAAAAAGTTGATTAATGCAAGTAGGAAATGATACCAACTAGGTAAAAATGGACTATAATACGGGATTTTAACTAATCCCTGATAAAAAACTTGCAAGGGGTCATATCCAGATAGTAAAAAATTGATATAATTATATAGATAAAATACAGTAGTAGACACTGTACCTATCACAGTATGCCAAATATAATACTATTAAAAGCTCCAATATCAATGAAGTGGTATTGGTCTTGATAAGACCGAATGCAAATAATTGCAAGGTTCACAGATCCTTGCGCCGTGCACTAAAGTCCGACGTGGTTCTTTGAGGATGAGAGGGGAAGGGGGGAGTCAGAGGGGAAGGGAGGGGGTGCAATGCAGTCAACTGTACCCAGGAAAATGGACGGCCCCGCCCTTTCTGATTATTAAAAACTGCAATAAACAGGGGGCTTATTAAGATACTGAGAAATGTAAATGGTGTAATAACGTAATACTCTCGTCTGGAATATGTTTTTAAAATAAGGAATACCAGGTCAATACAATTGACCTGGTTTAGAAAGGGCAGGGAATTCCATAATTTCCCAATAAAAGCTAAAACAATGGTTAAGCATTGAAAACTCATAGACAATGCAATAAGAAGTATATACAGAAACTGCAATGTATCACAAAATTAATAAAAACAATTACAGGAACTGTATAGAAGTTGGTTGGGTGTTGACTGCTCCCCCCCCCCCAAAGACCTAGATCTTGTCAGTTATCTGACAGTCTAGAATGAATTTTGTCAGGCAGAAAAGACCGGGCCCCTAGCCGCTCCTTTGGGGTCTAGCACGTTGGTAAGGTTTAAAACTAGTCCATGGCAGTGCAATGCGGCCCGGAGCTGGTCCCTCTGCCCTGTAGCAGTAGGTGGGCTGCCGTGAAGGGCTCCCGGCACCGCAAACATGCAGGGTCTAGCCCGAGGACATACTTTCCCGCGCCACCAGGTAGAAGAGTGGTTCCCATCCTCAGGCGCGTGATGGCTCTGTCAAGCACAATGCTTGCTGAGTATTTGTCAGGCGGCCTAAGGGTTTTTGCGGGTATGAGAAAAGTATGTCGGTAGGCAGACAAATTGGTGGTCTTGAGGTTCCACTCACTGAGGACAAATTTCTTTTGCCAGTGAGTAGATCTCGGTCGGCGCCAGGGATTCCCCAGCATCAACAGTCCCCCTCCTGAGACCCTCTTTAGCCCCCCTCGTCACCTTAGTTCAAGAACTGATTAAGTGCTTCTGTTTTGCACTGCAGATATTGAGTTATTGAACTAAGGTGACGCCCTGTCCGCCTGTTCATTCCCACTGATGTCGACGTGTGCTGGACACCATACTAAAGTGACCTTTAAAGATTTATCTAGGCACTGTTGATGAAGTTCCAAAATGTTAGATAAAATATCAGGCCTAGATCAGCTAATTCTGTTTTTTATATTTTTGTAATGTTTTTAGAAGGAATAACGAATGAATAGGCTACCAATCCAGAGTTAGGGCATTTGGAGCCATCTGTATAGATTTTTAGGTGCTCAGCATACCTGTTATCAATATGAATAAGAGTTTCTGACTTAACGAGCTGCGGTAAGTCAGATTTCGTGAGGGTCTTTGATAGAGTTATGTCGACATCAACAGGTCCCAGGGTCCAGGGGGGTGTTTAGGATGGTCTCAGGTCTGCTACAGGGGTCTTGTCGAGACCGGCATCCTCCAACAGGGTCTTAATACTCACCCCGAAGGGGAGTGCTATGTGTTGTCGCTTAAGTATTTACCCTTGATGAAGGTGCCGGTCCCGACAAGCTGGTTTATGTGGTTTGAACCACGCCGGTACATGGCTCTGGCCCAGAAATTAATGGACTGCTGTTTTCGGCGCAGACTCAGAGGCAGCAAGCCCGCCTCCTCATCAAGCATGTCACTAGGGGTACATTTCAGGGCCCTCAGAGCTATCCTAAGTACCTTGTTCTGAATGGCATCTACCATTTTAAGGGCGTTTGGCATTGCACATGCATAGATTTGGGCTCCATAATCTATCTTTGGACGTATAAGGGACTTGTAGAGAAGTAAGAGGCTATTTTTATCAAAACCGAAACCTGTGCCTCTTAACATTCTCAGTAAATTTAAGTCCCTTTCGCACCGTTCAGCCAAATATTTGAAGTGGTGAATAAAGTTCAACTGTTTATCTAGGTACATACCTAGAAATTTCACCACTTTTTCACAAACAATTTTGGTGCCGCCTAAATATAAGTCCAAAGAGTGCTTAATTTGGTCGCCAAATAACATACTTACTGTTTTGGTTGGTGAAATTTTAAATCCCCATTCTATTGACCATTTCCATATGGAGTCTAGACCTGCTTGAGCCTTCTTTTGCAGGCGTGACATGTTAGACCCCTTTAACCAAGTGCCGGAATCATCGGCAAACTGGGAGATAACCATTCCTGAGTCTTTGACGGTTTCAGGAAGATCATTGACGATGAGGGAGAACAGAGTTGGGGATATTACGGACCCCTGGGGGGTACCGCGGTCAGTTATGGCTTCCTCTGATAACTCCCCATCGACCTTGACCTGAATTTTCCTGCCCTCTAGGAAAGCTCTGAGGTAATGGAAGCAGTATCCAGTGATTCCGTAATCAGCTAGCTTTTTTAAGATGCCACATGTCCAGGTTAAATCGAAGGTCCAAAAATATAGCTAATACTGTTTAGCCTTGATTTTTAGCAGAAAGGATATCGTGTTGTAGTCTTGCTAGCTGATCAAGAGTTGAACGCCCTTTCCGAAAGCCAGACTGGAAGGGGTTCAGAATATTTTTAGTTTCCAATAAGTGCTCTAACCTGTTTTTTTTACCATTATTTCCAATAATTTGCCTGAATGAGAGGTGAGACTTATTAGACGATATGATTTTGGATCACTTTTGTCCTTACCAGGTTTTGGAATAGGAATCACTGTGGCCTGCTTCCATTCGGGGGGGCCGTCCCAGATTTGTATACTTGATTGAATAGATCAAGCCAGATTTTAAGAGTTATGGCCGGCATATTCTTGAACATCATATATGATATTCTATCTGGGCCCGTGGCAGAGTTACTCCTACTATTAATTGCATTAGTTAATTAAATCATTGTAAAAGGTAAATTCTTTCTGGCTTTTTCCTTACCGGAGGAGACGGGAATGCTGCACTCTGCTATGGACAGGATCTTATTTGTTAAATTAGACAAAAGGTACTGGGGTCCTGGGAGTGAACATCTGCTAGGGAAAGATCTGAATAGAGGTCCCGGAACTGATCCCAATTTGCTTTATTTAGAACAAATTTCTGCTCCCCTGAGCTGGGGGTATCAGTTCCCTGTACAAGATAGTTGTACAATGTAACCAATTGTGGGAAATGATCAGATCCAAAGTTTTCTGAGACAGTGTCCCAAACAGAAGCACTGGCTATCCCGGCACTAGCTGCAGTAAGGTCGATACATGTTGTTGACCCGGAGGGGTTAATTCTGGTTGGCGAACCGTTATTGAGCAAGACAAGGTCATGCTTATCCAACCATTCTATGACCCCACGACCTGCTGCATCTGAGTTATTGGAGCCCAAGCGGGGTGATGTGCATTAAAGTCCCCTGTTAATATTACATCATAGGGTCCTTTAATGGTCCTTAAGTCTGTTAAAAAGCCATTTAAAGTCTCAAGATCACATCCTCTTGAGTAAAGATTGACCAATATAAGGGGCTGGTTCTTATTTATGACCAATTTTACTGGTAGTGCCTCAATAGCAGTGCTACCATCAATCTTTAATTGGTTGTTCACCCCCAGTCATTCATAGTTAATACAATTTTTAACATAAATGGCAAGACCGCCAGCTATATTATTGTCTGGATTAGTATGATTTTTAAATTCGCAAGTAAAACCAGGGATTGATTTGAATTCATTTCTGGGAAATTTAGTTTCTTGAAAGGCGAGAACATGGATGTTGGGGTTCTCGTCTAAGTAATGTTTTAATTCAGTATGTTTGATGGAGGTTAAACCTCCAATATTGAAAGATACAATGTTAAGGTCACTGTCCATTGTGATTGGAAATCAGTCTGTGCTTGAAATTGTTTAGCTTGGCATGGGGGGATCTGATGGCCAGCTTATGGCCGGAGAAGGCCCCTTTGAGCTTCGCCGGGGTCCGAGCCGGCTGGGCTGGCCTGGATTTCTTTGCGGAGGGTGGTTTGGAGGTGTGTAGAGAGGGGGGTTTCAAAGAGGTGGAGGGGTTGCCGCTGTCCGGAGGGGGGTCCCAGGGTCAGGAGGTATCAGAGGATCCTTAGTTCCAGAATGGCTTTCAGTGTCAGATATAGTGACTTTAGGGGTTACTTTGGATATAGATTCTCTGCCCCTTTTGAATCGGGAATCTGTTTTACTTGTGATATAGCCAGTAACCCGACACCCAGTTGGCCTGTCATTGTCCTGTATTATCTCAGCAATTAAATCCGTCAGCTCGCTGAGATGTATATGGCGATAACGGTGACCTGTCGCTGGCGGATCTTTAATTTGAATGTATGAGTCTCCTGAAAGCGAGTTGCGTTTACTGTTATTAAAGGCAGGAGAACTCATAGGGGATGTCTGGGTGTCGACCTTTCTGGGACGGTTAGGGGGCACACTAACCATGTGACTTCTAGAGTGTTAACAAACTTTTTCTTAAATTCGACCTAGTGACCTAGTTTTTGACCCCACGTGACCCAGATTCGAACTCGGCCGAGATATAATTGGACGCATGTTCTGACCAAGTTTCATGAAGATTGGTGACTTCTAGAGTGTTAACAAGTGTTTTCTTCAATTTGACCTCTTGACCTAGTTATTGACCCCATATGACCCAGATTCGAACTCAGCCGAGATATCATTGGGACAAATGTTCTGTCCAAGTTTCACAAAGATTGATGTTCTGACCAAGTTTCATGAAGATTGGCCAATAAATGTGGCCTCTAGAGTGTAAACGAGGTAAATGTTGACAATGCACGACGGAAGACGAACAACGGACAAAAGGCGTTCCCAAAAGCTCACCATGATCACATTGTGCTCAGGTGAGCTAAAAATGCATTATATTAATAAAAACCTTGAATTTATAATTTAATACAAAATCTAAAAAAAAAAATATTTCAGCTCGCCACCCCCCCCAAACTTCTGCGCCCTTCGAACAGCACTCTGCAGCTTACTTATCCTAGATATTTCAAAATGAATTGAAATGACCCACAACCAACTACCTGTACTAACCAATACACTTGGGTGCCATTTCTCGTTTATCGAAGCCCTGTATCATATATACGACTGTAAGAAACTTGCTACATCATTTGTCCGCTAACATAATTACATCGTGTATTTACGCGGGGTATTTAAGTCTGGCCAAGTAAGAACCGCGGAAACTAGAGCATCGCGAAATAACATCAGTTTACAGTATACATATTCGAAGCACGATTATTCATATAATCACATTATCCATGTAATTGGCATCTTTGTTTTAATAAATGTAGTTGCAAATGATGACCTACGGATCATTTCAGGATCGCCACGAGCTGGGGGAGCTGCTGCTGTCGCTGAACTACCTGCCGAGCGCCGGAAGACTCAACATTGACGTTATCAAGGCCAAACAACTGCTGCAGACGGACATCGTCGGGGGATCAGGTACTCTCCCGCCCCAATCTAATTAAAATCGAATCCTAACGTTCGCTCCATTATATAGGCCTAAAAAAGGTTTGTTTCTGGTTTTATGCCCTAAAAATATGGGTCGGTAGGTATGGATGACCTCAAACTGTTTAATTTGTTGTTGGCTATGTTTAAGCTACCCATGACCTCAAACTGTTTAATTTGTTGCTGGCAATGTTTAAGCCACCCATGACCTTTTAAGTTGTTTTTGACTATGTTATAGCCACAATGACCTTCAGACTTCTTAATTTGTTGTTGGCTATGTTAAAGCCACCCATGACCTCAAACTGCGTATGTTGTTGCTGGCAATGTTTAGCCACCCGTGACCTCAAACTGCTTAATTTGTTGATGACTATGTTAAAGCCACCCATGATCTCAAACTCCGTAGTTTGTTGTAGGCTATGTTAAAGCCACCCATGACCTAAAACTGCTTATTTTGTTGTAGGCTATGTTAAAGCCACCATAACCTAAAACTGCTTAATTTGTTGTAGTCTATGTTAAAGCCACCATTACCTCAAACTGCTTAAGTTGTTGTTGCCTATGTTAAAGCCACCATGACCTCAAACTGCTTATTTTGTTGTAGGCTATGTTAAAGCCACCATGACCTCAAACTGCTTATTTTGTTGTAGGCTATGTTAAAGCCACCATGACCTCAAACTGCTTATTTTGTTGTAGGCTATGTTAAAGCCACCCATGACCTCAAACTGCTTAATTTGTTGTAGGCTATGTTAAAGCCACCATGACCTCAAACTGCTTATTTTGTTGTAGGCTATGTTAAAGCCACCACGACCTCAAACTGCTTAATTTGTTGTTGACTATGGTAAAGTCACCATGACCGCAAACTGCTCAAGTTGTTGTTGACTATGGTAAAGCCACCATGACCTCAAACTGCTTAATTTGTTGTTGACTATGGTAAAGTCACCATGACCTCAAACTGCTTAAGTTGTTGTTGACTATGGTAAAGCCACCATGACCTCAAACTGCTAATGTTGTTGTTGGCTATGTTTAAGCCACCCGTGACCTCAAACTGCTTAATTTGTTGTTGACTATGGTAAAGTCACCATGACCGCAAACTGCTCAAGTTGTTGTTGACTATGGTAAAGCCACCATGACCTCAAACTGCTTAATTTGTTGTTGACTATGGTAAAGTCACCATGACCTCAAACTGCTTAAGTTGTTGTTGACTATGGTAAAGCCACCATGACCTCAAACTGCTAATGTTGTTGTTGGCTATGTTTAAGCCACCCGTGACCTCAAACTGCTTAATTTGTTGTTGACTATGTTAAAGCCACCCATGACCTTAAACTGCGTACGTTGTTGTTGTCTATTTTAGCCAGCCGTGACCTCAAACTTCTTAAGTTGTTGTTGGCTATGTTTAAGCCACCATGACCTCAAACTGCTTATGTTGTTGTTGGCTATGTTTAAGCCACCATGACCTCAAACTTCTTAATTTGTTGTTGACTTTGGTAAAGCTTCCCATGTACTCAAACCGCCTAGTTTGTTTTTTGCTATGTCAAAGGCACATAATATTACAATTTGACAAGACCATGATAATAAACACGGTTCCGGTACACGTCGCGTATACGTGTAGCTAGGGGTGTTTTTGATTAAGTGTTGCTTGGCTTTATGAACTAGTTGCTGTTGGTTTTAGTTACCGAGGGGTTGTGCTTTATAATGCGCATTCACTGTTTTCAGATCCATTTGTGAAAATTACATTGGTGCACTTCGAGAAGCCAGTCAAAACAAAGAAAACAACATTCAAGAAAAACACACTGGACCCAGTTTTCAACGAGTCCATAACATTCAACATTACCCATCAACAGCTTGAGACGGCCAGCCTGGTCATTTCCGTGTGGGACTATAACTCAAAAAGCAAGGATGATTTTGTCGGTCGGATCGTGCTCGGCAAATATGGGACTGGTCCGCAGGAGGCCAATCACTGGCTGCGTATGCTCCAGTCTCAGCGAGTTCCGGTTGCGCAATGGCACTCACTGCGCACGCGCCAAGAATGTGACCAGGTTTCCCCAGCGTCGATCGCTGTGCTGTAAAGACTTAAGTTCGACCTACCGTGCCGCGGGCAATGTGGAGAAATAGCTAACAGTGCGAGTTTTTTAACATGATATATTAACAAAACATCCCGATTTGCGGTTGTGACATAAAGTGTTCATGTTTGGTATTTTCTGGTTCATGTGACCCTTGTTTATCCTATAAAACATGTTAAAACCACTTCGTTAGTTTGAAAAAAGAATGTCGGTTATGACCTATACTAATATATTAGGTAACACAACCGATATTAAGTCCTAACTAGTCGCGGCTAGCGGTAAAACAACGATATTTCTGCAAAACGACGTCTTAGTCTCGTTACTAGTGCACAGAATGTGTTGACAATGCTGGTTCCAACATTATGGGAATTGGCATTGTAAATAACGCAGGTGTGTGGTGCAACCACATCTCATACTTGCAGTTCATTATAAACAAGAGATGTTTGTAAAACGTGTATGCCCCCCGACTTGCTGCCATGTCGTGAATATGTGCAATTGTTAAGCTTTTTTTTAAATATTGTATGTGCACATTAACACATGGGGAGGAAATTAAAAATTGATGCTTTAGAAAGTAAATATAAAGCTGAAAGAAAGATAAAGTATAATTATGAATATATTTTTACAGTATATTATATAAGGATACCTGTTTTCTGTTTGATATAAACATCAAATAGGCCAAAACATCTCTAGATATCCTGCGGAAACAATATGGTCTACGGAGAAAACAGTTTTCATGTTACAAGCCCCTGTGACCTTGACCTTTGACCTGTTGAACTCAAAATTGATAGGCGTCTTCCTTTCCTCCCGAGTAAGCAGCATACCAACTTGGATGATCGCAGATCAAAGCTTATTCTACATATCATGCGGAAACGAAATGGTCTACAGAGAAACAGTTTTCATGTTACAAGCCTCTGTCACCTTGACCTTTGACCTGTTGACCTCAAAATCAATAGGTGTCTTCCTTTCCTCCCAAGTAACCAGCATACCAACTTAAATGATCGTAGGTCAAAGCGTTCTCTAGATATCGTGCGGAAACGAAATGGTGTACGGACAGACCGACCGACCATCCAACCCACCGACTGACCGACCGACGGACAGGTCAAAAGCAATATAACCCCACTTCTTCGAGGGGGCATAATTATTGAGCAGAAACCGTTTTTGTATTTTTAGTAACATTGACCTTGACTTTGATCTCACCGACCCCATATGCAATCCCAATCGTGGTCTATATACAAGGTATATATGTATGAAGTTTCATTCAAATACCGTGATGCATTCTAAAGTTATTGAGCGGAAACCGTTTTTCTATCTTTAGTAATGGAGACCTTAACCTTACCCACCCTATATATATATATATATATATATATATATATATATGCAATCCCAAGCGAAGTCTCGATATATGGTATCTATATATGAAGTTTCATTAAATTATCTCGATGCGTTCTCAAGTTATTGAGCGGAAACCGTTTTTCTATTTTTAGTAATGGTGACTTTGACCGTGACCCCACCCACCCCATATGAAATCCCAAGAGAGGTCTCAATATAAGGTATCTATGTATGAAGTTTCATTAAAATATCTCAGTGCGTTCTCAAGTTATTGAGGGAAACCATTTTTCTAGTTTAAGCAACGGTGACCTTGACCCCACCCACCCCATATGCAATCCCAAGCGAGGTCTCGATATAATGTATCTATGTATAAAGTTTCATTAAATATCTCAATGCTTGTCAAGTTATTGAGCGAACCCCGTTTTTCTATTTTTAGTAACGGTGACCTTGACCTTTACCCCACCAGCCCCATATGCAATCCCAAGAGAGTCTCAATATAAGATATCTATGTATGAAGTTTCATTAAAATATCTTGATGCGTTCTCAAGTTCTTGAGCGGAAACCATTTTCTATTTTTAGTAACTGTCACCTTGACCTTGATCACACCCACCCCATATGCAAACTCAAGCAAGGCTTCGATATAAGGTATATATGTATGAAGTTTCATTAAAATATCTCAATGCGTTCTCAAGTTATTGAGCAGAAACTGTTTTTCTATTTTTAGTTATGGTGACCTTAATATTGACCCCACCCACCCCATATGCAATCCTAATCGAGGTCTCGATATATGGTATCTACGTATTAAGTATCATTAAAATATCTTTATGGATTGTAAAGTTATTGATCGGAAACCGTTTTTCTATTTTTAGTAACGATGACCTTGACCCAACCCACCCCATATGCAATCCCAAGCGAGGTTTCGATATAAGGTATATATGTATGAAGTTTCATTAAAATATCTCGATGCGTTCTCAAGTTATTGAGCGGAAGCCGTTTTTTATATTTTCAGTGCCGGTGACATTGACCTTGACCCCACCCACCCCATATGCAATCCCAAGCGATGTCTCAATATAAGGTATCTATGTTTGAAGTTTCATTAAAATATCTCGATGTGTTCTCAAGTTATTGAGCGGAGGCCGTTTTTCTATTTTTAATAACGGTGACCTTGACCTTGACCCCACCCATCCCATATGCAATCCCAAGCGAGGTCTTGATATAAGGTATCTATGTATGAAGTTTCATTAAAATATCTCGATGCGTTCTCAAGTTATTGAGCGGAAACCGTTTTTATATTTTTAGCAACGTTGACCTTGACCTTTGACCTGTTGACCTCAAAATCAATAGGCGTCTTCCTTTCCTCCCATGTAACCAGCATACCAACTTAAAGGGTTCAAAGGTCGGAGCGTTCTCTTGATATCGTGCGGAAACGAAATGGTCTACGGGCAGACCGACTATCCGACCGACCGACGGACAGGTGCAAAGCAATATACCCCCACTTCTTTGAAGGGGGGCATAATTATATGAAAATGTCCTTTTAACATTCACGGGACGAATAGACGAATTGACAATTTCCAATATTTTTGTGACAGATTCTAATAATAAAAGAAAACTGTATATAAATGAGCGAAATAGCACTACTGACATGAAAATGTATTGATAATGTTTCGTATTAATGAGAAATTATGAGTTGAAATCGATAAAATTATAAAGCGTTTGTTACGCTTTTCGTCCGTACCTGTATTTTGGAACAGACGTGCATCACTTATACAGCGTAAAAATTACAGCCAAATACAGGTATGTATTACTGGCAGAGGGCGACAGGCTTTTGATCCAGGAGGTCGTAGGTTCGAGTCTCGGTGGAAGCAAATCTTGTTACATTGCTATTTTTCTTCATGTCATATTTTGTTTTGGTTAGTTCAGATGCTTTAGTTATTGCAGTTAAGCCCATTTAATGACATCTTGCAAAACTACGAAGATCTGTGAATAAGTCCCTTTAATAACGTAGTGCAACCAAAACTCATACTCGTAGTACATTGTTATAAATATGAAAATGCCTTTTCAACAGTTAGGGCGTTTTATTCCTAAACGAGTACGTAGGAAACTGTTTTAAAATATGCTTAATTATGATTCAACCAAATTTATTGACGAACAACACATACGTGGAAAAGCAAAAAGAACCATTATCGTTTATAATAAGCATAACTAAGCAGTGCAACAAATATATTAAACATTTTGCAAAGGATATATTTTATTTTTATTATGCGGAAATATTCACATATAATCAAACAACTCATTATGACAAAATTTATGACAATTATAGAAAAGAAACTGCACTGCAAATAATATGTGGTGAAATCATGTGTCTAGCTGGAAACCGTGTTGTTTCATCTAAGTGTCATTGGTTGTGTCATCTGAAATAAGTGTCACAACAGTCGTGTGTCATTGGTTGTGTCATTTGAGATGCGAGTCACAACAGTCGTGTGTCATTGGTTGTGTCATTTGAGATGCGAGTCACAACAGTCGTGTGTCATTGGTTGTGTCATCTGAAATAAGTGTCACAACAGTCGTGTGTCATTGGTTGTGTCATCTGAGATGCGAGTCACAACAGTCGTGTGTCATTGGTTGTGTCATCTGAGATGCGAGTCACAACAGTTGTGTGTCATTGGTTGTGACATCTTAAATGTGTGTCACAACAGTCGTGTGTTATTGGTTGTGTCATCTGAGAAGCGTGTCTCAACAGTCGTGTGTCATTGGTTGTGTCATCTGAGGTGTGAGTCACAAACGTCGTGTATCATTAGTTGTGTCATCTGAGATGCTTGTCACAACAGTCGTGTATCATTGGTTGTGTCATCTGAGGTGTGAGTCACAAACGTCGTGTGTCATTGGTTGTGTCATCAGAGATGCGCGTCACAGCAGTCGTGTGTCATGGGTTGTGTCATCTGAGGTGTGAGTCACAACAGTCGTGTGTCATGGGTTGTGTCATCTGATATGCGTGTCACAGCAGTCGTGTGTCATTGGTTGTGTCATCTGAGTTGTGAGTCACAACAGTCGTGTGTCATGGGTTGTGTTATCTGAGATGCGTGTCAAAACAGTCGTGTGTCATTGGTTGTGTTATCTGAGATGTGAGTTACAACAGTCGTATGTCATTGGTTGTGTCATCTGAGATATGAGTCACAGCCGTCGTGTGTCATTGGTCGTGTTATCTGAGATGTGAGTCACATGCGTCGTGTGTCATTAGTTGTGTCATCTGAGATGTGATTCACAACCGTCGTGTGTCACTGGTTGTGTCATCTGAGATGTGAGTCACAGTCGTCGTGTGTCATTGGTTGTGCCATCTGAGATGCGTGTCACAACAGTCGTGTGTCACTGGTTGTGTTATCTGAGATGTGAGTCACAGCCGTCGTGTGTCATTGGTTGTGTCATCTGAGATGTGAGTCACAGCCGTCGTGTGTTATTGGTTGTGCCATCTGAGATGTGAGTCACAGCCGTCGTGTGTCATGGGTTGTGTCATCTGAGATGCGTGTCACAACAGGCGTGTGTCACTGGTTGTGTCATCTGAGATGTGAGTCATAGCCGTCGTGTGTCATTGGTTGTGCCATCTGAGATGTCAGTCACAGCCGTCGTGTGTCATTGGTTGTGTCATCTGAGATGTGAGTCAGAGCCGTCGTGTGTCATTGGTTGTGCCATCTGAGATGTGAGTCACAGACGTCGTGTGTCATGGGTTGTGTCATCTGAGATGTGAGTCACAGCCGTCGTGTGTCATTGGTTGTGCCATCTGAGATGTGAGTCACAACAGTCGTGTGTCATTGATTGTCTCATCTGAGATGTGAGTCACAGCCGTCGTGTGTCATGGGTTGTGTCATCTGAGATGCGAGTCACAACCGTCGTGTATCATTGGTTGTGTCATATGAGATGTGAGTCACAGCCTTCGTGTGTCATTAGTTGTGTCATCTGAGATGTGAGTCACAACCGTCGTGTATCATTGGTTGTGTCATTATGTCGTTGTTTATCAAAGGAGGTACTTAATGAACGCATTTATAATCACGTATTCCAGAAGAACAAAAAAATCACGTAATGTATTAATATGTATCATTGACAGCCATTTTGTTCTTTTCTGGGATTTTCCAAAGAAATGTACCAAGTTCGTGTTCGTGTATTTATATAACGGATGCAATATTTTTAATAAATGGGGGTAATATGGGTTCTGAAATATTACCAAGCCATATATCAAAAAGATTGAAATATATGTTGTTATGCCGAAAACAACCGACTATTGGTGGTGTTTCACATGGTTCAATCAACGGTTTCCGATAATTTGTGGATTTTCTGCGTTTATTGACAACATGTCATGCAACACTTCCAGATCTACAGGTTATTCTAAAGCAAGATTCTCACTTAATTAAATACTGGTCGAAATTTGTTAGGACGATTCCAAACTAGATGCCTGTTGGCAACATTTCGAGTCTGTTGGCAAGAAAGCAACTTGTATTATTTTAAATCTCATTTTCAAACAAGCAGATCTTCTACTTTGACCTATAAGTGTGACCTTGACATTTGAGCTAGGGACACAGATCTTATATGCGACACGCTGTCTCCACATAGTGAACATTTGTGGCAAGTTATTTTAAAATTCCCAGATGAATGATGAATTAACAGTCCGAACAAGTTGTATTATGCCTATATTATACTTCTAAGTGAGACCTTGGCCTTTGAGATAGGGACACATGTCTTTTGTGCAACATGCCGCCTCCACATGCTGAACATTTGTGGCAAGTTATTTTAAAAGGCCTGACGAATGATGAAGTTATAGGGCATAGGTCTTGCGTGCAACACGCCGTCTCTACATCGTGAACATTTGTGGCAAGTTTATTTAAAATTTCCAGACGAATGATGAATTAACAGTCCGAACAAGCTGTATTACGCCTTTATTTGACCTTTGACTTCTAGGTGTGGCCTTGACCTTTGAGCTAGGAACACAGGTCTTTCGTGCAACATGCCGCCTCCACATGCTCAATATATGTGGCAAATGATTTTTTAATTGCCTGATGAATAATGAAGTCACAGATCGGACAAGCTGTATTATGCCAATATTTGACCTTTGACCTCTAAGTGTAACCTTGACCTTTGAGCTAGGGACACATGTCTTGCGCGCATCACGCCATCTTCACATGATGAACATTTGTGGCACGTTATTTTAAAACTGCCTGATGAATGATGAACTTACAGTCCGGACAAGCTTTATTATGCC
The DNA here is from genome assembly GCA_027627225.1 of Congeria kusceri. Classification (NCBI taxonomy): domain Eukaryota; kingdom Metazoa; phylum Mollusca; class Bivalvia; order Myida; family Dreissenidae; genus Congeria; species Congeria kusceri. The sequence goes on along the minus strand of CM051031.1, from coordinate 69,889,641 downwards.
CATATTTTACCTTTGACCTCTAAGAGTGACCTTTGAGCTAGGGACACAGGTCTTGCGCGCGACACGTCGTCTTCACAGGGTAAACATTTATGGCAAGTTATTTCAAAATTGCCTGATGAATGAGGAAGTTACAGTCCGGACAAGATCGGATGGACGCACGCACGCATTCACGCACATGCACCGAAACGAAATTGTGACAATAAGTCGAGCTGACCCCAGGCGGGCTCGACAACAAAACCGAAGCTTTTTAATATACACTTCTCAAAATATGACCTTTGTTCTACATCGTTATTCCCTCAGGAAAGGTGGCCTTGGAATATAAACAACAAAGTACCCAAATATAATTGAATTTTTGTAAAAGCTATAAACAGTACATGAATATTGACACGTGGTGAATATAACTCTCGATCAACCTGAAAATGGGAAAGATAAATTGGTAAATTTACAATGTCTTATAATTATGTAAGTAAATAACAATACACACGTCGACGAGACACGGTTGATGCCAAAAAAAAAGTCATACTAACAGGGTTATCATTTATCCCCGTATTATTAATTTATTTCGTATATCAAGATCAAATCAGACCAGACGTTTAATTATAAAGTACGCGTATTTTTTAGAATGAAAACACGACAAGTCCTTAAAACGTTATTATAAAAAATAAAAGATAGTTTATAAAATAAAGGTGGGGAAAAAAGAGAAAAAAACAACAACAATGAGCTCTTCGTGTTTTCTTCCAACAAATAAGCATTGAATCGTATTTTCTGCAATGAACCTTTGTAATTAATATTACATATACTGTAAAACATTATATTTATTTCGCGGTGGTCTATTTCTCGCGTATTTCGCGCTCCGAACAGAGCGCGAATTGAAGGCCTGCATAATTTTCCCTTTGCATGATCATTGAAAATATGATACAATGAAACATTTGCGATTTAAGTTAGACAGCGCGAATAAATCGTTTTTAAAGAATACGCGAAATGTGGATACCGCAAACTAACATAATTTTACATTACATTTCTTGAGCATTTAATAAAAACTCCCGTTTACAATTATGCGATTTAATAGTAAGGTAAGTGATAGTAGCGCTTACTTGTTGCCTTCCACATGAGCAGGTAGCCCATGTTCTCGTTCGAGGAGTCCGAGATGAACCGTATGTTGGCCTCGTTACCATGAATCTCAAACGGGGCCGGGGCCGTGCCGCCACAGAACGGGCCTGATAATGATGTTCACACTGATACTGATACCGATGATGATGATGATGATGATGACGATGACGACGATGATGATTATGATGATGATGATGATTATTATTATGATGATGATGATGACAATGATGATGATGATGATGATGATGATGATGATCAAGAGGACAACGATAATATAATAATAATAATAATAATAATAATAATAATAATAATAAGACGTAAAAAATATACGTTTGTTTCAGGTTATGCCCAAAAAATTAGGGGATGTAGGTGGCGATTAATGCTCTTTTTTTTTCTGGTAAATGGTCAACTTGAAGGTTCTGAAACTGAATGAATATTCAAAACATATCAATAATGTCCTTAAACATAGTTTTGAAGTGCATGCTATCAAATTAAAACACTTATTTATCCAAACAAAAATTAATTATTGGCAAAAAAGTAAATTAAACAAACAAATATCTGACAAACGCAATGAAGTGTTCTACGGTCAGTGAGTTTTGTAGGGTAGGTCTGGTAACCTGAAACAAACATATGTTTTACGCCTAATTACCGTGTCTCTGTGAACCGTGTTTTGCTTCCACTGTGACGTAGTCGTAAGTACACTGTATGTCGTCTTCCAGGTGGAAACGCGGGTCGAACTCAAATGCTATGCTCTGCAAACAAGTAAACCCATATGAAGGGGTCGAACTCGAATGCTATGCTCTAAAAGCACGTGAAACCATTTGAAACGGGGGTCGAACTTGAGTGATATGCTCTGAAAGCAGGTCAAACAATACTGGGTGCATAATTAGCGCAAACAAAATTTCGGCAAGTCTAATGACAAAGGGCCATAATGTTGCCAAAATTGGTCGCAGCCAAAATTCCTTCCTTTACGATCACCTAAACGTTAAGGTTCTTCAGCTTTGAGCGAAATCCGCCAGGCATTTAAGAGGAGTTGAGTCCACAAAATTTCTGGACGTGCGTACGTACCTAGTACGCATTGACGGAAAGACAAGTGCGATGTTTATGCTGCCCACTTTGTGGGGGCATACAAATCTCTGGCCTTATAATAAAACCTAACTTCACACAGACGCGCACCTTTGTCTCTGGTGGAGCAGTCACGTGGTACGTGCAGTCAACACTTCCGGGGTAGGAGAGGGGGAAGTCGGGACTGCTGATGTTGCCGGCACTTCCGATGAAGTTGCTGACTCCACAAACTCTGCTATCTGTTACATAACGCAGCAAAAACGATTAGAGAGTCGCAGTGTTGTAGTAGATATGGTGTTCGCCTTGCTATAGGGAGACCGTGAGTTCAATCCCTAATCGGGGAGCGTTCGAATGATCTTTCTCAAAACGACACCACAATGTATAAGTACTGCCCAGGAAATGGATTCGAAAGTGTATCAGTAAGCCTCCGGCTGAACTCCGACATAATTGTATGTTCGTATTGTAGTTATAGAGTCTACAGACGTTAAACACAGTTGCCTGTCATTCACCATAATAACAATTTTATTCATTATTTCATTTTTGTCTTAATATTTTCTGCTCCATGTCCTACTTAATTAAACAAGATTAAAACAACATAACTCCCACCAAACGAAGACGGCAGGTTGCAGTTTTGTACACATGTATCTGCTTAACCAAACAATGCAATGAGTTTAAATTTCAACGTTTATACTAAACTGTACGTTGTCTCTAGACTCAATGTACGACCATGGTTCGAGTTTACATTCAATCAAACACGTACCAATATCGTGTATTGTAGTATTACGACCGTGATACGAGTCAACGTTTAATCAAACACGTACGTGCAAACGGCACTGATGTTCTGTATGTAGTATTACGACCGTGATACGAGTCAACGTTTAATCAAACACGTACGTGCAAACGGCACTGATGTTCTGTATTTAGTATCACGACCGTGATACGAGTCAACGTTTTATCAAACACGTACGTGCAAACGGCACCAATGTTTTGTGTTTAGTATTACGACCGGGATACCAGTCAACGTTTAATCAAACACGTACGTGCAAACGGCACCAATGTTCTGTATTTAGTATTACGACCGTGATACGAGTCAACGTTTTATCAAACACGTACGTGCAAACGGCACCAATGTTTTTAGTATTACGACCGTGATGCGAGTCAACGTTTAATCAAACACGTACGTGCAAACGGCACCAATGTTCTGTATTTAGTATTACGACCGTGATGCGAGTCAACGTTTAATCAAACACGTACGTGCAAACGGCACCAATGTTCTGTATTTAGTATTACGACCGTGATACGAGTCAACCTTTTTATCAAACACGTATGTGCAAACGGCACCAATGTTCTGTATTTAGTATTACGACCGTGATACGAGACAACGTTTAATCAAACACGTACGTCCAAACGGCACCAATATTCTGTATTTAGTATTACGACCGTGATACGAGTCAACGTTTAATCAAACACGTAAGTGCAAACGGCACCAATGTCGTGTATTTAGTAGTACGACATTGATACGAGTCAACGTTTAATCAAACACGTACGTGCAAACGGCAACAATACCGTGCATTTAGTAGTACGACCGTGATACCAGTTGAAGCATTCAAACACGTACGCACAAATGGCACAAATGGTGTGTGCATGTATTTATTATTACTATACACGTACGTGCAAACGTCTCAAATGCTGCGTATTAAAAAAAACTATTATATCCGATCTGAAAATTCTAGCGAAATACCTGCATATTTAGTATTACGACCGTAGTTACCGGTCAACGTTCAATTAAACACGTACGTGCAAACGGAACGAAGGTCGTGAAGGCAGTGAAGGCCGAGCACCCTAGCCCGGTCTCGTCGGAGCGGTCCCCACAGTCGTCGTCGCCGTCGCAGAGCCAGTCGTGCGTGATACAATGGCCGTTGGTACAGCGGAATTCATTAAACCCGCAGAACGGCAATGTGGGACCTGCGTGCATTATATAAAATATGCGTGCATTATATGAAATATAACTAGTATATACATTATATAAAATATAATTTATAAACATTTTATGTAATATAATGTGTATATACGTTATATATAAAATAATTTGTATACATAATATGAAATATAATTTTTCAACAAAATATACAATATTATTTTATATATAATATATATTATATAAAATATAATGTTTGTATACATTACATATAATATAATTGTATATACTTTATATATAATTTTAGTTTATATATATCATATATAATGTTATATACATTATATGTATGTTATATATTTTATACATTATATATAACATAATGTTATATACATAATATAGTTATTTTATATATAATATATATTATATAAAATATAATGTTTATATACATTATATATAATATAATGTTTATATACATTATATATAATATAATTTTATATACATTATATATAAAATATAATGTTTATATACATTATATAAAATATTAGTTTATGTACATCATATACATTATATAATATAATTTATATAGATAGCGTACATTATATATAATATAATGTAATTTTATAAACTTTATGTATACTACTTTTGTATGTACAGTGAAACCTGTCAAAACCGAACCCTGTGAAAACCGACTCTCTGTCAAAACCGAACGTCTGTGTCGGTCCCGAATTTTGTCCTTCTTATTTTATATATAAAAAAAAACTTTAATAAACCAAACCCTGTCCAAACCGAATACCGAACGATTTCATCACAAATTTGATCTCATTAAACCTTAAAAGCCTGAAAAAAACGAAGTATGTATCCTGTCAGGTGTCACTTCGCGATATCGCAGAGGTGTACCGGTAATCCCGATAATTGGTGACGCAAATACACACAAAGGGCGTAATCGCCATTGTGATAACGGGGCAGTGGTGCAATTAGCGATCAACTAGTCGGTGCATACAACAATAGCTACATGTAACTTGTGAACAACAGATTAATCGGACTCGGTCATGTTTTATGTTGAAAATTGTGTGCAGTGTAAATATTTAAATGTTTCACATCAGTGAATTAATTTATCGTAGGAATTTTATACATATACTAAATTCTGGCAATATTTCGAACGCTGATCTCTATAAGCCTACAATCGAGCTAAAATAAATAGGTTTTAACTAATCAAAGCAGTCAACAATTGGTGATTTCTATAAACAGATGTAAATAAGGTGAATACATGTACTTGTTTGACTAATAAATTGAGTGTCATTTTATGTACAAATATACATTTTCACGTGCAAATAATAGAACTAATAAACAAAAATACAAGTGTTAACGTTTTCATGTTGTTGTCTTATTACGTACACGAATTTACATATAAAATAAAAGGTACATTTTAAAGGAAAATGGCAATTAATGAAAAACCTGGGTAAACCGAACACCTCCGAAAACCGAACGATCGGCCCGGTCCCGACGCCGTTCGCTTTTGACAGGTTCTACTGTATTTGTATGTGTGTGTGCGTGTGTGTGTGTGTATAATTATATAGATATTATTACATGTGTAGAACAAGTTTTTCTAGCGTTTTTGTCTCTGTCTGTGTGTCTGTCTGTCTGCTTGTTTCTCGTAATTCGTTTGTATGCGGATCAAGGTCTGGATCCAGGATTTTGTTCAATGAATCTTTATTACATGTATTAAGAGATAGTGTCACAGTATGCTGTGTAACTTATTAGTTGCACCACACATGAGGGGACTAAGCTGTGTAGGACTACATTTTCACAAATAATATTTTTCACATCTGTGCAAAATATGATCTCATTCTTCACAGGTGTGAAAATTGAAATCTTATTCTTCACACATCACTGTCTTATTTTTCACATTTTCAGTGAAGTTTATGATCGCATCCAGTTTTTGATATGCAATAAAATAACATTCTTCTGTGATCCACACGCATACCCCGTGTTTGGCCAATCACATTCATCGCAATAAAAATATGAAAAATAAGATCTTATTTTTCACAGGTGTGTGAACAATATGATTTATGAAAAATATTATCCTACAAAGCTGTGTAGGATCATATTTTTCACAAATCATATGTTTCACACATGTAAAAAATAGGATCTCATTTTTCACAGGTGTGAAAAATAGGATCTCATTCTTCACATATCGCAATCTCATTATTCACATTTTCTGTGAAATTTGTGATCGAGTCCAGTTTTTGATATGCACTCAAATCATATTCTTTACACATGAAAAAAGTGTTCAAATTTAAAAAAAAGTGAATTTGTTACATCATAATCCTATTTTTCACACTGTATGTGACCGAAAAACAAACGGGATGATTTATAGTACGGTACGGTATGCATGGTATGGTACGATATGGTACGGCACGGTACCGGACGGTTAAGTATGGTACGGGTTGGCATGGCATGGCATGGCATGGCATGGCATGACATAGCATAGCATAGCATGTACGGTATGGTTTGTAATGATATGGTATGGAAATGTACGGTACGGTACGGTACAGTACGGTACGGTACGGTGCGGTACGGCACGGTACGGTACGGTTAGGTACGGTTAGGTTAGGTACGGTTAGGTTAGGTACGGTACGATACGGTAAGGAACGATACAGTACGGTACGATACGATAAGGGAGGTACGGTACGCTACCCTACAATACTGTCCAAACGTACGTACTAACATGTGCGGAGGTTCTAATAAGATCATTATATTACCGTCCGTGTATACGTATATTCTAGTTCGGGCGGACATATGCATGTTTTTGTTTTGTTTTAATAATCCAAAATAGGACGTTTGTTTGTACGTACGTTCGGATGCGTGTATTGGTTAATATCCCAATAAAAAGGTGTATGTTCGTATGGACGTACGCGAGTACATATGCATTTCTATTTCCTAATTAGAACGTACAAACGTATTGACTAACGATTAAGCGCATGCATACATAAGTAGCTCCTAAATAGGGCTTAGTTTCTCATAGTGATGACCATACTGATGATGACGTTAAGTATAATGATAATAATGGTGATGACGAAAATAATTATGATGATATCGATGATGACGATGATGACGATGATAACGATGACGATGGTGACGATAATGGTGATGATGACGATGATGACGTTGGTGACGATGGTGACGATGATAATGATGATGATGATGATAACGATAATGATGATGATGATGATGATGATGATGACGATGGTGATGATGACGATGGTCACGTGACGATAGTGACGATGGTGACGATGATTGTGATGATGATGATTATTATTATTATTATTATTATGAGATTATGATGATGATGATGGTGATACATGTATAATTATGCTCCAAATAATGATTTCATCAATTGTCGCGATACAATTTCACCATAAAATATGTGAAAAATGTCATCCGTACGCATACCCCCCTTTTTGGCCAATCACATTCTTCACACTTACAAATGTGACAAATGAGATCCTATTCTTCACAGGCGTGTGAAAAATATGATTTGTGAAAAATATGACCTTACAAAGCTGCCTTGGTGGAGGTCTGTGCTCACCGAGGGCTTTCTAGTAATGAAATTGCCACCTTACTTGTGAACTGACAGTTGGCCTCGTCGCTGTCGTCCCCACAGTCGTCCTGCCCATCGCACTGGTAGCGGCCGGTGATGCAGCGTCCGTTGGTGCACAGGAACTGGCCCTGCCGACAGGAATCTGTGTGGAAGGGCGGATAATAGATACTGGCGAAATGTATCGAACAAAGATCTGCATTATATGCTATTGATTTATTCTATGTACATGTGGTAAATAATAAAATAAGCATATTGGAGTAAAAAAACACGTTCGCTTTGTTTTTCTGCATACAATAAGTAAAAAACCCGAAAATATCTAATGTCCACCTTAAATGTCAAAATTCAATAAACTTTTCCTGTTTTATAATCAATCAACGATCTATTTCAGAATCTGAATTGTAGCACAGACATAGAAACATCGAAAAGGTGTTAGCGGATATATGTATTTCTGGACGCAACGAATTATGAAAATATTGCATATTGATGTAACGGTAATCGTGGGCGTTTCAGTAAAACTGCCTAAAAGTTTGTATGTTTTGACCGAAGAGCAGAGCGAATTCATTTTAGTATTATGGCAAACACCGTGATTTTCAAGACACTTACACAGAACGACAGAGCGAATTAATGCTTTCTTATGTTAGGTTCCCACTATCACGATTCGCGTCACGATTGAAAACGTGGTCTTAATCGTGGACTAATCGTGGTGATCCTATCAGATCTTATCAGATCTTGAGGTCAGTCGTGGCAATTGTGTTAATCGTAGAAACATTTTGAACGTTTCAAAAATTCTTTACGATTAACACGATTAAGTGCGATCAATTGTCCATCGGGATAATCGTATCAGATCGTATTGCATCGTAACAAAGCGCGACAAATCGTATCTAATCGTGCATCCAAATCGTGGTGATCGGGATCGATCGTAGACACACACAAAAACACAACTTTCTGTTAAGATGTGTTGCGATCTTAAGAAACAATGAAGTAAATAGTCAGTCGGGCTGTATTTATATCATTCGGGTCCAGTCGTAGCTCAAATCGTGATCTCCATCGATCATGATCGTGAAAGACATCGCGACCACAATCCTATCGTAACGGAGCGCATGGATTTGCGATAAGCGTATCGGCACTTATCTGTACGTACTAGAACGTCCTAATGCGGGGAACCCGATCGTCATGTTCGTGTCAGATGAAACCCACTCGTGTACTCGATCGAATCAATCATAACGGAACGTATGTAATCGTATTTAAACTGGAGATCCGACCGTGACTGATCGTGACACATGTAATTGACAAATCGTGACCATATCTCAACAGAGCGTAAAACATTGTACCATAATGTATGGACTCGCGTCAGATCCTGAAATCCTGAAATCTGAAGTCTGAAATCTCAGAGAAATACCACGATCAGGTACGAGTGGCACGACGGGTCACACGATAGTGGGAACCTAGCATTTCGCCCAAGCCACTATTCTCAAGACACTTACGCACGACGTGATCTGTGAAGTTGTATAACAGCTCGAACCCGCGGAACCCGGTCCCCTGGTCGGTGACGAAGTTGAGGGTGAGGAAGCGCTGGGTGGAGGAGATTGGGAGGAAGGTGTGGCCACAGAACCGGCCCAGGCTGGGGGCGCTCGTGGAGTTGCCGTCGAACAGTTCCAGATAGTCGTACGTACAGCTGCATGTTCGAACATGAAAACGGACTTGTTCACAGACTTTTAATATTTGTGAAATATGTAATTACTCGTAAACGTTTTAACTGGAAAAAAACACGAAAGCATCTGAACTTAAGAGCTCTAATATTTCAAAAAGAAAAGCATCAAAAAAGAAAAATGGTGGCTCCACCGGGGTTCGAACCTACGATCTCCGGATCACAAGTATAACGCGCTTGCCTCTCTGCCATTCTGATTTATTTACATGTTCGTTTATTTTTTACTTTATGTAAGTAAAACACGTGTTTTCAACAAGTTTAAGGAAAACAATATAAATATTCCAAATTTTGTTTCGCGTTACATTTACAAACGCTTTATAATTTTATCCATTTCAACTAGTCGTTACCGATTAACGAAACGTTATATTCAATACATTTACCGGTATGTCAATAGTGCTATTTCGCTCATATACATACAATACAGGCGCGGCTACAAGATTTTGAGTTAAAGGGGACGGAAATATTCAGTAACTGAAAAAAGTGGCTGTCAAAGATTACTTTTGGCCTCTCTTGCATGTTGTTTTAGATATCGGAAAGGTACTTTATCGACAAAAGGGACCAATTTAACGAAAATATCTAAAGACGGGTTTGATAATTATAATAAATTTATTGATGAACACGTCATTGGCAAATGAATGTATATTTTTTAAGACATTGTGAGATTTAAAAATCGAATGTTGGTCAGTTTAAGAGGTGACGTACGCCGTTGCCCCCCCCCCCCCCCCACACACACACCTCTAAAGCCGCCAATGCAATATTCTTTTATTTTGGGAATCTATGGCAATATTTTAGGAACTTGTCAATTTTAATGGTATGCTATTGCTATGTGGTTATAATGGTATGCTTTGTGATTATAATGGTATGATGTGTGGTTATAATGGTATGATGTTTGTTTATGATGGTATGCTGTGTGATTATAATGGTATGATGTGTGGTTATAATGGTATGATGTTTGTTTATGATGGTATGCTGTGTGATTATAACCACATAGCATACCATTATAACCACACATCATACCATTATAACCACATAGCATACCATTTTTACCACACATCATACCATTATTATCACACAACATACCATTACAAACACACAGCATACCATGATAACCTCATATAATATTATCATACCAATCATCGTTTTAATGAACCATCCAATATATCAACAGTCATCATAAGACAGTCAAGGCATTCCATAGTCTAGAGTTATCTGCGTCGTGTTTTGTGAACTTCTGGTGGATACAAATTATAATATATTTGTTATAACCCAAAAACTAAACACTAGACATTAAAATTAAACATTAGACCTTAACATTAAACAATAGACCTTAAAATTAAACACTACACCTTTAAACTAAACACTAGACCTTAAAACTAAACACTAGGCCTTAAAATTAAACACTAGACCTTAAAACTAAACAGTAGGCCTTAAAATCAAACACTACACCTTAAAACTAAACACTAGACCTTAAAATCAAACACTAGACCTTAAAACTAAACACTAGACCTTAAAATCAAACACTTGACATTAAAATTAAACACTAGACCTTAAAATTAAACACTAGACCTTAAATTTAAACACTAGACCTTAAAATCAAACACTAGACATTAAAATTAAAGACTAGACCTTAAAACTAAACCCACACCTTACCTCACATCGCCTTCAACGTTGAAGGCGTTGGCCACGATCTCTACCATTTTGCCCGGCGGGGCCTCAATGGTCCACAGACAGTCGAGCCCCTTTCCGTAGTCGTGGCCGTGGTCGTAGCCGGCGTGGCTCCGGATGATGCCGTTGTCTGTCGTGTAATAGGACTGGTTACCGCATTGGAACGAGCGCTGGACGACTGTGCGATATAAGATGGAGGAAACAGGTTTACAAACACGACATGACTGCGTGCGTTACATGTACATCTTCAGGCAGAATCTTCCCACTCCATTGACTGGACAGCACAATTAAGAATGCGCGTATTTACCGCAATGGAACGAGCGCTGAATGACTGTGCTAAACAATATGGGAGAATCCGGCGTACAAGTACTTGTAACTTGTATGAACGTCTCAGTAAGAGTCTACCTACAATACTGAGTATAACGAAAACGAAATACAAATACAGATACGAATAATTTATTAGCATTTAAAGGCCTAAGCCCAAAATACATGCCGCGTAATTATGACAGAGTAGTGCATTAATTGAGAATCAGTGTGACTACATTAACCAGTGCGCACCGAAAATATAGCATACAGTTACAGTAATCATTTAACTATCTACAGGGGTAATACATTAATATTTATAACTTCTAAGTAATGAACCAGGCAAAAGCTAGAATTTACGCCCAAGTACCGTAGCTATGAACCTGACGTTTCAAGACTAGATTGATTTGAATGAGTTCGTATTATTCATGAACAAAGTATTTTTTCCCCGTGTGTCACATGATCGCAGCTCTGATTTTGTGTCTATTTAGCGTCGTTTGATTTCAGAAATAATTTTCGATTTATCGTAGTTTATCGGCCAATAAACAACGATTTGGAGTTCATCTGAACGACAAAGAATAGCTTATTGGTCGATAAACAACGATAATGCGAAAATTATTTCGATTCTAACATGATTTGACATATATTTTGGCAATTGTAATTGGAACAACTTTATACTATGCTCCGCTCAGAATCGGAATTTCTTTTTGCGTTGTTTATGGGTAGTATACCACGATGCCTGCACATATAATTAGCTCTATGCTATACTAGTATGTCATAACAGAATTATACATTGTACACATTATTTTTATTCTATGGTAAATAGAAACGACAAATTCACACACATTTGTTTTTTCTCGTATGTGAAAACAGAAATAAGCAATCGAGCTTATATTGTATTATTTATATTCGATAATAAATATATGAACGACAATCTCACAAAATCGTTCTTTTTTCAATGCTGGTAGATTCTGCAATGAAATAGTTTCGATTACAAATTGGACTT